>CM075481.1:34322500-34950000 GCA_037950665.1 Hypophthalmichthys nobilis | reverse complement strand
GAAGAGTGCAGGCACTGGCTAGAGGGAGCTCTCCATCCATTCACAGTGCAAACAAATCACAAGAATCTCAAGTATCTTCGGGATACCAAGAGGCTCAACCCTCACCAGGCCAGATGGGCTTTGTTCTTTATCAGATTTAACTTCACTGTCTCATATAGCATGGGCTCCAAGAATACTAAGGCAGTACTCTTCTTCATACTCCCAAAGATGGAGTCCCCAGAGCCAGTAGTTTCCTCTGACCTCATTGTCAACCCTATCCAGTGGTCCCTGAACGAACACCTAGCTCAGGATTGTGCCTCTGAACCAGTTCCGCTAGGGTGTTCTCCGGACTATACTACGTTCCCAGAACCCAAAGAATTCCTCTGATAACTTCTGTTCATTTCTCAGTGGGCACTAGTCACCCAGGGGCCAATCAAACTGCCATTTGGTGCCCCTCAAGAGCTTGCCCACTGCTACGGAAATGGTGGAGTTTCAAGATATCATTTCAGACCGTGGGTCACAGTTCTTCTCCGGTGTCTGGAAATCATCATCATCTTCAGTGGACAGTGTGCTGCCAGAAGGGTCATGCTGATGCCCGGTAGACCCAAGCTCCATCCTACCAGCCCAGGCAGTAGGTATGTCTCTCTACAAGGGAATTCAAGCTGTGCCTGCTCTGCAAGAAGCTAAGTCCCAGATACTACTCTTTTACCATCCTCCGCCAAGTCAACCCCGTCACTTATGAACTGCAACTCCCTGCACAATACAGAATTCAATCCACATTCCACGTTTCAATCCTCAAACCTTACCACCCTCCTGTTTCTTCTTCATCCGCAGAGCCTGGACTCAACCAAAACATTTTCAATTTTAGCCCCATTAACTTTTACAGTGGAAATCAATTTAAAGTCTTTCACAATGTTCTATTGTCAAAGTATAAAGCATCCACGATAATGAACATCATTGTCTGTCACATATCTCCTATGTTCTATGTTTAAAACCCAAAAAGCCGGAAGGATTGTGAGGCCCCACTTTCACGTTCTGTACTCATACTGAAAATCAAGATCAAGCGAGCTTTTACCCTTCTACCCGCAGGAGGTTTCTGTCCTCCCTGAGCTTCCCTTAGGACTTAGCTCGCCGGGAGGACCTCGGGGTCCACTCCAGCTTGACTCCAGAAGTGAGAGCCCGTGAGCTTGCCTCCCTGCCTCACCGGGTAAGTGAGGAAACGAAAGAGTAGTGGTATTTCACCGGCGGCTCCCAAGGTTGGAAACCCGGGGCCTCCCACTTATTCTACACCCCTCATGTCTCGTCACAGTGCCAGACTAGTGTCAAGCTCAACAGGATCTTCTTTCCCCGCTGATTCTGCCAAGCCCGTTCCCTTGGCTATGGTTTCGCTAGATAGCAGGTAGGGACAGTGGGAATCTCATTCATCCATTCATGTGCGTCACTAATTAGATGACGAGGCATTTGGCTATTTTACTGCGAGTTTTCAAGTCATCACTGTCCGTTGGAGATGTTGTTCCATTGACGCTTGAGGCACCTTAGGAGGTGCTAAATGTGAATTTGTGGCAGGGTAATTGGCTGCAGTGCAGGTCATGAAGCTTTCAGATTTCAATTTCAGTTGATTAAGTTCTTCTCATATAGAGGCCGTAGCATTTCAGTGATCCCGTTATAGTCAGCAGGCAAATGTCTGATAGGTTGCAAGTAGACAGGCCCATAGCTTGCAGACCTCTCCCCGTTAGTCCGTACAGTTGACTCCTACTTGAGAGTATCACCGGTAGATGTTTAATGATGGGGTCAGAGCCTTGCCATATTCTTTTTTGCTATGTTGTTTTCAGGTGTGCCATATTTATCCATTTTTATTCTAAAGCTCCCCTCCTTGTGAGTTCCTGCTATGATGGTAACATCTAGAATTATCTTGTTGCCTTCTTGGATGATCACATCCGGCTTTATGAAGGATTTCAAGGTCGGGATGATTGGCTCCATACATGTCTGACGCCCATCTTTTCGCAGCTTTTTCTCCACATGCTTTGCTACTAGATTGTGTCTTGCACATCTGGCGGAGTACGTAACTTTACAGATCTGTATTATGTGATTTAGTGTTTCCCTCGAACCGCAGGCTCCACGACAGTTGACCTTCTTCGGATCTTACATTTATTTACATTTATTCATCGTGAAGAGGCATATAGACACAAGGAGTACTCACAATACAAGTTTCAGACATTGCTTAGAGTAGCATAAGCTAGTATAGGGAGGGATTAAAGTGTCACACCCTCACACCACATGGACTTTCAGTTTGTTTGTTTTCATTAGTCACATGTGCTCCTGTTCTGTTTTCCTGCCACAATCAGTCACCATGGACACTGACCTAATTATCACAGCTGTCTGTCATTTGAGTTAATCATCTGTGTATTTAAGTTCCTGTCTTTCCTCAGTTCAGTGTTGGGTCTCGTATGTTACAAGTGTTGTGTTGTGTTCTATTCCTGCCTTCATCTGTGTCTGCCTGTTGGATTATCTAGTAAAGACTCATCATGTGAGTTCCTACACAGCCACCACATTACAGAAGTGAAAAGTAAAAGTTAGCAACGTGCTTGTGAAAATTTTATTTTCCTTTTTTTTTCATGTTCAGTGTTGTTTGTTCCGTTTTCATCCCTGCTTGCACCATGGACTTTCCACCAGTCAATCTCCTGTGCCTTGAGAAGGGAGAAAGCTCCCTCGAGAAACATTTAGAAGAGTTTCTGGATCTCACCCATCAGGCCACCTTCCCAGACTACTGCCTGTGCACGTTCCTGTATGTCGGACTCAGCTGTCCAGGGAGGGTCCTCAAGGGAGCTTTGCATCATATGTGGAGTGGGTGCTAGCATCCTGCGGATCAGCATTCACCATCGAGGTTGCCGCCAGCCCCACTCCCCATCCAATGCCCAGCCAGGACCATCCAGATGGCGAGAATCAATGACCTGAGCCTACCGCAGGTAGCGCGATGGAGACTACTGCATTTAATGAGCCCGCACCCACAAGAGCAACAGGGGATTACATTGCCACGGAGCCTGACCAGGTGTGTGAGCCGGCCGAGCCATCCATCGCCGAGGGAGTGTTGGTGGACTTCGAGGGTTTGGAAGTGAGCCCCACCCATCCCCCCGCTACTGAGAGTAAGTTTTTGGTTGAGACACTGTTGGACTCTAAGTGTGAAGAGGACATTTTTCTAGCCCCAGTACTATTGCCTGAACCTGTCTGTCTTCTGCCTGCCCTGCTGGCCCCGCCCAGCATGCCTCTCCCCACCATCTCTCTAATCTATTTCGGACACTCTGTTTTTGGGGGGGTTTTGTCACCTCCGTCTCCCTTCAGTCCCTCGGTACCACCTCCTCTCAGTAGCGTGGCACCATCTTGGGTCTGCTGGGAACCATCTCCTCCTGGGCATGAGGAGCCCGAAGCTCTGCCTCCAGCTTCGGTAAGCTACAATCTGCCTCGATCCGTCACCCTGGCTTTTTCACCTGCGCTCCTTCCACCCTCAACCTCAGCATGGACCATCGGCCATTCAGCCTCGCCAAACTCCCCCGGCACATTGGCTCCACCTGGGTCAGACATCGCTTCGCCTCCACTGCAGACTTGCGGACAGTCTGCTGCTCTCTGGTCCTCAACCCCTTTGACTACAGCTTGCTCCGCCCTACCTTAGGCTCCGCCTCCACCCTTGGTCGCTCCAACTCGTCCTCAGACCTCCAGATCCCCTCCTCGATCTCGGGAAGTCGTCGCTGTGGCTCCGTCGCGGCCGCCAGGATCTTCGGCATCTCTCCAACACCTCGGCTCATTGGCTGCACGGTGGGCTTTATCCACGCCATCATTGTCTCTGGTCATCCCCATGGCGGCCCTCATCAGTGTTCCACTAAGGCTCCTCCCTTCATCAACGCTGCCGTGGGGCACTACCCTGGCTGTGGCCTGGAGGAACATCCATAAGCCCCTGCTCAAGGCCATCACTTGGATCATGCCACCATCATCTCCACCTTAGACTCTGTTGTTCCACCTCCTCCCGGTCGGCTGTCCACCTCCAGAACCGCCTCCTGCATCATCTGCCCGATTCACCATCTCTTCGTCCTCCTCACCTCCTCTATACGGCGCGAGGACGCGCCTTCCGGGAGGGGGCATTCTGTCACACCCTCACACCACATGGACTTTCAGTTTGTTTGTTTTCATTAGTCACATGTGCTCCTTTGTTCTGTTTTCCCACCACAATCAGTCACCATGGACACTGACCTAATTATCACAGCTGTCTGTCATTTGAGTTAATCGTCTGTGTATTTAAGTTCCTGTCTTTCCTCAGCTCAGTGTCGGGTCTCGTATGTTACAAGTGTTGTGTTGTGTTCTGTTCCTGCCTTCATCTGTGTTTGCCTGTTAGATTATCTAGTAGACACCATGTTACATAAAGGAAGTGAAAGCATGGATTTTTTTTTATATGATGAGACTAAGTGGTCTCGAAAGAGATGAGTTCAGAGATCTTTACATCTCCCCCTTGCTGCCCGAGGTTTAGTTCCCAGGGTTCCACCTCGAAGTTCAATACATCTTAAGTGGAGACTCTGCTAGGGTGCTCCAGCCAGTGGTAACTGGCTTTGTCTGTTATGTGAAGCGAGATCTTTCCCATCCATCGATGCCATGAGCTGCTTGGCCCATTCAGCGTTTACCTCTTCCGTGGAACATACTGTCCTTGAACCTACTTTGCATGGTAGGTTTATCCTCCTTAGGAGTGTCTTAAAGGTGGGGAGCGCTGTTATTGCTTTTTCCAGGGGGTTGTCACTGGCAAGAAGCTTACTGAATCATGACTTCTGCAGGAGGGGTATTGTGATACAGATTCGTGATACTCAGTCCACCTGATCTGATTGGTGCATGGATATAGCCCAGTGATGTATCTTTAGGCAGTCGTAGGCAGTGATGTATCTTTAGCCAGCCTCTCAGGGCCTTCCTTATCATTCTATCCATCGTCTGCAATGTATTGCAGTGTGCGCAGCCCAGAACCAGTTCATGCATCAGTTTCATCGTTAGAAAGGTCTTTAAGGTTTATATCCACTGATACGGCCAATGTCTGGTCTTGCCGGTTCAACTACTTCTCCCATCACTAGGATGAAAAGGATGGGTGAAACAGGATTGCCTTGCCTCACTCCTCTGCCACACTTAGTTATTCTGGTACCAAGGTGTAATTTAACATTTCCATATTGGTGTTCCAGGTATCACAGCAATGGGGGCGGTATTCCCGCGGCTCCTGCCGCTGCCAAGATTGCTTCATGGGAGACAGTGTTGAATGCCTTTGCTAGATCCAAAAACAGTACTGCAAGTGGTTTTATTTCATTGTGCGATTTCCTTAGAATAGCATGGAGGAGAGCAGATGCTTCTAGACATCCATCCCTCTGGAGGAAGGCGTTCTGCATCGGGAGAAAATGAACTCCTCCCTCATCCTATTGGCGACAATCTTATGGAGATCATGGGGGTGATTGTGATGGGCCTGAAGTCACTTGGATCTGTTGGCTGTTCCACCTTAGGTATAAGGGTTACCCTTGCACAGGATAGGTTTTTAGGCAGTGCCTCTGTGGCCAGGATGATGTTAAGTAAAGCTGCAACTGGTGGAATGTGCCATTGCAGTATCTCTTGGGCTTTAAGCCGATCAGGTCCTGTGGCTGAGCTGCCCATCAAGCGCAGGGCCTCCGTGATCTCTTCACTCGTAAATGGGGCGACCACGCTTCACTTTGGGGTTCCCCTTTACAGGCTCACTCCTCTGTATGCTGGAACTTGTTGTCTCATAGACCTTCGCCCAGTACCCTTCCACAGCGTCGGTGTTGTAATCTGTCCCCTTGTATACCTTCTTCCAACAACCCTGTAGGATGGTATGGGCCACATCTTTCTTTAATTGATGGTAAAGTGTCTGGATGTGAGTGTGTCTTGCTCTCCTTATCTGCTTGTTTGAAGGTGGCTTCTTGGAAACGGTCTGAGCCTTTCTCTGTTTGGTGGGATACCACTTCAAAGGTACTACTTGTTTGATATGTAGTCAAAGGCACTCCGCCCCCTCCTCTGGAATGATAAGTCCTTCCAACATCTCCTCCGTCAACCTCTTTAGCTCCTTACTTCCCAGCCTCTCCTCCTCCAGCATAGGCAGTGAGACTCTGTAAAAACTGAGACAAGTCAGACACAATTAGTTGTCATATTTAACAAATAATCTTTAAAACTTACTCTGGGGAACCATCCCCCAAAGGTCCAACTTGGGCAAGGGCCTCAGTTACTATGGACACTGTAACGAGGAGTCAACAGGGCACAACAAACACGATGAGAATAAATAGTCCAAGGTCATACACAAGAATACAGATCACAGGGAAAAACGCTCAGTAGTGTTAGCCGGGGCAAAACAAGACTTTGCAATGGGTGGATGTGTGAGTGAGCTTAAATAGTCCGGATGATGGGAATCAGGTGTGTGGGTAATTAAGACCAGGTACGGGGTTATGGGAAATGTAGTCCATGATGAAGTTAGTACTCGGGTTAGGGAGCCTTCTGGTGGCTTTTTGTCAAAGAGCCAGGTGTGGCTTGCAACCCATAGGTTCCCAACAACTGCCGTAGAGCAAGGACTGGGTCGGGTGATCTCAATGCTGGTTCTGGGTGTGCTGATATTGGTCAGAGATGGTGGTAGCCTCTGGTAAGCTTGTTACATGTGGGGATCACCCCAGTTTCTGCAGGAGCTTCGGATAGATTCAGCAGTACGTCCACCAATCCGACCGCTGAGTGCCTGGGCTATTTCCTTCTTGAGCATCTCAGAGTAGATTGGCAGTCTCTAGGGGGGTGTCGTTTGTTCCTACAACATACTGTAATGAATTTGGTGTCTTTGTTGATTTTCAGAAGTTCTTTAGAACGTTACGACTTAAAGAATTCTTCTCAAGTAATGCTGAGTTTAAGTCTGTGAGTCATGAGCAGCATAATACAAACTTACCTCCCGAAAACTGTGAAAGCAATTCATCAATTAATTCTCGAGTTTTCCGTACAAAATCCACATTTATTCCACCAAAAAATCGAAATCACTCATTAGAAACATAGGTTGAAAGAGATGTTGGACAAGTTCTTAATAAAAAATGAGAATATGTCTCTTTTAATAATTTACCTCAAGCCCAAAGGAATGCTCTACAAGAGTTAAAAATTGATAAATCTGTAGCTGTTAAACCAGCTGATAAGGTAATAACGATTGTTATTATGGATGCTCAGTATTATGATCAAGAAATTTATCAACAACTTGAAAATCTGTCTTTTTATACAAAATTAAAAGGTGATCCAACTTTAACTTTTAAATATGAAATACATGAGATATTACAAGATTTTCTTAAAAGAGGTGACATAACGAAAAATGAATTTGACTTTTTAAAAGTTGAGTATCCAATCACACCTGTAATTTACTGTATATTTTACTGAAAATACATAAAGATCTTGTTAAATCACTAGGTAGACCTATTATTGCTGGTATGGGTTCATTAACAGAAAAAATATTGGTGTTTATTGAAAGTTTTCCTTCTTTTGTACAGGACTCTATGGATATGATTAAAATATTACAGTCCATTACATTGCCTCACAATCAAGTATTACTTGTTACATTAGATGTGGAATCATTGTATACTAATATTCCACATGATGGCGGTATACAAGTTATTGATTTTTTTTCTACGTGATTGTTTTAGTAACAAGAGTCCTAGGGCCCGTTCTTCGTACATCGCTAACTCGGTTAGCTGGATTTGATTGATGACGATTTGGCATGATCTTGGATTGTTCGGTTCTTCAACGCTCATTCTGGACTTGCTGCCATAGCAACAGGTCTATAAGCCTAAACCTGCTTGTGAGTAGGCTTATTTCATGTAAACAGGATTAGATTGCATCTTTTTAAGTGGAATTGATACTTAAAATCTGTCCCAGCCACTGCTAATTTATTTCAAGAGTACTCTACTTATCCAGGGACAATAATTTAAAATGATAATAATTTACTAATTAATTTGAAAATAATATTATAAATGTTGTGTAGTCTATAATACTATAGGCACAGCCAGTTTTACTCGTTAGATTTATTCGTGATGGAATAATTTCTTTATACTTGTATTGGAGTCTCACATGCAGTACAGTCATTCTGAGCCATGCATTAATTTGAACAGTGACGCTATTATGGGAGTGGCTTGATGCAGCGCAGGAGATGCAGATAACTTGATCTTGACTTTAATTATTTTTTAATTAAAACTTTAATTAATGCTGTCACATAACAAATCTGCTTCAAAGATAAAATTAAATGACTTGCGAATCACAACATTGAAATAAAAATGTACGACTGAACAAATGCTTGTAAATCTAAATAACTGGGAATCATGTAAAAAGAAACAGTGCACATTTCATTTATCTATTATAACATTTATGTCGTAATTCATGTTGTTCGCTTGGCTGTTTCATTATAAAGGTCCAGAAATTCATCAAGTTTTTCGTCAGGTGTCTTTTCTAATTATATATCATTGCGTTGCTGTCTTGCTGCCAGCCAATCGCTGCATTGCTGATCGTGGTTTCAAGTATCGATACATCTGCCCTTTTTAAGGAACACAAGAACGCGCAGTAATCTCAGACAACTTAATCCTGATATTTTAATCCATTCCACAAATTCATTTGAAGAACCAAATTAGCCAGAGATCAGTTATCACGATTAGAAGATCTAGCATCTGTCAAATCTGTATTTAGCAAGGTACGAAGAACGGACCCCTAGTATTGAGTGTTTAAAGACACTGACAACATTGGTGTTGACTAAAAACTTTTTTATTTACAAAGATGATTACTTTTTACAAATTAAGGGAACTGCAATGGGTAGTACAATGGCTCCCATTTATGCGAATCTGTATGTTGGTCATTTTGAACATGAATGTGTATTTAATCCTATGGTCAACTCTGTCTTACCTAACATTTTTTTGTGGCGTCGATACATTGATGATATTTTTCTTAAAATGAATTACTTGAATTTCAACAATTTTTAAATCGCAGTAGTGAACATCTTAAATTTACCATTGATTATAATGCTTCTCAGGTTAGCTTTCTTGATTTACTTATAATAAATGATGATAATAAATTGGTGACAGATTTGTATAGAAAGCCTACAGATAAAAATACGATTTTACATGGTCAGAGTTTTCATCCTACCAATTTAAAGAAGAGCCTTCCGATTAGTCAGTTTAAGAGGATTCATAGGATTTGTATGTATAATGAAAGGTATGAGATACAATGTAAAGATTTATGTCAGAGGTTTTACAAGAGAGGTTATGAAAATACTTGGATTAAAGAAGCTGTGGCACATTTTGAAAATACTGATCAGAAAGAGTGCTTTGCTCGAACAGTGTCAAAATCGACCAACAATAGGTTGTCTTGTATTATCCAATATTCTGCTTTAAGTAATGAGTTTGCAAACATAGTACGTAAACACTGGCATATTCTAAGCTCTGACCCTTTTTTGTTGTAAAGATCCTCCACGAATTGTCAATAAATGAGCCCTCAATATAAGGCAAATGGTGGTGAGAGCTGACCAAGGGTCGGAACGATCCATGAATACCTTTTCAGTCCCTGAGGACAATTATAGATGTGGACAATGTGCACAATGTAATTTTACAACAAAATGTCACACTTTTAGTCATCCTAACAAACAGTTTAAGATTAAGGGAATAATTTTGTGTAACACCAAAAATTTAATTTATATGATCAAATGCCCCAGTGGTTTGGCTTATATAGGTAAAACAAAGCGTTGTTTAAAAATGCGCATAGCCGAACACAGAAGTAATATACGGTTGAAGGACAAAAAAATCCTGTTGCCGTGCATTTTGATGCTTTCAAACATAATTTGTTGACTCTTCACTATTTAGGCATTGAACAAATAAAAGTACCTAGAAGGGGTGGTGATATCAATAAAATGGGGGAAGCTTTTTATATTTACACATTGTATACATTTAATTTTTAATGTGATACATTTAACATTTAATTACACCAACGAACAGTGTAATTTATTGGCCCAAATTTTTTTATTACTTCTGCTGGTCCCTCCCACTTGGGCACTAGCTTGGCAGAGTATCCTCCAGTAATTATAATATCTCGCTTGTCTAGCTTTTTGCACAACCACTCTGCATTTTATCTCCTCTGCCATCATGGTTTGTCTTTCAACGAAATTATATGCTGCTTGATTTGGTGCAGGGGGGTTGTGAATTAATTTTTCCAGGGGTCCCTGAAGTTGGCGGCCCAGCACCAATTCAGCAGGAGTTTTACCAGTGGTATGAATATGTGATACCAGCCGGCTAATCCAAGGAAACATTGGAGTGCCTTGAAGTCTTTTGTAGGAAGATATTGAACGACGGCTTTGATTTTTTCAGCCTCGATCTCTACTCCTTTCTCGGAGATGATGTGGCCCAGAAATTTTAGTTGCCTTTTAAACAAGTGGCAGTTTTCCATGTTGAGAGTGAGATTGGCATGGGTGAGTCTTTGTAATATTATATTGAGCTGTGTTATGTGTTCTCACAATGACCTAGAAAAGATAATTATATCTTCAATGTAGACAAAGCAAATTTGTCCTCTCAGCTCTGCCAGTACCTTTTCCATTAGCCTCTGGAAAGTGGCTGCAGCATTTCTGAGCCCATATGACATGGACTGGCTTGCCCAGGAGTGTTTAAGAAAGGGTAATATGTGTGACGAGTCAGAAGGGTATTGATCCATATGCAGTTTATTAAAATGCTCAGACAAAGACATAAACCAGGTAACAGGCAAAGGGTCGAGGCAGGCGGCAGACAGCATGAACAGAGACAGGCAGGAGGTCGAGGCAGGCGGCAGTCAGGAATAAACAGTACACAGGCAAGGTTCGGGGCAGGCAGCAAGGATCACAAAACAGGTATCAGTCCAAGTCAGTGACAATAAATCAAACAGGAATAAACGCTCAGAAATGACAACCGTGGCTAATCAAGAGTTCGCAATGAGAGTGAGTGTGAGAGCGGCTTAAATAGTGAGTGAGAGTGATTGGCTGCAGGTGCGCGGGTGATCAGTCCCAGGTATGTGGGTGCATGGGAGATGTAGTCCAATGAGAGTTAATATTCGGGTGACGGCTCCCTCTGGCGGTTCGGGAGAACTGGTGCAGGTGACTCAATCGTGACAGAGCCCCCACCCTGCGAGCGGCTCCTGACACGAGGAGGCAAGCGACGTCAGGGTCTCCCTCTGGGTCTGGGGGCTGGCTTCTCCGGATGCATCCTATGAAACTCCTCAGTGAGTGTGGGGTCGAGAATGTCCTTGGCATTGACCCAGGACCGTTCCTCCGGGCCGAAACCCTTCCAGTCGACCAGGTATTGTAGAGCCCCGTTGCGACGTCGAGAGTTGAGCAGGTTCCGAACCTGATATACCTCCTCGTCATCGACCAGCATGGGCGGGGGTCTCTGGCCCTCGGTGCCTGGAGGTTCCTGACCCTCTCCCGGACCGCCAGCAGGTTTCAGCAAGGATACATGAAAAGTGGGAGAAATGCGGTAATTAGTAGGCAATTCTAAACGGAACGAAACTGGTGTAATTTGTCTAAGAATTTTGAATGGACCCACATACCTAGAACTGAGCTTCTTACACGGCAGCCGGAGGCGGAGATCCCTGGTGGACAACCAGACCCACTGTCCAGGGATGTACTCAGGACCAGGGCGGCGATGACGGTTGGCTTGAACCTCTAGTCGCCTTACAGCACGTTGAAGATGAACGTGGGCTCGATTCCAGGTCTCCTCACTGCGTCGTAACCATTTGTTGACAGCTGGTAATTCAGACGGCTCTCCTGACCAGGGAAACAATGGAGGTTGGAAGCCTAGCATACATTTGAATGGGGTGAGTCCAGTAGCAGGTTTTTGTAGCGAGTTCTGTGCGTATTCAGCCCACATGAGGTATCGACTCCAATCCGATTGATTGTTCTGGCAGTATGTTCGCAAGAAACAAGTGAGTTCTTGTTTAAACGTTCTGTTTGCCTGTTGGATTGTGGGTGGTAACCGGAGGTAAGACTGACATTGACATTTAAGAGGCGGAAGAAAGCTGACCACACTCGGGACGTGAATTGTGGACCCTGGTTGGTCAATATGTCCTCAGGCAACCCATAGAATCTGAACACGAAGTTACATAGAGCTTCGGCGGTCTCCAGAGCTGTGAGGAGCTTGGGCAGAGGGATTAAGCGACATGACTTGGAGAAACGGTCGACTACGGTTAATATTGTGGTGTTACCATGTGAGTTGGGAAGGTCTATGACAAAGTCAATTGCGATGTGTGACCAGGGACGTTGTGGTATGGGCAATGGTTGGAGCAAACTGGCTGGAACTTGGTGCGAAGATTTGGAAGTGTTGCAGATGGTACAGTTGGTTATGAAGTGTGCAGTGTCCTCGGGCATTGTTGACCACCAGTATCTGTTCTCTAATAAGTGAAGAGTAGCTGTGATACCTGGATGACCGGCGCTTGAGTTGTCATGAATGTGATGCAGCAGCTTATTTCTAAGTTGTTCTGGGACATAAGTGCGTTCGGGTGGACATTCGGGCGGGGGTAGTGTTTGAGCGTTGGCGATATTGAGCTCTGTAGTAACATCCCACTGGACAGGTGCGACTAGCAGATTCTCGGGAATAATGGTCTCTGGTGTATTGATCGGTTCACTCCCCTCATAAATTCTGGACAGAGCGTCGGCCTTGGTGTTCTTGGAGCCCGGTCGGTAAGTGACAGTGAAGAGAAAGTGAGTGAAGAAGAGCGCCCACCTGGCCTGACGAGGATTCAGACGTTTTGCGGATTTCAAATACTCCAGATTCTTATGATCTGTCAGAACAACGAAGGGCTGTTGAGCACCCTCGAGCCAGTGACGCCACTCCTCCATGGCCGCCTTCATGGCCAACAGTTTGCGGTTTCCCACATCATAGTTGCGCTCGGCTGTAGACAGCTTCCTTGAAAAGTATGCACAGGGAAATACCTTGTTTGAAGTCACATGTCGTTGTGAGAGAACCGCCCCAATCCCAGTGCTGGATGCATCCACTTCCACAATGAAAGCCTTACTGGGGTCTGGATGATGGAGAATGGGTGCTGTGGTGAAGCGATGCTTTAAGTCGCGGAAAGCTTGGCAGGCCTCGGCAGTCCAAGTGAGTGAGTTTGTGCTCCGTCGAGTCATGGAAGTTAGTGGTGCTGCTACAGTGCTGAAGTTTCTGATGAACCGCCGATAGAAATTTGCAAAGCCCAGAAAACGCTGTAATTCCTTGACAGTTCGTGGTTGGGGCCATTCTACCACTGCTCTCACCTTCTGATCATCCATAGCGACTCCCTCTTGACTGATCACATAGCCCAGAAAGGAAGTTTTAGTGCGATGAAACTCACATTTCTCTGCCTTGGCGTATAACTGATGCTGGATGAGGCGGTGTAGGACAGCGCGAACGTGCTGGACATGTTCCTCCAGAGTGTCTGAGTAAATGAGGATGTCGTCGATGTAAACTATCACCCATTGATCTAGCATGTCTTTGAAAACGTCATTTATCATGGACTGGAACACCGAAGGACTATTGGCCAGGCCGAACGGCATAACGGAGTATTCATAGTGCCCAGTGGAAGTGGAAAAGGCTGTCTTCCATTCGTCTCCCTCCCTTATGCGGATTAGATTGTAAGCAGAGCGCAGATCTAATTTGGTAAAGTATTTGGCTTTACGGAGCTGTTCTGGTGCAGCAGGAACTAAAGGGAGTGGATACCTGAACTTCACTGTGACGTCAATAAGCCCACGATAATCGATACAGGGTCTGAGACTGCCGTCCTTTTTTTTGACGAAGAAGAACCCAGCTGAAGCTGGTGAGGTGGAAGGCCGGATGAATCCCTTGGCTAGCTCCTCCTCAATGTATTTCTTCATGGCGTCAGATTCAGGCTGTGACAACGGGAAAATCCTCCCCTTGGGAGGTATGGCGCCAGGCAAAAGTTCAATTGCGCAATCCCAGGAACGATGAGGAGGTAGCTGGGAGGCCTTGGTCTTGCTGAACGCCTCTGAGAGATCAACGTATTCCTTAGGAAGTCCAGGAATGTCAGGCTTGGGGTCGATGAGTGAGATGGTGCTGACTGGGATGAGTGAGCTGTGGGTGAGGCAGTTCTGGTGACAGGATGAACTCCATTGAGTGATCTCTCCCTCTCTCCAAGCGATGTGAGGATCATGTTGGCGTAACCAGGGTAGTCCCAGAATGAGTGAATGAACAGGCGAGTCAATGACGTAGAACTGAATGGTCTCACGGTGCAGAAGGTCCGTGATGTGAGTAATCTTTCCTTTTCCAAGCGGCCGACCGTCTAGCGCCTCCACTGCCAAGCGAGAAGTACAGGGTGTTAGTGAGAGGTTATGTTTGTTTGCAAATTCTTTTGAGATGAAGTTGCCCGCTGCTCCCGAATCTATCAGACCCTCTACTGTTATGGATTTTCTGCCGTTGAGTAACTTAACTGGAGCTTTAACACAATGCATGGATTGAACCAAGTCACTCACCACCTTAGAGTTGCTGGAGGTAGGTCGTACTGGATATGCTGACTTGTAGTGACCGGATTCACCGCAGTACAGGCAGAGGTGTTGTTGCAAGCGGCGTTCTCGTTCCTCCGGCGTCAGATGAGTGTAGCCGAGTTACATGGGTTCAGCGTTGGGGTGTGGCGGCGTGATCGTATCAAGTTGTCGATTTGTATCGTTAAATCCATGAATTCCTTTAAAGAACGACCCTCATCGCGACAGGCCAATTCTGATTGCAGAGCTTGACTCAGACCCCGACGAAAAAGCAATTTCAGAGTGTCCTCCGTCCAATCGGTTTGAGCGGCCAGGGTGCAGAAAGCTAGTGTATATTCAGCCGCTGTGTTGTTGTTTTGGGAACATACAAGCAGTTGTTCACCCGCGCTGCGCCCGCCATGGGATTGCTCGAACACCTCTCTGAATCGTTGCAGAAAGTGATCAAATGAGACGAAGCCAGATCCGTCGTTTCTCCACACAGCTGTGATCCAATCCAGAGCTTTTCCCATCAGAAGAGAACAAACAAAGGCGATCTTACTTGACTCAGTGGAATATAATGTGGGCTGTTGGTTAACGAATAGCGAGCACTGCAACAGGAATCCCTTGCAATTAGCTGACTCACCGCTGAATTTCTCAGGAAAGGCCAGGCGTGGGCTCACGTTGGCAGGTGGATTCTCTGGAGGAGGGCTTGTTGGTGGTAATTATAACCATGCAACCGTCTACTACAGTATCACGTCAGACAGTGCATTGTAGTGTCCCTGAGGAAAAATTAAATTCATTTACTGCTTTAGGAAAGGAAGAATTGTTTAAACTTATTAAATCATCAAAATCAACAACATGTATGTTAGACCCTATACCGACTAAACTATTGAAAGAGATGCTTCCAGAGATCATAGATCCTCTTCTTAATATCATCAATTCATCTTTATCACTAGGATACGTACCAAAAAGTTTTAAGCTGGCTATTATTAAACCTCTTATTAAAAACCACAACTTGATCCTAGAGAATTAGTCAATTACAGGCCGATCTCAAATCTCACTTTTCTATCAAAAATACTAGAAAAGGCAGTATCATCACAACTATGTTCCTTTTAGACAGAAATAGTATCTGTGAGGATTTCCAGTCAGGTTTTAGACCATACCATAGTACTGAGACTGCTCTCATTAGAGTTACTAATGATTTGCTCTTATCATCAGATCGTGGTTGTATCTCTCTATTAGTGTTACTGGATCTTAGTGCTGCATTTGACACTATCGATCACAACATTCTTTTAAATAGACTCGAAAATTATGTTGGCATTAGTGGAACTGTATTGTCATGGTTCAAATCATACTTATCTGACCGTTATCAGTTTGTAGTAGTAAACGAAGAGAGGTCATATCGATCACAGGTTCAATATGGAGTACCGCAAGGCTCAGTACTAGGACCGTTGCTTTTCACTCTGTACATGCTACCCTTGGGAGATATCATTAGGAAGCATGGCGTTAGTTTTCACTGTTACGCTGATGATACTCAGCTCTATATTTCTTCGCGCCCTGACGAAACTTACCAACTCACAAAATTAACAGAATGCATAGCTGATATAAAAATTGGATGACCAGTAATTTCCTACTTCTAAATTCAGAAAAACAGAGATTCTAATTTTTGGACCAAAAACCTCTTCACGTAATAACCTAGAATACTGTCTAACACTTGATGGCTGCTCTGTTAAGTCTTCGTCGTCCGTTAGGAACCTGGGTGTGCTCTTTGATACCAATCTTTCATTTGAAGGCCATGTTACTAGCATCTGTAAAACCGCATTCTTCCATCTTAAAAATATATCTAAACTACGACATATGCTCTCAATGAAAAATGCAGAACAGTTAGTTCATGCGTTCATGACCTCAAGGCTAGATTACTGTAACGCTCTACTGGATGGTTGTTCCGCTCGCCTGATAAATAAACTACAGCTCGTACAAAATGCAGCAGCTAGAGTTCTTACTAGAACTAGGAAGTATGACCATATTAGCCCAGTTCTGTCAACACTGCATTGGCTTCCTGTTAAACATCGTATAGATTTTAAAATCTTGCTAATTACTTACAAAGCACTAAATGGTTTAGCTCCCCAGTACCTGAGCGAGCTCTTAAAGCATTATAGTCCTTCACGTCTATTGCGATCTAAGGATTCAGGCCAGCTGATAATACCTAGAATATCAAAATCAACCGCAGGTGGTAGATCCTTCTCCTATCTGGCACCTAAACTCTGGAACAATCTTCCTAGCATTGTTCGGGAAGCAGACACACTCTGTCAGTTTAAATCTAGACTAAAAACACATCTCTTTAACCTGGCATACACATAACACATTATCAATTTATATTTTCAAATCCGTTAAAGGATTATTAGGCTGCATAAATTAGGTCAGCCGGAACTGGGAACACTTCCTATAACACCAGATGTACTCGTTACATCAGAAGAAGAATGGCATCTACGCTAATATTAGTCTTTCTGTTTATCCCGAGGTCTACCGTAGTCAACCAGATCCGGGCCGTATCCAGGTGAGACCGAGGACCGGCGCCTTGACACGACCACAACGTAGCCCTGAAGTATCAGCAGAGATTGAGTCAACTAGATCATCCATTGTGAAGGCCTCATCGACACAACAGCCAGTGGCACAGCTCCTCAACAAACCGTCCATACCGGTGTGATGAATACGATCCTCAACTGGACTGAACTGGAATAAATACTTTGAATGTTGCGATCCTATCAGACATAAGATAGCAACCTGAATCGTAACAAAGCACTGTTCGCCAGAGGAGAACTGGCCCCCCGACCAAGCCTGGTTTCTCCCAAGGTTTTTTTCTCCATTTTATCACAGAAGTCTATTTGCCACCTGTTTGCCATCTGATGTCACCTGTTGGAGTTTGGGTTCCTTGCCGCTGTCGCCTTTGGCTTGCTTAGTTGGGGACACTTGACATTTGATATTCAACAGTGCTTTGATCTGCCGACATTGACACTATTCTTTAAGAGCTGCTGTGCAGCCAAAATTATATACCAGTTATCAATGTAAAGCTGCTTTGACACAATCTGCATTGTAAAAAGCGCTATATAAATAAAGGTGACTTGACTTGACTTGGTGGCGTGGCCGCTGGTGGTGAAGCGGGTTGGGGAGTGAGGCCCTGCAGCGATCTCACCAAATCCTCCGTGAGAGAAGTTAATCGGGCTAGTTGGTGTTGATGCATCGCTAGTTGGCTGGCTTGAGCAGATAATTCCGTAGACAGCTGAACGAAGGCTGCTGGATCGCTTAGTGGCGAAGTCTTCTGTGACGAGTCAGAAGGGTATTGATCCATATGCAGTTTATTGAAATGCTCAGACAAAGACATAAACTAGGTAACAGGCAAAGGGTCGAGGCAGGCGGCAGACAGCATGAACAGAGACAGGCAGGAGGTCGAGGCAGGTGGCAGTCAGGAATAAACAGTACACAGGCAAGGTTCGGGGCAGGCAGCAAGGATCACAAAACAGGTATCAGTCCAAGTCAGTGACAATAAATCAAACAGGAATAAACGCTCAGAAATGACAACCGTGGCTAATCAAGACTTCGCAATGAGAGTGAGTGTAAGAGCGGCTTAAATAGTGAGTGAGAGTGATTGGCTGCAGGTGCGCGGGTGATCAGTCCCAGGTATGTGGGTGCATGGGAGATGTAGTCCAATGAGAGTTAATATTCGGGTGACGGCTCCCTCTGGCGGTTTGGGAGAACTGGTGCAGGTGACTCAATCGTGACAATATGTACTCTCCCTTTGTTTCCATGCCATATCTATTCTGTGCGAGCTTCAAGACAGCTCCAGCAGCTCTTAAAAAGTCCAGGGCAGCCAAAAAAAGAAATGCTAAATTAAATTCCTTCATTATAAAGGTATTCAACTTTCATACCTTATTATGACACTTGTAACTGATGTTCCTCTGATCTATTGCTTGGTGAACTTCTCCATCTGCCACAATTAACTTTTGGGGAGGATCTGAAGATCTTGTTGTTGCTTCACCTCCTAACTGTATCCACAGGCTTTCCTGCATCAGGGTAAATGCACTTCCTGTGTCCACCACTGCCTTCATCTCTTTTTTTCTTTACAGAAACAGGGATCCAGAGGAGGGATGTTGCTGCGTGTGGTTGAGCTGTGGACAGGCCAGCCAGATGTATAGAGGTTTTTTTGTTCAGGTGACTTTTTATCCACGTTTTCCTTTGTGTTTTGACTGCCAACTTTTTGCCAATAATCCTTCGTCCCCATACAGTCTTTCTCCACCATTGAGCTCAGTTTTACCTGCTGTTCCTGGGGACCCTGGGTATGATGTTTAGGATGCGGCTCAGCATCTCGTCATTGGAAATATCAGGTTTCCACTTCAGGTAGAGGGCCCGATAGTCGTAGGCAAAATCTCTCAGGTATTGTTTTTGGCAGCTGTACCATCGACCTCAACTTGTCTTGGTGAGGTAATACTCAGGTAGAAAAGCAGCCATAAATGCTTTTTTGAAAGACAGCCAATTGGTTACCTTTCTCTTTTCAGCCTTCCACCAGCTCAGAGCTGGACCACGGCCTGATTTTCAGGTAATTTTCACACTGTTCGATGAATGTGAGCACATCCACCATCTCCCACAAGTCTCCAAAGGTGGGAAACTCCAGCCGAATAGGGGGCTACACACAGGAGGATCAGATACTTTGAACAGCTGGAGAATTAAGCACAGTGGTTAGTGGAGCATTGACAGGGGAGATATCGTATGTAATACTGACAGATTTTGTTGATGGTATTTTAGTTCTGGCAGCAAGAGTCAGGGTTCTAGGGGCAGTAACAGAAGAAAAGGAAGTTGCTGGAGTGTATGTTTGAAGGCAGGTTTTGCTTCTCTCCTCAGGAAACAATCTGCAACGGCCTTCTGCAGCTTCTCTAGATTTTTCTGGAAGTATTCCTCTAACTCTGCCAAGCTAGCGTCCACTGCCTGCCGGAAACTAGCCTCCTAATTTAAGGCGCTTTCAACTGATTGTTTAAAATCATGCTTCCCAGCCTGAACTTTTGTGCTAAAAAAATCCCCCTTAAGTTTATCTATGTCTGCCTGCATTGTTTGAATTATATTAGCATTGAACAAACAGCTTGTTGACTCATCATCATCAGTTTTATCATCAGTGTCAGAAAGGTAAAGAGAACTCAGCATAGATGTTAATTCTGCAGTAGGGTTATGTTGTGTTATAAACGGGCCTGCAGTAAAATCTCAACAGGATTATTGGGTGTCTGGTCATCAGTAACCATTGCAGTTTGGGTGTTAACATCTTTTTCGTCCATATTTGCAGACATATATAACAAAAAATTACCAATAGAATGTCTCCGTATGGGCCACCACTATGTAACACTCCACGTAGTATGCCAGGCTACACCAATAAATGGGGAAAACAATCGTTACTTACAAGAATGGTATAAATTAAAGAAAAAAGAAATAATACAGACTCAATATTAATTCCACATCCAAGTGTATTACAAAAGTTCAGAAATTTACTGAGTTCATAAAGCGAGCGAAATGGCGTGTAGAAGAGTGTATGCATGTGTAAATTTACAGTCCAAAAAACTGTATACAAAGTTTAAATCAGTCTCACCGGTGCAGAATGAATGTCAGTGAGCAGATTCTAGAGTGCCGGCTGAAGCTGTTAAAGTTCTCACTGGTGAGTAATCCAATCTCCAAACAATGCATGTTAAACTCCAGAGGTGAGGTGGCAGAATAATCTAATAACAGTTCAGTTAGTATTCCACAGAAAGATGAAACCCGGGCCAAAGTCGGACACACAGCACAATCGCTACCAAACACTGGTAAGCCAGCTACCTATATAGTAAACTTCTGTGTTATGGTCAGTGTTAATCAGTCACAGTATAAATAAACCACCCCTTATGTGGCAGTGCTACATTATAGTCAAGTCGCAGGAGATGGTGGTTTAACATCGAGATATTGTCCTTGCTCACATCAAGAATTTAGGTTTGAGGTTAAATCCAAAAAAACTGTTCTGTCGCCATGTCAGAGAACTATTTTTCTCTGGGTAGTTTGGGATTCCACCACGATGTGGGTACAGTTGTCCCTGGCTCGGCTGAATTCCATTCTTGCCACAGTAGGCAGTCTAAGGTTAGGCCAGGAGATTTCTGTCCGTCAATGCCAGTTACTGCTGGGTCTTATGGCTGCAGCTGCCAATGTAATACCGTAAGGCTTGCTGCATATGATGACTTTTCAGTGGTGGCTCAAAAGTGTTTCATCCCTTATTAAAACCTATGCTTATGGTAAGGGTCACTGACCTTGCACTTCATGCCCTTTCTATGTGGAGGAGTCCCCGGTTTCCGCCTTGGGTTCCTCTCTGGGGGCGTTACTGTTGCTGTCGTTACTGGTTTTCTCTCCATCCTGCAGCTCCACTGGGACTGGATGCGAGGGTACAGACATGCCAAGGCTGCATCTGTATGCCTTTCCTCTCACCACTGACCAGAGATCTGGAAACTGTGGGTCTGGCCCCTGAATCTATGAACTGGGTACCATTCTGGTCTCTCAATTGATACCATCCTAAATGCTAGGGCTCCCTCTATTAGAAAACTGTATACTCTTAAATGGCATCTTTTCTCATCATGGTGTGAGCAACAGCGTCTTAACCCAGCTGACTGCCCAGTTGATTCAGTACTGGATTTTCTTCAAGAGCATCTCTCAGTTGGACTGACTCCAACTATCCTTAAGGTTTATGTGCAGCTATTTCAGCATGCCACAACCAAATTGAAGAGGTATCAGTGGGAAAACACGTCCTGGTGTCCCGTTTCCTGCGTGGTGCTAGATGGCTGAGGCAAGTCTGCAGACCACACCATTCCCTCATGGGATCTCTCTATTGTATTGGAAGGGTTGTCAGATGCTCCCTTCAAACCCTTTGAGTCAGCCTCTGTGAAGCTTCTGACTCACAAGGTGGCTTTGCTTATTGCCATTACCTCATTAAAAAGGGTAGGAGACTTGCAGGCCCTGTCTGTCACCTCCTCCTGTTTATGCTGCGACAGGCTGGTCCTGTCCGCACACATTCATAAAGTTTTATAGTGTGGTTGTGGTCAACCCCAGGGTCTCAGGTTCCTTACAGTGCTTGTGCAATTTTTCCACAACTTGTATGCAGACATCCTCTCAGTATGGCAGCGTGGGTATTGTCGTTCCCATTGCATCAACACCATGACACCATGTCACACCCGAGAGTGTGACAGATGACCAGACTGCCCAATTATGGACAAAAGGGCAAGAATTATTGTCCTGGCTCAGGAGAGCCAAGATTTTTTTTTTCTTTTACGAGGGAGTTTTGCCATTAACCATCACCAGTTCACTCGACGACGAGACCCTGAAGACCTTGTTTCAGATCGGGGCTACCTTCAACCACCCCATCGACCTCCCAGACACCACAGGACTGGACTGAGGGAAACTGTGATTAAGTATCTGGAGAGTGTCGCGTCCCGATCTGGAGCACAGCCAGACCCAGAGCCCGTTTCATCCCATACGACCATGGAGGAATCGCGTGTGGGCAACCTGCCATGACAAATGAGCCAGAGCTTGAGGAAGAGAGGATAGGACTCACCATTGCCCCGGAAGTGGGAACCCAATGTGAATCTGACCAGGGAAGTGAGCCCGCAACACCAACGGCCAAGGGAACGAAGATGGAGGACTAGCTTATTAACTTCAATAGAGACTTGTCAACTCCCACCCAGTATCTGAATCTTTATTGCTTATGGAGAAATTTAAGGACTCTGATTCATCAGTCTGTTCAAAATTATCGCCGTGTAAAGACAGCATTGTGAACATTATGGACTAGGATTTATATTTTGCATTAACCTGTGTGGACTGTGTTATGATTACTGTCATTCTGTAAAGTTTCTTTTTATCGCCACCACCACAGAGCTCAGCCAGTCCTCCAGCCCCTTCACTGCCTGATGTTTGCGGCATCTCCGGAGAGTCACTGCTATGACGTTGAGCTGCAGGTCGCGCAACCACCAGCAGCGCCTGTGCGTAAGGATTCTATGGCTCCGTCTCCAGCCTCTGATCATTTTGCTCCATCTTGGCCTGTAGACCAGTCGGCTTCGCCTTGGCTCCTCCCACCATCGGCTCCACCGGTGACTCTCGGCCGAGTGGCTGCACCAGGTTCCCTCGTCCCACCGGCTCCCCCTTGGGCAGTCATCACACCACTTCCACCATGGAACTGTGGGTCGTCCACTGCACTCCAACCCTCCACCCCTACAGCTAAGTGGGTTCCTCCTTCCCTTCAGTCTCACTGCCATCCTCAGTCACACTGGAACGCCCCAGTCCTCGGGTGCTCTGGCTCCACCTCTGATGCTCATCGCCACGGCTTTGCCCAGGTCTCTGGAACCTGCGATGACACTGAGCTCCATTGACCCATCTACATTTTGGCTTCTCCCTGCCTCGACTCTGCCGTGGGCTGTCGGCACTCGGAAGCTCTGGGTCTGTGCCATTGGAGGTTATACATCTTTGCCGCTGAGATTTCGCCATCGTTCATTGGTCACCCCTCCTCTTGTTTTTAGTCAGTTATGGCGCAAGGTTGCTCCTTGCTGGAGGGGGACGTTCTGTTACCATTATGTTCAGTTTAGTTTTGTTCATGCACTTTTAGTTTGTAATTCTTCAGTTCCTGTGTTCCTTTGTTTGATTTTCTCGCCACTCATCTGTTACCATGGGCACTAACTTTTTTCACAGCTGTTTGCCATTTAGGCAATCACCATTGTGTATTTAAGTTCCTGCTGTTCACTTAGTCTCTGTCTGGTCACGTTTGCATTATGGTGTGTTTCTCTGCCTTTGTTGAATTACTTTGCCTGTTTGGATTAAACTTCATATTGGATTTTTATTCCGTTTGACTCTTCGTCTGTTTGTTTGCAACGCAAACACCTGAGAGTGTGACGAGGTAGCATAAATGTATTGGCATTTCAATTATAATTGTATTTTTAATTCATAATTCCTGTTTTAAATATAAAACTTTAATGTTTCAACAGGTCGGAAGAGTCCATTAAATATAACAGAACAACTTTGAGCAGTGCTTGCAAAATAAAAAAAAACACTTGAAGATGACATTGACAGTAAAATAAATAAATAAATCCTTTATGTTTGCCATATATACAGCATTTTACATCTTGTGTAAAATGTGACTCAGTGCTGTATGTACATGCTCTCAGATGATAAAGAGCTGAAAAGAAAAACCTATCAGGTATTCCTATCAAAAGAGACAATTATTTATTTATTAAGAAAACAAAAAGGTTATCATCAAAGTGAATCAAGTGAGGATAAAGAGAACTTTTAAAATCAAGCAAATTCTACAGTCCAGGTGTTCATTGTCACTCGTCAAGCACTCTCATCAGCCTTGAATGCTATTCTGTTTGACTTATACCCAACATATATGCTTTGCTCTCATTTTAATATATGGTTATGGTTTTTTTTTTTTTTTTTAGAGAGATAAGGAAACATCAAACATCTGGCAGAGTTACTGTGCCAGACTGAAGAAAGAGAGTTGCAAATTTAGATTTTTACCAAGCCTAAAAATCCCAGTCTCCCTTTTTTATTTTTTATTTTTTCTGTAATTTGACATATGGACAATCTTAAAGTATATATTAATGTCAAGTGCTCATATGCAAGTGTTTGTTTGGATGTGTTTCCACAGATGTGAAAACGATTCTTTCATGACTTGTCTTTTGTCATTCAAAACAACCTAAACTACAAAAAGAGTGCGAATTAACAAAAGAATCTTTTATTCTGAAGTACCAGTCATGGGATTCCTCTGGACTTCAAGTTGTCACGATATTAAACACACACATATTGACATTAGCATATCTACAGTCAAGTGTGAAAAACTGACGTAAAGAGACAGAAAGGTAAAGGAAAAATGATTAGCATTTTATGTATAAATAGCTATGGACATGGACTGTTAAGTGTGAAATTAACATGTAAACAGTTGGAACAACCCCCACCACCACCACCCAAACACACACACACACACACACACACACACGCACATTCCCCTGCCTCATTCACACCCCAGCGTTCTTGATAAATATAAAGCCTTACACAAAGACCTCATTGTTCCAGTAATGGGTGAGCTCCTAATGGAGATATATTTCCAGGATTATATCAGCATTCAGTTGCAAATTTAGAGTTTTAATCTGGTCCTGTCTATGAATAAGAGCATCCTTTGAATGCTTCGGACACCTGGTGCCGTGGGTTCGAGATGTGTGGGGGCTCAGTCCTGACCCGTTCCCTTTGCCAACGCAGCTTTTTCCCACACTTTCTTTCAGCCATGGAGAAAAGCTGCTACATAGCACACTTGTTACATTATTCTCCTTCAATAAAGAAAAAGTTCCTTGCAAAGTCAAAAAGTAATGGACAACAGGAAAAGAATTTCCTTATCGCTCTCATCACCTTAAGTTTTCTCAGGTTGGGTTTAGAATTTCAGAAGTGTAAGTAGAGAGAGAGAGAGGCTTTCCGTTCAATACTGTAAGAGAGAGGAGAGTGTAATAAGAGGAGCTTAGCCTCGCTCATTTGTAAAGACCCTTTTGTGGATTTATTGCACACTAACCATATCACTGAAAGCATCCATATTCTTCCCACCTCCACTCAACATACAATCCTGCACATTTATCCAACACAATTTTGCACTTTTAAAAGAATGATGTAGGTCTAAAGGGTTTATTTTTTATTTATTTATTTATTTAAGTGTCTGTTTTGTGAGTGAGAGCGATAGAAGCACACAAACACTGCTTTGTTTCTCTCTTTCAGGCATGTGTCAGGCATGTATAAAAACCTCTCCAAGACTGAGATTTCAACTCAAATGAGACAATATTTAAACTTACTAAAAGACTAATAACAAAGGCACAGTGAACAATTCAGACATGGAGCATGGAGAGGAAGTCAGAGGGAAACATGAAAGATTTGAGGCCATCGTGATGATGATGAGGTGATTTCATAAAGGAAAACACACATTATAGAGTAATTCACAAGTGTCATATAAGAGTTTCTATATGCATGGCACGTCTTGAGTGATAAATGATTTTTTTCATTTAAAAAACTTAAGATGGCAATGCACAATTAATTAATTATAAAATGAATTAAATCTAAATCATAACAAATGAAGAAATCTGACATGCTGTTAAAGGGCACAGCTGATCGATGAATGTTTTATGACTGAGAAAATCCTGAATGTATTGACAGGTGCTCAGGGTTTGATTGAGCTTGTCTTGTTTAATATTTGCTGTAATGATCAGTGTGATGATATGTGGACCTGACAAACAAGCGAGCAAAAACACACACAGCGTTGCTTACATAAATCTCTCATTTCATGCAGCGAGAAACTGACAATTTCTGAGCTGGAGAGTGTGTTAACCATTAATCACTGGCTCTAGCGCTCGCGGGGTCGAGAGCATTCAGCCTAAAGCCGATTATTGCTCATAAATAAGTACAGCAGCCCAGGGCACTCGTGGAGAAGACTATTAGCATATGACAGGGCCAATCGACAGAGCAGTTATCATATTATGTTGGGGTAACCCCCCTCACATCGCATGTTAATGTCTGTAGGGATGTTTACTATAGATCTATATCCAATAGACTGCACACAGGGGACGACCATAATTAAATATGGCACTGGAATAGCGTAGAAAAAAATATAGCAAGACAGCAGTGATTCCACATAGACAGATGTGGTTAGATTTGTGGATGCAGCTGACAGTCGACTGGGGTCAAATGCGAGCGAACTGTGAGCTCTTGCTTTCCTAGTGGGCTGTTCAGACACGCTGAGTGAGATTTTAATTTACAGACGCGCTTCTGCTGCTCACTTCACTGTGCACACGCGACAATTAGCAGCAAGCCATTGCGGTAAAGTCCCTCTAAGCCAGCCAAGCCCGTCTAACTCTCCTTGCC
This sequence comes from Hypophthalmichthys nobilis, assembly GCA_037950665.1. Classification (NCBI taxonomy): domain Eukaryota; kingdom Metazoa; phylum Chordata; class Actinopteri; order Cypriniformes; family Xenocyprididae; genus Hypophthalmichthys; species Hypophthalmichthys nobilis. Next base: position 34,923,584 of record CM075481.1, on the reverse strand, counting down.
CTAGTGAGGCATGGCCGCTTCTGTCAGAACGGTCAGTGGATTGAGCTTACTTGATCCTATATTAGAGAACTTTCGGTTATGAGTGCTCACACTAGTTCATGCAGCACAAAAATGGAACATGGGATAAACGCCTTTCACGCTTTGCGCCGTTCTTATACGGATCAGTTCGACAGCATGTCCGCCAATTAAATTACTTCCCATTTGACCACCATTAGTAGCAGCCTAGAAAACATCAGGTCAACACACACAGACTGAACAGATGTTTGTGTGAAAGCAAGAGGTTTCTCAAACTGGTGTTGTCTTTCATTTCTGTCCTGTTTGGCCAAACAAACGGCTGGTATTAGAGCATGGTGGATGTAAGGTGTCATTTACATTGGGTGGGTGCAGGTGGAGCCCACCTAACGCAAATTAAAACTTCACACATGTAACCTCTAACTGTCTGTGATTTTATACCACCAATTAAGGCTCTCTTGACAGCTGTGTGAACAGTTTCATTAGAGGAGATAATAATGCAAAGTGAAATGATAAGCGATCATTATTATATATCCGCAGACATTACAGGCCATGTTAATGAGGTGTAAATTATCTCATTATTTTTTGAAAGAGTAGAGATTAGATGAAAGCAGAATGGACATGATTCTGCCATGTTCAGAAAACTCGATGCTAATTAGAAGCCAATCTTCAGCAGCCAATGAGGCACGACACTTTGGTAAACAATTTCCATTTTCTAGAGCTCGGAGAGAGGGGAAAAAAAGAGGATACAGAATAAAGAAATATCTGTCTATTGACAATGAAATGCTATATTTACTAGCGGTTGTGTGCATTCAAAAGTGAACTGAGAATGCCTTTTAAATTCAAATTTAAAAGCTGAATTTGAATTATTTTAAATTTAGTAGCAAACAGAATGCAAATAGAAAATAGAATTCAAAGGATTTCAATCCACTGCTGTAAGTATCCTTTTTACATCATACATCATTTCAGCATTCTTACCCATAAACAAGTTTTCAAACAAACAACATTTGCGAAATTTCCAGAAACATCAATGCAACCCACTTTATGTTACATATCTGAACTACAATGCACTAATGTGTTGCAATTTAATTGTTGTATGAAGTAATTAAGTCCCTTTAAACCGTTGATCATAAACCATGAAACCCTGTCTGTATCTCAACCAGCAGAAAATGACAGAACACACAATTTTAGTAGATCACTTGAGTTGATCAGCTCAGATGGGGCTTTTTTGTGCTTTTACCCAGTCATTGACAGTAACAAAGTATTTAATACAATGTATTTTTTATTGTATTATTTATTTGTTTGTTTGTTTGTTTAGAGTATTTAGGTCAGAATGAGTCACTGAATAGTTCATGTCTGACTTAAAATCAGGTGCATAAACTAGCTGCTAATGCCAAATTTTAGTACTTGAATTTTTAAATTATTTGAATATGAATTGATGATATTTAGGTCTTGACTGTCAGTTATTTGCGAACCACAGCAGTGATGTCTGGCCTAGCAAAATTGACATCTTCACCCTTTATTCAGCTGTTATTAAAAAAGTTTGTCATGTCGGAGTTTGGTGTGGTGTTCACGTTCATGTTTTCATGCCTTTTATTTTGAAGTTCATGTTTATTGGTTCATCTGTTCATGTCATGTGATTTCCTGTTCCCCTCATGTGATCTGTACATGTGCTTATTTGTTCGTGTGTCATGTGAATTCGTGTGAATTGCCAACCCGATCACATGGCAATTCATACGTATTTTACGAGGTGGCTAATTCGTACGTTTTCTGGTAAAATGGTTATATAAAAAACATTAGTTTATTTGCATTAAATGTCTGCATCAACATTCCCTGTTGACTGGTGCTGTGTGGTTGACAACTCATAATGATTCATAATAATGTTAGACTGAGCGCTAACCTCTCTGTGTGTTTTGCGCTTACTAACTGGTTTCTCCACCCGTTGGTTCCGGTTCACAGCAGTCCTGCACACCTGATGATCATCATTTTGTTTTTCATCCTCACCTGTATTTCCTTTTCCCACAGATCACTCTCTGTTTATGTTCTCTCATTCTCACTCTCATGCCAGAGTGTTGTTATACTTCTGCTGTTTGTTCCTGTTTATTGTAGTCTGGTTATTTAACTCTTTCTATTTCTATTTTTCACCTACCTACCAATCTAGTCTTTCTTCCTCCTGCTCACTCTTTTTGTTTAGGATCCTATGATGCCACTCAACATGCTGTTTTTGTTCAGTTTCATCGGTCTCTTGCTAAGAGAGAAATGAAGCCTTGTTGATTATCTGCTGCCGAGTCCGTCTACATCCTGCTCTGACAGATACAAGCAGTGAAACACTCCAGTGCTGTTATACTAAATATCAGCACTCTTTGACCAACCAGATCAGAAGACCAGAATTAACTGTTGGGAAAATAGAAGTACTTAGTCAAATTATGTAATTATTTTGTGTTCTACTATAGTGGAATTGTTCAGTTTCTTTGAACTGCAGTTCAGTCGATTCCTCCTCTTGTTATTTCAATCCAATATCTTGTGGGAGTTTTAGCAAGTTCAACTCGTGAGCTAATTCTTAAATTCTGAATGTTGAATAGTGGTTAAATGACAAAGAAAGCATTGATTATTAGTTAATGGGGAAACAGTTTGAGCAGTGACTGGCAACTTTACTTTGCACCTGTTTTCAAGGAGAGTCTGTGAGTGAAGAGTCTTGCAAACTCAAGTGGCTGTTCAACAAATGAAGAGGCTCTCTCAACTTGTGTATTGTTTCATCAAATGCACTCCTTTGTTTGTGCATGTGTATGTGTGTGTGTATATATATATATATATATATATATATATATATATATATATAATTTTATACATATATAAATGTGTATAATTCTTATCTCAAAGAAATCGTTGTAGGAGCTCGATGTCATCAGTAATAATCAGTAATATTACCCTCGGTGCCTTTCTTGCAACTGATTTTATCTCTCACTTTTTGTTTTCTCATATTTTAATAGGAAACGCATGTGTGATCCTTGCGTAGGATTGCCGTTGTGTTTGATAAGTGCAGAACATGTTGAAGCCCAGTACGTCAATATTCTCTCAGCCACTGAAGGTGACCCTTGGCTTCAGTGTTTAGAGTTTGTGCACGGATGGCTTTGATGGTAAATTTGTTGAGTTGGTTACGTGGAGAGGCTATTATGGATTTACTATCTGGGCCTGAGGTGCCGGCTGCTGATTATGTGATTAAATCAATAATCATTTCTGTTTGGGCTCCTTTGCTCCTCGGCATCAAGCCTCTTTTTCCTGTGAAGCTGAGTGGAACAGAGAGAAGACAAAAGAGCATACACACACAACAACATTTACAATTCTATTGGGAAAAAATATATTTTTATTATTTCTATCAAGATCAGCTACAAATTAAAGAAAAAGATAACAAGCAGTAGCCAATGGGAGTGGCTGCAGTGAAAGGAAGGTGTTCATTAGATGATTCACAAAAAGCAATGATAATTATAAAATAGAGAAGTGTTTCCCAACCCTGTTCTTGGAGGCACACCAGCAGTATACATTTTGTATGTTTGTCCTACCCATCCATTTCAGGTCAAGGAGTCTCTACTACTGAGCTAATGTGCTTTCAGGAACAGGGGTGGAAACAGTGGCGTGCACAGACCTCCGCGAGGGCAGGGGCGCAATCGGGGGGTGAACTGTTCTCCCTCGGTAGAAATCGCGTTCCGGGGGGAGAAATGGGAACGCGATGCGACCTCATACACTAGCGCGATCAAAGGGGCAGGGGCTCAAACTCACTCTACTTGCCTGTCCTCGTCTAAGTTTGCTGGATTAGTGTCTCATTATAAAGATATTCACATAATTATTCACTACTGGGAGAGATAAAATAGAATTGTAAAATATTATATATATATAATTTAAAAAATGAATAAATGAATAAGAAGTGTTGTAAATCTGGTGATATCAGATTGTGTATGTATTTTTATTGTACTTACCCTATAACTACATTGAACCACAGTATATTTCCCTGTTATTTAAATAAATAATATATATATATAGTTTTACTAGCTTTGAACCACAGAAGCCCAAACTTAATCAGTGCACTTTTTCTATCGTTAAAATTACTGTACAAATGTACTGATACATATATGTACCCTGTCATTTTAAAAAAGCCTTTATGTATTGGTACACTATTATCACAAAAAGCTATGCAGTGTATGTTCTCACTAAACTGCTTCCAAATGTAAGATTGTTGCTTATCATAATAATAGAATTAGCACCCTTTAGTTCTAAAATACTTGCAGTATAAATAATTTGATAATTTTTCTGGTTTTTACCCCTTTATTATACCTACACGTATGTACTTTATAGGTACACTGTAATTACCGAAAGTTACGCTGTCAATTTGTTTTAAGTAAGCAGTACTTTCCGGGCTGTAATCTAAAGCGTTACCGGATACTTTATTTTGTGTACTAATAATTGAAAATATGCTATTTTAAACATTTATCCAAAATTAATTTTACCACTTTCTAAACGTTTTTTTTTTATTTTATTTTAATGTTTATGCAAACAAAACGTGCATAGTGCTGCTAATTTTGTTTGTTGGTTGTCAATATTAAACTTGTGTGTATAATACCGTGATAATATTGTTAACCGAGATCATTTTGGTCACAATAATCATAATATGAAATGTTCATGCTGTTTCATCTGTATGATTATGGATGAAATGTTTTATGTTGTTTTTCTCTTGTCTTGTAGGTATCATCTTTACAGCTGGATGAGATGACAGTGAAGAATCACTGCCAGAGATGATTGTGAAGGTACAGTACAGTACAGACACTCGTGTGTTCGGCAGAGAGCAGTGCCAGCCACTCCTCTGAAACCACACATGCACTGCTTCCAGCGCTGCCAGCGTTCTGTTGTTGTGTCTAGACCACAGGAAATACATCATTATGGCTGTTTACATCTAACAAGAACTGTGTGTCTGAATCAACTCTGATGTGCAGATAGTTTCAGTAGTTTACAGTGACACACACTGATAAATCAGTCCCACAATTGTGAATTTGTAATTGTAATGTAACGTAAATTTAAATGTTCAGAAATTGACAGCATTTTGAATTGTGGTTAAAATGTTTTTGCACATGTGTGTGGAAGGTTCCTTCAGTAAAATTTATAGCCAGTCTACATCTGTAAAACATGAATTCAGCAGATTGTAGACATGCAGCAGGTTCTTTTTAAACAAAGAAATAGGCAAATGGAGAAAGAAACGTGAAAGAGATGACTGACATACATCCGACCTTAATGTAGTCAGCAGCTGAACAGCCATCATCTGTCCGTCAGTCAGTCATCACGTCTCCTCACAGAAGAGCTCTGAGGGGAGACACATGCAGCTGCACACACTTCAGCAGAACAGATCAGTGACAAAGATGTCAGAAAGACCTGTAAGGTCATGCACTAACTCTTTCCTTAAAGCCTTCATATATAATCATTACAAAAGTACTTTAATGCATTAATTATTCCTTGTAATGCACCTTATAATGCATTGTATTTATTATTACAAATTTAGAAAGTATAACGAATTAAAACATACAACAAACAACCAATTTAAGACGCAACAAGGAATCTTCAAATATTATAATGCATTTTAACTTTGGTTACTATTATTTATGTAAAGACAAAGCATTATAATGTACATTATGAATACCATTATAATGCATTTTACATGAAGGGTTTAAAGTGTTGCAGATCCTGCTTTATCCTTTACAAACTTCTATATCTGATTTAACTGAATCAAGCTACACAAAACGACAACCTTAGCTTATTTCTAAACATTAACACCATCACCTGCATACGCCATTCATGGTCTGAGATAAAAAGCTCAAATGTGACCCTGGACCACAAAACCAGTCATAAGATTTATACAGCATCTGAAAGCTGACTAAATAAGATATCCATTGATGTATGGTTTGTTAGGATAGGACAATATTTGGCAAACATCTAGAATCTGAGGGGAGAAAATCACCTTTAAAGTTGTCCAAATGAAACCCTTAGCAATGCATATCCACTCACAAAAATACATTTTTGATATATTTATGGTAGGAATTTACAAAATATCTTCATGGAACATGATCTTAATATCCTAATGATTTTTGGCATAAAAGAAAAATCAATAATTTTGACCCATACAATGTATTGTTGGCTATTGCTACAAATATACCCAAACACTTTAGAATACTGATCCTTCATTAATGAATAACTACACAGGAACAAATGAGTAACGCATCATTAACACACTAACTAACTATTATTAACTAACTAACTATTATTAATGTGAATAATGCATAATGTATCATTAATTCTAAAGTGAAGATCATGGTAACACACTAGTAATGACTGAAGTATTACCAAATCCTTCAGAAGGAATTATTAATTATTTGGATCAGTATTCTAAAGTAAGAAACATGATAACTTTCTAGTAACTACTGAAGTCATTGTAAACTTTTGAGGTTTTGTACATTTTTGGTAGTAATTCCTTCTGAAGGATTTGGTAATACTTCAGTCATTACTAGTGTGTTACCATGATCTTCACTTTAGAATTAATTATACATTATGCATTATTCATGTTAATTATGAACCTGTATATAGTAGTTATTAGTAGTTCTCTGGGAGGAATGAAAAAATAGCAGTTACTGATTAGCTAATAGTGAACTACCACCTTCAACTGAGCACTGTTACTTACTAATTTATTAATCAGAGTTTCTTGTTAGTTAATAGTAGTTACTAGAGTGTTAATAATGCGTTACTCATTTGTTCATTAATGAAGGATCAGTATTCTAAAGTGTTACCGTGTTTTAAACAATGACTGAAAACAACACAGATTCAGCTTAGCTGATTTCCACATATTGAACACAAACACTGACTGCTCTGTGGGCATCTACTGAACAACAAGACATGTAATATTTCTTTTTTTTTGTAAATACCATCAGTGTAATACCATCAGAAAAAAGTGGGCCAGCTCAGGCCCAGTAATGGTTGCCAGATTTGTCTTTTGATGTGCGGATCTAGCCCAGTTTGGGCTGAGAAACGGCACATTTAGCCACATTTGACCTGAATTTGGACCATGAGTGCTGGCCTCACATATGGCCATACTTACCCAACCAGGTAGGTTGAGTGATGGGGGTGGACAGATCATGGAAGGGTAGAGATGCCTTTTCAAGTTGGGTCACCTTATAACATTACAGCAAATTGGTCTGACATTGTCATAAAATTATGTAGCCTAAATTTAAACATCATATCTTTTAACATAAAACAAGCACAGACACACACAGGTTTGTTTTTGTGAATTGTGGGGACATTCCATAGGCGTAATGGTTTTTATACTGTTTTTATCGCCCTACACCAACCCTACCCCTAAACCTACCCATCACAGGAAACTGTCTGCATTTTTACATTTTGAATAAAACATTGTTTAGTATGTTTTTAAAGCTATTTTAAATATTTTTAAATAATCTTATTAATTACACTAAATTTTTAAATTGCTAAATTATTTTATTTTTACTTCTTAATTAACTTTGGTGATTTCATCATGGAGGTTGTTTGCTTCTTTAATCCATTTAAATTAAAGCATTAATTACTGAATTTAGTTAATTTGTATAACCAAACAAGTTTAAAGTGGTTAAAGTACCCATGTAGTCAATAATTTTATCCCTTAAAACTCATCTTTGATCACCAAAATGACATATTTGACTTATTTTCTTCATGCCTTATAATAGCTTGAATGTAACTCTACACACTTACTTCCTTTAGTGTACGCTGATCTATGAATATGCTAATTAGCAGTACTTAATTTGTAAATTCCGAGGTGCTGGAACAAGGGGGCGTGGCGGATCCGGCAAGTTAGTTGGGTGTGGAAAAGTAACGGAACATATGTACAATCTCTGTGGGGTTCCAACTATTTTGAAAATGCGCATAAGAAATCCTAAATGGAAACGGACAGACGCAGATTATCTTGAGTTTTGCGTTAGTTCAAATGCGCGTTAAGGTGATGGAAACAATTTGTGCATGTAAAACACCATGGCATTATGCATTGGACCCAATAAAATCGGACAAACACAGCCCTCGACACAGAATTCAGATGTTTAAACTCGTAGTCATTTTGTGCACGAGCGTGTTCATGTGGACACTGCCAGTGTATGGGCATATAAGCTTTTTTTCATCCGTATTTCATCAGTTCTTCTGCGTCTTCTCACAGCATTGTAATAAAACGATGTCCAACAACACAAATAGCTCTCTCTGAAGTCTCCATCACGACACGTTCCCTTCAAGATATAATGCCAAGCATGAGACTTGCATACTTAAGTTTCAGAAAACCACTTCCCACATATCAGAAGTGCATCAAAGTTTATATGTATTCTTTATAGCACAGGTTTTCAAACCCTGTGTCACGAGACTTAAAAAATGGGTCTACATTAAAAAAAAAAAAAAAAATACAATTTGTTTTCATAAAATCTTAGTCTAAAATGAATAAATATGCTAAATATATTTGACTTAATTGATTAAAAAAACGAAAAGAAAAGAAAACCTCTGATAGTACAAACAAATAGTAGCCTATATGCTGCTGAGTTTGATTCTTTTCTGTGAGGCGCGGCGCTCCACAAACAAGTTCACAGAAAAAGAAATTGAGGTGACAAAAGGCGCATCCTGTTTTCTTTATTTTGCAAAAGCACAATGTTCTGTTTTTAGTGTAGGTGTACACAAAAAAAGTAAACTTTGCAGTATCGAAAGATGTCTTACTCATATCTGTAAATTACGGAGTATTTTAAGTTGTTTCTGCTGGTATAAGAAAACAGTTGAAGTGATCGCGCCGGCGCCTCACGTGCGCACTCAACATAGGTCACGTTCACACAGCAGCAGAATACGGTTGTCAGTCCTGTATTTGAGTCCTTAATTCGGTTACATTCACACACAGTACGGTTATTTACGGGAGTGACAACCGCATTCTATAACTGAACTCACACTCGTAAATTTTCAGGACTCACAACCGCATTCTCTGAATTTTCGTGCTGTGTGAACGGAACAGGACTGGTGCGAGAGAGCTGGTGTTTTGTGTGTGGTTTCGCTTTCGGTAACTTACAGCGACAGAGATATGAGCTGTGCATCATCTTAAGGTGTCAGATCCAATCACTGTTTTCCACCGGAGCGGCTCCCGTCAGTTTTGTGTTTCTTTTCCAAATTCAAATGCCGTGTCATGCGCGAGACGTCACAAAGGACGCGATGCGAGTGCAACGGTTAAACACTCCGACTATTGCGTGTTTACATGCTGCTGTTGGTTAATGAAGTTTGAATGGATACACTCACGGTTCGATTGGTCTCTTGTCATGTCAAAAGTGATAAGACTTTTCAGTTTTATGGACGTCGCCATCTTTAATATTACGTTGGTAACTGTCGTTATGGTTACTAGTAAGAGAATACAGGCTTGACTCTCATTGCACGTTCAGACTGTGTTCCAGACGCTACTGTAAGTTTCTGTGTGAATGAAACATTTCGAGACTCATAACCTGTAAGTAAATGCGGTTGTCAATCCCAAAAACTGACAGTGTGAACGTGGCCATATTCTAGCAATGCAAACTTGACATCGCAGCCTGTTCATTATCAAAATAAAATACAGTCAACCAAACATATAAAGTTACACTGCTCATTTTAAAATACTAGTATCCTGTGTCATTCAGTGTGACTTGTATCAGATTTGGAAGATATAGGTAGACATAATTAAAGACTATTTTTTAATTGAGATTTTTTTTTTTTTTTTTTTTTGGGAAACGTTGATTTGAAGTGTTAGTTTTTGCATTATTATTACAGACAAATCTGGATAAAAAGCATTTTGTACTCATACTAGCTACATATAAGATGATATAGTAAAATTGTTTTTAATTTTCAACCACTTGATACACAATGATACGAACAGTAACGATGGCTTCGGTTTTATCATATCAATCTCCTGCTTTGGAAGTGCATCAAAGTGGATTTGATTACACAGTGCAGAAAATGTCCTCTCAACAAAACAAACCAAACTGTTCCAGTCTCAGCTACAACCACAGTGTTTGAGGGTGGGGCAAAGAGACGCTGTTCATCGGCAGCCAATGAACAGCATAGGCTGGCATTATGCAAATTAGCAACAGGAAGTGAGACTGGAATTACTGACGACTCGTTTCAGGCAGTTCAGAATCGCTTCTTTCTTTTAGGAGACAATAACTCCATTTATCTGCACTTTGAACTTTGAAACTTTGCAGACCTTTACATTCACATTACAGTTATATTACACACTGTATGAAAGGGAATATCCCAAAAAGCATAATAGGGGCACTATGAATCATTCATTGAAATGAACTGAATTTAATCAAATCATGACTCGAATCGATTCATTGTCTACCAAAAGATTCACACCCCTAGCCAAATGCATAAAAGTTTTACATTGCACATCTCTTTTTGTCTTTTCACAGAAGAATGTTTACCATAAAATCTTTATGGATGTCTGAAGAGAATGTTAATTAATTATGCATGAATTCATGTTGTATAGTGTTAATTGAACAAACCTATTTCATTATTATTACTGTATCAAGCAGGTGTTAAGAAGTAATGAAAAGCTCTCCTAAGGGAAGAGGAAGTAATGATAATCATGATGGTTATATCTGAGGACATGTGACCTGTGTCCAGCTCTGCTGTAAGCTGTGCTCATAAAGTGTTGATGTCATTATGAGCTATGTCTCATAGATACAGTCACTCATAAACACAGTTTACAAGAGAAGCACATGAAACGAGATCAGAGAATATCTTTCCAAATGTAAATCATTGATAGGCACATGCTCAGCAGCAATGGCTGCCACATAAACCTAAGAGTAGCTGGAGATGCCCCAGCAGAAAAACCAGCACTGAACCAACAGGTCTACATCACGCTGCCTGCTCCAGGCTGCAAAACGCCACCATTTAAAACCATATTGACACCTCGTGAAAGGGGCTTTAACTTTTAAAATGGTCTCTGCAATTCAGACAGTTATGTATAAGTGATATGTGTAAATATGCATGCATTACCACCACAGGTGTGCATTAATTCTAATAATTCTAATTAGTCATGTATTATTCCTGACATATACAACAGATAGTTCTGGTCCTTGAATATGATTGGCTGAGAGGCCTTCCAGGAGTGCTGATATTTCATCAGTATCAGCACTGAAGCTGTTCACTCTTTGTATCACTTTGCTTGCCAATGCGGGTTCTTGACAGGCAGCATTTCTCCCAGTGAGCCAAACAGATATACTGTTGTGCTCAAAAGTTTACATCCCCCCTGCAGAATCTGCAAAATGTTAATTATTTTAACAAAATAAGAGTGATCATAAAAATGCATGTTATTTTTATTTAGTACTATGCTGAATAAGATATTTTATATAAAAGATGTTTACATATAATCCACAAGACAAAAAAAAAAAAGCTGAATTTATAAAAAATGACCCCCTTCAAAAGTTTGCAAACCCTTGATTCTGAATACTGTGTGTGGTTACCTGGATGATCCATGACTGTGTTTGTTTTGTGATGGTTGTTCATGAGTCCCTTGTTTGTCCTGAGCAGTTAACCACCCTAACGTTCTTCAAAAAAATCCTCCAGATCCTGCAAAATCTTTGGTTTTCCAGCATCTTTTGCATATTTGAACCCTTTCCAGCAGTGACTATATGATTTTGAGATCCGTGTTTTCACACTGAGGACAATTGAGGGACTCAAAGACAACTGTTAAAAAAGCTGCAAACATTCACTGATGATCCAAAAGGAAACACGATGCATTAAGAACCAGGGGGTTTTCCAGCCTTTATCACCAATGCCAAGGCATACCTTTCTGGCTTGTATATCTCTGCATTGCTTATTTCCTCATCTTCAAAGTAGGGAGTGGATTTTTGTTTGAATAAGGCTAACACCTCAAATATGGGTCCGACCAGTCCATGATTGACAGATGTAAGGACACCAGTCGTTGTGCAGCAGAAATCAGACACATCGGCACATGAGTTCAGTGTTCATTGAGATAGTGTTATATGTCTTAAATAAAAAAAAAATAATAATAATAATTTTATTTATTAAATAAAAATTTATCCTTAGACAATCTGTTCATTTTTAGTGCTGTGCAGTTATTGTGAAATATAAGTATTCATTCTGTCGCGGCTTACCATCAGCTGTGTTCAGAGATTCTTCTTGTGATTTTGGCAAGAGCAAATTCTTCGATGTATATGCTCATCACACGACTGTGCTGTCACCTCTTTTTGCGTATTCTTCACCACTGCCACAATCAAGTATTATTAGAGAGGACATAGATTAGATAAACTTTATGAGTGAACAACACAAACATACACATCCCTGTGATAGCTCACTGAACTGCGTCCTCCCCGTAAGGAAGTAATGTTATTCATAAAGGACAACATAACTACACTGACAGGATGGTAATAATAGCTAGCCACCTTGTGTGTACCAATCCTAATAGTTGTAATTTATCCCATAATTTGTTTTATGCACATTTTGATATATTAAAATTGAATAAAGTCTTTTACATACACAGGAACACAGAGAGGAAACTAAAAACACAGGGGAAAAAAATGAAATAGAAAATAATAATCCTAGAACAAAAAACATAAGACCATGACATTACTCCCCCCTCCCAGCAGGCACCTCCTGGAGTCTAAACAAAAACTACACCAAAGTGATGGTGAGTGGGTGACAATAACTAACCGGGGTGGAAGGATGGCCAGGACCCCCAGGTGGAAAAGTCCACGGAGGGGCCTGCAGAGAAAAAAAACACAGAGGAGCCGGCGGAGAGAGAGACCGCGGAGGAGACACTGGATGGAGGAGCCAGAGAGTAGATGATGGAGGGCAGAGGCAGGGAGAAGATGACAGAGGAGCCAGGGAGCAACTAAGAGCAGAGCCATTAGCACAAAGGCCCATGGCAGAACCGATGAAGTTTCAGCCAGGCAGACCGGGGTGGAGACTGAGGACAATGGTAGAGCCGGAAGGAAGGAAGAGTGCGGTGGAGCCAAAGGGGTGGAGGGACAAGGCGTAGCCGGAGACCCAGAAGACTCCACGCACCTGGTCATACATCGTTATTGGCTTGGGAAATGTCCACCGGCGTTAGCTCAGACCCTGGTGTCGGGGCAGGCACAGGCTCTGAGTCTGCGATGGGCTCTGGAATATCATCCCTAGTGGGTGTGGCTGAAGGCTGGCTGGGCTCTGGGTCCATGGCTCGCGTTCCAGAGCGTAAGTGAACTCTGAACCTGGGTCCATGGTGGGCATTATGTGTGGGAATGGGCTATGGAGGAGTTCTATGATTGGAGTATGCTCAAGGAGATTGGTAGAGGGCACCAGGGGAGTGGGCAGAGGGGACTTTGATTAAATGGAATTGTTTTCCTCCACTTCTCCCATGGTAAAAGGTGAGCCACTCGGCCACAGTGGATAGTCCACATACTGAACCAAGGAACATGTGCTAACAGCGAGTCGTGCAGCCCACCAAAAACAAACCTTGAGCATGTCCCAGGGAACCAGATGTGCCAGCTCAAGGAACTCCTCAACATAATCCACCACTGGATGACCATCCTGGTCGAGGTGAAGTAGCCGGTCCTCTGGGTGAATAAAGGCTGTTGCTAGATCCATATTTGTGTCTGGTATTCTGTCATGGCAGGCAGATGAAGGAAGAGGAGATGTGGATCTAAATGCAACCTTTACATCTTTAATAAAAAAAAAAGCAAAGAAGGCTATTCAAAATAATTGGGACCGTTTCTAAAAAGTGCATTTAGTTCAACATTAGGCTTGATGTTGTGTAATTTGCATTATTAATTGCATTATTAAGACAAAATTAAAAATGAATTGTTGGATTCTTAAAACCTTGAATAAAGTGTGACAGTATATAGTTTCCATTGATATACCATTCCATCACGCAGTAGCGAACCGTGACTCTTGAACCATGGCCCTCTCACACCCTTCCCTCATCGGGAAAAAAGTAAACTCAGCCTAAAACTAAGCTTACCATGTCCTATTAATACTGCATAAGTTACCTTTGACAAGAAATGCAACATGCAAACAGCACAGTGAGTGTTAGAGTTGTCTCCAAAATGAAATAAAATGCAAATCCTCATTACGAATAATTGCATCATCACACAATCGGTGTGTGCATTTCAGGAGAATATGGTGACAACTGGCTGAGTTGCACCACAAACAAGCAATGATGATTATAATATCATTAGACTGGCGCAGCAGCTGATTAAATGCATGTAACAGACTGTAATAAACGCATGGTTTCTTTTAATCTTATAGAACTATTATGCAGAAAAAGCAAATGTGCATAATGGTTGCTGAGTTGGTAAATTTACAGATTGACCACTAATGCTGCAAAATGACTGTTTTCTCAAACAAAGCTTAACATATATAACAGTGGCATGGGCAGCCAGAATAAAATCGTTTGTCATGTGACCAGCAGTAAAGCTTTAGCTTCTTGGTTGATGCTGTCATCCAGGGGTTTCGCTTGTTATTGCTGGGGTTGAAAAGCTTTCTGCAGCAAATTAAGCATTGGTTTAGGTCTTCCATTTCTGATTAACTCAATATTTTCATTGAAAGTTAATCTTGAAAACAGTGTGGATAATAAATTAGCAATGATGTCCTCCTCACTAATGTTTCTTGCGTTTTCCATAGTGAACAGATTTTATCACCAGATTTGTAACATGACAGCATTAATTAAAGTTTGACAGCACAGCAGACAGTTATCTGCATCTCCTGTGCTGCATTAAGCCACTCCCATAATAGCTGTCACCATTCAAATAAATGCACAGCTTAGACTAACTGTACATCATGTGTGTAAGACTGCAATATTTATTAGGTAATAATTATTCCCTCACAAATAAATCTCTTAGTGAGTAAAACTGTCTGTGTATATAATATGATAGACTACACAACATTATAATATTAGTTTTCAAATTAAAGGGTTAGTTCAACCAAAAATGAAATTTCTGTCATTAATTACTCTCCCTCATGTCGTTTAACAAAAATAACCACTTTATTCAATAACTCTCAAGGTCCATAAATGTACTAAAAGCATATTTAAAACAGTTCATGTGAGTTCAGTGGTTCTATCTTAATATTATAAAGCGACAAGAATACTTTTTGTGCACCAAAAAAACGACTTTTCAACAATATCTATATGGGCCGATTTTAAAACACTGCTTCAGAGCTTTACGAATCGAATCAGCGAGTGCCAAGGTCACGTGATTTCAGCATTTAATTTTTGCCGTTTGATAGGAGATCCAAATCATTGAATCGAAACAAAAAATTCATAAAGCTCAGATGCTTCATGAAGCAGTGTTTTAAAATCGGTTGTAGAACGACATGAGGGTGAGTAATTAATGACAGAACTTTCATTTTTTGGGTGAACTAACCCTTTAAGGTCAGAAATCGGATACTTGTTATAAAATTAAAATTTCGATTCTCTTAAAGTGAAAGGAGTCTAATAAACCTGCTGCTGTCTGCCATTAATTTTAATCAAATAACAAAAAGAAAATCACTCACTGCTCTTGACTGAATAACTTTTATATCTTTAATAAGGATTAATCTATATTTTATTTACAAAGTGAAGACTATGTAGTGTTGTTTTACATTTGATTACATTTTATTTAAATTTCTGTACCTGAAAATTAGACCTGTCTGAAAAAACACTGTTTATTTGTATCTTTTGTATCTTTGTTTAGTTGTATTTATTTGTGCTATTGCCAATTTGTTTATTTGTTCTTATTTTATTACTGACTGTTTACTTGTCTTTTATAGTGTTTGAAATATATATTAGTTAGTCTAGTTGTTTGGTATTTTTGTTAAAACCATAGACAAAATTTCAAAAGTGATCTGTAGGCTGCTGATTTTTGTTCATGGTATTCAGCTGCATGAAAAATTTTGCAAAAAAAAAAAAAAAAAAAAAAGAAGACAGAATAAATATGTTTGATATCTAAATGTCTGAGCATAATCGGAACTGCTAAAATCCAAACAATACCCAAACCTACTACTGAGGGACACCAATTAGACCTTACAATTAATAGATTGTAAGTACATTTGGCAGATGCTTTTATCCAAAGCAACACTACATTGAAGGCATACAGCTCATACATTCCATGTGAACTGAACCCATATATGAGCTGCAGGAATACTGCATTTTTGGATGGTAAACAAAATTCATAGAAGCATATTAAAATAATAATTTGTCACACTTTTTTTTTCCAAAAATTATTTTAACACAATTTCTATTCCATTTAATTATCAAATGTCATTAGTTATTAAATTATCAAAACGAAATTTGCATGAATTAAAAAAAAAAAATCACAAACGAGGTTTACATAGATGTCCATGTTTAAATGTGCAGTATAATAGGTATATAGAATTGGGCCCATTCACAGTCTGTATCATTATTTGTTAATCATGTTGTACACTTGTCTTTTCTGGCTTTCATGAAGATTTTTTTTAGTGGACCTGTATGAGAGATGGCAGACAAAAAGAAAAGTGAAGAAAAAAAAACTGTAATTGTTTAGTTTGATAAACACGTTTGATATAAAAAGTGACTTTTTTCATTAAAAAAAAAAAAAAAAAAAAAAATTACAGCTCTTAGTATAATTCCACTCCAGGGATCCCATTCTAAAACAAATTTTAGCCATTATTTTTTTTGTCATACTTTGTTTTTATTGTAATCCCTGCTGTGATGAAGAGGACACTATTCTATTCATAAATGTATTACAGACAAGAAATAATCAGATGTTTGATATGGCATTAGGCTGGGGATGCTATTGACATGACAACACTAGACCAGCACTTTTGCATCTTTGTCTCTCTCTCTCTCTCTCTGAGCTTTGTTCCTTTTTCAAAACATGTTATTACAAGATTAGTGACAGATTTATGCTGCCCAAGTAAAACAAAAAAAAAGCAAAAAACTCTAACCACAGTAAAATCATTACATGTGATATAGTTACTGAAATAACAAGTAAAAGTATACTTCTGAAAGGATTGAAAAATATTTTAATTAATTTGATAGATACAAATTGTAGGTACTTTAACAAAAGCAAACAAAGAAACACGTGAACACAACTAAACCTTTGCCATTAAGTGCTAAGTGATATAAGTTGTACAATGTGCAACTTACAATTGTTGCACATGCCAAAGATTGTTATGGCACATTCAGTCATGGCTGGCACATGCCACTGTATTCTGAGAAACGTGGTGATACTGAACGTGGCTATACTGACATAGATGGGTTCAGATACAAGATTTCATCTGCAAAATAAAATTGTGCAAAAAGTTCAGCATAACTTGTTGAACAATGGAAGGGAGAAAAAATGTCTTTACCAGGTGAAATGGTCTGGTCAAAGGGTGGCCTTAAATACCTTGGAGTTTTATGGGCAATGAAATGATAGCTCAGAAAAACTGGAAATATAATTGAAAATGTAGATTTAGATTAGGAAGGTGGAAATGGTTATTACATGAAATGTCCTTTAGGGGAGAGCATTGATTATTAATAATCTGGTAGCCTCTTTCATTGTGGCACCGATCATTTGTTTTAGAGCACAGGTGTCAAACTCAGTTCCTGGAGGGCCACAGCCCTGCAAAGTTTAGCTTCAACCTTGATTAAACGCACCTTCAGGCCTATTTGAAAACTACAGGTATGTGTGTTTGGAACAAGGTTGGAACTGAACTCTGCAGGGCTGCAGCCCTCCAGGAACTGAGTTTGACACCCCTGCTTTAAGCCCGGGACACACTGCACGATTTTAGCTATCCTAAATAAGATCATTACAAATCACATTGTGTGACATGGATCTACTAAACTTGGGTACGACATGCATGTAGACTGTACGATGATGACACCTGTTGACTCGTAGGCTACGATGCAAGTTTCTATAGAAGAATAAAACGTCATCAGCATGTGCTAGTGGTAAACAAAAAGACCATGTTGAATCACACTTTGGCAGTTATAGTTTTTATATGTGCTGAAAAAAAAGGAAGCAGCGAAAGAAGAAGGGAAAAGAGCTTGAGGTAAGCAGTTTGAAGTTTTAGCGCCATGTCGCGTTAATTTCATGTCACATTTTTATTGGCTGGTCAGTAGACGTGGGTCGTAGCAGCAAACACACTGTGTGTTGATCATGCTGAATTTCTGACACAGTCAGAAAATTATCGTAGGCTATCTTTGGTCACAAGACCGGGAAAACGGCCATCTTTGAACCTCTCTCACTGTATGACATAGGACCACCGATTAGAGCCACGATCACAGAAATCGCCACGATTGTTTCACGATGGCAATCTTTCATCTGGGACAGCCAAAAATCGTGCAGTGTATCCCGTGCTTTAGAGCGTTCTGTTGGAGTCCTAGAAATATAAAATAGAGGTTAGGATGATTAATTTGTTTTGAGATAAATTACATTGGAAGATAAAGGACAATCATTAGTATCCAAAGGAAGAAGGTGGAAAAGCAGTTGTAGATCTCATGAGTAGGAAAAAAGATTTTTAATTTGTTCAAAAACTTTTATACAGATCAAATGTATTGTGGATTGGACCAGCCTGTTGTTGTCTTTTAAGTAGGGCAGGGGTCAGGAACATTTGCTTTTTAGCTGATGCTAATGGGGAAAACTCCTGTTTTCTCAGAATTCCGAATTTGATAGGTTCACGTCTGTGCAGCTTCACAGACTGCACTTCACAGTGCAAACTGCAAATGGCGTTTCAGCCCAACAGAACGGGCAGGGCTGACTGCCTATAAAGTCATGCAGAAACGCCGCTATCTCAGATCTTTCTCCTTCAGCGCAAAGATCATCTCGCTGCTCCGAAGAAGACTGAAGCCTTTACGCTCTTCTCGCCATTGACGTGCCCTTGCAGTGGAATGAAGGCGTTTCAGCAAGCAAGCTGATACAGCAATCTTCTCTGTGGATAGAGTAAATTTAAGAGCAAATTTCAAAGAGCATTTCCAGCGCTGCCAGTGTGGCTCATTCAGGGCTTTCCTGTCCGCTCCAAATGAGCACACTTGAGTGCTTCTCGTGCTTGGGCTGTGCCCACACTGAGGCGGCTCTTCTGGACTCCAGATGCCCACACTGGAGTATTCCATCCAAGACTTGCAGGACCACATCAGCGCTTGCCTCAAGAGCGTCGCCGCTGATGGCCAAGCCGCCTCTGCGCTGCATACTAAGGTGGTACTTTAAGTATATCAGGCCAAACTTCTCCATGACATGGACGAGTCTGGACCCGACCCAGCTAAATTCAAAGAGCTAAGCAGCACAACTGACCTGGCAGACCTCCCCGTTTTAGGAGCGTGGTCCACACTTCAGTCTCAGACAATAGCTCTCATGTCCTCAAGGCCAAAGTTCAGTCTCTACTGCAAAAACGCTGTGGAGAGAGCTCCCACGGAATGCAGCGAGTCAGGCTTTTACAACTGCTACTTCCTTGTCCCTAAAAAAGATGGCAGCCTCAGACTCATTCTCAAGAGGTCTATATCGTTCCCTCATGAAACGGCCATTCATAATGTTAACTTTGAAACAAATACTCGTCTAGATTCGCCCCGGGGATTGGTTTATATCAGTGGATCTAAAAGACACTTACTTTCACATCCAGATACCCTCTCATCATAGACCATTCTTGAGATTCACATTTGAGGAGGTAGCATACCAATATACAGTCCTTACATTCCATCCTTCTGTGCCAGGCTCCTCAAACATCAGAGCAGACATGCTGTCACGCGGTGGTCCTCCCCCGGGGGAATGGAGGGTCCACCCCAGGCGGTCGACGTGATATGGTGCACATTCGGTCTGGCAGATGTGGATCTCTTTGCGACAAAAGAGAATTCCTACTGCCAGACATTTTTCTTGAAGGAGATGGATGCACTTACGTCACTGTATACGTCTCATATTTCACAGCAAAGTAGCAGTGCCAAACACAAACACACCAAGCTCGTTCGAGATGCATTGGCTTCTCACAGAGCGATTGGTGCATGACATCAAAGCACTGCGAGAACGATCCAAAAGCACAAGGAGTCGTATACTCTACAAATGCTCCTGCAGACCTGCGGCACTCCGATGTCACCTGCCGATTGGTCCGCGCTGCTCAGATGCATCTCGAACAAGCCTTCCATCAACAATGGCGGATGTTTCGCTACTATTGATGCCTATAGCTTTGCGAACCTAGATCGGCATCCAAACACAGCTCACCGTAATTTGTATATAGGCGGAGATTACGATCGTGCAGGGGACAATTTGGCACCCCTAACTGGAGTTGTGGGACCTGCATTTTTGGCTCCTCGACAGGAACCGTCAGACTTCCCACCTGGAGTCAGGGGAATGATCTCAGTGGCAAGAGCCCCGTCCACAAGGCACCTTTATGCTCGGAAATGGTCAATTTTCTCTAGCTGGTGCCTAGCTCAGAAATTAGATCCTACTAAATGCGAGTCACATTTTTGCAAGAGCTGTTGGACGGTGGGTGGACCCCTCCACACTCAAATTGTATGAGGCAGCAAATCATGCCCAGATGGAAACACGACCTGGTCATTAGGTTTCTCAGAGGGGCCAGGAGTATGAATCCTCGCCCTCGTTCTGTTTTGTCTTGGGACCACAGTTCTTAGGGCACTCTGAGGCCTCTTACTGGCACTAGCATCAGTCAAGTGATCTACAGGCTCTATCTGTGGAACCTTCCTGCCTTGAGTTCGGCCCTTAATGACAGCAGAGTGTGCCTCTGAAACTAGCTAGGCAGCTACTTGTATATGAGAGATTGCCGTGGCTGTTCACAAAGCAATAAAATATGGTTTGACGCTTTAATATGGTTGCATTCACACACAGTAAAGTTAATTATGGGAGTGACAACCACGTTCTATTTCCAGGACTCACATCCTGTTTTGCAGGGAAGAGGAGAGGCGAGGATCTATTCGCAGCAAAAATTTATTAGACAAACACATAAAAACCAAGATAATCCAAATTACACCTGTCTCATTGGTCAAGCCAAACGGTGCTGTTTTAGGGTGCGTTCACACTTGTCATGTTTGGTTCGATTAAAACGAACCCTGGTGCGATTGCTCTGTTAGTGTGGTTCCTTTGAGCATGTGTGAACGCTGCCATCCGAACCCTGGTGCACACCAAACAAGCGGACCGAGCCCGCTGAAAAGATGGGTCTCGGTCCACTTCCAAACGAACTCTGGTGCGGTTCGAATGATATATGAACGCAACACGGACCAAAGACATGTAAATGAACCAAAAACAGGAAGATGAGACCCTAAAAAGGACAGAATCCTCACGCATATCGTTTTTCTCTCGTCATAGTCGCGAGAGTCTCCACGCAACAGATCGTTTGTGTGTGATGGATGGATTCCCGCCGCCTTTACACATTTTATAAGCTCTTCACGAGTTCCCATCTGGCCAAAATACCATCATATGCAGACGACGAACACACAACAAGCGCATTTACCTCAGCACACAGCATTGTTTTGGATGCTCAGTATGTTCCGTCTCAAAATAGGCAATACGTCATAAAATCCAACCAATCAGGTTGTGAATGTATCCCTATGCCTTTAGGTTCGGTATCTTTTGGTTCGGTGATAAAATTGCCAATCTGAACGCTAATTGGACCAGGACTAAATGTTTTTTTTTCTTTTTTGGTCCGGACCAAATGAACCAAGCGAACCGAACTACAAGTGTGAACGCACCCTTAGCGACCTCCCCCCTTCCTGCTTCTTCTGGTTGCTGTTTGTGTGGGACCTCATCTTGTCCCAGAGCGTATCAAGCCATGTCATTACTTTTCTCTCTCCCGACAACGACCAAGTCAGGCTAACATCGCAAGTTCAACATCTTTTTATTCAACCCGGAAGAATTTGATTCCATCTGCACCACAATTGAACTACTGAACCATCAAGACTTTTTTCCTGAGACTGCATATCCATACGCTCCTTCAGTGGCTAAGGCATTGCAAGTAAAGTTTCATTCAGTCACTTTCACTTTCCATTTTGCCCATGTAGGTGTGATTGTGTGTATGTGAATTATGTATGTTTAGACTAGTTATGTGTTCGTGATTTACCAAAATAAAATAGTGCAAATTCACAAGAGCATTGATTCTGCTTGCAAGTCCATTTAACGATAAAGATTACAGCTACATGCTAAGAAAGAGTTATTTTTCTGTGGCCATGAAAAACATCCTTTCTGAGAGGTGATAGACGATCCATACTGAGTGTTTGCTGGACAAACAGATTAATTGACTGTAATATTAATTCAGCTACATCAATATTTATAATTAATTATAACGAGTTATCATTAATTATTTATAATTCCCTTAATTTGCTACAAACATCTTGATACACTGCGTCATGGTGTTGATGCTTTGGGAATGCTTCCAGTGTGCACTGGTGTCTGAGGCAGTGTGAAATCACACCAATTCTATTGGCCGACTATGGGATCAGGTAACAAAACATACAGTCAGACAGACTTAATAAAACAAGCACAAAATACTCCATAAAACATAAGATCCAAAACACACAAAAGACTTTACAAAGTAATAAAAGCAAGTCTATACAAATGTATTTACACATTCCGCAGATCTAATAGTGGCAGGCTATTCCATAACACTGGAGCTTACCTTTTGTTCTGGATCTGCATCTGCATCTTGGAACAGCCAATAATTCATAACAAAAAGATTTGAGACATCTAATAAGATCTTAAAAGTTTCTCTAAATACTTCGGCGCCAAACCATGTGGTGCTTTATATGTCAATAATAAGATGTAAAAATCAGTCCTAAAATGGATTGGTAACCAATGTAAAGAAGCTAAAACTGGAATAATATGATTAAAAGACCTAGTTTGTATCAGTAGTCTAGCAGCTGCATTTTGTTCTTATTGAAGCCATGATAGAGTGCATTGATTTAAAGTACAATACAGGGCTGGATTTCTAGTTAACGTTGTCTCTTAGCTCGCTATGAAGACTCTAAAGGTATACCTTAAGTGAAGATATGCCTTTTCTAGGCATGTTCCCTGAACTATACCTTAGAATTAACCTTTATTAAGTACGACGTACCTGGTGCTGTCCATGTCGGTGGTGCTGAATTGGCTGAATCGATGGCTCGAGAATCGATAATTCGCTCTATGCAGGGCTGCTTCACTGTGTTATGTGAGAAAGCGATGGTCTTTATAAAAGAACCGCTTCAGAAGTAGAAATTGCATTTATCAGGACTCATGGGATCTTATTAAAAATAATCCAACTTGCAAACTAAATCTATATTGTAATTTATCTATATTCTGAGGGCTCTATATTCTAGCTGAGCCCCCAGCATGAGTTTAAGGCGACTGTTATTTTAGAACGTATTAATTCCTTGGAGACGCGTCATGAAGCTGACAGATATGCAGGTATCGCGTTTATATCGTTTTTTCCTTTTTTATTCAAACTTGTTAACTATATCATGAATTTTATGATATATTCCGATTGTAAAAAATGTGGAAGTGAATGTGTTTTGAGTTGGCACCGCAATTCAGAGCTGTCGGATATACGAAATTTTCCCCGAAATACATAGAAGTATGTAGCTGGTGAACTGGGAGAAGAATAGAGTAAACTTTTTTTGTTTCATAAACAATGTGTATCTGATATAATTTAACAAAGTGTTTTATTCATATAATTGAAAGGGTTATTATTGCAGCTTCCGTAGACATCAGTGTATGGAATTTGATTTTTAACAAACTATAAACGTCTTTTTTACATAACCTAGTACTTCATTCGAATGTGTATTTAAATGTCTAAAACCTAAAATAAACCCGATGTGGTTGAAAACACTGAATAGTTGTGATATATGACAAGCACGGTTCCCGTCTGTCTCTGGTTCATTTGAATTTAGCAGTAAATCTCTGCATTTAATTCTTTGCCATTTATCTTAATTGAACACTGGGTTTATTACAACTTCAGAATTATATTCGTATAGACTTTCAATAGTGATAAGGTATAGCTAAGAGTGGTCCAGACCAACCTTATGAACGAATAACTTACAGAAGGTATACTTAACTAAGAGTGTTTCAGGAAACACAAATTAACGTTAAGGTACAGCTTAAGGAATAATTTAAGAATTACATAGAGTTAAGAAGGTTTCAGGAAATCCAGCCCAGGGCATTACAATAATCAAGAAGAGATTAAATAAATTCATGAATAAGATTCTCTGTGTCTTTAAAAAATTGGTGTTACTTTCTTACCGCTTGTCTCCCGATCCGCTCTCCCGTTCCCGATTCCACTTTACCACACCCCCCTTGCCACATACCCCCACTTCCTGACTCAGTCCGGGGAGCCCTGGGTCTGGAGCTTCCTTTTTAGTGAGACAGGTCAGCAGGCTGGTGATGTCTGAATAATTAGGCACAAACCTTCTATAATATCCCGCCAGCCCCAGGAACTATCTCACCTCATTTTTGGTATTAGGTCTTGGGCAGGTCACAGTCACTGCAGTCTTATTAATTTGGGGATGCACCTGCCCATGACCGAAGTGGAAGCCCAGATACTGTTGTCACAGAACAGAAGGCAGCAGACAAGTAAGTAGAATATAAAATATAAAGAATATAAAGTTTATTTCACAGGTTGGATAAAAACAGGAACAGGAAGCAGCAATGGTGAGTATAGCAGTTTGAGAGATTTCCAGGGTGACTTAGCTGACGAGTAACTTGTATATCTTTTGGCAGGTGAACACAGACAGGCTGGATGGACACACGAAGGACTGGGAGCAGACGACTGAAGGCAGATGACTGAAGAGAGGGATCTTGACGGCAGGTAAGTACAACGGTGGGTATCAGGTAAGGAGTCTGTACGTGCGTGTAGACGAGACCAGACAACTGAGTGCAGGTAGTGAGGGCCTTTATGTGGTGAGCTGATGAGGAGGTGCAGGTGTGTTGAATTAGTATTCCGGGGAGAGTGAACAAGTGGGTGGATCTAGTGATGATGGGCTGATGGGTGTCTGTGATGGGTGCGAATCCGTGACAACCGTACTACCACTCACCCAATTGTACATTTCTTCAGGTTTGTTGTTAGCCCAGCCCCCATCAGTGATCTCAGGACAGGTTGCGAAAAGCGCAAACAGGGCTGAGTGAAGGCGGTTCTTTAGATAAAGGTGACAAGGGGATCTGCCAATATCCCTTTGTCAAATCCAGTGTCAAATAAAAAAGACCCGCACCTAACCGAACAAGCATCTCACCGGCTCATGAGAGAAGAAGAAGGGAGATGAGTGGAGAGAGAGACAGAGGGAAGAGGCTCGCTGGCCCCTGGACACGCCACCAAATGATCCGGACTGGTTCAACGATGTTGGGCGCTGACACTGAACACACTTCGTGGAAACTGAGCAATGCAATTCATCACAAGGTTGATAATTCCAACAATGACCCTCTGATCCAAATCCAAGATTTTAGCCTCAAATCCAAGAGCACCTGATATTGTGTCTGATGGAGACCGGTGAATAACTTGACCAACTCCGCAAGCGTTGTTCCTGGTGGGGACTGCATGGCAGTCATTAACTTCTCCTCCTGGGGGAACGGCACCAGTGTGACAAGGTTTGTTGTCGTGGAGAAGGAGCGGCAAGAGTAAATTAAGAGAATCTTTATTCAAATCAAAATAACATGCTCAGCAAAACAAACTACCTTCCTTCTGCCATACAGTTAGTCAAAGTGAGCTAACAGATGTTAGTCATCAAGCACTTGACCTACTTTCTTACCGCTCGTCTCTAGACCCACTCTCCTGTTGCTGACTCTGCTTTACCACGCCCCCCTTGCCACACAGTTTTTGATGCATCTGTTTGGAGGGTGAAAGCTCAAGAGAAATAGGGAGTGTGGAGTATCACTTGGTGATGAGGGTGCGCTTCAGGGTCCTGAATGATGCTTCCGCCATGGAGTTTCACTTGATCTTTTCTGAATGCCCTTTTTTGGTTAGGTCTGTAAGAGAGATTAGAAGTGATGCAGCATTGATAACCCGCCAACCCCAAGAAGGCACATACCTGGGTCTTAGTGGGGGGTGAAGGGGAAGACCCAGTATTGCCAGTGGCCACTGGAGGTCTTCTCCATAGTTGTCTCTATGGAGAAGAAGGGCACTTGCTAGTTGCCTTTTGTATAATCATGGGTGGATATGAAGTCAAGTCTGTGGGATTATATGACAGATTAATCTGGTCATAGCAGAATTCTCTACAATAAGACAAATTCACAAGAGTACAAAAAGTGGGCTGAGTTAAATGGCAGATTTACAAAGAAGACTGTTTACCCTCTCTGACCTAGGCATCATAGGAAATGCACTTCAGTGCTTTGAATCTTACCTCATTAGCTGAACCTTCAAGGTTCCCGGGTGTCTGAATTACATTAGATAATCTGTGAGATGCCTCAAGATTTAGTGCTTTATCCTACCCTGATCTCAAAATATTTAACATTACTGAGCACAATCATAAAGGCACACAGCTTTTCCTATCACTCTCCTATCACCTTCCATTGACATAACTTCTTGGACCAGTCAATAGGGGTGTGACAAGATCTCGAGTCACGAGATCTTGCAAGATTAAAATGTGACGAAAAGCAGTTTGGTGATAGTGTGAGGGTGAAATTAGGAAAGAATATGCCACCGCTACGTTAACATTACGCCTCCACTGTCGTTTTGCTTTTTATAGAAATAAAAACCATTTAATTCAGTTGGACAACGGTCGCCGCCGCCCCTATCGCGAAAGTGAAAGTAAACGCAAGCATGTATTCAAACGCGATGTCAATACCCCGCATTTTGAAAGCGGCTCCCTGATGCATGCAAATATCTCCCAATATGAAAGCTATCTTAGGCTGGGTTGTGTAGTTGTAAGCATCTCTCAGCTCTGTATCATTTACATTTTACATTTACATTTAGTCATTTAGCAGACACTTTTCTCCAAAGCGACTTACAAATGAGAGTAGTAGAAGCAATCAAATCAACATGAGTACAACAGTAAGTAAGTGCTGTGTGAAGTCACAGTTTCATCAGTAAAGTGCTCGTAGCAAGGAATTTTTTTTTTTTTTAATAAATATACAAAGATGGAAAAAGAATAGAAATCGAAAAAATATTAAAACTATTACTGGGTCAAGTGCTGACGAAAAAGATACGTCTTTAGCATTTTTTTGAAAATGGCTAAAGACTCAGCTGCACGGATAGAGCGTGGTAGGTCATTCCACCAGCCAGGAACAGAATCATGCTTAAAGAAAAATATGGTCTTAATTTGCACTTTGAATATTGAGAGAGTGCTTTGATTATAGTTGCACTTATTGTTTGCACTTAATAAGACTAAAACAATTTTTATGGTAACACTTTACAATAAGGTTTCATTAGTTAACGTTAGTTAACTTTACATGAACTAACGAAGAACAATACTTCTACACCATTTATTAATCTTAGTTAATGTTAATTTCAACATTTACTAATACATTGTTAAAATCAAAAGTTGCATTTGTTAACATTAGTTAATGCACTGTGAACTATCATGAACTAACAATGAATGACTACTTTTATGTTTAACTAACATGAACAAAGATTAATAAATACTGTAGCAAATATATTGCTCATTGTTAGTTGATGTTGGTTAATATATTAATGTTAATAAATGAGACCTTATTGTAAAGTTTTACCAGTTTTATTTTGACTGTTTTTATTTCTACGGAAAGGAGTTCAGTTACACCGTGTCCTAACCAGACGCAATGCAATAAGATTCCAGAGACGAGCAATTTGACTGTCCACACTAGAAGCAACGTGACAATGAGAAGCGATAAAATCAATCAAAACCCACAGCCAATCAGAAGAGAGTGTGGGCGGGCTCTCACGGCAAGAGCACAGCAGACACGATAGAGTACCTCAGAGATTACGTGTTTTTGTAGGCCAACCCGGAAGTTAGCGGCGCACGGGTTCCCTCGATCGAAAGCCTATGCATTTTTCCCATAGACTTTTGGAAAATCGTAAAAAATAAGCTCTGTGTTTAACAAAGGGTTATGACACTTACACGTTTTGTCTGTCAAGATAATCTTTACAAGTTAACACAACATTTATACATTTTGAAGCCTAAATAAAGTCGTCAGATATAAAAAGCTAACAGTAGGCTATAAACGGACTACAGCACACCATGGTCGCGGATCAACGTCACCACCACCAAGCTTCCTCAAACTTTATTTAAAAAACAACTTTATTTAAAAACATGCTCGCTGATTATGATCTGCGCTGTGTATGAATACTTATCCACTTTTTCATGAGAAATGCTGTCCAAATGTCCAGTTTGTCCAAATGTCCTGTTTGTCATTATGATGTCTAAAGTCATACACACGCTGCTGCTCCACCGATAATACACTGGTTACTCCACTACACACCTCAGACCACTTCCTCATCACTTTTAATCTCAACCTGACCCCTAACCCAACACACACTCCACCACATGTCACTTTTCGGCGAAACCTACGCTCGCTCTCACCCTCCCGCCTATCCTCCTTGGTCTCATCCACACTTCCTCCCCCTAACCAGTTCTCATCACCGGACACTAACAATGCTACTGACACTCTTTGCACCACTCTAACATCTTGCCTAGATGACTTCTGCCCCCTTTCATCCGGACCAGCCCGTGCCACCCCCTCTGCCCCCTGGCTATCCGATGTTCTCCGTGAGCATCGGTCTAGACTCAGGGCTGCAGAGAGGAAGTGGCGCAAATCTAAAGATCCTACTGATCTAAGCTTCTATCAGTCACTCCTTTCTTCTTTCTCTACAAATGTCTCCAATGCTAAAACCACATACTATCACAATAAAATTAACAATTCTACTGATTCCTGCACACTTTTCAAAACCTCCTCTTCTCTTCTTCCCTCCCTCCCACATCAGCTCTTACAGCCGATGACTTTGCCACATTTTTCACACAAAAAATAACAACCATCAGCAGCCAATTCTCCACACCACATACCGACAATAACATCTTAACGGAAAACACACACATTCTCCCCTCCTTCTCTATCCTCTCTGAGGCAGATGTTTCCAAACTCATCCTTTCCAATCACCCTACTACCTGTCCGCTTGACCCCATCCCCACTCATCTTCTTCAGGCCATCTCCTCCTCAGTTGTACCTGCACTCACTCACATTATCAGTTCTTCTTTTCACACTGGAACATTTCCCACAGCTTTTAAGCAGACTAGGATTACCCCACTGCTTAAAAAACCCACTCTGAATCCAGCACTTTTAGAAAACTATAGACTGGTTTCCCTTCTTCCATTCATTGCAAAGACACTTGAGAGAGTTGTGTTCAGCCGTCTACTTATCTCACACAGAACAACCTCCTTGACGACCACCAGTCTGGCTTCAAGAGTGGCCACTCAACTGAGACTGCCCTGCTATCAGTTACTGAGGCCCTGAGACTGGCACGAGCAACTTCAAAATCATCAGTACTCATCTTGCTGGATCTGTCTGCTGCTTTTGACATGGTTAACCACCAGATCCTCCTGTCAACCCTCATGTCAAAGGGCATCTCGGGAACCGCACTCCAGTGGTTTAAGTCTTACCTCTCAGGTAGGTCCTTCAGGGTATCTTGGAGAGGTGAGATGTCCAAGTCGCATCATCTTGCTACTGGGGTACCTCAGGGCTCAGTGCTTGGACCACTTCTCTTCTCCATCTACATGTCATCGCTAGGATCTGTCATTCAGGAACATGGTTTTTCCTATCACTGTTATGCTGATGACACACAACTCTACCTCTCATTCCAACCAGATGACCCGACGGTTGCTGGTCGCATCGCAGCCTGCCTGACAGCCATTTCTGCCTGGATGAAGGACCACCACCTTCAACTCAACCTTGCAAAAACGGAACTGCTTGTGGTCGGTGCCAACCCAACACTTCATCATAACCTTTCCATTCAACTTGGGTCATCAACCATAACTCCTTCCAGGACAGCCAGGAACCTTGGAGTGGTGATGGATGATTGTTTAAGCTTCACAGGTCATATTGCTACAACGGCCCAGTCCAGCAGATTTGCCTTGTACAACATTAGGAAGATTAGACCCTTCCTATTGGAGCATTCCACACAAATTCTTGTCCAAACTCTTGTTCTATCCAGACTGGACTATTGTAATGCTCTCTTGACAGGCCTTCCAGCATGTACTGTCACGCCTCTACAACTGATCCAGAATGCTGCAGCAAGACTGGTCTTTAACGAACCGAAGAGAGCGCATGTCACACCTCTCTTCATCAGTCTGCACTGGCTGCCAATAGCTGCTCACATCCAATTCAAAGCTCTGATGTTTGCCTACAGAATGACTGCTGGCTCTGCACCGCCATACCTTAACTCACTACTTCACACTTATGCGCCCTCCAGAAGCTTGCACCCTGCAAGTGAACGGCGCCTTGTGGTGCCATCCCAAAGTGGCACAAAATCACTCTCGCTGACCTTCTCCGGGTCTGTTCCTGGCTGGTGGAATGACCTACCACACTCTATCCATTTTCAAAAAACTGCTAAAGACATATCTTTTTCGTCAACACTTGACCCAGTAATATTAGCACTTACTTTTAATTTATATTTTACTTTTCCTTTTTCGATTTCTATTCTTTCTCCTTCTATTTATATAAAAAAAAAGAAAAAAGAAAAAAAAACCTTGCTACACGCACTTTACTGATAAACTGTAACTTGACAAGGCACTTACACGCCGTTGTACTCGTGTTGATTTGATTGCTTCTAATACTCTCATTTGTAAGTCGCTTTGGAGAAAAGCATCTGCTAAATGACTAAATGTAAAGTTTCCGCCAAAGGAAGTAGTCCCTTTTAACAACTTGTTAGCAACCGCCGTTTTTAAGACAAAATAAAGGTTTAAAAAAATCACAAGCGGGTTTTAACTGGTGTGTTTTATGTCATAGATAAAAACGTGAAAATATTTTTTTTTTTTTTAAACCACAGACCTTTTTTTCAGGCGATTTAGCAAAAAGGAGGCAAGGGAAGGCAGTGCCTCCTCAAAAAAAAAAAAAAAAAAATAGGATGAGAAATTTATCCATATTACATATAAAACAACACAAATATTACAAATTATGACATTAAAAAGAGTGCAAGTCACTCGTATTTCTAAAGGAACACTGCCCAACAGCGACACCCGGAGGTAAAGTTACAGCAGGAGTCATGCCTCCCTTTCCACTCATAGAAAACCATTAGACCCCTATAGCGTGCGGTCGGTTTTGTGGGGGGTAATTGAAAATGAATGGGGGAAAGTCATGTGAGAGGAGGCAATGTCTCCATCGCGCTATGATTGGATGTAATTGGTTATGATTGGATATGATTGGTTTGTGCGATAAATCCCGCCTCTTATTTACGTGCACGTTCCGCGTGTCAGTTTGAATGAAAAAATGATGGCGTCAATGGGAAGACTTATTGAAAAGTAAGTAAACAGATCACCCAGTTAGATATCACCGCTTTGTCACGTCAAAATCAAACTTGAAATGGACTGAAAACATGATGACTGTGGGATTTTTAGTGCAATCAGCTTGGTGAAATTAAAAATACATCTTCGTGTCTGTGACAGACGGTGTTTACGGAGCATGACTGATGATCCAAAATAGCCTGAGTTGACTATTAAAAAGAAAAACATCAATTCACAAATAAAATATATTGTTTAGGAGTTTAGGAGTTCAGGAGTAGCGAGCTGACAGTGGTGACGGCAGGAACGCGTAAGTGCTTTACTGAATATCTGTTCTGGGTCAGTTGCTTTGTTTATTATTTGCTGCTAGGAAGGA
Organism: Hypophthalmichthys nobilis; assembly: GCA_037950665.1. Taxonomy (NCBI): domain Eukaryota; kingdom Metazoa; phylum Chordata; class Actinopteri; order Cypriniformes; family Xenocyprididae; genus Hypophthalmichthys; species Hypophthalmichthys nobilis. Next base: position 34,891,821 of record CM075481.1, on the reverse strand, counting down.
TTAATTTCGAATCTGTGCTTGTCCTATTTTCTACCTTGACTATATTTGTATTTTAATTGTACTCGTTTAGAATAACAGCCGCGTTTGCAGAGTTTTATTGGTGTTATTGCTCGTAGTCGCACTTAGTTTCGATTTTTAGCCATTCACGGCCTTTAGGCTTTTGCTGTGCTAATTTTCAAGGCGGGCTTGGCGAGGGAAAGCATATTTAAACTCGTGTAATTTAGAAGTGAGCAGGAGTAGCGAGCTGACAGTGGTAACGGCAGGAACGCGTAAGTGCTTTACTGAATATCTGTTTCGCATCAAATTCAAGGCGTTGACGCTTGCTTACAGATCTACCACAGGCTCAGCACCCTCCTACTTCCACTTGCTCTTACGAGTCTACACTCCGACCAGAAGCCTACGCTCACTAAAGGAGCGAAGGCTCGTGGTACCATCACAGAGAGGCACGAAATCACTCTCCAGGACATTCTCGTTCACTGTCCCTCGCTGGTGGAATGATCTTCCTGCCTTCATCCGCAATGCAGAATCCCTGGCAATATTCAAAAGACAGCTGAAAACTCAACTCTTTCGTGAGCACTTATCCTCATCTTAAAAAAAAAAAAAAAAAAAAAAAAGTTCTATACCTTTCTATCCTTCTATCCTACCTTTCTTTGCTTCCTTCACTTCCTTTAATCTCTCTCTATTGTAGCTTATGATACTCTGAGCACTGCCTAAAACTTGTATTGTGAGCACTTCTTGTCCCTATTTGCCTCAGCATGACGACTCGCTTACTGTATTCCTCACTTGTAAGTCGCTTTGGATAAAAGCGTCTGCCAAATGAATAAATGTAAAATGTAAATGTAAATTGTTACAGCCTTTAGTTATTATTTTGGAATGAATGTAGAAATGCTTAAAACACTAACTTGATGAGATTGACTTGGTTTTGATAAATAGAACATTATATTGTTAATTTAAAATTACAAAATAGAATTGTATTTGGTTTCTTTTTTTCTTATTTGATGTAATGTAAAGTAATGTTCATTTAACAAGGAAGATGTGTCAACGTTAAGAGTAATGCACATGAATTTACATTTGATTCATAAAAAAATTAAAAATGTGCCTCCTCATTTCAGAACACCACTGGCAAGTACATAGTAAAATTCATAAATATGACACAATTTAAACATTGTTTAAAGTACATACAGAGTGACTGAACCAGTCTTTGTCATAGAATTCTCTTGTTCGCATTGAGTTGACAGTTTGAACGTTCTTGTGCCCATTTATTTATTTTCAAGATTTGAGTAATTTCACTGAATTAGCCAGTGTTTTTTTTTTAATTTATTTTTTTATTACAGCTAGAAAGCTGGGAACACAGAATGATATTCAAACTCACGGTAGACGCTTTTAACATTAAATAAAGCACATAAACAGTACCTGATATTATCATTGCCATACTTTGCGACGTCGCGGCTGGAACAGCAACACAGAGAAATAGAAATCGCTTCTAACATAGAAATTTCATGTGTCGCGGCATCGCGTCTGGTTAGGACACAGTGTTAGAAGGTCAAATGTTGTAGAAGCTCATAATTCACAGTCCTAAGGTCTGAAGAGACTCATATGAAATCATACAGGAGAGAAGCCAGTCAGTTGAGTTTGTGGCAAAACCTTTTACGGTGCTTCAGTATTGTTGTCTTTTACTGCATATGATAATTCATACTCAGAAAGTAGAACTGAAATGACATTCATTACAAGATGATTAGTTAAAACATTTCAAACACACCTGCAGATAATTTTTCTAATCATGTATTTCATCTTTGAGGATTTCTTAAAAATAGTGTGTAAAAATCTTGTCTCGTTCTCGTGAACTCAATCTCGTGTCTCCTCTCGTCTCGTCACACCCCTATCAGTCAACATCACTGTAGAACTGGGATTCATAACACTAACACCAACCAACACAGCAAAGATCCTTAGAGTAGTGTTTGGTTTTACTAACCATCTCGATGACCTTTCCCCACACTAAATGGAACAATGTTTCCGGCATGTCCTCTGATGGTCTTCTCATTCGCTAATCACTTCACTGTTGATCCTTTTTCTTTGATAAATAAAGTTCAAAGTTTCAAAATGGGAAAAGACAGATCTTGACTTTATTAATTAGATGTGGTATAGTGAATAGGAATAAAAAATGCTTAATATTAACCCCCAAATAAACAACGAATACTGATTTGCTGCTTTGGTAGTAAATAAACATTTGGGTAGAAAAGAGAATGCTCCTCCAGAATTCTCCAGTCTAAATTATATAACCCACAAAACTGCATTAGCAAGAGGGAATAAAGCTTTAATTGCAAACAAGCATGTTAGCCCAAATAAATAGGGTTAGTTTGCTATGGCCTTCTTTAACTCAGGTCACCGGCTTACAGGCTACTTTTGAATTACCTGGTTCTCTGGTTCAGGCATCAAATGAGCAAGCTGCTATTTAAAGAGTAAGTGTTTATGATTGTTGACAGTCGACATCACTGTTATTTTAATCAATTCAATATCTAATCATGAAAATCCATATAATAAGTTGAGATGAATTTGCATCTACACACACTGATTAACTAAGGGGTTGGGAAAGCTGCTTTGAAACTTTACCTCCCCAATGTATAATTTTAAATGGTTTGGCTATGAACAAGCTGCCTTTTTGAAAAAAAGTATTTAAAAAAATATTTGTTACTAACTGTAAGTACAGTTTCAAACTACATTGAAGCTAATTAATAGAGCAATACCATTTGAAATATATTATACGCATCTGACAACATCAGAACCCAAACTTTGTTTTTACAGATGAATGAGATGGCAAATCACTTGAACACGTGGACTTCTGAAACAAATTAACAAATGTGTTAATAAAACTAGACTTGGTGCTGATTAGAAGAGTGAGACAAACGTGAGACAGATTTGAATAACACTTCAGTCTTTAGTCTGTGCTTGTGATGGTGATGATTGACAGGACTGAATGATCACGCTCCTCCCGAACTTACGTTTAGAACATTTAAAATGAGGATATAACTTTAACTCGCTTTATTCTAGTTCTGACTTGGCCAGTCAAAGTGTTGAATTTTATGGGTGGTTCGGGCCACCTTGTGACACCTATCTGGACAAGCCATTGTCTATGGTGGACTGAGCTGCCAACCTCCACCTGATCTGCTGAGACAATCACAACTTTTATGAAACAGCCAAAGACATAGTCAGGCAGCAATCCACAGCCACAACAAAGGCATTTCCTGTAACAACATAAAAAAATGTCTCTATTTTTCTACTTCTGCATTTCACTTCTGCTCTAGCTTTTGTTCTACTGAACTACTGTTCATTTTCCTCGTTTTTGAGTCACTTTTGATAAAAGTATCTGCTAAATGAATAAATATAGATGTACGGCTGCTTTTCAAGAAGACCAGTATGTCTGGAATCTTTTACTCATGTCATCATGTTAATGATATTTTTCGAAAGTAAAAGTGCACCTAAAAGAAAGTACCTGATAGTGACTTATTTGATTATATCATATAATTGATATCTAATTGTGGTTGAAATGGTACAGAGAAAGGCTTCGTTTCAGTTACTGTAGTTTACTGTAACTCTCCTTCATGTCACATATTTAGGCTACATTTTGCATACATACTTTTTGAGTAAAACTGTTGTTCACAGGTGAGGATGTTATAAATGGGCTAACCTTCAGAAGAATGTATCTGTAAAGAGAGATCACATGGGAGTCACAACAGGAAGTGAATGTGAGTGTCTGACCAACAGAAACTCTTGCACTGGTGAATGCACTGTCCACTTCAACAGTTCTCCAACATTTCTTAACATAATGTACACTCTATTCTATATGGAACCTTAAAAGAGTCCGTCAGGTGTTTTATATATAGAACCTTTTAGGCATTCCATCATGGGATCATTTTATGGATTTAGTTTTATTTAATTAATTTCGTTTTAATTCTTTTTCTGTTTTTTTTAATTTATTTATTTTTTATCACATTTCATGAATTAAACATCTCATAAACATACTTTATCAGTAGAAAAAACACAGGGGTGCTCATCAGTGGTACGCAGGTAAAAATAAACGATGCGCACCAGAAAACATGGAGGGAAGCGCTATTGAGTACCAACATTTTTGAGGACCGGTTCACAGGGACACGTTTACTTACTGGTGTAGGACTTTTTCTCCATCTCTGGTAAGATAGTAATCATGATGATAAGTGTGTTCTTTAATTACTCTGTGTGCAACGGATCGCAGTTAATCCGTAATCTGTACGGATAAGGTCCAACGGTTCGGCATGCATGTGATTTGCGGATTAACTGCTAAATTTAACCATCACAGAGTGAAAGTTTATCATTTGGACGTGTTTTGTCTCACCAATTAACACATTCAAACGATTTTGAAAGCGGAAGAAGAGGCGACTTGCGAGCAGTCATCTGTGCGCACAGCCTCACACCCCCGAAACTTGCGACGCAGAGAGAGAGTGCTCGAACATCGAATTAATTCCTCTTTTGCGTTTACTTGCCCTTGAACGGACACATACACACAATTATGTCATAAGTGAACAGTTGAGAAAGAAACCGGATGTGTGTCAGTTATTTGGTACGCGCTTTCCTTCTTAAAGTGACAGCAGCCTGATATTCTTGCTGTTGTCTGTGTCATTAATGTTAGTAAAAAAACCAAAAAAAACCCCATTATCATCATCTACCATGTTTGAGAGAAAAGAAGATAGTGAGGAGAGCAGTCAGGAGGAAAGTGATAAGGACAGCTTTTAGGGTAAGTGTGTCGCGTAAAGTGTGAGTACCAAGGGACATCTCCAGGTGCTTCCTTTGAGAACCAGAACAAAAAAGTTATGTGCACCCCTGATTATGCAATAATTTATTTATTATCCTTTTTGGCATAAAGTGATCTTTAAAATGGAGTCAAGAACCCTAGAGTTCTATATAGAACCCCACTGAGCCTTTTTTCTAAGAGTTTACTGCAGCTATTTTTTTTATTGTACTGTTTATGATTTTTTTATGTACATTTGAGTGATTGTCAGATTAAAATATGAAATTAACCTTGTTGCCTGATTGTTGTATGTTTGCATTATACTTCATTAAACAACATACTGAATGCTCAGTTTTCCTCTGGTTGCCTGTAAATGAAATTCTCATTTTTGGCAGCCCAATATCAGAAAATATCAGCTGCTTTTTCTTAGTGTTTTAATTTTCAGAGACATTTGCACATTCACTCAAATTGCCCTGTGGGAGCTGCTGCTCGTGTCTAGCGCTAATGATTAGAAATGTTGCTTTATATGAGCCACGGTGCATTTTCCAAACGTCCTGTAGACGTGGCATGGAGAGCGATTCAGGAATGAAAACATTAGCTGATTTGATTCGATTGCCATCCTCTTTTGAAGAGAAAGAGTGAAGCAAAAACTATTGTCATTCTGTGTTCCCTAAGAGACAACGAGAGGTAAAGTGTGGAAAATGAAATAAAAGCAGAGAGCATTTTTGAGCACTAAAGCACTAGCGATTAAAGGTAAATGCTCACACTGAGATAGTGGCTCTAAATGAATTAGCCAGAGATAACATGTTGTGCTGCGTTTGTGGGGGTAGTCAATTTTAATTAGTGTTTTGGAGACATCTTTTATCAGACTGTTGGTAACCTTTCTCTCCTCCCTCCAGTGCTCATCTCCCTCCACCTCTCTATCTCCCTGCTATCACAAGCTTCTAATCAAAAAGATTAAAAAACAGAAGACAATCAAATATTCTATTCAGTTCTCAAGTGCAACTGTAAAGCTGCTTGTTAAATATTTAGGTTCTGAAATTACAACTAGCAGAACAGTAGATGAGTCACATCTGCAAGATTAGCCTTTGTTGTGTGTTTTCGTTCTTATTAGAGTGAATATGTTCTCTCTCTCTCTCTCTCTCTCTCTCTGTGTTGTCCATTGTTAGGCAGCTCTTTTACTGGCCTGAGCAGCACTGCTTTACTGGACATCAGCTGAAACTACCAGTGACAGGATGCAATAAACTGGAGAATAGCAGCAATCTAAGGAAAGTTCCTCATTCACGGCCTCTCTGTCTTCTATCCTGGGCAGAAAATAAAAAATCAATACAGGCACACAAGACCTTGATAAAAGCACTGGACAGGGAGAGAACCCGTGCTGGATTTACTGAATTAAAGTGATCAAAATTTTCAAGTCAACTCAGACCGCTGCCTACATAAACTAACAACCCTATCTCCCCAACTGCCCGTCATTCACGGCGCTTCACCATTTTCTGTCTTTCTTTTCACCCTCTCTCTGTCTTTCTCTTATCAGGTTTAGTGGGCTTTATTGGCGTGACAAATAACATTGCATTTCGACAGCCAAAGCATTTGTAGGCTGGCTATAGACAATAGTTAAATAAATGGACAGTGCAAAAATAAATAAATAAAATAAATGAAATGAAATAGAATGAATGCCTTTATATTATTATGCATAATGTTTTTATGGTCTCATATTAACATCATAGAATATTTGTACTTTTAAATATTCATTTGTCACACAGTTATAACGTCTGTGCCCACATATGTGAGTAAAGCATGGAGAAGCTGACAGAAAAACACTTTATTTACAATATAACCTTTTTTTTTTTTTACAATATAACACCAGAACACAACCACATCATACAAACACAACACTGAACAAAGGGAACCAGGGGCTTAAATACACAGAACTAGACAAGTAGCAAAACTAGAAACAGATGCGTAACAATCCGGAAACACAGGCAACGGGATCAGGGAAAACGAAACCAAAACATTGCAGACTAAACTGCAATGAGACTAAACATAACTGAACATCACTCTGACAGGAAGATGGTTTTAAATCGCTTCTTAAAACTCATTCATTTGTTGCTGCATATACAGTAGCCATATTCAGGTGTAGTGGTCTTATTTTATTCTGCATTGTTTGTGATTGTTTGTGTTTTACCCTTCATGTTGTTTGTTTTAGCCTTGATGTTGTACAGCATTTTGGCCAACATCTGTAGTCTTCATTCTACTCAACATACAGTATAGAGATGTATCTCCATATGAAGTGTAAGTAGTGAAATATATCATCACATATAAAATAAATTGTATATTAGCTCAATCTCTTATCTATACTAATCAGTATTTCATAATCAGCACAGAACTATTGAATTACAGAATCGATACACTGCTGTTAAACACTGATTCTCACGATGACTTAATTATTACTATTATTACATCATATTTTTAAATCATTATATTTTGAGTTTGATTTTGGATAATATTACATAAAAGTATGACAAGCATTATTCAAGCATCAGTTAACTGCTGTCTGCTGTTTCTAGAAGCTTTATTCAGAAATCTGAGCTATTTTTGAAAGTAAAATTTGCATTGAACGTGTTTCTTTCTCACAGACACATCTTTCTTTGTCACACTGTGGAATATTTTTCATAGTTTTAATATTACTATCATCTATGAAGTGTAATATTATAGTATATTACAGTATTTAAAAAACTAACTTTTTCATAAGAATCTAGAGCTGACGATTGCTCATAAAAAACCTGTATTGCAACTAGGAAAAATGTCTAATTAGGACTAGATTGAGAAATGCCAGGTGTGTTCTTCCTGGAGTGAGTCTTTTAAACGCTGTTTCACCTGCAGGAGTAGATGAACATGCTGGTCCCAAACTTTCATTCATTTATTATTTCACTGATTCTATATTTATTTCTTGAACAACCTTCTTCAGCCAACTGCAGTTTACGTGAAATACAGGTTAATGAGTTTAGACAGTTTGTCCAGCTAATTATAACTATTATGTTTTGTCTATAGAATAATTATAAGGTCATGTTTTTCTTCTTTTTAGCATAGATTATTGAGATTAATAAACTGAATTAACAAGTCAGATCTAACAATTGAATGATTTATTATTGAACTCTTAATAATATTTATTTAATGCAAAATATTCAGTTTATTTAAAACTCACAATAAGAAATTAATAGATGCATTACTTGTTATAGACGCAAACACAGAGGAACTCATGAATTCACTCAGTAATGAGAGCAGAAGCAGACGCCTGACAGTCATTCAATTACAATCATAAAACTCTGACAGTTCATGTTCGTCTTCTTTAGATTCATCATGAAATATCACACACACACACACACACACACACACTCTCTCTCTCTCTGTCTCTCTCACACTCACATACACACACAGACACACACTCACTCTCTCTCTCACACTCACACACACACACACTCACTCTCTCTATCTCTCTCGCTCTCTCACACACACACACACGCACACACACACACACTTATCCTCAGTAAGCTGTACTTTCTGCACAAAGGCCAATTACACTCCAGCTGCTAATTCAATCACAATTGCTCAATTCCATTTGTTTCAATTAGGCTCCACATTTTACTGTTATCTTCTGCTTTATGACAGTTCTCTAGATAATTAGATAAACTGATATTAGACAGGTGTAATTAAAGACATACTGTAATATTTTTAATTCTTTCTGAATTTTGATGAAAAATTTCATAAAATATTTTCAAACAATGGGATGAAATTAATTATAAAGCAAACACATACTGAACAGCATTGAGTCGTGATACTAATGCATGTAGTTCTCCGTTCAAACCTGACAACAGTGTGTGTGTGTGTGTGTGTGTGTATGCTGTGCTTGTGTGTTTGTGAGCTGCACTCTTGTGTTGTGGGACGTCCTTCATTAGCAGCTGTTTGTTGATCATACAGTCGGCATCATTACACTCTCTGTATGTGTGTGTGTGTGTTAAATAATACATATTACAGTTTTTTTTTTTCTTCAATTGCTAACAAACACATTTTCAAAATTCTTCATACAGTCTTAACAACATGAATCTTGGCCAAACTGTTAATCTCACCTCCAAAACTCAACCCAACAAAACACTTCATATATGTCTCAAAATAATCTCGTTCCTCCATAACACTGGCAACAATTCTCATTCAGAAAACATACATGCCATTCATAACACACTGACCTGAAACATATTCTTTGTGAATTTACATAAATGATTAACTTTGATCTCTGAGGTTTGAATGATTTTTCACATAAATCAGTATCTCATTATAGGATAAGAATAAGATCTTTTCCTTTTACTGACTGTATCACTGCACAAAGAATGAATGAGAAATGCAGTAATTTGTTTTTGTTTTTGTTTTCTATATCTTTACATATAGTAATTTACTTGCAAAAAATAAAAAGCTTAAATAAAAGAACAAAACAAAAATTCCTGTGATGGGCCGTCCATCTGTCCAGGGACTGTTCTGTTCCTGCCTACGACTTGAGATGCTGGGAAAGACTCCAGCCTCCCCATGATCCTACATAGGAATGGATGGATGGAAGGAAGCATGGATGGATATACAGTAATGTGAGGGTTCTAGTCCTCCCTCTCTCTGCGACTCTTCTTTTCCCATGTCTTCCTTGATCCATGTTTCCAAACAAAATCATTATGATGATTTACTGAAAGATGACAGTAAAAAATGTACTACTGTAAGAGAGACCTGGGTCGACTTTCAGCTGAAATTGTAATTTTGCAGATGGCGAAGTATGAATGACAGACATGTTCGTGGATTTTGAAGAATGTGCTCATTGAATGCATTTTGTGTGAAACCAATGAAAAATGACTCACAGTTTGGTCCTCAGAGACTTCTGTTTTGCTGAAGTTTTGAAAATGTTGCGTCAGTATTGATTCAGTATTGAACAATGCTTGTTAGCAATTGAAAAAAAAATGTATTGGGGGGGGCGGGGGGGGGCTCGTAGTATGAAATGAAACTTTTGTTGAATGTGATCAAAGACCCTAAAGAACCATCTTCACTTTTTCTTTCTCTTCCTGTGTGTGTGTGTGTGAGTGAGAGAGAGAAAGTGTGTTTGTGTGTGTGTGTGTGTGTGTGTGTGAGAGAGAGAGAGAGAGAGAGAGAGAAAGAAAGTGTGTTTGTGTGTGTGTGTGTGTGTGTGTGTTCAAAACTGGCTAATTTGGCATTTACAATACATTTACAACAAATGCATTATACATTTCACAGACACAAAGAGAAACAAATCCCGTTTTGATAAAACATTTATCTAGATTTTCTCTGAAATTCTGTAACTAAAACTATTGTTTCTCATAAACAAGGTGGTTCTACTGGAAAACAAGAACTGAAAATGGAAGTTATAGTTTTGCATCCGACACACATGAAGTGAAGAAAATGTCAGTGGGGCAAAGACTCATCTCCTGTTATTAGAGGCATGAACAGCATAAAATAGATTAAATGTGTGTGTGTGTGTGTGTGTGTGTATACACACACACACACACACACACTCTGCACCATTGTCAACAGACCAGCCGTCGATATGTCAATCTTAATAGAAAAAACGAAACTCAATAGGTTACACATTTTACCTGTAAAGTGTCGCTGTGATTCTCGTCGCGGCTTTTCCTTCAGTCTGACTCCTGATCTGATCTCATCCATCGCTGCAGAATCAACGGACACCATAAACACCAGTATCGCCGCCTGTGCGAACAGTTCGTGAAGCTGAACTCAGATCAGTCCCTCCCCGTTCCGCGCCTCTCTCAGCTTCACACCTTATTACAAGCATTTCTGCAATTACAAACGCGATTTAAACTCTCTCTATCGAATATGACTATATGAAACTCTAACCATTTTAAGCAATAACTTACAAAAATACATCACATTTTTACGTTAAACTATAGAATTACTCATTTGAATTACTGAAGATTTTCCTTTATCTTGTTATTCGCCTGGTTCCATCATCACAGCCCAAATATAGATGGTAAAATCTCTCTAAAGGATGATATTGATATTGTTAATGGTGGCAAAGTGGGCGTTTTGGTTTCTGTGTGTCAAGTTAGTTACAGGCTAAAGAATCAATGTTATATCAAGCGGATCCTCTCGTGATGAAGGACTTCAGCGGCTTCGGCTATTCATCATAAGTCTGTGGCGAGCAGATAGGTCAGAAGAAATGATATTGCAGTAAACAGTGAGTGTTCTTATCTCTCTATAGCAGGACACGCCGATCGATACAGGACCCGAGCTACACTCCTGCAATTATCAATGCCTGCTTTTGTCTTCTGTATATATTACTGGAAGATTGAAGGTTTTTTGGACATAACTTTCGGAAGGGTGATGGGGTAGAGAAAAAAAACAATTCACTGCTGTAAAGGAAACTTTGCACACAGAGATGTGTTTGAGACGAGTCAGACACATTGGAACAGTTCTGTATTTAATTAAATCATATTAATATCGGTCAAACAGAAAAAAAAATAAATAAAAATAAAGCATGACATTAATTAGACAGGATAAGAAAACAAAATGTAGCTAATAATTATTGTTAAGCTCGTATAAATTATTCTTTACGTGTGCGAGTTTTAAATCGCTATAATCACGTCGCTTGTTTCCACAAATGTGTCTGTAGGCCTCTACTGTTCTCAAACTCCGCATGCTCATATTCATACTCCATCTGCTTATGAACACACACTTACAAATAGTGTGAGTAATTTCATCAGGTCAGTTTCACGCAGCCTTGAGCATCAGATGACGGGCTGAACTGTGTCCTGCTACATCCTAGCGGTCGCTCTCCGCAATGGGCTCGACTCAAACCTCCGGCAAAGCCCTCACACACACGACACACAGTCTCACACACGGACACACACCTCTCCAGCGCCATCACCGACAGCTAACAAACTTCTGACGCATCGCGCAGCTGATTGTAAACACGAACGCGACAGAGACAGCGGCAGTAAAACCACCGGCTTCCATCGCGGACGTTCTTCGGGCGGTTCGCGGATCTTGTAGGCCTGGAGCGAGAGTCCTCAAACGGGCTCGAGGAAGACCAAAGCACTGCAGAATCCTGAAAGCAGTGATGTGCGGCGGGACATGCGTTAAACTGATGAACTTCCATCACTTGAACTAACTTTTAAACAGTGCTGCTAAGCATTTTAAAACAAAAAGACAACCGCCTTCCTCCAGGCTTGCCGGCGTAAACTTTTGCGCACCAGTTTGCTGATATTGGGAACATTTGAACATCGGAGGAGGACGTTTTCTTTCTTCACTGCATTGAGAGAAAGAGAGCGATAATTGTGTTAAGCGTTCATGGAATGTAATGGAAGAGAGGAACCTTTCCACAGAAGAAAAGTTATTGTGAACAGGAGCCACCCGCTTTAACTGTTGGGAATATTCATTTAAACCATTCGAAGTTCAGTGTAAAATCGCGCTAAAATGAACTAATGAGAAAAATCCCCACAGTGAAAAGAAAACAGTTGACCCTCCTCCTCCTCCTCTGGGCGTTAGAGGTGATTTTGGGTGGATGGTGATATTTGAAGGTGAAGTAGTAAATTGCGGAGTCCGTCCCTCATTTCCATATCAGTTGTGCCCACTGGAGCTCTGCCAATCCGAAGTATCATTCACTATCATAATGATACATCCGCATAACAGCAGATCAAATCCCTTCTTTTGCCGCTTGACTTTTTGAGAAGATTTTTTTTCTTTCTGCGGATCTCTGCTGATGTGTGTGAATAAGGAAGAATGTCCCGTCGGAAGCAGGCGAAACCTCAGCAGCTGAGATCGGACGAGGACCCTTCACTTCTGGAGCTGCTTCCTGAGCACGGTGAGCGCGCGCGGGTTGTTGCTGTGTTAAATCAGCGCAAACTCTTCCCAACTCTGAGGTAGTGCTGTACGATTATTACATTTAACGCGAGGAAGTGCCCTTTACTAAAATTGCTTCTTTTTTTCCCTTTTTTTCCCCTCGCTTTTCTTATCTACGACAAGCCCACGTGCGACTTCATTTTGACAACCTTCTAATCTTTTTGACATTATATTTTAAGTGCTTCAGTTAAATTTACATTAGTGCAGTCATCGATAGATATAAATTACTGAAAATGTTTAGACTGTTTTTCCTTAAATGTGACGTTTGTGATTTAGTAACATAAACAGCAAACGGGGATTTGGAGATTTATACGAAACTCTTCAAATATGAGCTAATATAACAAATACAACATGAGAATTAATTCGCAATGCAGCGATTATATAGTTCAAATTGACAGATTCACCTATAAACCTTAATTTATCATTTGCATTGGTGTAAATATACAGAAACGTCTCAAAATAAGTTTTGTTAAACATTTAAAAGAATTTTCACAAAGACTTGTTTAAATTAAAATAAATACGCATATTTTGTCATTTAATTTTCTTCTTCTTCTCCTTCTTCTTCATCTCAACTTGACAATTCGCTTTTTATCTTCACTAAATCCCTGTCTAAAAAGAAAGAAATGTGGCAAATGCATGTTTGCAGAAAAAAATACGTCTTGTCTCTGGGTGTTTAACACGTAATTGTCGTGCCAACAACAAAAAAACCTCATTTGTAAGACGATGGCACAAACTGCTTTAATTCATGACATTGCAGTAATGAATTAAAACAATTCGCTCCCCTACGTGCTTATATTTTCTCAAAAATGTGTATTTTTTGCATTAATAATATTAATAATAATAATCATTGATCACATGCAATGTTTTTTAAAATACAATCAGTGAAAGTAAAAACCTTCCTCATATTTCTGTTATTCCTACTGCAACATTTCTTGTAGTTTATACACATCTGCTGCTTTATTGTATTTAATTTATTACTAAATGATTCAAATTTTACCACCAAATCATGTGAAAAAATCATGAGGATGTTAATGTATGAGATGTTATAATGTTCTTATTAGAGTTTTAGGTGATTAATAGGTCATTATTTTCTGTTACATGTTCTACTCTATGGCTTCAGAAGTCAGTGTTTCATTCTCTATCTTTATGTATCTTTAATCTATAAAACTCTAATCAAAATGCATGTCAAAATTAAAGCACCTCATGACTCAACAACCTCTTGACTAAGTTTGAAGTAGTAAACAAGCAGAAAGCATTATGTCTGATAGACACTGCAGCAATTCATATCAAAATGTTTATGAGTAAATATGTATGTACTCATATAAAACTCATACATAATTTTTTAAGTACACATTTGCCAGTCTTGCAACATGCGCATCATACACTATAAATCACAGTAATTCAAAAATCCCAACTCTAGGTGTATGTATATATATAAAGAGAGAGAGATAACGAGAAATGAAAATTGAAAATTTAATGACAAATTAAATATTCGAGTACTGAGCATAAAATATTGACTCATATTTCAGTTTCAGGCAGCACACTGTTGATGTATGATCTGGATTCTACTGCATTTGAATAGCAACAGACGTATTGATTGTTTCCCCATTACAGTAATCTAATGACACGATCGGTCACGCTGTGAGGATTTAACCGTATGGTCTGACTAAGGTCTAAATGTCCAGTACGCCAGCGTCTCATACTTCACATCTCAGTGAAACGTTTTCCAGTGAGAATGTTTGAGTAACTTTGTCCTTTTCTTTAATGAGCGCAGTGTCTCTTTGGTCATGTCCTCTGTTTCTCTCTGCACAAGTCTTTAAATGCTCGTTTTCATTCTCTTTTGTTTGCCTGGCTTTTGAACAAACTCTTTTGTGTGGGAACTCAATGGTGTGCCAACAAGAAACAGTCATTGTCCCCCCAGCAGTCCGTCCTGACCAGCACTCTATTCGTCCCAGAGGAGCTGCTTCAAAGAGCTGTGATACTGCATGCACTTAACCTTTGGCTGTGTGGCACCATCATGGGTGGCCAATAGATGTCGAGCTTTAAATGCAATTTGTACAGATGTTCCCTTGACCTGAGAAAAGTGGCTTACATATGTCCTATGATGTATTAATTATGATAATCGTCTTTCATCTCCACACAATCGAAGAGCTCCTTTCAAACTCTTTGTCCTGTTGTGTTCGTCTAACACGGTTTAGAACTTTTTTTTTTTAACAAAATATAAAACAAAGATTTTTTTTTCCCCCTTCTGATATTTACTATTATTTTTCTATTTAATATATACATCTCATGGAAAGTCTCATAATTAATTATGCCTGAATTGTCTGTGTTTTTGATTCATGTATATGCCGCGGAGTTCATATTTTTTGACAGCTTTGTAAAACGTGAAAACGTGCAGTCGTTACGTCAAGGAACAGTTCTTTATGTAATGTATAGCCTAGTTTGTTCAGTCATACTAAATTATATTTTTTAATTGGAATAAAACCATTTAATTTAGAAAGTTTCCATAAAACATTTTTACAGTGTAGGGATTTAATTATTCATTTAGATCTTTTCAATCCAGATAATGCAATTGTCTCTCAATTTTTTAATGCTTAATAATGCATATTGTTATGGCAGAGGTGTTTAGCTAAATATGCTGGTTTAACCAGTCTTTTAAATCCAGACCAGCTCTCAGAACGACCAATCAGCATCATGGTATTGTGAAATCTGGTGTCAGAGCACAGTACAGCTAGTACACACTGGTAATATTTAAGATGCACATCTGCAAGCAGTGACAAAAGCTCAGGTGTTATGAAGGATATATACGTAGAGTCCTTACTGTGCTATTAGAGCAAAGCTTGGAAAGTCTCTGGATGTGTCTCATTCATGCTCTCTCATTCTCATTCATGTGTTCTTCTGGAACTGGTGTTTTCATCACTGGGAGCGAACATGGCATTAACACTGAACAAGATTAATATTAGAAATTCATACGTTTTATTTAAAGTAAGAGTAAGCAAATGCTGTAGGTTGGCACTAGTGCATTCTATACACTGGTTTATATGTGTGTGTGTGTGTGTGTGTGTGCTAGTGTATGAAAATACTTTCAGCCATTTTGGCTTAACACAAAAATATCACCGTTTAAAAATGTTTTTATTTATTATTATTTTTAATAAAAAGTAGTCAATTAGTTGCATTTAACGCATTTGTGAATTTAGGAGTTTTACTTGTTTGTATGATATATCGTGTTTTTATGAGAAAATTAATTTTGAAATGGGGAAGAATGAGAAGTGTGTTTACTATACATGTCTTTTTAACACTAAATATCATAAATACTTCATATGGTATAATATAACAGATTATAATATAATATAACATCTGGTAGATTATAAGAGATATATAATCTAACAGTGTTTTCAGTTCATATCAACATTTGCTCATTGTACAGGAAATTCTGTATAATTTCAGTATATATTCTACAGTATATCAGTCTGTATTGTATATAGGAAATAATTATAGAAAAAAATACTTTTAGTTTGTCTTTGAAATAGACAGTAAATGAATGTCATAGTTATACTATTCTCTCTTAAATTAAAAAAGCATTACTAATTAATTTTATACCAGTCACTGCCGACATGAGGAAATAAATCTTCCCCTCCTCCTCCTCTTCTTCTTCTTCTTCTTCTTCTTCTTCTTCCTCTTATTATTATTATTATTGGGTTTAAATTATCATAATTTTTTTGTTGTTTCATACATTTCCAAAACATTTGTTGTTATATGTATTCTTTGATTCTGTTTTCAGAGGTTTCAGAATAATGAAAGAAATTATTTATTCTTGCTTTTTTTAAAATATAAGTCCACATTACAGTAGAACATACACTATAATTTATCTGCAAAACATTATCAACCACCGGGTGCATAAAAAAAAAGAAATAAAAGGAAAAAGCATTTTTTATTCCCCAAGGTCTAATCACAATCTAGACATGTTTAATGCAGCTTATGAAATTAATTCTTCACAGTTGTCTGCATAACATAATTAAGAAAATTTCAGACCCAATCCAAACTCCAAACTTTGCAGTCAAGCACTATTACCAGATAATTACCATAAAGCATGTGACACATACAAACACAAAAAATATTTTGGCATTGAATTAATTTGTACAGATTAAAATCTCAGAGAAATGTATGATTTAAACAGTTCAGACATGATCAGATATGAATTAGGGCTGCTATGATACATGTCAACCGTACAGAACATGCAGGTAATTCAACTCCTGTAGTTTTTCAGGAGACATCTATTGTGTAGGCACGTTGTGCCAGTATTTCTAAAGGCACTGATGACGCATCTGACAGTACCAATGACGAGACAAAAATTTGAGGTTTCATGTTAGCAGTGGGGAATGGGAGTAAGAGCTGAACTGTAAAAAGTGATAAAGTGGCCTTGACTTGGAAAAAAATTTGAAAGCAATGAATCCATTTTTGATTGGCAATATCCAGTACTGATAGGCCCTAATTAGATAGGTTGCACAAAGAGAATTATTAGCTGGCTATACAGGGAAGTGTGGAATTATCAAAATTGGTGTCTAAGATGGAAACAAAATTCCTGAGAAAGGGTAAAATTGATTTGATTTGTGCAAATTAATAAAAAAAGTTTCATTTATTCATTTATTTTTGCACTTCAATTTCCTCTTCCCCTCAGTCTCAGGTGAAGGAGTGGATGATTCAGACAGTGGAAATGAGAGCCGCAGTGGGAGTGAAGAGACCCATGTGTGTGAAAAGTGTTGTGCTGAGTTCTTTAAGTGGTCAGATTTCTGTGAACATCTGAAGACCTGTACCAAGAATCCACTTGTATTAATTATCAGTGACAATGAGGTGACTTCAGAGCCAGCACAAGACTACCTACCTGAGCCATCACCTGTGCCCAGCTGCAGCAGCGAGCCGGCAGAGAGCGAGGATGCTGTAGAGGGAAGCCACATGCCCGCTGAAGGTGATGAGGGAGCAGAGATGATGCTGGATCCAGGTGCTGTCCTGGAGAAAGAAGATGAACCCATGGAAGTGGAACTGTCTCCTGAGAAACCCATAGATTCTGAAGATCAAGTTACACTGGCAGAGCCAGACATAAGCCTACCTCAACTTGAGGATCACAAGCAGTCTTCTGGGGCGGGGTACTCTATACCCAGCACTAATGTCACACTGGAAACACTGCATGGGACCCGTGTGGCTGTGGCCCAGTTCTCTCAGGGTGCCCGTGGAGCACTAGCTGGTGAAGTGTCGACTATGGCCATTCCTATGATCTTGGACCAGCTCATGGCCTTGCAGCAACAACAGCTCCATCAGCTTCAATTGATAGAGCAGATTCGGAGCCGGGTGGCGCTAATAAACAAACAGGCCCCCACACAGACAGCTGTCAACCATCAAGTAGACCACAGCATGAATGCTGCCTTACAAGTAACCTCATCCTCCAGCATACCCACTATGCCTGGGCAGCTTCATCTGCGTGGCTTTATTACACCCCCTGTTCATCAGCTTCCTATCAAGGGGCCCTCCAGTTTAAACGGACAGGTCTCAGCCTCGTTATCTTCAGCTCTGGAGGTAGCCTGTTCTAATGTCCCTCAGACGGGTGGCCAACTGGCGAGTTCTGGGATGAAAAGCAATATCACAATGAATTCCTTGTATCCATCAACCAGTAATGTTGTTCCCTCTCAAATGCCACCATGCTCAGTGGCGATTAGCAGCAGTAGCTGCACCAGTAGTAGCACAGGAACTGGGGGTGAAGTAAGTTGTTGTATTTCACTTCCAAGGAACACACCTAGTCCTTTAACACTGACTCATGGAAGATTGCTAACATCCCCCTCCAGCCTTCCCCTTGTACCTCACAGCTCACCCAACAGTGTTATCTTTCCTAATCCTCTAGCCAGTATTGCAGCAACAACAAATGCTCTTGATCCTCTTTCCGCCCTAATGAAGCACCGCAAAGGAAAGCCCCCAAATGTGTCTGTGTTTGACACCAAACCCAGTTCAGAAGATCCCTTCTTCAAACACAAGTGCAGATTTTGTGCCAAGGTGTTTGGAAGTGACAGTGCCCTTCAAATTCACCTTCGTTCCCATACTGGTGAAAGGCCTTTCAAATGCAACATTTGTGGTAATCGCTTCTCCACAAAGGGTAACTTGAAGGTTCATTTTCAGAGACACAAAGAAAAGTATCCTCACATCCAAATGAACCCATATCCTGTTCCTGAGTATCTAGACAATGTTCCAACTAGCTCAGGTATACCGTATGGGATGTCCTTGCCCCCAGAAAAACCTGTTACCACATGGCTGGACAGCAAACCTGTTTTGTCTACAATCCCGACATCAGTAGCACTGCAACTCCCTCCAACTATACCCAGTATTATAGGAAACTATGGGGATTCAAGTAGTTTCACCCCTTTAAGTAGGTCACCTCAAAGGCCATCGCCGCCATCAAGTGAGTGTACATCTTTGTCTCCTAATAACCTCATTGCTGAGGCCAGTATTGCACAAATTTCCAGTTCACCACAACCTAACGTGGCGAGTGACACACCACCAGTTCTCAAACCTGAAGCCTTTCATCTACCACCCAACTCCACCACCAGGCCTGGAGAAACCAGCATACCGATTACTTCCATACCCCAAGTGACTTCTACAACCACAGTTACAACCACAGCTAGCACCAGAACACAGATCACAGACTCAACGAATACTCCATCTGCTGTCTCTCATCCCTCCCTACAAATGGTGTCCAGTCAGTTTAAGCCCAAGTTTCCTTTTGGCGGCCTCCTGGACTCTATGCAAACATCAGAGACCTCAAAACTACAGCAACTGGTGGAAAATATTGATAAGAAGATGACAGACCCCAACCAATGTGTTATCTGTCATCGTGTGCTTAGTTGTCAGAGTGCCCTTAAGATGCACTATCGCATCCATACAGGAGAAAGACCCTTTAAATGTAAAATATGTGGTCGTGCTTTCACAACCAAGGGTAATTTGAAAACACACTTTGGGGTTCACAGATCAAAGCCTCCTCTCCGGGTACAGCACTCTTGTCCTATATGCCAGAAAAAGTTTACTAATGCCGTCGTTTTGCAGCAACACATCCGCATGCATATGGGTGGACAGATTCCTAACACACCCCTGCCTGAGAGTTTTCAGGACATGGACACAGATCTCTCCTTTGATGAAAAGAGCTTAGATACCATGAGCAACTACGATGATGAGCTAATTGATGAGATGGACCAAGCAACAGAAGATGAAACAGGTCTTAAAGACGGGAATGTGGACTCACCCAAACAACTCGTTTTATACTCAGAGATGTCTCCAAGCACGTCACCCCCAACCTCTCTTATCTCTAGCATTGTTGCTTTGGAGAATGAAATGAAGCTGACTGACCCAACAGTTAATGTAACCCATTCCTTCAGCCTAAAGCCTCCAGAAAATGGGAGTGAAATTGATGGGGAAAATGGAGACATGTTTAAGAATGACTCATCATCCACTGTAGAAGACTTGGAGAACCACAGTGTTGGGAGTCCGGCACAGTCTGAATCATCTGGTTCTATGCAGGCGCTGTCTCCTGCCTACAGCCAGTTTGAGAGTCATCGCTCCAAGTCCCCTTCTCAGGCAAACAGCAGCAGCAAGGACGAGGCTCTGCATTCCACTTCAGTGAGTGCAACAGTGAAGTCTGAACAGTCAGACACCCCTTCTCCTGGATCAGAAAACACAGGCGCATTAGATCTCACTGCCACACAGCCGCACAGGTCATTTGTCAAAGACGAGAATCACTTCAGTCTGCTGTTCCTGGGAAGAGACAGAGGTAGTCATGTATTTAATTGTAGACAGAGATAGTAAAAAAATGTGTGTGTGTGTGTGTGCGCGTATATATATATATATATATATAATTTACACACACATACACATTATAAATATAAAATTACAAATGACTGACAGTTATTTAACTAACTACTATTCTTCTACTTATACATGTTGTGAATTATATACATTAAATCAAATAAAAGTAAATGACTGAAACATTTTCCTTTAATTTATGTTTTTTTTTTGTTTTTTTTTAGGTTTAAACACTCCCAGTATTATGAGCTCAGAATCAAGCACAGTAAAATATGAGAATGGACACAGTAAACCACCGGCCTTGTGTGAGGGGCCCCACTTACCAGTTGGCCCCCAGGTACCTATCGCAACCTCTCAGACAACAATAAGCCCCAACCTCACTCCAATGCTGGCACCGCCCCCACCTCGGCGGACCCCCAAACAACATAACTGCCACTCCTGTGGGAAGAATTTTTCGTCAGCCAGTGCTCTTCAGATCCACGAGCGCACTCACACAGGAGAAAAACCATTCGGCTGCTCCATCTGTGGCAGAGCCTTCACCACAAAGGGAAATCTGAAGGTATGGGTCAAATATATTTAGCCTATTTGTGTATTTTGGCTTATATTTATGCTCATATATATTATATGCAAATTATATTATTTTTTAAACAATCAATTTACAAATGTAGTATTTCACAAATATATGAAAAAAAAATTCAAATAAATAAACCCAACAAACAAACAAATGAATACCTTCAAATTTTACCTATTCATGAGCTGGTTTCTTTTGTTTCACTGGGTCATGCAGATACCCATTTTGCCATGGTCGGCCTGTGCACCTTTTGAAATGAAACTGAATACATTCAATGCTAATCGGATCTTCACCTAAAAAAAAAAAAAAAAAAAAATTAAAAAATTAAAAAAAAAAATTAAAAGCAACATTTTGGCATATTGACATGAAAGTTTGCATGTGCCCTGACAATACTATATTAATTTGGTGGTGCTGCTGCACCTATTTATCAAAAGTTATAAAGAACTGTATTACATTATAAGCAGTTTTAGTAATGGCTTTGAAATCTTCATCGGGGATGCTATGTTTTTTAATATTTACTCTTAACAGATCTGCCTCTAATGTGCTTACCCCAGTAATTGCTGCCTGCAGCTATATTTTAACTAATTTACTAGTTACTAACTTCAAATGAGATTAAGCTTACTAAAGACACATGCTTCAAATGAGATTATGCTTACAATATAGATATATATTACAAAAACATATTCATAACAACATCAGAAATGCATATGTATAAGGATTATGATGACTTTTTTTGCGATTCATATAAACTGAAGAAGCATTCTCACTTCAGGTCCACATGGGAACCCACATGTGGAACAATGCCCCGGCCCGGCGGGGAAGACGACTCTCCGTGGAGAACCCGATGGCTCTTCTAGGGGGAGACGCCATAAAATTCAGCGAGATGTTTCAGAAGGATCTTGCAGCTCGCGCAATCAACGTAGACCCAGGCTTCTGGAATCAGTATGCTGTAGCCATCACCAATGGACTGGCAATGAAAAACAATGAGATCTCTGTCATTCAGAACGGAGGCATTCCTTCGATTCCCATTAGTCTGAGTGGTGGTGGCATTCCCGCTGTAGGAGGAATGTCCGGAGGGATAGAGAGGTCTCACACTGGGAGCAGCCCTCCAGTGACCGCACTTGAGAAGACTAACCTGGAAGTGGGAACTGGACACCCCTTCTCCAGATTCAGGGAAAAGGACAAAGAAATTGGGATTAATTGATGACTTGCGTTTAGAAAATGATACAGACAAAAAGATTGAAAAAAAAGTAACACTTAATCCAGTTTGAGTTATGTATTATATTGTACAAATGAAGTCTGATATGCTGTTTAGATTTGGAGCTCTAGTATTTAGTGTTCTTCAGTCCTACTGTACATTCATTCATACAAAGAAAACGTGTGTCTCGTTTGAAAACGTTTGTCTTGAAAGGTTTGCATGGCACTTACTGGTTTCTATCAGTATGTTTCTTCATAGTTTGACGCTCTGACATGTATATATATATACGTGTGTCAGTGGACACGGGCAAAAAGAAAAGAAGAATAGACATACGGTTGCTTTGTGGTATGTGAAAGGACGGAAACATGAAATTGGATATCTTAGTCAGCTTTTTCAATCATGGAAGCTAGACACTCGACCAGACAAAAACGTTGTAACTATTTTAATTTTTACATTAATTTTCCAGCCATGTTCTTATATTAATGTTCTGTGTCTTAATGTTTATGGTATAAATTAACAGTAGGTATTAAAATATATTTAATTGCCCTGAGTTTCTATTAATCTATTTTAATTTCATTTCATTTTTTTTCTAAATTGTAATTCTAAATATATATTGAAATGAAGACAGAAAAAAATCTTTGTTTTATCAATGCAATCATATTGAGGTGTTTTTGTTTTTTTGATATCTAGCCTGCTGTGTAACACGACGAGACAGCGACGATATCTGAAGCTGCTACATACACAAGCCTCTTTTTATCCTTTGTAAAGAAATAAAACAGAGTTCTACAAAAACAGTTTGTGTTAAATAGCTGCAATTCTACTGAGTACAAACAGAACTGGTATGCACATTTTGTAAGACGACACAAAAAATATGTTGATTTGTCATGTTTGTGAATGCACTTTTTGGAGGAATGGTCTTGTTTGTGAGATTGTATTACTGTGGGACTGAGCTATCTATAACTTTTTTCTTTTTTCTTTTCTTCTTTTTTTCCTGTTCGCTTTTGGGGTTTGTAAATGTAAGATCTGGATGTAGCACAGGAATATGAGCCCCCAAATCTCCAGACATTCTGTCCAGTCAAGCTCAAATAAAATGAGAAATGATTCTGTCTGTTTAATGCTGTCTCTCTTTCTACATATGACCATTGCTTTTCCATCAAAAGCTTTTTGACTACAGAAATTGAAACTGGGGAAACAAATCCGTTTTTAAATAGCTGTAAATATGTCATTTAAAAATATTGTTGTAATCTAAATTAGAGCACTATCACTTAAATATGCAGTGGCCGCGAAAAGTATTGGACACGTTTCTGTATTTCATTGCATTAGATACCAGATCTCAAACTGGCATCTGCAAACAAATGAGGCTACAGCTTTTTTCACAAGTAACTCAACTTTTCAGAGTCACTTTCTTATTATTTTTTGTGGAGGCATGTGCGTTTTCACACTGGTGTACAGCAGAATAACCACCAGTGTGATTCATTATAGTAATAATAAACATGTTCCACAAATATGGACGACCAGAAAGTGTTTTTAAGTATTTTTGTTTGTAATATATAATTTATATATAATCATGTGTGTGTTTATGTTTCATAAGTACTCATACATTACTGTGTATTAGTATAAATATATATGCCCTTCACAAATAACTTTAATGTATGTGTATTTATCAACATACCTGAAATGGCTGTAATAAGTAGCTTGAATGTTTTTAAGAACAAAAGAAAATAACTAGATTGAGAACTGCTTTTGGTGTTTGTGTATATCCGTGTGAGAGAAGAACGTGTTATTGACATCGAGTCTTTAAACGTGTGATATTACTGTATGTGTCAGTTCAGTCATGGCCAGTGCACAAACACACACATTTACTGAAACTCTGCTGACTTTTTAAATAAGACTAATTTTAATTATCACAGACTAACCCAAACCTAAAGCTTAAGCCAAGCTCATGAGAGAGCACTGCATCAATAGAGTAAAAAAGGAGATATACAGTACCTGCTTTAGATCTCATGATGAGCTTAAGTAATGGAGATAAGCAAATAAATAAATAAAACATTGTGCATTCTTGGCCATGGTAAGTATGGTAACATTATATTTTAAAGTGATGTTACATGTACTTATTATAGTAATAAAATGTAATTATTAGAGATGCGTATCGGCCGATAAAATAAAATTTTCACAAATTTTAATTCAAATTTTAAAAACAGCCGATAGTCATGGGCGATATATCCTGTCAATCAAAAGAGGGCAGGAAAATGCACTGCATTTGTCCTTTGTGTAAAGAAAATGCTAAGAAACCAGTTTGATGTTCAATATTAATGGCAATTATATGAATTAAAAACAGAAAGTTAAGAAATATTCATTTAATCATCAGAATTTAGTTAATGTGTGTTATTATTAATTGAGTAATGTGTTTGTTTATAACTGATACCAGTTACTGTGAAACAAGTTGATGAAATGGAGAGAATAAAGTTTTTATTTGCAATTCTTTCAAAAAATAATAAAAAATACAATGATAAATTATTCATTATAATGAAATTATCATTAATTTAAAAGAAGTTATAAAAGGCAGAACCCCCGAACTATCGGTATCTGCAGATATCACTCTGAATAATCGGTATCGGCGCATCTCTAGTAATTATGCATAAATACAAGTAACTATAATAATTAAAATAATAATAATAATAATACATTTTATTTAAAGGCACCTTTCAAAACACTCAAGGACACCTTACAGTTGAGTGATAGTCATAAAAATACAACAAAACAACAGCTAAATTAAAACTGATCAGAGAAAGCTAAGTTATAACTAACTCTAAACCAAGCCTTAACCCTATAGTATGTAGTTAATTAAAATTACTCAATAGTTATTTGTGTGATTACACTGTAACAACATAACCTTAAAATAAAGTGTAACCAAATATATTTACTACTTTAAGTTTATTAAAGTTAATTAAAAGTGATAAAGACAGATAAAGTAAATTCTTGTTCTTGGTTACAAATTACTTATTATTAAGCAACACATTTTAGATGTTTCAAAAGTGTATTAAAACTTTGCAGAATAAAATGTTAAATAATACCAGCTCCAAAATTAAAAAAAAAAAAAAAACCTGAATGCAATCCAAAGGACATAAAAAGAAAGAAAAAAAGAGATGCACTTTAAACACCAGAGTAAATGAAATTAAAGAAATGCCTCACCAGCCACATGAAACAGATGACATTCATGACCAGACATCATAACTGCTTGATCCAATCAGGCACTCCAACATTCATGTAATAGCATTAGAAAAAGTAATATGCAGGCCTGATCACAATGCAGCAAATATTATAAAATGAGTTTAAACAATCAGCACACCTAGTGGATTCATCTGAATGGCCTGAATGAGTTAAATCAGGAATCAGTGGCACCAAAACCTGCAGAACGACACCTATTCGAGATCGTGCTGTTTAACTAAAAAAGATGTATTGTGTCAGGAGTGTTCAAATGAATTTTAATTATTCACATTTATGTTCACCCTCACTACCCCGACCAATAATCTCTCACAAATTTTCTTTGGGAAGACAGATTTCAGTTCTCTCTGTCAGTAAAGCCACTGTGCCTTTTCTTGCCCTGTTTTTACCCTGTTTTTATGAATATTGCATTCCAGACATTCCTGTGCTTATCACTTACAATTATCAAATAAAAAATTTTAATCTTAATTTTTCAGGGTTGACCAAAAATATAAAGACTTTTGTTTTAGCCAGGGAGTGGAGTAATTTTATGAAATTCAATCATGTAATTTAATATGCTGAAGTATTAAAAGCCCTTTGTTAAAGGACGCCTTTTTAACTCAGATGATTTGAATTGCTGGATGCAGATTTAGCAGCAGTGCTGGTTGTCTCTGTACGTGTGTGTATTATGAGTATGATTATTTATTGTTATTCATTGCAAAACACACTCTTGATCATAAATATTACCAACTGAATTTAAAATACGTTTTGAGAGCCCAAAACACACACATACACGACCACTTCATTTTCATTCAATTATGTTACAGACTCTCATTTATAGAGAGTGTAAACAGAGAAGAGTCAGCTGAATTCTCACACACTGCACTGAATAATGTTGTTGAAATATGTGTGACAAATATGTATGTGGTCAGGAATGTGCTGTCCTGCATTGGCGTGACGCTGCGAGTGTCTCTGAAACAGAGAAGATGCTGGAACAGACACTGATCCTGCTCTCTGGATATCAGATAAGATTCTTTAAGATTAGATTCTAGTTTTGTCATCGTTATATTTATCGCTCAGATATTTCCATCTTTGCCAGGCTGTAACGCACCACAGATAAAGTCATAATCGTATGTTAGCATGTGTTATCAAAATCTGATTTTCAATATTAATGACGTCGAAGAAGTCTATGACAATTGAGGGTATTTGGAACGGACGACCCATAAGTGAATTTACAAATATTTTTTCTCTTAAAAAAGTAGCTATTTAATTGTAGGTGTGCATGCTATGAGATTATTGATCATAATTATGTTAAGCAGCAAATGTGTCTCACATCAGTATCATGCAATCATGAAATTTATTATAATTAAAAATGTCACAGCTAAAGATTTGGGTATATCTCTGTAGCATTAGAGCTTGCACAAAATACTATATTCAGAATTTTTCCATGAAATCGCTGTTTACTGGGTAACATATGGAGATGTGTACAAACATGCTAATAAGAATTAATAGAGGTTTTTGCTTGTTGATGTTAAAATAGTTCATTTAATTTTATTTGTTATAAGTTACTGTTATAGATATTAGTGTTCCCGTTGGCTGGAACTTGTACATAATAAATATGTAATAGCACAAATATAACAGTTTATTAACAAATAAGGCATAGGGAGTTGCAGAACTGTTGATGTCTTCAGTGTTCAGGAACTAACGTAGATATTGTTCAAAAAATACACATGTACAATTGTCAAGAATTCAAACTTGAGCATTAATTTTAGTCTTGTAATATTACAGTATATTGTGTTTATTCTGATGTAATATATTTTGGAGAAGCTAAAAAAAGACCAGCCTGTTTATTTACTGGTATTAAACATGTATTTCCTGAAACTTACATATATGAATATGTATCTGATAGCAGCCAAAGACATCGCAACAGTCCGTGCTAAGAAGCTTTTCAGAAAGGTGAATGCGTATTTTAAATGACTCCTGACATCAGTGAATTCTAAAATATTTATTTTAATATGAAATTAATTCATGAATGTTTTAAAAAATGATTTCATCATAAAAAGATAATCTGACTGTTAGTGGAACATGTGACTTTCAGCAGGAGACAAATGATGATGTCAAGGGTGAATGTCATAATAACACATAACAGAAAAAGATGTAACCATTAAAGCCTTGTGAGGACCTCCTTTCTTAAAGCGTAGCTGCATTAGAGACCGTCAGAAGGGCTTATTTTTAAAGACCGGGCTGGATTCAGATCTCCAATTAGGATGAGCAAAATAAAAAACAAACAGGGTTTTCTGAGGAATCAGTTTGTTTCACGAGCGGTCAGTAATGCTGCACTGATGCCGTTCATCAGCTGTTATCGCCACCTTTATCCTGACAAACGCAGGAGCTCCACCACAGGCCAGCGGCGGCCAGTAACCATGAAATGCTTCCTCTCTGTCTGATCTTAAATTATTTTCATGGTGTTACACACAGTTTCACACAGTTGACCATAACGACAGATGATTAAGAAAGACCATGATATGATATCTGACAGCTGTGTAATATTATTATTTTACTGATGTGTCTCTTTTCGCTCAGCTCAGACCAGGCTGTTTGCCAGCTGTGTGCTCCATCTACAGGCCGAGAAACGGAAAAACAATAACTAAAAGTTGAAAGCTTTTTCACAGTTATTCATTCAGAAAATTATTGATACTTTTACAGCTGTTTGTTTTATTTGATTATCTGGTTATATTATTATTCAATGTGTCAAATCAGACCCACGTGGCAGACTGTTAGTTCATGCTAATTGGTGTCATTTTTGAATTATGTATCAGTCATACACTTTAATTTATTTTAACTCTCACATATTAAGTTAATTATAATTATTGCGTCTGGAGAACTGAAGAACGATCCTCATTAGCAGAACACATTTTGAAGTAATGGCATTCTCTGAAAATGCATTTTCATTGTTTTACATGTTACTATAATTATTTGCAATAGCAATAACAATGTGTCATTGAAAGTAGCGCCACAAAATAATTACACATTAATAATGTGTAGTGTTACACTGTCCATAAAAGTGGTAATACTTTACATTGTGAATGTGTGTTTACTGTTTCATTTATAAATTATTGTATATTAACTTTTGAAGATATTGCTATAGTAACAGTTAATTTGTAGCAGTGCAGTCTATTACAATACATCTTTGAAATGTATATTTTTGTGAAGTGCATTTTTTTATTTCATATTGATGAATATTCTTCATGTTGTGTAAATCATAATAAACTGAATAAAATATGTTCTGCACACAAATCCTTCAACATTCTTCCCCATACATTTTATTGTTTTGTAATGAAACAATCTTTGTTTTTCAGTCAACCAGTTAATGTCAGGATCCTGTCACTTTATAGTTCAGTTACATGATCCTGAATCCTATGTTCTGTGTTTGTATGGTTCCCGTCTTTAGTGTGAGCCCACGGCTTCTGGTTTGATTTCCTTTTCTATCGGTTTTGTGTTTTTTGGGTTCACGTATGGTACACCATGCCCCAGGAGGTTGCACCCCTGTTGTTGGTCCAACTTAACATCATCTTCACAGCCGCTGCCTCCTGTGTGTGTGTGTGTGTGTGTCTGTGTTTAGGGTAATTATCCTGTTGGAAGTTAAGCCTTCGGCCCATTCTGAGGTCCTGAATGCTCTGGACCAGGTTTTCATTAAGGATATTTTTATGTATTTTGAAAAAAAACTGCCCACGTAGACAAGAAAAGGACAGTTAACTGGCATGTAAAGCGACTAGTCACAGTTTGTTGTGTTCAGCATCATGTTTGGGGCAGGTAAATGTAAAGTCTTTTTTTTTTTTTTTTTTGGCCTGCTGTCACGATCATGTCTTGCTAAGTTTCATTATCTTGTTCTGTTTAGTTTCGTTGCACTGAGTTCTCATTTGTTACCATAGTTTCTAATTCATTTTGCACCTGTTCCCTGTTCTGTTGACTATCATCCTTGTGTATTTAAGCCCTCTGTTTCTTCAGTTCTAGGTTCTGTGCCAACGTTAATAGTTTATGTGTGTAGTGTTTAACATTTTGGTGTTCATTAAAAGTATCTTTATTCATTCATTATGCATCACTAATCTCATCTTTTGAATACTACTACACAGCCACCATGACAGAACGCAGAACCCTCAATAACAAGTAAAGAAGAAAACATAGACATGGACCTGCTGTCCACCTGCTTCTCCTAGAGCAGAGGGATCGCTCCCTCGAAGATCACACAATGTATTTTTTAGATCTGGCGTACCTCACCCACTATCGCGACTGCTTGCTCTGTGTATTTTACAACACAACCCTCAACGAGCGGTCAAAGGCATGCCTGCCTGTGGAAGGTCCTCGAGGGAGCTTCGTGAAGTATGTGGAGCGGGTGCTGGTAAAGTGTGACTCTCTATTCATGCTCTGTATCGCAGATGAGGACAACACCAGCCCCGCTCCTGACCCAGAGCTCAGTCAGTCTTCAGCCATGCCCGCTACGGAGCATAAGCTAGAGCCCACCGCAGACTCGGAGGCCGAGGCCGTTACGAAGATAGAGCCAGAGTGAATGAGGGTAATTTCGTCCTGGACAGAAACAGCATCTGTCATCTAAGGCATTTTAAAGGGGATGGATTTGAGCCTCACCCACACTCCTTAATTTTTCCTCTGCAACCATCATGCTTTCCTTCCAAACAATCTAAGATGGCTTATGTCATCACACTCCTCGCCGGTAAAGCTCAGGAGTGGGGAACAGCGATATGTGACAACAAGCATGACTTGTGCATTGTTTCAGGGATTTTTGTCGTAGCTTTGCAAGGTGTTTGATCGTTCTGCTACAGGAGCATAGGCTGCACAGCCTCTATCCCATCTCCATCAAGGTAACAGATTGGTGTCTGATTTCTCTATTGAGTTCCACACCCTTGCAGCTTCCTGTGGCTGGAACGCTAAAGCTCACTGGGACCATTTTCTGCATGAGCTTTCCGACCAGATCCAGGATTAGATTTACTCGCTCGATCTTCTCTCTAGTTTTGACGGCCTGGGGGACCTGGCCATTCGAGTGGAGAATCGCCTCACTATGCGCTGATGTCGGCAAAGAGGCGTCCTGTTTCTGGAACAGTCTTTTGCTACAATACCAGTGGTCTCTGCAATCGCCTCATCTCATTCGGCAGAGGAGGAGCCCATGCAGACTGGGAGAGCCCGGCTATCACCAGAGGAACGTGATCATCGCCTAGTTGACAGGCTGTGTCTCTGCTGTGGACATCCGGGACACGTTGTTGCATCATGCCCAGTAAAAAGAGGTGCTCAAGAAAGGGGTTAATGGTGAGTGTGACTTCTAATGATAAATCCCCTGGACTTTCCCACTCTTCTTCAGGCCAATTTGCAGCACAATAAGTTTGTCCACCAAGTCTCCATTCTTGTCTACTTCGGTGTTGAGAGTAATTTCATGGACATTGACCTGGTTAATCAGTGGAATATACCTATTACCCACTGAAGGATCCTTTCTCAGCCAATACTCTCTGTGGTACCCTCTCACTCGGGTTACTCACATCACAGACATGCTTACCCTCACTGTCTCCAGTAATCATGCAGAGAGGATCCAGTTACTCCTCAACTCCTCCTCTGCCCCTGTGATTTGGGATACCCGTGGCTGGTAAAACATAACCCTTATATAAACTGGGCTGAGAATTGTGTGTTGTCATGGATCCCATTTTGTTTGTCACAGTGTCTTGGTGCTGCTTTTTCCCCTGTCATGTCTAGTGCTGTGCTACAGAAAGAGCCGGTGGATATTGTCGGGGTGCCAGAGATCTACAATGACTTGGGGCGGTATTTAGCAAGTCCCATGCTGCATCCCTGCCTTTGTATCGCCGTATGATTATGCGACTGATCTGCTAACTGGTACTTCTCTGCCTAGAGGGCATCTTTATTCGCTCTCCGCTCCAGAGAGAGAAGCTACGGATATCAGCAAGTTTCTGGTTTCCCTCTTCCTCTCTGGCAGGAGTGGGTTCTTCTTTGTAAAGAGAAGAAGGATGGTTCATTGCGTCCCTGTATAGACTATGGGGGCTGAATGAGATCACGGTCAAGAATCGTTTTCCCTTGCTGTTGATGTCTTTGGCCTTCAAACTCTTACAGGGAGCTACTATCTTCACAAAGTTGGACCTTTGCAATGCTTACCATCTTGTTCAGATTAGGGAGGGGGATGAATGGGCCTTTAACACGTCCGCTGTGCACTTTGAGTTGATTAATGTTGTCTTTGAATGGGAAATTGGACTTAGTTCAATTAAAATTAAAAAGTAAACTATTTAATTTTCTGCGCCATCTAGAGTTTCCTGACTGAACTACTGTATATGTTTGTTATCTTTGCATGGTGAACTTTTAAAAGGAGTTGTGTATATCTGACATGCACAGATATCAATGCATACCAAACTCAAGAATGGTGACAATCAACATGATTTAGATTAAAAATAAACTCTTATCATTACAAAACAAGTAATTAAAACAATAACAGCAACATAATCATTTACATTTTTACTGATTGCTGGGTTAAGCGATTCATAGTACTGTGCCCATCACACTGTTACAGTTAATATGTAAATTTACAAGAGTTTAATGAATGCAGACAGATAATTGCTGTGATTCTACAGCACAATGCTGCTACATTCATTTCCTGGTCCTGTTCACTGTGAAATCACAGTATACAGCTATCATTTAAATTTAATATAAACTTGTATTGTAAATAGGGGTGGACTGGGGCTAACAAGTGGCTCAGGACTTTCTGGAAATAAAGTTTTATTAAGTTTATTAAGTTATTAAGTTTATTAAATGGGTATTTAATAGTGTTTATTGGGGGGTGGGGGGATCAGCAGAAAAAAAAGGAAAACAGCCCTTGCAACCACGTTCGTGTGCGTGAATAGCGGTTGGTGCTCTGCCTTTATAAAGCAGCAATTCCATGGAATCATTCTTCTTCAGACCACTGACTTGTCACCATTTAAATAAGCCAGACATACAAGTTCCTCACCATAGAAAAGCATATCTTCAGTGGACGGCTCCACAAGCTGCTATTCTGAACATGCCTCTCCACTGCCATGTTCCGGCGAGAAGACTTACAAGAACCAGAGCTTGTGAGGCACTGAGAGGCACAAGAGCTCACTGCTGCTACTGGTTATATTTTGTTCATCCAAAGCATCACTGAAATATTTACATTTGTTTGTGTATTTAAATTAAAAGTTATGTTCTGATCTATTATTCTCTCTTACTGTTATATTTTTCAATGATTCAACTGAACTGAACTGAGACGATGACATCAGTGTTTTTCTGCAGAACTGCTTT
This sequence comes from Hypophthalmichthys nobilis, assembly GCA_037950665.1. Classification (NCBI taxonomy): domain Eukaryota; kingdom Metazoa; phylum Chordata; class Actinopteri; order Cypriniformes; family Xenocyprididae; genus Hypophthalmichthys; species Hypophthalmichthys nobilis. The sequence continues at coordinate 34,859,013 of CM075481.1, read as the reverse complement.
ATAGAAGAAATGAACTAATTTAATAAATGATTATCTTTACAATGGAACTGAATCAACACTGAACTGACTTCAGCTGAACAATGACACTTTTTAGAGCTGCATCACAGCCAAATTGAACTATTTGCATCATTGAATCATTATTTTTACTGTTTATCCCTGTAAAGCTGCTTTGAAACCATCTGTATTGTATCTAAAGTATCTAACAACCATTTGCATTATAGCTTTTGCATTTTTATTCTGCATTAGGGAAAAAAGTAATATTGCATTTTTAAGAACTTTTAAGACTTTGCAGCATTTATATAAGCTGTTTGATTGGTTGTATCAAGAAGCTGTAAAGACCAGTTACACTCGTGGTATGGAAAAGAATTAATAAATTCATTAATTCATTCAGATATTCAGATATTCATTCATTCATTCAATCAGAAATTTCTGCAACACTTATCTGCAATCTATGAATGCATCAACACATGATGTTGACACAATGAAGTCATGAATGTCTAAAATGATTTTAAACCAGAAGATGAAAATAGCACAAAAAGCTCAATATTACCCAGTTTTACCCTAGAATTAAAATTAACGGATGCTAACATTGTCCTCTGTGATGTGCGACACAAACACCTCTTTTAAAATCTTTGAAAATGTAGTTTAGTGTTTCATGGCCATTTAAAGCAAGTAGTTTGATGAACAAATGAGTCTCCCATAGTTACATGTAGATGGACAAGTCCCCAGTTGTTATATTTTAAATCTAGCATTGGTGGAATAAACTGTAGCTAAGGGGGGAAAAGAGTCCTCTATAAATAAAGGACTCCTGGAGTCGCATCTCCTACTCACACACATGACAGAAACAATGTAACTAACTAGGCAGGGAAGTTCTTACCTGTCCTTGAAAGAAAAGAAAAAAAATTAACAAAGGCTTGCCTCTCTCACTAGCCAGACAGAAGAAAAAAGGCTAAAAATCAGCTGGCACCCGACTAAGCACAAAGGGCTCAGTACAATTACCTCTGAACACATTTTAACACTTGCTTTTAATAATAAACATTGATACAAACATCAAACACCATTTCAGCATTAAGCGTAAGAGCTTAACAACAGTTCACAGTTAAGAACCAACAGCGTAGCTTAGCACATCTGAGACAGAATGTGGTCTATGGTGTCGAAAGCAGGACTAAGATCAAATAGCACTAGAAGAGAGATGCATTCATGGTCAAATGACAACAGCAGGTCATCTGTAATTCTAATAATTGTCTCTTCTCATATGGTGGAATAAGAACTGTGAAATTCTTAACGATTTTTTTTTCTCAGAAAAAAATTAATTGGACTACTTTTTCAAATATTTTAGACATAAATTTGAGATTTGAGATTTTGTAAAGGGATTTGTAAAGGGATTTGATAACTCCTAGCTTGAAAGTTTTTCTGGGATGTCTTCTAAAGAAAGCAAAGAGTTGATAATATTGAGAAGGCATTTTACAATGATAGAAAACACGTCTTTCAGTATCTTAGTGGTTTTAGGATCTACAGTAGCATTTTAGGCCAAACGGAGGAGCAAAACTGAAGCAAAACACTGTTGCTTTGGTGTTCCGTTTTTATCACAATGCTGTTTGAAGAGTTTTTCAGTGATAAAGTCAATCCAACTGTCCTTGGGTGGGATACAAAAATGCTGAAGTATAATTGTCACGCTTTAGTCCAGATGATGATAATGAAGAGGCAAATGGTTTCACAAAACAAAAGATTTATTAAATAAGACAAACTCAGGTAATTCACAGATAATTAGCAGTCATATGGCACTGTAACAGCATGTAGGAACGACAATACTGGACCACTCAACTGAGAACAAAGAGGAACTTAAATACACAGAGATGATGACTAAATAAACAGGTGTGATGATTGAATGTCCATGACAACTAATGACTGGCAGGAAACTAGAACAAAAGAAACGGGTAACTCAACAGAGACAAACTAAAAGTCCATGAAGATGAAACTAAACACACAGATCATGATGAAACACCCTCTCTGAGGAAGGTGTGGCCTCGCGCCATGATGGATGGACCGAGGGAAGAAGGGTGGAGGTTCAGGAGGTGGATGAGGGACCGGCGAGGCACTGGAAACCCATAGGGGAGCAGATGGGAGGAACCAGGGTGGAGCAGACGGTGGAAGAAGCCATGGAGGAGATGATGGGAGGAACCATGGAGGAGAAGATGGTGGGAGGAGCAATGGAGGAGATGACGGTGGAAAGGCTAATGCTTAGGGGTGGAGGGATGGAGCGCAGCAGACAGCCCGGAAGTCCATGCCGACGGTTGGGTGACGTCTGACCAAGGTGGAGCCAGTGGGAGGAGGGAGCCTGGTGGAGTTGAAGGGACCACAGTCCCAGGTGGAGCCGAGGGGGCGAGGAGCCAGGGTGGAGTCGATTGGTTGATGGGCCGAGGTGGAACTGAGGGCTCCGAGGGATGAGGCAGAGCTTGGGACTCCTCACACCGGGGCAGAGCAGCAGCATATCTTACATGCTCACAGCAGCGTGTCTGCGTATCTATTAGCAACTGCAAGTCTATATTTGCTCTGCTCTCAGCAGCAATAATCAGCAGTGGCATAACAGATCTAGTCCCCTAGACCAAATACTTTAGCATTGCCATATTAAATAACATGCTAAAACTATTTTTAATGGCTGTCATGATTGAAATGGATTTACACACCATTATAGTACAATTGCACAAGACAAGAGAGTGCGGTGTAAAGATTTGCTAATATCACAGATAAAGGTTACTAGGTGGGACAACAGTGGGAACGCCTACTAAAGTCCAAAGCCGCTGAGACTGTCGGTGGTGTGAACAAGGCTTGAAGGGGTGGTTCATTGCGATTTCACTTTTTTAAACTTTAGTTAGTGTGTAATGTTGCTGCTTGAGCATAAACAGTATCTGCAAAGTTAAAGCGCTGAAAGTTCAATGCAAATAGAGATATTGTCTTTTAAAGCTATGGCAGTTTATTGCCTACAAAAATGACCGGTTTGGACTACAACGAGCTTCTTCCCGGGTTGGTGACATCATAAACCCTGAAACCCTGCCCACAGGAACACGCAACAAAGTGGGCGAGACCATGTCGCGCAGCATAATGGAAGCGGAAGAGCTGTCTACACCGGACACGTGCAGCACGATGCGAAATGTCAAAAGATAATAGAACCCATTATAATCAGTGATATTGTCTACACTGACTGGATGCGGCACAGAAGACCGCTTCCAGAATCTACACGAGTTCAATGCTGGATTTGCACCAAGGCTATTACTGAAGATGAAGCAGTTCCCACTTTAAAAGCAGAAGCTGCTGTTTAAGGGCCCCAACCTGTAAGTAGGCTTTATTGTTTGTACATGTCTTTTAAATATATTATGTTGCTATTTTTTGGTTGCATCAAGGACGTAAACAAAGACCAATGCGTTTTTGCTTCACTAGCCAGTTAGCTAATTTCTATTGCATACTTCTCCAACAAACGGCAACAAACTTCTATGTTCATAGACAAACAGTTGTTCAAGCTATAAATTAAACACTACCTTTACAAAAATCCTACTACTCAGTCATGTATTCGCCTTCAGTAAAGCTTTAATCAAGATAAAACTGTATATTGAAAGCTAACAAACAGCAGTAACATTTACAAGTGACAGCATCTAAACACTTTGACACAAGTACAAAAGGAAATACCATTCAGAAACGTCATTTAAAAGCCGTGATTGCTCAATTTGATACGGCAATATTGACGCCATTATTTTTCCACCGTAACACATGTACAAATAATGGTAAGGGGCGTGGCGTTTCCGGACGCTTCAGCGAATTACAATACACTGGGCCAGCTAACCAATCTGAGCACACTGCGTATTTCAGAGGGAGTGGTATCATAGAAGCAGGAAGTCAAACCAGCCGTTCAAATGACAATGGAAAAAGTGGTGTAGAACAAAGGTAAAATATATGTAAAATACAGCGTTTTTTTTAAAACAAAGCTTTAAGACATGTTAAACTGCGCCCCATAAAGACAATCAAACCTAGAAAAAAAACACTGAAACACTCCTTTAAAGGGTTAGTTCACCCAAAAATGAAAATTCTGTCATTAATTACTCACCCTCATGGTGGTTAAAAATTGCTGTCTATGGAGGAGTCAGATGTCTCTCGGATTTCATCAAAAATATCTTAATTTGTGTTCTGAAGATGAACGAAGGTCTTATGGGTTTGGAACGACATAAGGGTGAGTCATTAATCACAGAATTTTCATTTTTGGGTGAACTAACCCTTTAAGGTATGCTTTTGATTTCCATGAGCAGGAGTAGGCACAACCTTTGCAGCAGCAACAAGAAGATAATGATAATGATAAGATTCTTTTTCAAGGAGAAGAATATTACTTACATTTTGCATCTCAAAAACACAGGAGTGTTTAAAACAGGCAGTTTTTAGCATGTGGATTGTGGCAAAAGGACATCATTTTAAACATGTTTCATTTGTGCTACATTGTGTTTCCTGTATATATTGCAGATCATACAGTTCTATGATAATATAGATAAACAGAAATTGGGCCTATAATAAAACATATACTACAGTAAGAACTGTTTACAGTTCTTGATATAGTGATTTTGCTACTAAAATTCTTTTTTTTTCCTGATGATCGAGCCCATTGGTAGTTAGTTTCATATAACCTTCCATCGCTCGTTCAATCTGGTTATCTTAAATGGCTGTGCCTTGTTTCGAGCTGGCTTTGAATTTCAAGCCAGTGCAACACAATCCAAGACTGATACATGGATCTTACAAGTCAATGGTTCACTTTATAACGTACATAGAGGAATCAATTATGACCTATATTATAAACCAAACTGCAAACATTTGTTTTATTTTTTTTCCACAATAAATAAATAAATAAAGAAGTTTAGCAGGTCACATGTGTGTGTTCTGGGTAACTGTAAAATGACTTTTTCTGATGTTGCCTTCTGAATGATAGAAATATTAAAGTTTATGCTCTTGATCTGTGTGACAGACGCACTTCAACTCTTTGACCACAGTGCTATCACAGGCACAGATGGAAACAGGTCTGAGAAAAAGCATTCCTTTTTTAATTAGTTGGTAAATACATGAGGGATGTGTAACAGAGAGTGATGGTCAGAAGCGAGTTTCAGGAATGCATGAATATCAGTGGGCAGATCTCTTTTGTGATACACCAAAACATATGCAACAATAAATTTTTTTAGGGATAACATCATTACACACACCATTTTATAGGTAAAAGATTGGATGGAAACAGGCTGGATACCATACATTTCACAAAAAAAAAGAAAAAAAAAGAAAAAAGAAAAGAAAGGCGCAAAAAGTGTATAGAAACTTGGCTACTATGAGGAAGGAGATATCGTCATGTGTCAGCGCACACATAAATAACAGGTTTTGAGGGAGTGACATTATAAAAGCCTTTTTGATCACATGGCTCAAACTGTATTTATTTATATAGGAAAAGTCCTAATAAAATCTATTTTACTCTGAGCCTGTTGTGGGAAAATTTTATTTTTTTTGAATATTCAGAAGTAACCTTTTAAAATAAAAATTCAATTATTTTTCAGGCACAAACGTTTCCTTGCACAAGATGTTCAACTCACATCACTTCAAAGTGGCTGATCACACATTTGAGTGACAGAAATCAGTGCTAAATTTACCATTTGTTTACCTGGCTTCTAAATTACAATATTGCTTCATCTTTTTGGTTAAAAATTGATTATTCAGAGTCATGATTTCACACCAGTTTAGTTCATAATGAGCGAGAAGTGTCTGCCTGTGTGTTGTATAGCGTCTGTACGTGTATCTGTCTGTGTGTATGTGGTGTCCACGCCTGCACTGCAGAACTGAGTGCTTCGTATTGATGCATCTCTGTGTTGGCATGGAGCAGGTAATCTGAGCACAGCTCAGGAGAATCAATGCCAGTCTCTTTGGTGGGAAGCAGCTGATCTAGATCAGAGCACATGGACCCATTGAGAGGCGCATTGGGGCCACTGCAATCTACAATACACACACACACACACTTGCCACAGAACATCTTTTAATATGTGATTGTGCAAATCTGTTTTGTGCTTTTGTCAGTGAGTATTTTTTTCTATATAGTTACCAGAAACGAATGTAAATCAGAGATTGCATTTTGAACGATGTACTTTTAGTCAGGTCAAGATCACACAAATTGTGTGGGAAAAAAAAAAAAAAAACACAGGACTGAACAAATTTGCTGGCTAGCTGGAATAAAACATTCCTTCTGCACACATGTAGTGATCAGCCCGCTGTAGAAGCTGGTTGGATGGCAGTGAACCTCTCTGGGGTTTTTAGGTGGAAAGCTGACACTCACAGACATATTGCTTTGGAGGGTGACAAATGGTAGTACTAAAGTCTTCCATAGGGTATGTGCAGCTGCCAACAACCACACCGAAGAGCCTTAATCTCGCTTTCAAAAGCTCAACAGTCATTTTAATTCAGGCCTCTGACTGGACTCACTTTTGACACCATTTTAACATGTGATGCTAGCAATGGGGCAGTCATGGATCACACATTATAAGCAGGATGCTTCGTTGTGGTGTAATTCAGGGTAATAAGCGGTAGCGAATGAGCTCGGCAAGGCTCCTTTATTGAGAATAATCCATCAGAGTGATCTGATGAGTACTGATAAATGATTAACCTAGGGCTACATGATAAGCAGCCTATTAAATGTCTCAGATATGTGATCCGTGAAGGGCGATATTACATACTGTCGCCTAGATCAACCCTCATACGTCAAGACAAACTTCATTACAGTGATGGAGCGCCATTGGAGAAAAGAATGGAGGAGTTAAGAGGTAAAAGAGCACTGTAAACACCACTGATATAGTGAACAGACCTCATTAAAACACTCCAAAAGATATAAAGTGAGAGGACAGGCTGTTAGAGAAAGGTTTTGTGTGATCTGTGATCCAGTGATCCGTGTTCGCATTTTATTTGAAATTAATTTGAAATTGAAAATACTAAATTTGGGTTGACCCGTTTTCAGAAAGCGTGTTGAAATTAGAGATGCATCAACTTATTGTTACACATCTAGCAGATTGGTTTCCTTTCTTCATCATTAATAATAGTTGATTTGGTCTCTTGCTGATTTGGATGGTAAAATGATATCTGTATGTTCATTCATCATTCATCAGAGCTACATACTTTGACACAAGCAACCTGTGCGCAACTCGAGCAAATCACAGTGGGGAAAGAAATGTATAGACTAAATCAACCCAACCCCCTCTCTCCTCTCTCAGATGAAAAATTCAAAAGACGTACCGAATCTTGTGGAAATCCTAAAATATATGCGATTTGATCAAGGCAGGATTAAAAGAGCCATTGTGCTTGTCAATAAGGTACGTGACAGCTCTGTGGTATCATATTGACTGTTGCGTATTAATACCCCATGTCCTATTGGTCCATCAGCTGATTGTTTGGAATGTAAATGATGTGGCTGATGCTTTGGTGACTGATGGATTAAATTCCAATTAATCAGTTGCTCCATCAGTTTCCCTCATTCCGATCAAATATCTCCTGAGTGCAAACTCTTCTTTCAGGGGTATTAGGAGAAATAAACACTTTGGAAGTCATTTTCATCAATCTATAGCAAATGTCAGTGACTAGATTTCTGTGTGTGTTTGTGAAAGATGTAGTATGATTTATAACGTGCTATGGGTGTAGTTTTATCGGTTCAAAATAACAATACGAATGTAAGTATTTGTCTGCTTAATTTATAGAGGGAATTAAAATACTTGCATTAAAGAAAACTTGGCACATGCTATACCTTTTTTACATTCAATATTAGATGCACTGACAAGTCTGATTGCTAGAAATATCAATAGGTTTAATGTTTATTTACATTAAATACTGAATATACTTATATACATTAATATTAAGGCACATTTTACAAAAGGTTGTTAGGTTTCATAATATGAAGCTATAGATATATTGTTGAAAATTAAGAGAGAAAGTCTTGGACACCTCCTGGTTTTCCAACTTTATGAAACCGATTTCATACATCCACGAAAAATACTGATAGACAGATCAAACCCTGTCTGACAAACAAGCCTGGTCAATTATACAAAATAAAATCAAGTATTCATAAGTAGTAGGTAATGGGATATTCACTGACAGATTGAATAATTCAGTTTGCTTAGGTGTCTCTGGCATTAGTTTGTAGCTAATGGTTGCCTTGCTAAAAAATTCATGTGAAACAATGCTTGAGTGGAAGATAGGCATAATTATGCCTACTTAATTTACCTCGCTCTGGTGCAAATTAAATGCTCACTTCTAAAGAATGCTCGTCCATTTAAGAAGGTGTAATGTAAATGTATTGTCATTTGATTTATGAATTTGATCTCTGGCCCACTCGACGCTTCTTCCCAATTTCATTCATAAATCTTTCATTGAGAACAATTACGCATTCAGCTTCTCTTCATAGCTGCATTATCTGACCTGAATACCCTTGTCACGGGTATGTAATGGACACTAAATATTCTGAAATGACCTAGTTGATGTTATTCATCTAGTCAGACTGGAACATTTCTTGTTGTTTTTTTGAAGCCATTGCACTACAACTGAAGTTTGTGGTCGTTCAGGCAGGATATCTGTATTTTAGAGATGGCAAAAAATTGAATAGTTAACCTAATTTTCTTCTAGATCTCTGTGTATTTAAAAATGATTCAGATCGTGATGGACATTTCAGTTAATGTTTTTATTTTCATTATCTGGATAAAAAATAATCAAAATGTGGAATTACACCTGTAATTATCAAGTTTTTACTATGCGTTATGTAATGCAAATCATATGCTTGAGTACGAACATACTGCAGTGTCATGTATAATTAGATGTAAATCAGCTGCGATGAATGTGTGACAGCTTAACACACACACACACACACACACACACACACACACACACACACACTCTTCCTATTAGCCTTAATAGTGCTGAGCGCTGGTGATCCCATCGATCTGGGGAATAATTCTCTATGAAACTGATGGATGGGGACAGCCATTGACAGAAAAGCTAAAGAGCACTTTGAGACGTCCCCTGTGAATAGCTATGATGGAAAATAGATTGTTGAAAAAAGATTTATGTTTGTATTCCCCAGCCACACACACACAGCTGTCCTCTGTCAGCTAGTGTTTTTGTGGACACATCAATTGGGATTTCCTGTGTTAACGCTCACGGCAGGATCACAATGTCAGATTTGCTATTGTCTGCCAAAAAATATGTATGTTTGCAACAGGATCTCATGAGTATTCATTTGAATTTTATGTAAAGTGTGGTACTAGCACATACATTTACTTACATTTGCATAGACACTGAAACATGCTGTATTGACAGCATCTAAAAAATAAAACATTTACAAATTAACATATAAATGGTTTATTCTATTGTATGTATAATCAGTTTGATTAATTTTTCAATGCAATCACATTTATTTAAAAGTAGACATTTGAAATTATAACGTTTCATTTTATTCTGTGACTTCTGGTGCCATTTTAAACTCGTTTCAGTGGATTCCATAATTTAAAATTTTAAATAAAATTTTATAATGAATGAAATTTCTGTCTTTACTTATCATGTAATTTTTATTTAGGTTGCTGTGGGACACGTGTTTAAAATTCTAAATTTGCTGCCTCAATCATGCCGTATTTCAGATGATTCAAGAAATGGATCAAGAAAAGATTTTCAGGGATTAACAACTTAAACTCCACTCTGTACCACACACAACATGATTTCATATGTTATAGAGAGCATATTGAATGCAATACATCATGATTTGAACTACTTTTTCTCTTCTTTCGTCATTTTTGAAATAAATGATTGTGATTTTTATGCCTGTTCTTCTTATTTTATACAGTACATATTAACAAATAGTTAGGGAACCCTATTGTGTACAGAGTACGATAGAAATTAAATCTTTAGAAATTAAATAGAAGGACTAGGGATCCGTAATTTATGTATTCTTTAAAAGGTTTTGCATTTTTAGCAATTTTCAACTACTGAAAATATTTATTTCAACTTCCATGTTCTCTGATCAGCTATTTTATATAGAGTCTTCTTGTTTGAAGTTGTGGATGATTGTCCCGACATAACTCAAAGCTTCTCTGCAAAATAAAAAAATAAAGATTTTGTTTTTCATTTTATTTAACATTTAGTATTATTGTTTTAATTAGAAGATAAAGAAACTTAAACATTTTAATAAAAGAGCAATTTTATGTTATACAAGGCATATTTGTTAAGTGAAAACTATGAAGGGAACAGAATTACATTTAAAATTCTCATGTAATTTGACAAATTTCCGGTTTAGGTCACCCCCACATCTGTTTTTTTCAAAATACAGATCAAAATTATTTTGAGATTGCTACAGATACAAATATTGGCTTAGCTGTACTCTGTCAGGGGTTGGCTGGATAATCCAAATGACGAGTATAATCCAAATATGTCTTTTAATAAACACAAAGAGAGATAGTCTACAACACAATCCAGAAACGTTAACATAAGACAAAGGACAGAGGATAACTGAAGGCTTCAATACACAAAGGATGATAATCAACGAAACAGGAAACAGGTGAGGACTAAACTGAAACCATGACAACTAACGAGTGATTCAAACTAAGGTAAAACAGAGACAATGAAAACTATGACTAATACTAAACAAGACACAGAAACAGAACATGATCATAACACAACTTCCTCCTCCCTGTAAACTGTGTCCTTGACCTGCAAAACACAGTACAAACTGAGGGAGGGAGGGAGGGAGGGAGGGAGGGCTTGGGATCTCTGGAGGAGGACAAGAAGCAGGCAGGGGAAGACACCAAGGAGATGATGACCAGGGAGGAGATAAAGGTAAGAGGAGCCAGGGCAGAGCCAAGAGGAACCACAGCAGAGATGAGAGGAGCAGGATGATGACCCAGAGCCATGACGGGATAAAGGTCCACAGTGGAGCCGATGGAGGGAGGGACCATGGTGGTGCCTTGGTGGAGAGGCCAGGTGGAACCAGGGAGATGACTGACTGAGGTGGAGGTGGTGGAGGTAAAGACCAAGGTGGGTTCGAAGAGCCTGGGTGATGTTGAAGGCCTGGAGGGCATGGTAGAGCTGCAGGTGGGCATGACCGAGGTGGAAGCGTGGACTTGGCAGACCAGGGCAGAGATGGTGGGAGAGAAGACAATGGTGGAACCGGAGGGAAGAAGGAGCCCAGCAGAACCAGAGGGGTGAAAGGACGAGGAGAAGCTGCTGACTTGGAAGTCCGAGGTGGAGCCAGAGGGATGAGGGAGCCCTGCAGAGCCTGAGGGATGGCAGTTGATGGGTTGGAGGGTTGAGGTAGAGTCCGAGGCTTGAGGTGGAGCTGAGGGATCCATGAGCAAAGGTGGAGCTGATGACTGAGAAGCCCCCCAGGTGGATTCGTGCAGCAGAGCGAAACCACTTTGAGGAGCCATTGGGCTGAGGGGAGACAGCAGAGACAAGGCCAATGAGCTGAATTGCTTAGGCAGCGAAGGAGGGAGAGGGAGCACCGGGACCATCCACAACGGAGGAGACTTGGAGCTGGGCAACGAAAACTTGGTGCTGGGCTTAAACAGTTACGGCTTAGATGACTTGGGACTGGGCTTATTCAGCGATGACTGAGACGACATGGAGTTGGGTGGGACCAGCAGGGACTGCAGCACATCAAACAACAAATCCTCCACAACCCAGCTCATTACACTAACTTCAGTGGTGGGAGTGTGGGCAGGGCTCTAATCCATCCTGACAAACTCCACAAATATTCCCTATATGATGGACGCAGTTTCCAGCTCGCTCACCTCAACAGACTGCATTGGGCTCAGGCTCTGGGATGAAACCAACCTCTGGCGATCGCTCTACCTCAGTGTTCATGGTAGGCTCTAGCAGTTCTACGCTGGGTATGGCTGACAGCTGGGTAGACTCTGGGTCTGAAGTGGGGTTGGTGATGTCCGCATCAACGGGGCAGACGGTGAATGGAGAGTCATTTTGGACCAGCACCCACTCCACATATTTGGTGATGCTCCCTCGAGGACCATCCACTATGCCTTCGGATAGTGGGTGAGGCATGCCAAGTTGAGAAAGTCCCTTGTGTGGTCCTCGAGGGAGCGATCCATATCTGCCATAAAGCCATATCTGGGGTACAGGATGCTAATTCAGCAAAATGTGACACTCATTATAATCTGATGTCTGGAGTGCTTTTGGGTCTTGCTCCCTGTTTATGCCATCCATTAGTGTGTTCAGTTTCATTACTTACAGCTTGTTTCTCTATGCTCAGTATAGCCTGTCGAGGAGCAATAGATTTACAGGACTCTGCTGTGTGTTTGAGCTGTTTTGGTAGTAACGGAAGTAACTTTGTTTCAAGAACTGCAATCCTTTGAAGAAGTCTGTGGCAGACTTCTATATCTCAACTTTACTATAAATAAATTGCATTTTTAAATTTAATTTGATTTAATGGGTCTCAACAATAAAAATATTTTACAAATCTGATAAATATTATGCAATATTATTATCGTTGTTGTTGTTTAGAGCTTAAAAATATAAAAGTCACATCAGATCATAAACAAACTGAACAAGCTCAGATCAAACATTTCTGTTTAAGTTTGTTCTGCTTTAATTTTAATGTTTAGCATTTTGGTTACTTTTAAAAACTATTAAAACTAAGCAATCATGTCTCATTTCCACAACTTGGGAATACACAGCCATGAATTTATATATGTAAAGGGCTATTCAGACATCTAGTGGCTACAGTATGGTATTACAGATTATTTTTAGTCCTTTGATAAAGAAAGTGTTTTCGTAGCTGGACGGCAGAGTTTGCACTGTACAACCATGTTGTTTGCATTTTCTTCTTTAAAAACAAAATAGCAGCGAAATTTCCATGAATTGAAAGCGTTTTTCCCCGCCGACAGCATCGTTTCAAGTAGGGTATTTTTTTTTTTTTTTTTAAAGGTGAGTTGAGGTGTAAAAGCAGTCAACAGGTATGCAGCATACAATGGAACTCCTTCAATACTGTTTAAAAAGCATCCTAGGTGAGCAGAGCTGTAATATAGGCAAATGGGGCTACTTTGAAGAACCTCGAAGAGAAGGCAGAATAGTTTTGATTCAAACAGTTGTCAGTTGTTTTAACAGTTTGAAGTTGTTAATGAAGTTGTGGGATGTGTCCTAACTTTAAAATGGTAATGTAAATTCAGCACTAAGAAATTGTTTTACACAGAACAAATAGTCATTTAAATTAAATATTATTTTTTAATAGCCAGTCTTACTTAAATTATGTGCATTTTGATGCTTCATTGCTAGTACTGAGAGTGTCTAGTAAAACATGAAGTTTGATGGTGTATAAATTCACCTGATGAAGTGATTCATCAACCTTCATCATCTAAATGTGCAGGGTGACACAAGACACCAGAATAACACTGACTTTACAGGGCCACTGTCTATCTCTCTCCAGAAAAAAAGATGACACTGCCAAGATCCTCTGTTCAGATTTTGTCTTCTCAAAGCACTTAATGTGATCAGAGAATTAAAATTTCAACACATCATTTAGTGACAACCTGGGTCTCGGGATGCAAGACGCAGGTTTTGGGTTTCTGTGGCCATGTACTCACAAAATACAGTAGCACAGCAACAACTGTCTTATTGCTTTTATAAAATAGTTACTACATTTTAAACACTGAGGTGAAAAAGAAGCCAACAAATGTGCAGCATACATGGGAACTCCTTCAATACTGTTTAAAAGCATCCAATAAAAGAGAAATGAGCACACATTGTACCTTCAGGCAGTACCCATAAAGGGACAACTTTACACCTTATTTACAACTAAAAAGTTCATAGTAGTACATTAAGGCAGATATTACTACTGTGCACCAAAAAAAAAAATATTACAGAGCTCTATTGTTTCCTCCAAGGATTCATCTTTTTCTTTTGTTATTTTTTTTTAAGGTTTTTGAAAAAAAAACATGTTTTTGGATTGTGGGGAAAACCGAAGCATACCATACATACGTGTGTATATGTACTAAACTCAGTACATATATAGATTTCATGGAGCCAAATAACTTTTCAGCTGACAGTCATATGCTCTGCCTTACAGGAAGTTAGCCATTTTAGATTTTGTATAAAGTGCATGCAGTGATTTTTTAAGCACTCCTCCTTAGGGGATTCATGTGAACCAATTACGTGTAATGCAGCACATTTGAGCTTTCGCAAGAACCAGTAAGGTTCATTTTCATGTTATGCAGCACGTTTGAGCTTCCACGAGAACCAATAGCCAAGTTTCCATCCAATTTTTGTGCTGTTATCGATAGAGCAAATATGGGCAAAAATATATTTGCAAAATTTGCTTGTTCCAGGCTGTTTCCATCCAGTTGGCCTTTTACCAATAAAATGGTATGTGATGACATCATCCCTAAAAAAATGCATTGCCGCATAAGTTTTTTTATATTGCTAAAAAAAAAATCTGCCCTTGAGCTGTTTCCATAAATGCTTTTGCGTATATCGCAAATTTGTGTTTTTTGCATGCCATTTGTAAAATGTACAAAATGTAGTAATGAGACTATTGAAATTCGCCAGTACTGCGTATTTTCATATATAATGAACTGCAACACCATAAACGCGGACGCTGCATGTATAGGCGAATTCTGTCATGTGACACCACATTTATTTGCGTTAAAGCACATTTTCTCAACAAAACGTGTTTCCAAACCAATTTTTGCGACATTTAACGTATTGACCTAGAATTTATGTGCTAAAGATAAACGGAAAAAGACTGTGTCAACATTTGAGAAATTTTATCGACAAATGGCAATAAAAAAAAATCCTTGGATGGAAACCTGGCTAGTGAGATTTGTTCTCAGGTCATATCTCTTTACGTACTTTTTGAAGCGACAAAATGGTAGTTGCGTGGATTGTCAATGGAGGGACCGAAATCAGGTTCAATGAAGATGAACAAAAGTCTCATGGGTTTGGAATGGCATGAGGGTGAGTAAATGATGACAATTTATACATTTTTGGTGAACTAACCCTTTCAGTTGGTACAATAAAAAACCTTAAGTTTATTTTTCTTACCTAAGACACAATATAGGAAGCATTTAATTGATCCTATGAAAGCATTTAAAAATGTAATTGAAGTGAATCTAATCAAAACCAATTGTGAATTGAATCGCATCATTCTTGAATCAAATCAAAGACATCTGAATCGTGAATAAAATCAATTTGCTGTCTATCCAAAGATACGCACCCCTACTATCACATCCCCGGTCACATTTTTAATGTTCTTATTTCTTTTATAATGTGCATAGTGTGATTTTATTGTGGTTTTGTGTGATGGTGTGGTTTTATTATAAATATAGATTACAAAAAAATAAATAAATAAAAAATAAATAAATAAAAACCAGGTAAAACCAGACCACCTGCAGCTGCTAATGAACCTCAACCTCCCTCTAATGAGCTTGGGCCATTGCCATCAATAAAACGGGAAATCTGCTAATGAACAAACAGCATCAACACCAAATGACTCTGGAAACCTGCCACTGGACCTGTCTGTTCTGGAGGAGCAACCAATGCAACCCTAATTGCAACTGTTTCTATTTATTACAATATCAGGAAAACCGCAATCTTTTTCTTTGTGATGGTATGTGAGATTCGGCTGGTTGGACTACAGCAACAGCACCATCAGTGGTAAACTGGCATCTTACAGGCAAAGTCATCAGCCCGATGGCAGCGGTACAGTGTTTGATCCGTATTCTTCTGTCCTATGTGTGTGTTGCGATGATGTTCTGTAGGTGTGAAGATGGACAATAGATCCTTAGTGGATTAACACTTTTGGAATCTAAGCCATCATTGTCTTCTATGACATGATGCTCCGCCTGGATATTCTAGGTCTATAGCAGGTGATGATGGTTGTAATGGTGGAGCTGTGTGCTCTGTATGTTCATGGCTTGAACTTATTCTATAACAATCCGTGTTGCAAGATTTAGTTCCGGTGCTACACCAGGAGGCCATATTTGTGTAGTTATGTACTACTGTGAGGTGTGAATGGCCCCTTCATGTGTCTTCACACCCATGCATGTTTCAGAGCAACACAGCAGTGGTATTTTGTTTTTGAATGAATCATTGTTTCTGAATTAATTGGTTCAGTGAATGATTCAAAAATATACTTATAATCAGGGCCGTCCTTGAGGCGGTGCAACTGGTGCGACCGTACCGGGCCCCATGGCAAAATCCTCCCCCTCCCCAAATACCCCCACCCGCCATACCAGCCAAATGCTTTTGAAGTGCTTCTGAAATATGAACAAGTGAATGGCCAGCATAACACTTCAGTACATGTGTATATGCATATACTGATATCATGTGAACACTCGCTATATCTTCCCACTCCGTCTCTGCTTGCATCGGACTTGTGTTTGTGTTTTCACGCAGTATACTGATCCCTCTCTGTCTTTCAGCTGAGAGATATCAGTCTGTCCACAGGGCCCCTGTGAGGTATAATATTCCCTTGTTTTGCTATGAAAGCATTTCTAATGTAACCAAAGAAACTCTCTTAAACTGTAAGAACCTGCCTAAATAATGTAACACTTACAATCAATTTTAACCCACACCCCCAGCCAACACTCATGGGAATATTGACAGTAGCACGGATCACTGCTGTGGACGTGATTTCAACTTGCAACCGAAAATCAGCAAAAATCCATTTTTAATGAGTTTGTCTGATGTCCTGGTGTTCATATACTTTTTTGACATGCCTCAGTTTCAGGTATAATGTATGTGTGCATGTGTGTTTTGAAATGTAACAGAGAGAAGCTTGATTTCTGTGTAGTTTAGTTCAGTAGTGAATACTCTGGGCAGGTGAAGCGATACTGGACACCTCCTCTCACAGGGAGCGCCATTAATTATTTGTGCCATGCTCAGCCTGTGTGGTGAGGGGTTTGGCTTGACTGTGTAACTGCCTGTGTGGATTAATACTGAGAAATTCTGTTTCTATCACTGAAATACTGTCTTAATAAACAGGTTTAATGAATCATTTGAGCCATTATGCAAATCTGCTGTCATCTACAATAATCCTGCACAAATGATTTAACCATAACCATTCACTCTTCATCAGTTTAGCATTTTTAGTCACAGTGACATTAAATGAAGTTCTAGACATAATTTCAGGAGCAGCCTGATCATTCAATCCTGTCCGTCATCATCACAAATGAATATATATGCAGTCGATGGCCCTTTTCATACTTCCGTGTTTATGGCTTCTGGATTGGCGCCTGCAGGGAAAATGTTTTTCTGTGACAACAATTGCAGTGCCTAACAAGTTTGTGAATCAAAGTCTTTGGTATCACAGGTATTTATTGCAAAACCTGACCAAAAAAACTGCATAAAAGTATTACAAACAACTTGTGTTGCACTCCAAGTCTTACAATATCTTTATGTGAAGAACAAAGTGAAACGTAAGGTTTTAATCGCTGAAAATGATCCCACTCCATGAACGCACACAGTCATATCTCCTTCTTTTTATTGGTGGCTCGCATTCTTAAATATTGCATTACAGTCATCTACAGTGGGTTATGGATCTGAAACAATTCTTCTTCTCTCCCCAGGCCCAGGCCTATCAGGACTCAGGCTTCTGATGACGCTGCGTGTTTAGCTCCTCCATCTTCAGCTCCACATATCCATTTCAAAAGATACACCCGAACTTTAGCGTGATGCAATCGGTCAAGACCTGAGACACGAGAGCCAGAGGCATTTCACAATCAAAGCTGATGTAACGCATCTTCTGGCGGCAATTTTTGAATGTGTGCAGAAGGTCTGATTCTGAGCTTGATGGCGGATGGAGACTGTGATTGCTTTTAGGTCTGCTCCACACACAAATCAATCTTTTGGCCTTGAGACACTTGGAATATTTGTACTTTTTGAATAAATCATGACTGTTGTATTATCTGCTTGTTATATCCTGTGTTTTATATTATATAATAAACAAATGGGCAGGTTTAGAGGTAGGGCTTGGGTTATGTGCTCAAACAGTGCAATGTAAATAAAATTATTGTGGCTGTTTAAATTGAATATCGTATACCAAAATATATTTCATAAGAGCAAAATTATACCCCAATATATCATTTCATAAATGTCCCATGCCCATCGTGTGTGTATGATGCCAAAGGTTTCTATTAAAAGCAATAGAGTTCCCGTCACATCAAAAAATGACGCTAAAGGGGAACCTTGTGCGTTAAAAAGTAAGGGCAAGTGATCCTGACCAAGTGTCAATATGTGACAAGTACTCAGATACAAAATGTATAGTATAATGCAATGTAAGTCGCTTTGGATAAAAGCGTCTGCCAAATGCATAAATGTAAAATGTAAATGTAAAGTTGGGAGTGAGAAAGTGTTGGTATAGCTAGTTTTTTATTCTATGGACCATATTTACTAAACGGGGCAAATTAGTGTGAGAGCGCAATTCCACAAATGCATCGATGGGAGTGGCAAGTTTTGTGAGTGATCTAGTGCTGACATGCAAATTAAAGAACACAGACGCAGTCAAATCATTTACATAATGACCAACGCAATCTACCAAGAGCAGTGCAAATTAGCGTTGGGTCGCAAATAAGCAGAGCTGATGCTCATCAGGTGCAGGTCGACACAGGCGCAACTTGTTACATGTAATAGGCTATAAGGATAACGTATTTTTCTGGCATTCCAAAGAAATTAATATGAGTGGAAATTATTTTCTCTCTTCTACCACAAGCTCTCTGTTCTCTTCAGTGTCTCCTCCTAGCGGCAACAATTGCAGCCATGTCGTAAAATGGGTTAAGACATGCATTATCACACTCTCTGAGAAAACTCAGAAATCAGACAGGCTGCCTTTCAGCTTTGTCTTTCATTGAGTTTAATCCATGCTTCAATTGCAATTTCAGTTCAATTCAATTCATTTGTATAGCGTTGCAGGTTATATCCAGGTTGCACTCAAAATCGTATGGTCTAAAATGCAATTGTCAGCATGTTTTGCCACAGAACAGCAATTGCGAGTAAATTTTCTGTCTTTGCAGGAATGCAATGTGAAGATTCTACAAAGGACCATTTCTCTTTAGCAACACTATGAAAGTAAATAGCAGGCACAACAATGCTTAGTACATATAGACTGACATATGTACATATAGACTGACATATGTACATATAGACTGACATATGTACATATAGACTGACAATCTATAGCTCCACCAATTAGATTTTGTGAAATCTGCATGCAGTAAACTTTTATAAATACGGGGCTGAGCAACTCTGGCCCTCGAAATCCACTTTCCTGCAGAGTTCAACTCCAAACCCTGAAAAACCTCCAAAACCTGATCAAAGTAATCTGCCTGTAGCTTTCTAGTAATCATGAAGACCTTGATTAGCTTGTTCAGGTGTGTTTGATTAGGGTTAGAGTTAAAGGTAAAGTATGTAGTTTCTGTGACACTAGTGGCACCTAGTGGAATTGTAAATGTGCAAATGTGTCTCGCTTATAATAAACCCATCAAATGCATCTGCACCAGGCACATTTTTGACATGACACGCCTCAACTGTTTGAGGTTGTTTACACTGGATACATCAAGGTAAACATTATAAACTGGAACATTTGTCAAGCGGGTACATGATGATTGTACTGAAGCGTCCATTGTAGAGAGTAGCATCTCAATGCCCTGTTTGCTTTGATGTGTACATGACCTGTTTAATCTTTGAAGGTCTAAATACAGTGAAATTTGTCTTGCACTCCTCCTGTACCCGAAGCTGAATGTCTTTTCCCATGTAACGCATCAGTCATTATCCCACGCTGGCTAAACACCCTCTGGCTCAGCCTGCTATGATAGCCACACCCCAAACTCTCATCCTGCTACAGTAGCCACGCCCCAAACTCTCATCCTGCTACAGTAGCCACGCCCCAAACTCTCACCGTGCGTTCACACCGCTGCCGGCGAGAGTGTCAAAGTGACAGGAAGTCATTCATTTTCAATGTGAGCCGGCGGCGGACTCCGGCGAGAGCGGCGCGGCGCGTCTTGGACGGTGAGAGCATCGAGGAGAGTTGAAGTCAGGTCAACTTTATGGTAATGAGCTATGACATGGTTCAGCGGCAACCAATCAGAATGTAAGGGTCCTCGCTTGAGAGGATTCCGATCGTTTGCCACAACTTGTCATTTACTTTGACCCTCCCGCCGGCGGCGGTGTGAACGCACAGTCAGCCTACTACAGTAGCCACGCCCCAAACTCTCATTATAGGTTGAGCTGAAAAGTGATTGACAGATTTTGATAGTGCCTATGTTACATTTGAGCAGGGAGGAGCAGAAGTGTGAATCCAGATGCAACAAACAGTTTATAAACACACACACAAAAAAAAAGATAGTCCAATCCAGAGACAGGAACGTAATCCAAACAGGGGAACCAGAGACATAATCCAAACAAAGGAAACCAGGAATGCAACAGTTTACACAAAGTGTGAAGACATTTAAGAACAATGACTGACAAAGACAACTGAAGCACAGAGGTATAAACTCCAAATGGAGCTATGAACTCCATTTCCCATCATCCTCCCTGGCACTCACCTGCACACACTTGACCATCACCGCTCCTGCATCACATGCACCTGCTCCTCGTCTGCATCATCACTGCACCCATTTAAGCACACTGCTCACTTCACTCAGTTGTCCAGTCTCGTTCACATGAAGAGGACTTCTCCTATGTTTGTCTCCAGCGTTCTCAACTACCTACCTGTATTCCCTTTGTCTTCATGCTCCAACGTCTGTCTCCGTCAAGTGTGCTTACTGTCATCAGTCATCCTTCTATCTACGAAGTTGTCACCTGTAAGATAAAAGACTGTTTCAGTGTCAAGTTGTCACTCTACTAAGTCTACATATCCAGCTCACTTACCTGCATAACTGTCATCATCAGCTGTTTGTCTCATAAACGTCATTCTACGTCTATCTCTGTGTTCTCTGAGTATCTGTCCGTAACAGTAACAGCCTGGGAGGCTCAATGTTAACACTTTTGGGGGCGATAAACCTATTAATGGCAAACTAATAGTAGTCAGTGAACAATAAACTTGGTTAAGAGAATGTATTTTAACAAAAAAGCTTACATGCTTCACCTTTAAGCTTTGTAGTAATTCATATTTGATATCTCGAATGGTTTTGCCATGCCATTATTTTCGTTTATTACTGTAAAGCTGCTTTGAAAGCTGCACTTGACTTGATAAATACACTCTTTGATACATATACTCTTCATTCATCTATCCTCTGGGTTGCAGGAGGATTGGAGCTTAAACCAGCATCTTGGGCTGAAGGTAGGATGCACCTTGGACAGGTGGCCAATCACAAGGCTCAAACAAACATTCACTCACACCTACAGGCAGTTTTGTCTTTGTGGAGAAAACCAGAGCACCCAAGGTAACCCACACTGACACAGGTTGAATATACAAACAGAAAGGCTCAAACCAGGATTTAAACCAAGGACCTTGTGAAAGCATCTGACGAGGTCAGACACTGACTGAGGGAGTGTGTGTGCTCTATATAGTGCTGGTGATGAGGGCTAGAAGAATCCCAGGTGTGCGTAGTTAGGTTCCAAGGAGGATGATCTGAAATCCAGTCGTTGACATTACTCCCCCTGCCTGTACGGCAGCTCCCAATGACTTCAGGGACATGAGGATAAGTGGAACTCTGCTCCATGGTGTCAAACTCCACCAGCACTCCCTCAGGAATGATTCACTGCATCTTGGATTGATGCTATTGGAAACATATACCCACTTTGGGAATGCCTGCCTCACTAGGTGAGCAAGAGAAAAAAAAAGAAAAAAAAAAACTCTCGTCCACATACTCCAACCTCAGGGAGGCCACAAGGGAGTTATTCCTTACTTAAAAACCCCAGTACACTGGGGAGAGCAGCTCAACCCTGACTTAAATAAAGGCACTTCTACAGGACCCATTGTAGCTAGCGCTTTAACATTGGTCATACAACCAAGGACTATTACGCACCGATCCAAAGGGGAGCATATATCCCTTCTTCAACACCCAACAGTGGCTGGGGAGGGAGGTAAATGAAGTAAAGGAATGTAATTGCCCTACATACTCCATTCACCCTGCATCAACCTTAAGGGGGTACCTCCCAAGCACACATCTTCAAGGGAGAGTACAATTTTACTTTAAAACCTAACATAGGGAAAAATATAACTCAACCCTGGGAAAAAAAGATACTTAAGGGTACAGGTGCCATTCTCATTTTGGGGGGCATGAGAAGGGGACAGGATCTTTGCTAAAAAATATATATCTCCTGGAAGCTGCTGACTGAGACTCAAAAGCTCTGAGATTAAAGCATCAAGGAGAAAGAATTTATCTTTCTCCTCATCACAGATGCACCTCTGTGGCAACTATAGCAACCATTAAATGCATTAAACCCTAACCCATTACATTGGCTGTGTGCTTTGTGGCACGGATGGCTAGATCTGCCTCAGGAGATAGTACAACCTTCACCTGTGTGTGGACAACAGAGGTGGTGGCTTTATTAATAGCACCTACCTCAACTCCCTCTGTATCTAATTCCTCAGAATTAGACATTCCACATTAATCAGTGAGATTAGAAATTGACATGAAAGTATTAGAACTAGCAGGAGGAGTCCCGAAAGGGAAAGGACTTCCCGTTAGTTTCCTCCCACACTCAGCCTACAATCCCTGTGATCAATGCTAGATTTTTATCACTCTATCAAGAATCAGACGAAGACAGAGTCTGCTGCCTTGAATGAATTGCTATGTGTGCACTTAACTCCCTCAGGAACCGAACGCACTCGTGCAAATGCTGACTACTATCCCTCGGGTGAGAATCAAAGAGGAACAAAGCTTCTTACCAGTCTCTAGTCAAATGCACTTTACCCGTAGCATTTGTTTTACATACGCATACAAACAAACATCTCCTGAAGACAAAAAGAGTTGATGACGAGTATTCAGGCACCTCCTTCATACTCACGGGTGCTCCGCATGTGACGTTATGGACCGACGTGTTTACACATGCTTCAGACACCAGTCATGCTGAAGGCATTCCCCATAGCGTCAATCCTAGACGCAGTGTTGAGTTCCACTTTGAAAGGGAACTGTACTTCTATATTTATTTCCATAAACCCCGTCTTGTGAATTTAATGCGTACATACAGTAGGGGTTGCACTGACTAATCGACTAATCAACTTTAATGCTCTGCAATGAGGCTTTAAGCATGACGTCGACAAGTCACTGGTCATAGCCTGTAAAGGGCGCAGCAGGATAAAGTCCACATTTACGCTCCATATCCAACAGTTATCCAACAAATATCATGACCTAAAGACAAAAGAACTGATTAAAATAAGCTGTTATGTAGGAGAAATATTTATGGGCAGCATCATATCATATGCCATAGCTGTGCACAAGGCAACCTTAGCTTGAGGTTCAGACTCAGGGCTCGTTCACACAGAATGCATTTTTGCTTTCAAGGACGCAAGATGCGAGCAGTGGAATGGGGGGAAAATCGCAAGATCTCGAGACGCATTTTTAAAAAAAAGTTGAACTGATTTGAACTTGAGCGCCGCATTTTTAGAATGCCATATAATGCGCGAGACGCTGCAAAAGACGCAAGACATACATGTATGTCTATAGCATGTGTTTACCTAGAAAAACAATGGAAAAGTAGCGCAATGGAATGGAAAAGCACGTTCTGTGTGAACAGCACCTTATTTGTTCATTAATGACTTCATCATCGACTATTCGACGTCGACTCGACTTTAATCACATAAATGTCGACTTTAAAAAATCTGAAGTCATTCAACACCTAACATACAGTAATGTCATATCTGAAAATGTGATCTGGAAAAGTGGTACATTGGACCATAGAAAAAGAATGATGATGAAATATTACATCTATAGATAATGTAGCTTGGTTCATGTTCCACTGTAATTGGAGTCAAAAGATTTGGTTATCCTGAAACTGTCTTGATCTATACATGGAATATTGTCTGAATGTAATGTGTGAATTGCATTTTAAAATAGTAATACTTTAATGTCATTTTGAATGGATTGTTTTAGTTCAATGAACAAATTATCTTATGTTTATGTGCATTTGTATCCAAGCAATTGGAAATTGGAGTTTTTAAAAATCTGCACTTTGAACATCAGATTTTTCTCTCTCTAAAATTATCATTCTTTAAAAAATGCACCAAACAGAATGAAACAGTTGTAATGTCAAATGAATATGTTAACTGTGTTAAATAAATGTTACAATGTCACAAAATCAACACATGCTCATTGGAAAAATGTACATCTACCTACAATTTGCAAATGCAAAAAACATGCCAATACATGCAAATCACTGCAATTTTCTAGCTGAAATGAACACTAGAGGCAGTAAAACACCAACAACTTTTTTTTACTGTTATGACCTCAAAACACTCAAATTTACTTTTACTTTTTTTACATTTGCAGCTCCATTTGCATGTCTTTTCTCAAGTAGTTAACTTGCGAAACACATGATAAAAGAGCTCAAAGACTTGTAGAAGCAAGCTAAAATGGCACGGTTGCTTCAGCAAATGTGTTTTTATTTAACATTTGCTTTTGTTAACACTATTGGTTATGTTTAGGGTTTAGTGTAGGTGGTATATTATTTTTAAACACAAAACAGCAATAACCTTTAAGCGCCACTCACCAGACATTTCATTTCCGAACAACCAACGTAATAAAACATTGCCAGATTGACGTTCATTTTTTAGCACCACTCACAGGATGCAACAATGTCATTTTGTAGAAATGTGGCCACAAGCATGCTTTTCCAGTGAGTCTGGGATGCACAACATAGTGGCTAAAAATTGTTTAATACAAATAAATAAAGTAGTGAGTTTGGTAAATTATTAGATCTGTTAGATGGAACCAGTATTCACCAAGTCTCTCTCCCCTCTTCTGCACAGTGAAAAATCTTTATAAAAAAAAAAAAAGAAAAAAAAAAGAAGAAAAATCCCGCAAATCTCAGTGCAGACTTCTATGTGAAGAGAAAATAATATATGTTTAGCATATGCCTATGAACCACTGCTTTCTCTGATTTTCTTGGGCTGGATTAAAGCTTTAAAAACTTAATGAATAATTGAAATTAGAAGATGCTCAGTATATTTCTTCTTCTGTCTCTGAAAATGCTCAGATTTTAAAATCTTTTGTGAGAACTCATTTTGAAGTGGTGTTTTAAATATATACATTACCGGACATTAGCGGATCACATTACTTTAAAATGGAAGCCATGAAGCCCAGGCAAGTAGTCCATTGCTCATCTGTGTTTGACCCAGCCAAAATTATGCTGACTCTTTTTTCCTCTCCTTCTATAAGTTTTTGCACAGGCTGTGAATATTCACATCGTGGGTAAGGTATCAACAGAGTGTCACTTCTAGATTTAATAGTTACATTACTGTGGTTTCATTTTATTTATACCAAACAGAAAATGTAAATACATTCTAAACAGTGTTTGTTTATTAAATTGGGATGATACAGAATTTTTCCAGTTTCCCAGTTTATTCGGCTCCTGAAACATTTTTGGACACGCACATATGAGAGCAGGATGTTTTAGAAATTCTTTGGGCCAAAAAAAAAAAAAACCCAACAACAAACAAAAAAACAATAAAAAATACAAAGCAAATATTTGAAAAGTAATTGAAGAATAAGTGATTGCTTAAACAGTTGCGTTGATATGCTTTGCTCATACTCTGTGTGTGGTCCGCTCGGATGACCGCCAGAGCCGCTGTGTTGTTCTTTACCTTTATATTTCAACAGAGGCCAGAGTTGTATATAATAAAACCAAATTATGAAAACATTTGGGGGTCCTTACAAGCCATGATAGATGCAAATTTCAACATAGAGATATGATAGAAATGTAGTCAAAGCCCCTTGCCACCACTGGCATAAACCTCATCATTACCAGCTGTTCATTCTTTCCGTTTCTTAGCATTACTCACGTTCATTCCATCTGGACATCATCACATTATTTGTCCTATGCATTGCCTGTTGAGGAATATTACAACTTATATTACAGTAAAACTACAAGAACTGAGTGATTCCATAGACCATAAAACAAATGATGACTGATTTGGTAGTATTACAATTTGTTCGTAGTCTCATTTGTTTATTATTTATTTATTTGATTCTCAAATAAATAAATTAAGATTAAGATAGAACAAGATCTACAAAAAGATCTAAAAAGATCCACATGTTAGAAATTTTACAAAAATGTGCAAATTATAAAAATTAGATTAATTAACTGAAAATGAAAATTCTGCAATTAATTACTCACCCTCATGTCGTTCCAAACCCGTAAGATTTTAGTTCATCTTCAGAACACAAATGAAGATGTTTTTGATGAAATCTGAGAGCTTTCTGTCCATTCATAGACTGCCTTTGCAACTTGATCTTTGATGCTTCAAAAAGTTCATAAAGAGATTGGAAAATTAATCCATATGAATCGAGCGGTTTAGTCAAAATTTTCTGAAGAGACTTTTTATGATGAACAGATTTAATTTAGGCTTATATTCTTATATAAACATTGATCAGTGAACATAAACAGATGCTCAACCGAACTCTTCCAAGGTTCATTCTCGTGTGTTACCTTTAAAATGGCTTTCCTGCTTACGTTCCTCAAGAGGGTTGGGGACTTGCAGGCTCTTTCTATTTCTCCCTCCTGTCTCGAGTTTGCTCCAGGGAGGGTCAAAGCCATTCTCCACCCTAGACCGGGCTACTTGCCCAAAGTGCCAACTAACATGGTATGCTCTGTGGTCTTTCAGGCTTTTCATCCTCCACCTCTTGTGTTGACAGACCAGGAGAAGCTACATTTAACTATGCCCTGTTCGGACTCTAGAGGCCTATGTGTAAAGGTCCTCTCGATGGAGGAAGTCGGATCAGATATTAGTGTGCTTTGGGTCACTTAAGAAGGGTTCCCCTACCTCAAAGCAAACAATCAGCAGATGAATTGTTGAGGCAATTTCTACAGCTTATGAGGTGCACAATTTGCCTATGCCTCTGCTGGTAAGGGCTCATTCAACTAGAGGAATGGCATCCTCTAAGTCTCTGTTATCGGGGTCTCCCTACAGGAGGTTTGTGATGCTGCTGGCTGGGCCTCCCTGCACCACGTTCTCAAGTTCTTTCTTCCGGAGCTGTGCCTGGACAAGCTTCACACCAGGACAGGCACTAGTCAGTGTGGCGCAGTGGGTATTCTCCTAAGTGTTGTCCATCGAAAGGGAATGTCTCAGGTTATGAATGTAATCATTGTTCCCTGAGAAGGGAACGAGACACTATGTCCCTTTGCCACACCTCCTGAGTGCCTGAGAAAGACTTGCTTCAACCTATCAGAAGCTAACACTGTTGTGTGCCTGCGTCCCTTTGTAGCTTCCACACATGCCGTCACGTTACATCATGACGCAACACCAATCAGGATTGGGCTAGTTTCAGATGCTGTCACGCTGGAGGCATTCCCCAAAGTGTCGTCATTCAACGCAGTGTCTCTGTCCCTTCTCAGGGGACAATTCTTAGATGTTTTCTGACTTATTTTGTTTTTAGACTTGCCATTGTGTTAATAATGTTATATATTGTATTTTGTTTTCATAATTGTAATTTGTTTTGCACTTCTCAGCCACCGTACATTGCTGACTATTGCGCCTCGTTGTTGTTGTTGATATTTTTAAAAGATGTCAAAGAAGTATTTTTTCAACTTTTTAAAATGCAAAACCTAATAAAAATGAGTAATGTAACAATGTTGTCAGTAACTATGGAATACACATTCCTGTATATATTTCTGTCATGACAACTCTGAGTGTTTGGCATGGTAATGGGTATGACAATGTTGATATGTTTGGTCTTGGTGGAATACATCTGCTACGCTGCTGCTGCAGAGCAAGTACGGGACTTGCTACTGCCAATACATACCCAACACGCTGCTGTGAGCAAGTAAGACATGCTGCTGCTGTACAATATAACATAATATGTAACAAGAATTACCCATAGCAGATCTATACAGGTGGAGCTGGGGAAGGTGGAGGGTTTCTGAAGCACACTGCACTGCTAAGGCAATGCTACCAAACTATTTTGAAGGTTGAGCATGCAAGCTCATTGGCTACTGATACAGCAGGAACCAATCATCTGTGCCCTATAGATAATGATGTGATTACAAGCAGGTTGAGTTAAAGGTGCAATATGTAAGAATTTTGCAGTAAAATATCCAAAAACCACTAGGCCAGTGTTATATATTTTGTTCACTTGAGTACTTACAATATCCCAAATGTTTCCAACTATTTGTAAATCGTGAGAAAATTGCAATTTTAACCAAGGCTCCGGGACGTGTGAGGAGTCACCTGTCAATTGCATCATACCCGCGTTACCCTCGGTTTCCGGTTTTATTTTGTAGAAACCATGGAAACGCCAAAGACGTTTTAATATATTACATGTTTTAATAGACAAGGGAACAACTGTTTTCATATATTTATAGACAGTAAACTAATTATTGTTATATAGCTCAACACGTTTAGTCTTATTGTTTAAATATAATTTTCTTGATTTTTTGCGAGTACCATGCTTTACCATGCCTCAGAGAAAAACACTATTCTGTCAAGTAGCTAACATAGCATAATCAGATGCAGCTTTATTTTTAGTAACAGTAATACAGCATTTTCTCCATCATACAATAAGTTTTAAAATTAATTGCATGCCATTTATCAACACAAGCCATCGAGTATTTAATATGATATTCTAAAATCGATCTATCTTACTGCAGTGTGTCTCAAACAAGTGTCTCACAGCAGCCGCCGAGCGAACGCTCAGAGTAACGTTATAACATCATTTTCAACACTCTCAAATGTCTCTAATATGATAAACAGAGCTGCGTTCCCTCATACTCATGACCTGACAAGCAGAAGTGGCGCCGGCAACTGTGTCATAATAAAAGTTCTGCTGCTCGTGAGGCGTGTTGCGCAATCGCTCCAGCGGCCTCGTTCAGCTCCACAACACTCGGTCCTGCTCTGCTTCATACTACAGTAACGTTAATAATCTCATCCATGAACACGATTTCTGCCAGAGTGATTTCTGGCAGTGCTGATGGTGAGGCAGGAAGGCGAGCCAACAAGAGGAAGGCACACCAAGGAGTGTTCAGGAGGTTACACGCAGATGACCTGAAAAAAGAGAAGGAAGTGGGATGAGAAGAGACCAGCGTTAGAAAAGAACAATAGTGTCACGATCACCAGCTGGAGTGTCCTGGATGTCCACCAGAGTGCACACCCCTCTTGTTCATTGCCATTCACTCATGGACTTCATTTCCCAGAACTCACTGCCCGGACTCATCATCCCTGATTACTGTCAGCTGTGTGTCATTAAACTTGCTAGCTCACCTTTTATAAGCCTGGTCAATCCAGTCATTCTTTGCTAAGTCTTGTATGTGTCTGAACTGCATTTGAGAGCATTCTCCCTGGTTTCATGTCTCTTGGTTTTTTGGATTCTCTGCCTCTGCCCTGGACTCTGTTATTGTTTGGACTGTTGCCTGTGTTTTGACCTTTGCCTGTTTTGTGGATTACGATTGTGGATCACCCTTCTAATAAATACTGCGTTTGGATCCTCAACCTTCCTGTGTCGGACCAGTTTCACGACAGATAGGATGACAGTGAAAAAGTTATTGAATAACATTTCTTAGAGCTGACAGACAGATCTGTTCGGTGGATGAACACGTTAGTTGGTTGTTATATTAATGCTGCTACAGTTACTTCTGGCAGCTGATATAAATAATTATAATTGATTATAACTAATATAACTAATATAGCTATTAACTATAATAACTATATTAATTTGTGAGGCTCTTGTAATAACACTATTAATTCCAGAGCCGACACTTGAGCCATAATTCGCCCCAGAGCCTGACGAAGCCAAACACGCTAAGGCTGGCCCTCACTAGGGAGCTGACTGAGATGCACCTCATTCAGGGCAGCGCCATGACAGGTATGAAAGCGAGGCTGTGAGGGATATACTTGCCATGTTTTCAGTGGCCTCTGCTGTAAAAAGCTGTTTAAAGCTCCTAGATCACTTGTACTTTTCCACAGCTCGTGTTGTCTGGAGTGTTTTGTCTAGTAAAATTTGTTTAGTGATCATTTTCGCAGTGTTTCATCAGCAGAACTATCAAAAAAACATCTTAAATAACAGTAGAACCCACTGAAGAGATGTATGACTATCCCTCACAGCCTCGCTTTCATTCCCGTTAAAAATCAAAGATGGCGCTTCTGTGAATAAGGTCTATAGCCAAGTAAACTGATTCACACAGAAACACAATCAAAGACTGTGTGGCCATCTGCTGCTCAGTCAGTTCTGCCACTGTCATCACCTGCACAATAAACGTTCACTATTGGTGCATATAGTTTGTGTCTGTTAGTAGAGGCATCATCTCTTGTCACATGCTCTTTCAAATGTGTTCAGTGCATGTCTTTTCTGTACAGTGTCTGGGTATGTAGGTGCTGCCTTGTATGCTTTGAGTGATTTCTTTAATACACAGAGAAAATGAAATGTTGTGATACTTATCAGGACAGTCATGTTGTGGATTACAGCAAACAACAAATCAGTAACATTCAGCCATCAAATACAATACCAGCAGTGATAAGTATTCATTATGGCACTACAGGAAAACATGAGGAGATACTAGCTTGAAATAAAATTGCCATTGATTCTTGTGGCGGGGCAGCCCCACTTGATCCTTGATCATCTCCTCTGGGTTCAACAATATCCAGAATGTGTAACTGAGAACATAAATTCAGTTCCTTTAGCCCACAGACTCATGCGCACCTGTCATTATAGGGAGATTATATTAATGTATTTTCTGTTTATCCAGGTCGATCACAGCCTAAACCGTCCCTACTTGTCCTGGGGCCACAGACATCTATTCTCTAGATGGAGGTGTATTTCAAGTAGTTTACAAAATGAAAGCAGCTGTGTTTCCCTCCATACTGTGGCTTCCTGACACGGATCATTAAACCTTATTAGCCACTTCCTTTTCCAGAGATCTTCACTCCTATTTTCAAGCCTCATATTAACATTTTCAGGGTTTTCAACTGGAAATTATTTGCCTTATTGTAGAGTGTCAACTGCCCTTAGTTTTCTGATGGGTAGTAATTGTCGCTTTAGAGTATAATCACACTGTTTGGTTCTCCTGCAGCACATCTCTCTCTTATTTTTGTCTTCCTCTCGTTCCCTCTGCCTGTCTACAACATCTCAGTTGCTTAAAATAATGTTGAAATAGTAGTCTAATAAAATGATGCTTCTTCAGAAGTTTATCATCTAACATATCTGCTGGATTTTGATATATGCTGCATGAATAGAAGCATGAAAGTAAGTGAAAAGTAACGACCAGTTTTCCTTTGAATTAAACGAATGTACATGTATCTTTGTGGAGTGTGTTGTTAGGACATTAGACAAACAAGAGGTGTTGATATTAAATGTCACACACACACACACTAATTCACATACTAACCAGGGGATTGTGCTTTTTAAAATGTAATTGTTAAATTCCAGTGCAATTCTTTATTGCAAAGTTAAAGGAAGAATTATATTTTGAAAATAAAGAGAAGTAAATCTAAAATGAAGTTCATATAACTACTGAAGAAGGATGCACGGGACTCTCGGGAGAGAGTTTCTTTGAAGGTGACCATAAATAGACGCGCACTGCCGTAATACTTCATGCATCTCAAGGATATCTTCTCTTCCTCATCATGGCCATGGCAGGCCGGCCTTATAAATCCCCCATCACAGGCCGAATGGGTCTTTTCATCAATACATATTTTGACATGCAAAGTCCATCACGGTGCTCTTTAATTTCGCCACACAGCACGACAAACAGTGTGTCCCCATAATTACACCAAAGCACTTCCACCCCTCTTCTGTTTGACAAGAAAAGCAATATGCTATAATTAGTTTGACAAGGGAACGTATTTCTGGTGTGATGTAGAGATGGACAATGTTTCCATAGCGACATGCGTCTGTAACCAGTGGTGTGTAAAATCTAAAGAAGGCGTTTGTCTGACAGCAGAAGGCATCTGTTAACCGCACACATGCCAAGCTTATTGAGTTGACACTGACACACAGAGAAGAGCCCGCTGCGATGAGCCGGCTAATGAGGCTTGTTGCTGATTTCTCCTCCACTCATTTCTCGCCCAAAGACACACCACAATCATGAGCGTATGATGTTTGGCAGAATGTTCAGGCTGCTCTTAGGACTGGCTGTTAAGCTCCAAAAATGACACCATGAAAGCATAATAAAAGTAGTCCATAAGACTCTATTTTCCAAGTCTATGCTTTGTGTGAGAGACAGATGAAAACTTAACACCGTGTCCTAACCAGATACGCCGCGACACATGATGAAATGTATCTTTTCTATGTTGATTGGATTTTTTTGTCCAAATTATCGTTGACACGATGATTCTATTTTAGAAATGGTTTGTATTTTTCTGTGACGTCGCAGCTGAAACCACAACAAGAACTATGATAATGATAATCTCAGGTACTGTTTATGTGCTTTATTTAATGTTAAAAGTCTAATGTGAGTTTGAATATCATTTTGTGTCTTTTATAGCCGTACTGAAAGCAACAATGGACAATTCACCTCAGATTTTCAAAATAAAAGGAAACAAGAACGTTCAAACTGTCAACTCATTGTGAACAGACAAGTGTATTCTATGACAGAGATTGTTTCAGTAACTCAGTATGTATTGTTAATAATGTTAAAATGGTGTAATATTCATTAATTTGATTATGTACTTATCCATTTTGTTGCGGGTGCCGGGAGCTTGTCGAGAGAGCCCGCCCACCCACTCTTCTGATTGGCTGTGATATTTGATTGACTTTATCGCATCCCATCGTCGTGTCGTGTCTGGTGTAGACAAATTGCTTGTCGCTGGAATCTTATCGCATCAAGTCTGGTTGGGACTTGGGACGGTGTAAGTCGTTTTTCATAAGGGTAGATAAATAATCATATATTAATACATGAAGTAATACTTTAACATGAACTAATGAAGGCATGAAGGAATTATTCGTGAAATAATATAGAGCTAACCTTAAACTACGATTCATGCATTAATAACACTAATGACATGTAAATGAACATTTAGGGGTAAACACATGCAATTTAATATTGTCATAATTTAATCTGCGACTTGTAGCTTCATCATAAAAAAATCATTGGATGGCACAGGATTAGTTCGCTATTTTTGCATGGATCCTTGTGTAGAAAATACTAAATACACTAAAAACTATTATCGGTAACACCTTATAATAAGGTCTCATTTGTTAACATTAGTTAATGCATTAACTAACACGACCTAACAATGAGTAATAGGCTATATTCTTACAGCATTTATTAACCCATGTTAATGTTAGTTGATAGATGTTGTAATGTGTATGTTCTGTTTAGTTAGTTCCTGTCTTGTCTGTATTAGTTCTCATTAGTCTCCATGGTAACTCATTAGTTAATTATTCTGTTTAGCTGTTTCCTAATTCACTTTGTTTGTTTCATGCATTTAAATCCTGAGTTCTCCTGTATTCTCTGTGTTCTCGTTTGTGCTAATGTGGTTGTTTTCTCCTGAGTAATTGTGTTTGGATTATTGAGACTCCTTCGTTTTCGTGCGATTCATACAACACCCCGTGACACATGTTAGTTCACAGTGCATTAACTAATATTAACAGATACAGCTTTTTAAAAATGTATTAGTAAATGTTGCAATTGACATTAACTAAGCTTAATGTTACTTAAAGCTGTAGAACTATTGTTCATTGTTAGTTCATGTTAATGTAGTTAACTAATGTTAACAAATGAAAACTTATTGTAAAGTATTACCCTTTTATCATGAATTTAATCTCAATCTGTCTCTTTACCTTCAAATTCTTCCTATACTGTGACTTATTCCCAGCTATATAAAACTAAAAAAAACATTTGTAGAACAGTTCCATTGGAATAAATTATCTTGTACTAATACCTGAATTAACACTTACTTCAACATAAACTAGTGATTAGTGAAGGCCTAAATCTATTTTGTGTTGTTCGCTTTCTAAAGAAAAAATAAAATTTAAAACCAACAAAGAACATCTGCGGAACAGTTCCCAAAGAAATAACCAAACAGGGAACGTCAGGGGAACATTTGCTGGGTATCAGTACAGTTCACTCTCCATCCAGACGCAGACCGAGATGATACTGTACCTCCACTCTCTGACTTCTTGAAAAGCCACACTTAACTGGGATGAATACTATGTGTACTAGTACATGTATATGATAAGTACATTTTTAATAATTCATAAGCTGATTTTACTAAGCAATTAACTGTGAGTTAATTATGATGCGCCCCCACAAGTGAGCTCATGACAAAATAATGTGTTAACAAGACATGAGTTGATGTTAGTGTCTGGTTAGTTAACAGGGCCGGCCCTAAGCAAATTTTCAAAATGGCCCCCCTACCTACAGTTTCACAGTGAACGTGATTAACTTACGGGTATAGGGTTAGGACTACATTTTTGGACAGGAATGTTGTTCCAGGATCAACAAAATATGTTGATCTAGGAACATCTTACATGGCAAAATCACGGTGACCACGTCCCAATGAACACATCCTGCACTGACACCTTAACATAAAGTTTTACCAAACTGTCATACTCAGTATATAAATCTTTGGAGATATAAATGAAAGTATTTAAAATATATTTACTTATTAAGAAAATGTTAACCATTTTAGAGAAATGCATGACAATTTAGTGCGATTAATGATTTATTAAAGCAAAAACACCTGCCAGTTGGTTATGAAAATTACATTAGAGAATAATATAAAAGCCCAGACATACTTGCAAAGACACGCATAATGTAATGAATGAGGCTGGCACCCATTTATCCAACCACCAGAGGGAGCCCTCTCCCGAATACTAACTTGGACTGTTGCTTCATTGGTTACTTCCTGCTTTACTCCAGTATAAACAGCCATGCATTTTTCCACTGCTGCTTTGCAAAGTATTTCCAGTTTATCGCCGACTTACCAAGTGTTTTTCATTGCCTTATTGTTATGACCGTTGTGCTCGCCTTGTTGGATTTTTGCCTTTTGGATTATCGTTTTTGCTCTGGTTGCCTGATTGGACTGATTACTTGTCTCTGTTTACCCTGCCTGCCTTATCGACTACGTCTCTGTCTTGTGTGTTGGAGTTGTCCGCTGAGATTAAATAAACTTCCAGCATTGTGCCTCCATGTCAAGTCCTTCACACATAAGGCATGTGAACATGTAAAATATGGCGTGTCCATAAGCTAATGCCAATCAAAACATATCCATTTAAACTTTGTGAGAAATCCAAATACAACACACATGCAAACATGTGTTTCAGCCAACATTTATTAGATTAAAATGCCAGCATTACCATAAGAACAGCAATAATGAGTGTCCCACCAGAAACAAACCCTACATACTGTAGTCCCAGAAGGAACTAAACATAGATGAACAATAAAAACCTGAAAATGGTTGAGTTCAAATTTAAAGATGAATAATAATGGTAATTATTAGTCTGTTTTTCTTCTTTTGATTAGACAGATCAATGTAAATTATGGCAAAATAATCTTGGGCCATTCTAATTATTTATGTCACAAAGCTGCAGATGGCAAAAGTTTAAATTATGATGGTATTAAATCATGTTTAATTTAAAGTCAGAGTGTAATTGCTCAGGTTCAAGGAAGATGAAGATAACACAATGTTTAATATAAGAATCCAAATAACAAGCCAACATGCGAGACAGTGTGCGTGGGACACAAACAATACCAGACACTGAACAGAGGAAAAGGAGGAACTTAAATACACAGATGATGAACTCAAACGAAGAACAGCTGTGATGATTAGTTAGTGTCCATGGTAACTGATGAGTGGCGGGAAAACAGAACAAAGAAACACGTGTGATGAATGAAAACAAACTGAAAGTTCATGATAATAAAACTTAAACTAAACAGACATGTGACACAGAGTACTTATTATTTATTCTTATAAAGTCTGATTGAATTAGTATACGCCTAAAAGTTAATGTATTAATTACTAAACTTGTAATAACATATTGTCATGATTTCCCCTGTTTTGTGTTTTATGGCTTTTGATTTCATAGTTAACTATTTATTACACAACAAAACAATATCAACACTACATAGAGCTAATATATGTATTGTTTTTCAATGTCTTTATTAGTCCCATAATTTAGATATTACCCAATGAGTAAGACAGGTCAGATTCAATCACAAGACGATGAGAATTAATCATGAATATGTACACTTCCATTCAAAAGTTTAGGGTCGGTAAGAGTGTTCTTCTCACCAAGTTTTCATTTATTTGATCAAAAATGCAGTAAAAACAGTAATTTTGTGAAATATTATTATAAAATAGCTGTTGTCTATGTGAAAATATTTTAAAAATATAATTTATTCCTGTGATTTAAAAGAACAGCATTTATTTAAAATAAAAAAGAATTTTTATAAATGTATTTGCTGTCACGTTTGAATAATTTAAAGCATCCTTGTTGAATAAAAGTATTAATTTCTTCTAACAAGAAAAACCCTCACTGTTCCCAAATAGGTTTGGACGTCAGTTATTACAGTGAATATCACTGGAAGTGAGTCAGAGAGGAAGGTAATTTTATGTGGCATGGTCTGATGCGTCTTCAGTTTACAGCTTATTTTTCTGCTGCTTTTGTTTTGTTTTCCCTCGTAAATGTTTTGTCAGACATTTACACAAAAATTGGACATTCCAGTATTTGTTTAGTATTTGTTAAGATTGTTATTCCTGCCATAATAACAAACAATTATAACAAAGAATATCATTGTTAACATCATCATCATCATATTCCTTTATTTTTGCCTAAACAGGGGAAATTGTGAAAGTTCTGTTTAACTGTTGAAAAGAGGTTGCGTGTGTGGTGGATCTGAAGAGAACCAGCTGTGAGTGACTCAAGAGATCTTTCTACGTCAGTTTATGACCTCTACCTCCTGATTTCACCCATGTTCCACTGGCTGCAGAGGGGCTGAAGTTTAACAAGTTTATTTACTGCTGTTTGTCTTCCATGCCAGAAAAGATGCTGTGTTATCACAACTATTCCTTCTTTTTGGAGGTTTGAACAGTTGGACGTCCAGCAATGAACCAAAGAAGTGATAAAATGAAGAAAAAGAAACTTTTGGTAAGCCTGGTGTTTAATCCTGTAGGAGCTTTTAAGATATTAAAGGGGACTTATTATGCTTTTGCATGGTGTTTGGACATAAATGTGTGTGTGTGTGTACACAACCACCCTATAATGATAAAAATCCAACCACTCCTTTTTTTTAATCCCCATAAATCATAAGCAGTGTCTCAGAACAAGCCGTTTTCAGGTTCCTGGCAGTGTGACCTCACATTAGCCACAGGCCCCGCCCACGAATGTTGACAGACACTGCCATTTTAACATAGAACCGCCCTAAACGAGTTCACAACGAGGTGGATTAACTTTGTTTTCGAAGAAAATGCTACCGGAATTCTACCGAAATTCGTTTATGTCTGCGCGAATCATTTCACACCGGATGTCAATACAAAGGGACAATACAAAACAGAGGTTGTGCTAAAAAGTTACTCAAGGATGGATCAGTAGCCTACTATTCACGATCCAGCTTACAGTCTCCAGAGTGATACTGGATACGGCAGTAATGAAGGTGAGAGCACTTTATTACAGTTCATCGGAGTTGATTTACGGATATAAAGTTTATTAAGCACCACCCGGAAAGGCATAAGGTCTTCATATATTTGTTTACTGTTAGTTGTAACGAGTGTTTCTGTGTACTTCGCTGTGTATGTTGATGATAATGCAAGGGAGAGAGAGAGTTTATGGATAATATTTTAATGTACACTTGCACTGTGTTTTATTAAGCTCTTACTGAGATTTTATAGAGTGAAAAACGGACACTTCATCTTTTGTGTGAAGTACAATAAACTTTATAAATCTCAAAGGTAAGCAGGCTTGTACTAATATAGTGGATAAAAACAAGAAGACAATATAAGTTATGACTGTAATTAAACTAAACTATACCTGTTCTATCTCCATGCAGCATATATTTGCAGTTTCTGCGTCCTGACTGACTCCTGACGCCGGAGAATCAGCTCGTGAAGCTCCGCCCTCTTAGGCCGAGCGCATTTAAAGGGCACACACTGAAACAGCGTGTTTTTGCTCACCCCCAAAAAGTGGCAATTTTAACATGCTATAAAAAATTATCTGTGGGGTATTTTGAGCTAAAACTTCACATCAGAGACTTATTTTACATCTTGTAAAAGGGGGCATAATAGGTCCCCTTTAAAGTAGAAAACAGATCAAAACAGATAAAGATAAAGCAAAAGCTGGCTCTTAAAAGGTACCTTATGGATATGGTGACCACCGGGTTATTGCTCTGTTGCAGGACGTAGATGTGATTTTGCGGGGCAATGTGGGACAGGCACTATTACGCATCTTCTGAAAGAGTACAGCATCTCCAGATCCAAAAACAAGTGAAGAAGAAGCAGAAACAAGCGATAGAAGATTGCTTATGCACAAGTAAGCTAACATGATCATCAAACATTAACAGCATATAAATCAAAACTGCCTAACGTTACCGAACGAAATATCAAACCTACGCAGAGGTACAGGACTGTTTTCATCACTGTTCCGAATTCGATCCAGACTTAGTCCTTGACAAAAACATGACTTTCTCAGCTCTTTGTCCAAAATGCTGTTTATCCACATTAAAGTGTTGATTAAAAAAAAAAAGAATGAATAAAGCTAGAATAAAATGTTTTGTTTGTTTGTTTGTTTAGAAGCGGGAGGCTCTATTCTTTCTTTAGATATATTGTATATTCAGACATTCATACAACAAGATATTCTGGGGGCCATGAAAGTTTTGTGAAAATGATCAAAAATGCTGGCAACTTTAGTACAGGATGTCAGAATTATTGTGCTGACAAGTTTAGAGATTCTTCACACAGGTGGCAGTGATGTAACGCGTTTTGCACATGTTGGGGTAAACAGTGACGAATGTGAAATGAAGGTGGCGTCAGATGAAGAAGCTGTTGTGGAAGATTATGGTGTGGAGGCATTGGGTTTGGCTGACATTTCGTGCAGCACATCAGAATCATCAGCAAGAGCTTAATTCCAGTTATTACACTGTTTCAACTGGTGCATGTTGGGAACAGGATGGACAGAGTGTGGCAGAGGGAACACAAACTGCACATTATGCCAGTGCTGACTAGAGAGATGTCTCCCCACAACACAGAGCGTGCATAGAGGAAGACATGCTATAGGGCCTCATTCATAAACTTTATGTGTGTTTAATTCCAAATGTTTACAGGTGTGGAGACTGCTGATATCAGAGGACTGCTGAATTTAAACATCTGAGCCTTATGAATGAGAGTCCAGTAGATTTCCAGTGATTAGAGAGAACCTGTCCAGAGAACTGAGCGACTGAGTCTGGTTTCTCTCAAGGTTTTTTTCTCCATTCTGCCACCTGATGGAGTTTGGGTTCCTTGCCACTGTCGCCTCTGGCTTGCTTAGTCTGGGTTTAAAATTCACTTAACTCTTTCCCCACTAGTGTTTTCATATATACAAAAATTCATATTTTATATATATATATATATATATATATATATATATATATATATATATATAAAATATGAACACACACACACAGTTTTCTGTTTGAATTTATTTTATAAAGTAATTTATTCCTGTGATCAAAGCTGAATTTTCAGCATCATTATTCCAGTCTTCAGTGTCACATGATCCTTCAGAAATCATTCTAATATGATGATCTGCTGCTCAAGAAACATTTATGATTATTATCAATGTTGAAAACAGTTGTGTACTTTTTTTTTTTTTTTTTTTTTTTCCAGGATTCCTTGATGAATAGAAAGTTCAAAAGAACAGCATTTATCTGAAATACAAAGCTTTTGTAACATTATACACTACCGTTCAAAAGTTTGGGGTCAGTAAGAATTTTTATTTTAATTTTAAAGAAATTAAAGAAATTAATACTTTTATTCAGCAAGGATGCATTAAATCGATCAAAAGTGACAGTAAAGACATTTTTTTTTTTTTTTTTGAAATTTTATTTATAAACTTTTCCAAAGCATTAACAGAAAGCTTTGCACAATTTAAGTTGTAACTTTTTTTTTCCCCATAATAACCCCTTCCGCCAAAATAATACATAAAATATTAAGACAACAATGACAAGAGTAATAATAATAATAATGATAAATAGATAAATAAAAATATAAAATGGTGAATAAACTAAGTAATATACTCATTTACAAATGAATAATATCATTATAGGAAGAAATAAATAAACTGAAATAATTAAATTAAAAATAAATAAATAAATAAAATAAAATAAATAAAATAAAAAAAAAAAACACAATACAATTCAAGTCACTGACATGTTTGTGGTCTGTACATATTTATAAAACCAAACAACAATGGTGACCGTGTTTAAATCAGTTTATCAAACTTAGTTACTATGATCAATTAAGTGGGAGAGTCTTCATATTTTCAAAGTATGTGATCATGGGTTGCCAAGTCTTATAAAAGTTTTGAACAGATCCTTTCATTAAATACTTAATTTTCTCTAATTTTAAATATGATACCAAGTCACATATCCACATTGAACCTCTGGGTGGGTTTGTTGACTTCCACTCCAATAATATTCTTCTTCTTGCTAGTAAGGTGGCAAAAGCAATAACATTTTTTACTTTATTTGTCAATGAAACACCATGTTCTGGTACTCCAAAAATAGCAACTTCAACACTGGGTATTATATCTCGGTTAAAGGCTTCATTTAGTGTTTTAAATATGAATGACCAATAGTCATTCAGCTTTTGACAAGCCCAAAACGTGTGAAAAAAGTCTACCTTATCACCTTTGCATCGATCACACAAATCATCAACATTGGGGTAAATTTTTGAAAGTCTACATTTTGTGTAACAGGCACGGTGGATAACTTTAAATTGTATAAGACTGAGGCGTGCACAAGAGGTTGATCCATTTACTCTACTCAAAGCCTCATCCTCAAGTTTTGTCAGGTATTTCAATTCCTATGTCCTTTACCCATTCATCTCTAATTCTTTCAACTAAAACATTATTTGAGGACATAACCATCTTATATATTGTCGCAATTTGACCTTTTAGAACAATAGGAGACTGTAGAATTTTATCCAATAGTGAAGTAGGTGGCACATCAGGAAAAGCTGAGCTCTGAGCTTGAATAAAATGTCGGACTTGAAAGTAGTGAAATAGATTGGACTGAGACAATTGAAATTTCTCTGAAAGGTCTTTAAAACTGGCAAATGTGTTGTCTATATAAAAATCACTACACCTGGCTAAGCCTATTCTCTGCCACTGTGTATACGTGAAATCTATTTTACCAGCAGGGAATAAGTGGTTATTACAGAGAGGGCTTAGCATAGAAAAGTTGCTAAGTTTATGCCTTTGTCTAAACTGTGACCATATTTTAAGCGTAGAACATACAACTGGGCTTGAAGAGTACTTAGAGGGAGAAAATGGTAACTTCATTGTTATTAAAGCAGAAAGTGATGTAGAAATACAAGTATTTGCCTCTGCCTTACACCAATCAACCTCAGGGGAATTATACCAACAAATAATTTTTTGAAGATTTGCCGCCCAGTAGTAGCCCATAAAATTAGGAAGAGCTAAGCCTCCCTGGGCCTTTTGCCTTCCAAGAAGCTCCTTACGGTTCTAGGGTTCTTCCCTCCCCACAAGAATGATAGTATGGGTTTATTTACTGAACGGAAAAATGTTTTTGGGAGAAAGACTGGAAGGGACTGAAATCTATATAAGAATCTAGGTAAGACATTCATTTTTATACAATTTACTCTACCTGCTAAAGATAACTGCAATGTTTCCCATCTTTGAAGATCAGATTTAATTTTACTTATAAGTGGTAAAAAATTATTTGCATATAAACCTGAAAAGGTACGAGTAATATGAACTCTTAAATATTTAAAGCCAGATCGAGAGATGCGAAATGGGAGGGATGTTGCATTAATTTGTAAGGCAAGAGAGTTAATTGGGAAACATTCACTTTTAGAAAGGTTTAGTTTGTAACCTGAAAAACTGCCAAAGTCAGATAGTTTCTGCACTATTTTTGGGACATTTTCAACTGGATTTGAAGTGTATAACAGCAGGTCATCCGCATATAAAGAAACCCGGTGTTCCATCCCCATTCGATCAATGCCCTGTATAGACTGTAAGGATTTAAGCATAATGGAGAGCGGCTCTATCGCTAATGCAAAAAGAAGGGGGCTTAAAGGGCAACCCTGCCTTGTCCCTCTTAGTATTGAAAAAAATTGAGAACGTATTTTGTTCGTTATAATAGATACTTTGGGATTAGAATATAACAATTGGACCCAGGATATGAATTTCGGGCCAAAATCAAATTTTTTCAATACTGCAAATAGATATCTCCACTCCACTCTATCAAATGCCTTCTCTGCATCCAGGGATACCACCACCTCTGGGACCTCCCTGGATGCAGAAGAATGCACAATACCAAGAAGCCTCCTTAAGTTAGTAAATGAGTGGCGACCCCTAATAAAGCCTGTCTGACAGTAAAGACATTTATAATGTTACAAAAGATTATATTTCAAATAAATGCTGTTCTTTTCAACTTTCTATTCATCAAAAGAATCCTGGAAAAAAAATATTGTACACAAACATTTTGTACAATTGTACACAATAAATGTTTCTTGAGCAGCAGATCATCATATTAGAATGATTTCTGAAGGATCATGTGACACTGAAGACTGGAGTAATGATGCTGAAAATTCAGCTTTGATCACAGGAATAAATTACATTTTAAAA
Source organism: Hypophthalmichthys nobilis (assembly GCA_037950665.1). NCBI lineage: Eukaryota > Metazoa > Chordata > Actinopteri > Cypriniformes > Xenocyprididae > Hypophthalmichthys > Hypophthalmichthys nobilis. Next base: position 34,816,093 of record CM075481.1, on the reverse strand, counting down.
TATATTCAAACAGAAAACAGTTATTTTAAATTGTAATAATATTTCACAATATTACTGGTTTTACTGTATTTTTAATTAAATAAATGCAGCCTTGGTGAGCAGACGGAACTTCTTTTAAAAACATTAAAAATCTTACCGTGTCCAAACTTTTGACTGGTAGTGTGTATATATATTTATAAATTGACTGTTTATATATATATATATTTATAAATTGACTGTTTTATATATATATATAAATCAAAGGAAAGAACAGAGCCTCAGCTTTTAACAACAACAACAAAACATTTTATTCTAGCTTCATGCATTCTAGTTTTTTATCAACACTTGAATGTTGGTAAGTTTCACAACATTTTAAACAAAAAGCTGAGAAAGGCATGTTTTTGTCAAAGACTTTGTCCGGATCAGATTCAGAATGATGATCAAAACACAGATGGAGTAGATAGAGTCCATCAACACCACTGACATTTAATTCAGTAATGTTAGGCAGTTTTAATTTATATGCCGTTGAATGTTTGACGATCATGTAAGCTTAATTGTGCGTAAGCAACTTCTATCTGCCCCTTCTGTGTCCAAAATCGCATACTCTCTTGTAGAGTTGTCAAAAGTACTGACTTTGGTACCAATCGGTACTGAAATTTTAAAAATGTGACACCTCTGATTGGCCATTGTGTTCAGCTCATCGGATAGGTCTGTGATTGGCTACAATGATCAACGCACGGGAGTGTTTGAATTTGAAAGCATCTTGAAAGCGGGAGCGGGAGAGCTTGAAAGCAGGAGTCCATCAGTGGACTGGTCCGCGATAGACACCTGCTTTCAAATGCTCCCGTGTGTAAGCGTAAATCTGTGTAAGCGCTTGGTGAAGAGCGTCACTGATGACTATTTACAACGTTTTTGAAGCGTTAATCATTGAAGCCAATCACAGACATATCAGATGAGCCGTGAACACAATGGCCAATCAGAAGTGTTTACAAATCCGCTCAACAGCGCTCAAAGCATCACATTTTTTATACCGAAATATATCATTTCAGTACCGACGTGGTACCGAAGTCGGTACTTTTGACAACTCTACTCTCTTGGGTACTTATTTTGAATAAGTAATTACTTCACAACCACTAAAAAGTATGTTCTATATAGTATGAATGTGTATAGTATGAATGTAATCTGGAGATTCACCATGTTGTCATTATCATGTGACCTAATTTAATTAAATTAAATATGCATGATGTTAACTGTGACAAGATGATTGACAGGCCAGTTTACGGTGACAGCATGCAGCTATGTGACAGAGCGTCCGTTAAAGATGCAATTTGATGTTGTGATAGTTTGTCCCAAAGCTTGTCTAGCAGAGATTCTCTCATTAGCTGTTATGAGAAAGTCTCAACATATGATTTATGGAGCCTATGGGTGCATGGTTTCCCTTTGCTTCTAGGCATTCGGGCATCTATGTGGGCCCTTGTTAAAGGAGCCTCTTTGCAGGACGTTTGTATGGCGGCAAGTTGGTCCTCTCTGCATACTTTTGTCAGATTTTATAACCTGAATGAAGGTTTGGCTCTTGCTGCACAGGGTTTCTCAATCTTTGCACAGATTTGATCAGTTTTGTCTAGTGTGTAACTATTTTCTTGCAAAACAGGCTGAGTATTGGCAGCTACAGTTTGCATGGAGTGACAGAATACTGTTCCTATTGTGTCGTTACACAGTGTTGAGTTTTCTACAAAAGTGAAGTGAAGTGACGTGTGGCCAAGTATGGTGTCCCATGCTCAGAATGTGTGCTCTGCATTTCACCCATCCAAGTGCACACACCCAGCGGGCAGTCATTTTTGCTGCAGCACCCGGGGAGTGATTGGGGGTTAGGTGCCTTGCTCTAGGGCACCTCAGTTGTGGGTAATGACAGTGGAAGAGCACGCTGTTCATTCACTTCCCCCACATACATTTCCTGCCGGTACTGAGACTTGAACCTGCGACCTTCGGATTACATGTCCGACTCTCCAACCATTAGGCCACAACTGTCCCAAATGTCTAGGTCACTGAATGTAACCTTGGTTCAAGGGCGTCAGCCACTGATGTATTCCCATTGCGTCATTAGCATCTACTTCACACTCAGATAACCAGAGTTACGTATAACCTAGATGTTTTCTTGCCAAATTTACTACTGGATTTGTGCATGAGAAATGGTGTACACTTTTTTTTAATGCTCACTTTTTCTGAATATGCAATGTCGAGGACCCTAATATTTGCCAGCAGAACATTAAAACAGCCCGGGATTCCCACTGTAATATAGAATTCAAATCCATTATAATCAAGTTATATTACTCTCCCCTGGCAGCCATCCTTGGTGACCGAGTGCATAATCTCAAATTAAATTTGTGTGAAATTAAATTATACAAGCATCAATATACATACGTACTACAGATCAGTAAATGGGTTTAATTTATTGGACAAACAGTCATAATAGCACTGAAGTGTGTGGAATAAAGATGTTGTGTCATCTAAATTTGCCAACTAGTCATTTAGATTAGTTTTGTTTTTGTATGGTGACTTCACAAAAGTCACAGAGGGACAGAAAGACAAGAGTAATGACAAAGAGCTTGATTGCTTGGCTTCAAATTTGGCTGCACTGTGTTTTCACATTTTTATTGTGAGAAGACATTTTCTTTTTGGGTGTGAGGTTAATAATAAAAAAATGATATGCTTCAGTAGAGCAGATAAACTGTGTCAAACACAGCTGGGCCGGCAGGCCTGCATCCGGCCACCACAGAGCTAAATTGATGGTTGTTGCAACGGAGAGGACATGAAAAACTGCCCCTTTTTCTTTACTGTATGACATGAATAGAGATCTAGGTGTCGCCTATTTTCCCACTGCATCCCCCGCCGCTCTTACTGCAGTGCTGAGTGACAGCTGGATGTGAGACAGCACAGATGTAAAAAGACTCTGATTTCCAGAGTTGTGAGGAACGATACATTCAAATATCATTGTCTGAGTTGGTGTTTAGAAGCAGACATGTCTGCCTGGGGATTATGAGCATCTCAGTGCTGTCTGAACACATTTGATTTGGTACAGAGAATATATTTGCCATTTTATGTTACTGAATGGCTTCTACAGTTTTCAGAGAGAACAGTGCATGGAACAAACCTTTAAACCATGCCACTGTCTTTCTGTGCAATCTGCCTCCATTTAACTCTGCTTTCACCACCTCTTAAATATCAGAGATATAGGAGGTTAGCAGGGGTCAACTGCAGGAGATGGTCTCTGTCATCATTTATTTACAGAGCTATTCTAAATTGATGAGTTACATCTATGTCCATCAGAGAATTATGAAAAATGTGCGTTACATTACATCTATCTCTGGACATGAATATTCACTATGTAGCTGAGATTTACAGATTCATTCGGTCTGAACACATTTCTCTCTGTGCTTCACTGCACACACACAAACTCACAAAGAAACATTATCTAAGGGCTAAAGGCAAACCTCATAACAGACAGGCTTGTAGTTTTATATTTTTGGTAGGATTACATAACAAATGCATTTGAATGCATAGCTGATATCTGTTTGTCACTAAGTAACTGCACACATTTCTGTGCAACTAATATTAATGTCCTGCATTGACCCCACCTCTTCCTTGATGTATTGGGATTTGATGTTTTTTTTCTGTCAAATTACCAATGTTTTCTATTTATATTTATATGGTACATTGTACATGCCTGACATGTTATATTAAGTTCTATCAGGACCTGAATCAGTAGCTCGGGCATTTAAGTAAACAGCAACACCAGCTGAATAATGTTCAGCGTTAAAAATTATAAACTTGAAAAAATGATCTGTGAGTCGGACAGTTTTTAACAAGCTCACAGCTCTGTTACATTAAACTTCTACCTTCATGACTGCAATATCCAAAAATTGATGCACCTCTTGATGGAAATAAATGTTGTCATGTCATCAATTTTGGTCAAAATCTTGTACTGACAATGCAAGAGTCCTGCGCTCTGTAAAGTCTCCTCCAGCACATCCCAAAGACTTTCAATGAATTTAAGGTCTGGACTCAGAGGTGCCAATTCATGTGTGAAAATTATTCTTCATGCTTTCAACCATTCTTTCACAATTTCAGCCTGATGAACCTTGACATTGTCATCCTGGAATATGGCCATGACTCCTACATGGTTGTTTAAGAAATGAAAAGCTACACATTTCATCAATTAGGGTTACAAGAACTGTTGCCAAACATATAATATGCTATAAATATAATAATCACTGCAATAATGATCCAGTCATATACTCTCAAGTATTTTCCCATTTAAATCTTTTTTTTTTTTTTTTTTTTTGGCCGGGCAGTGTGTGTGTGTGAGTGTACAGAAGATTGGACACTGTCTCATTTCATTAGTGCACTACACATCACTGCTTAGAAGGGAAATGTTAGGAACAGACATTGTTTGAGTATGGATGGATAGATGGGTGGATGAATAGATGAAATTATGCAGTCTGTGTTGCAGTGACAGTTCTGTGTGATTGAGCATCGTTGCACCAATGACTCAAATTACCACAGCAGATTCCCTTGTTGCCAATAAATGCTGCAGCAACTGCTTAGCCAGGCCAACTAATCATGTGCCTCTGTCAATGTATTTGAGACGAGGGATCATTGTCACTTACATGAACCATCACAGTCCTGACTGCTCGCTGTGTGAAAGATAGATGACCTATAGATTTTGTTTACAGTTAACAATCATTTATATAGCCAATATCAATAGGGTTTTCTTCCCGTTTTTCCCACATGTGCATTTTCCCCTCACTTACAGAGATAGCTTTAAGTAGGCCTATATATACACTACCAGTCAAAAGTTTGGACACACCCTCTAATTTAATGTTTTTTCTTTGTTTTCATGACTATTTACATTGTAGATTCTGACTGAAGACATCAAAACTATGAATGAACACATATTTGTTTACTACATAATTCCATAAGTGTGAAATAACTCTAGATATGTTTCATATTCTAGATTCCTCAAAGTAGCCACCCTTTGCTTTGTTGACAGCGCTGCAAACCCTTGGCCTTCTCTCAGTGAGCTTCATGAAGTAGTCACCTGAAATGATTTTCACTTCACAGGTGTGCCTTGTCAGGGTTCATTTGTGGAATTTCTTGCCTTCTTAATGGGGTTGGGACCATCAGTTGTGTTGTGCAGAAGTCAGGTTGGTACACAGATGACAGCCCTATTTGACAACTGTTAGAATTCATATTATGGCAAGAACCAATCAGCTAAGTAAAGAGAAATGACAGTCCATCATTACTTTAAGAACTGAAGGTCAGTCAGTCCAGAAAATTGCAAAAACTTTGAATGTGTCCCCAAGTGCAGTTGCAAAAACCATCAAGCGCTATGACGAAACTGGCTCACATGAGGACCGCCCCAGGAAAGGAAGACCAAGAGTCACCTCTGCTGCTGAGGACAAGTTCATCCGAGTCACCAGCCTCAGAAATCGCAAGTTAACAGCACCTCAGATTAGAGCCCAGATTAATGCCACACAGAGTTCTAGTAGCAGACACATCAACTGTTCAGAGAAGACTATGCGAATCAGGCCTTTATGGTCAAATAGCTGCTAAAAAACCACTACTAAGGAAAAGCAACAAGCAGAAGAGATTTGTTTGGGCCAAGAAACACAAGGAATGGACATTAGACCAGTGGAAATCTGTGCTTTGGTCTGATGAGTCCAAATTTGAGATCTTTGGTTCCACCCGGCGTGTCTTTGTGCGACGCAGAAAAGGTGAACAGATGGTCTCGGATGGTTCCCACCGTGAAGCATGGAGGAGGAGGTGTGATGGTGTGGTGCTGGTGAGGTTCTGAGGCTCTGAGGTTCGAAAAGACCTCCTCCTAAGGAGTGGCTTCCAGATGCTCCTAACGGATCTAGAAAAGTCCAGGAGGGAGGCAGAGTGGAGGTGGAACAGGGGGCAGGATGGAGGGTTCAGGTCCATGAAGTGGAAGAGGGCCTGCAGACTAAGGCAGAGCAGGCTGCCAGGGCAGAGCAGGCGGAGCGGACGCCCAGGGCAGAACAGGGAGCTGGGGTAGAGCAGGCTGGGCAGGAAGGGCTGAAGACCACTTCAGCGATGCTAGAGTCCACCACAGCAGCGCAGATGGGGCTGAGGTGGACTCTGGAGCGAACTCCTGGGTTGAAGCGCAGTGCACAGCCCAAACACACCAAATAGCCATCGCAGTGACAGGGAGTACAATAGACAGTGGGTCCTCCTCAGAGACACCTAGGCTTGACATTGCTGCTGAGATGCCAGCTGCCGGCACCGACATCAGTGGTGTGTCCTCCAGACTTGAAGCCAGTCTCAAGAGCCTACGGAAAGCCTTAATGTCTTCATGTGCAGCGCTCATGACGACCGCGCTCATGGTGGCCATCTTGTCTGAAAACACCAGCGTAGCAGCCATGACAGGACGAGACTCTGGAATGGCGGCCATGACAGTTCTGCATGGCAGCCATCTTGACTGATAACTCTGGTGCAGAAACTGCAGGACAGGAAGGTACATAAAGCAGTGGGCTAGCAACCATCAGAACTGGGCATGCTGGTGACTGTGATGGGCCAAGCTTCTCCCCAAAAATGTTTAAGGGAAGCGAGGAATCAGCCAACAGCAGAGCATAGTCCAGAAATTAAATGAGTGACCCTCGAGGACCATCACGCTGCTACGCTTAGGCTGATATTGTTCATTAAGTCCATAACAAAAGAAATCAATAAGAGCATAGTCCGGAAGGTCAGAGAAATTAGCAATGGCTAGAAAGTCCTGAATGTGCTCCTCAAGTGACCAATTACCTTGACGTAGGGGGATGATCTGAACTTCTGGATCCATAGCTGGCGAAGTATTCTGTGACGTACTGCTCCGAGGCTCGAATGGTTGAGGATTCAAATGCAGTTTAATGGGGAAATCCAAAGCATACACAAAAGCAAGGCAAAGGTCGAAACACAGATGAGCAGTCCAAACAAAGGGAATATCCAGGTGAAGGCAAAACAGGGAAATACAGAGAACAAAGAAATAACAATAATCCATGGAAAAAAGGCTCAGAAATGCAGTAATACAGGCTACAATGCTTTGCAGGGAATGAATAAGTGAACCAGGCATGTATAGGCAGAGCTAATGAGGCTAATAAGTAACAGCTATATGTAATCATGGCTGATAAGTCCGGGCAAAGGATTATGGGGAATGGAGTCCATGAAGGTGTGACAATAGTCCGGGGTGGAGTGCCCTCTGGTGGCAATCAAAGGCACTCCAGCTAGTGACTGTGACATGATCATATTTTGCCGATAAACCTTTAAAGAAAGACCTACTGTGAGCTATGAGGCTGTTAATCGATGGTTTTTGCATCTGCTGGAGGCATCAACTCAACTTATTTTTAAAATAATCATGTTTAACAGTGGAATTCATGGTGAAAAAAACTACATTATCCATGATGCTGTACAGAAAATTCCACCAATCAGTCATGCCAAGCAAAACATGCCAAAATAGCTATTTAGCTCTGCCCTCTCTTATGAAGCATCATGACGATCTCTGGACCATCTCAAAATACTTTTGTTTTTTCCCATTTATATAATCAACAAGCCTGAGGAGACCACCTTTTTATTCTAATATTCATTTTACTTTTTTTTTTTAATATTTAATATTTATTTTAAGAGTTTTAGTTTTCAGTTAACGATAATAACCCTGCATCATTACACAGTATGAAGGGAGAAGGAGACAGTCACCTACTTTTGGCACTGGTGAGTGCAATTCATGGGGTTCAAGTCCACAGCAATCAACTACACATCAACCACCATTTCAGAAGATAAGAGAAGAGAGTCAGAATGGAATTCATTGCAAACGCTGGCTTTAATTTTATAGACACAAAACACTGAAACATGTTTCTTAAAATCTTTTGCGTTCCACAGAGGAAAGTCACACAGGTTTAGTAGGTGCCCGTCTCATTCTCCCTTCATGCAGTGCTGTAAAGTTTTGTAAAGCACTCGTATATGTTTCTAGCAGCTAAGGTTTAATGGCAGATATGAACGAAGGAGCTCTGCCAGACCTGCTGAGTGCTAACTCAGAATGTGTATTCATGTATGAGCTAAATAATAAACAGATGGTAGCAATCTTAATGACAAAAGGAGCCAAAATGAAATGATAGTTCATTAGCAAGAAGATACAATTTGGGGGTCAAATTGTAATGGTAACCTTTCACTGCGCAAATTGAAAATTAACCTTTGGGGCACTGAATCATTCACAGCTGAGGCTGCTGCACTACAAAGCCAACATTTCTTTTCCTTGCAGAAAATGTGAAGATGGGGGGAATAATAATTACAAATAATCATAATTTTTTAGAGAGATCTCTGCACTCCTCGCTGCATTACATAAATCATACGAGACAAAAACAGTAAAAAAAAAAAAAAAAAAAAAAAAAAAAAAAAAAAAAGAGCTGTTCTTTTTGTAATAAGTCTTGTATGAACGCATGTTTACAAAGTGTTGAATTATTTAATTCTTAATGTTCTATGTGATAAAGCCCTGTAATTTGAACTTTGTCATATTTAGGACGAGAGCCAATTCGGTATGTTGACTTTGTTTAAAAACAGTGGCAACGAAAAGAGGCAACACTACTAACCTAAAATCTCACCTAAATCATAACCGTCCCACCCAATTTTTCGACCTGGGAACAACAATGCAGCTGGAGGTGGAGAAGGGTCTTCCAGACAGTTATCCAGACAGTTACAGATGCATTTGCCTGGTAGTATATAAATGTGACTGTGTGAAATGGCGCATGCTCACAGTTTGTTTGTTTATGATTTAACGCCATGCGAGCTGCACACGCTTACAGATAACTTGCTATACAGCTAAAGAGATGCAGCCATTAAAACACGGAACACAAAGCAATGGGTGTGTTTTGGGCGTAACACTTAATAAACCAACCAGAGTCTCATCTCCCATTCCTTTTAAAAGCCAGTTGCGCTCGCGCCATGGCGTATTTGCTATTTACAAGGCGGAATTTGCAAGCGGAAAAACTGAACACGTCTATAGTGAGGAAACGGATCTATTCGTGCGCGTGGTTAAAGCGTGAGCAGACCACCTACGGGACAAGCCGGATTGCACCAAAGCATTTTTACCTTTATTCACACAATAATAATCTTTTGCAATGTAATCCTTTTATTTTTAATTTGGCATGTTTTTGTGCTGCTGCGCTTCCCTGTGTGTGTAACAAGCAGAATGTATGCGCGTTGTGCACCCACATATAGGTGCATATTACTAACGCGCTGTTTAAATAACAAAACAAATATTGCACCATTGACTTTAGAGCAGGTTTCAGTTGGTCTAAAGTCGTTTTCAGTTGCCTCAAAATAGTAACGCGCCAACAACTCGCCTGAACACACCTCGTTTTCAGACCAGCACGCCCATGAGCGCACAAATGGGCACAAATGCATTTGCTATTTAAACAACGTGGCGCAGGACATGAAAATGGTATTGTGGAACCATGGAGGATGTGGAGGTATTGGATGATGTCAAAAAAAAAAAAAACTCTTTCAAGAACTACTAGACATGAACGAGGAAGAAGGAAAAGGAGAAAGTGCCAGTGGTGAGAGCTGCATTAAAGCTGCATGGGGAAATCTGAATCTGAACCTCCAGCACCCAAGAAGAGGAGGCTGTGTGACCTTCTGTAGAACAGGAGAACCCAACTCACACGTCACCAAACTCTGTATCTGTAACAAAAAAAACAAAAAAAGTGCAGGCTGATGCAGAGCTGACCAAGTTCCTCCAGGAAGAAGCACTTGATGTGGTGGTGTGATAACCACAGAAGCAACATGCACTAGCTCAGAAAGAATGTTTAGCACAGCTGGTAACATTGTTACCCCAGAAAGTTCCTGCCTTAAGCCCCACAAGGTAAACTTGTTGGTGTTCCTTTCTCAGAATCTGCCTAACAAATAAAAATAGATCTGGCAGCAGATATGCATCTGTGCCTCTGTGTGAAACACTTTAAAAGTCTAAACTGACTTTGTTAAACATGTTATGCAGACAAAACCTGGAAACCAGTAGTCAAATTAGCATCAAGATTTTAAAACCTGATAAAAGTATGTGAAGAGGCACAGCCTGCCACTACACAAATATACTTCCTTTACATGTTATCCGAAATTTGATAATTTCCTACTTCTGAAGTCATGATCACGAGCTCATCACATTCAAGTTGGGGGAGGGCGTTCAAGTGCCATTTTTTACCTAGGAAACTCGTATTTATGATAATTTCGAGGGCACGTGAAGGCAGCAATATTCTCCAAGGATGCTCCTCTAAACAAAGCTTTGGAAGAAGCCAATCCTCTAGTGCAGGGGTGCCCAACCCTGTTTCTGGAGATCTACCTACATGCAAAGTTCAGTTCCAACCCTGATAAAACACACCTGAATCAGCTAATTAAGATCTTCAGGAGCACTTGATAATTACAGACAGGTGTGTTGAGCAGGGCTGGAGCTGAACTCTGCAGGAAGGTAGATCTCCAGGAACAGTCTTAAACCCTGCTCCTGGGGACCCACGGCAGAGTTTAACTACAACCCTAATCAAACACACCTGAACCAGCTATTTAAAGTCTTCATGATCATTTAAGGGGAAAAAAATAAAAATAAAATAAAATATTCACAGATCAGGTGAGCTGAAGCAGATCGGAAATAAACTTTGCAGGACAATGGGTCCTCAGAAGCAGGGCTGAAGACCTAAGCTCTGGTAAAGTGTGTATGAATGTACAGAGGCAAAGATAATCTATGCACCTCATTAGCTGAACAAATGGCATCTCTTCCCCAATGGGACACCCTTTGTTTAGTATCCTTTTACAATCACTGTAATAGACAAACAACTGACAATACAGTCAATGTCAAAGTAAATCTTTAATGCCCTGACTGGGCAAAGACTATGCAAACTTTTACTCTCCCAAAACTCAAGGGGCAGAGAAGAAAAGGACTGTCATGCCACAACTTGGGAGAGAAACTCAGACACAACCTTAAACACAACGTTATGAATATACGTATCTCAACCAACAAGACCTTCACCAGACCAGAAGCTAAATCTAGACAAGAAAGACTCGCTGACAGGGCCAACAGTAATACCATCTTAAGGGTCAGAAACTCCTTCAAGGCTGACTTGAACGGTTTATAAGTGCAGTAAGCAATTTCTGAGAAACGCTGTTGAAAAATTAAATCAACACCCAAACAAACTATTTTGTGAATATTTGCTAGCTGTCTACTCTGTGTGTGTGCTGAAAAAAATAGTGTTTGTACAAAGTCCTGGCTGTGTAAATAGCAGAAAAAAAAGCATAGTGGATCAGATCGATCAGACCGAGCACCAAAATACTCTTGTAGCCAGTCAACAATAGCATTTCTAACATTTGTAGAAAGAGAGATGGCTGAGATATTACCAAAGAGGAAAAGATCAAAAGAATATTGAAAAAGGAAGGGTTACGATCAGACAAGAGCTTCAGGACTAGGGCTGAAACGATTAGTCGACATTATCAACAATGTCGACAATAAAAAATTATCGACAAATATTTTTGTTGTCGAATAGTCTTTTGATCTATTTGAAGGGCCTGCAATAACACGGTTTGACCAGTGGGGCGCTGTAGCGCAATCCTGTAATGCAGCCCTCCCGGATCGAATCCAATAGAAGAAGACACGGTGCTTCGGAGTGCATAGTGCAAACAAAGTCGAACCCGTAAAATGTGGGAGTTTAACATAGCATAAAACATAACGTTTAGCATAACTACAAATAATGCTGTCATGCAGCCACCAACTCTCATTCAAACTCACTGTTCACCACATCCATTTTCTCACGCAGTGAAAGATGCATCGCAGAGCATAGGAGGACACAGATGAGACAGATCAGGTTACTTTTGATATAAAAATCAAAGTCTTAACTTTTAAATTCTGTCAATTTTTCTACGGGATTCAAACAATACATGTGGTTTTGGCGCTCTTTAATGTGGAGTGACAGATCGCTGTAGAGCCTCAGGTCAAGCGCCACGTGAACCTATTATCTCTTCATCTTTTCTGCTATTACAGCACCAAATAAACATGGATGAACATTAAAAAGTATGTTGAAAGATACAGTACAACTTACTGAAATGAATCCAGCTCTAATGTAATCACTTAATCAGAGTTTCAACCGCAGAAAGACCGCAATAAAACAAACAAATATGTCACAAAATGTTACATTTACCTCAGGAAAGCCATTCGGTGACCATAAACTTGATAGTTAGTAAAAAGAAGAAATCTAGAGAGGAGCATTTTTCAGAATTTTTTTCATATTTTTACTCTTATTAAAAAGTTGATAATTACATAATAAAACACAGTACATCATTTTAACAGTATTTTAAACAAATTCATTAAAAATACACTTTCAAAAGCTGAAGTGATTTCCTTGTTTTAATTATTAGTTAAAGTATAACTCGGTATTTTAACGAATTGCTAGTGGAATAATCGAACAAATCCTACTGATTAACCAGTATAATAATCAATGATTAGTCGATTAATCGTTCCAATAATCAGCAAATTAATCGATTATTAAAATAATCGTTTGTTGCAGTCCTATTCAGGACCCACATAAATATTGGAAAAGCTTTCCAGCGCTGGAGAGACCTAAGCGGGAAGGCCTGAAAATGGACGCAGAGGTTGCTTTGTTACTGCTTGATCCGTGAGTAAGAGTGGTTTTTGCTGTTTCACAGAACCAAGATACGCTGTTGTATCAATCAAAGCTGATTCACAGCTTATGTGTCCTCCAGAAGCTTACGTTTTACAAGTGAACGACGCCTTGTGGTGCCATCCAAAGGAACAAAATCACTTTCACAGACCTTTACTTGGACCGTTCCCTGCGGGTGGAATGACCTGCCGAACTCAACCCGAGCTGCTGAGTCGTCAGACATATTCAAGAAACGTCTAAAGACTAGGGATGGTCTGATCAGGATTTTTGCAGCCGATACCGACTACGGTTTTCTTATCATCATGACCAGCTGATACATATCACTTATATAAATCTTGTATGATCGGGATTGGTAAGCTCTCTGTTGACTGTGACTTTTAACCCCTTACACCCTGAAGGCCTTTTTAATGATTTTACCTGATTTCAAGTGGCATACTTAATTTTTTGAAGAAAATAGATTTTGATCATGTTTGGATGTTCTTATGTTACAACGATGCTGTGAAAACCCCAGAAAAAGTGATGCAATTAATTAATTCATTTTGTTATTATTCGTGCTTGACACAATGACTATTAGAAAGTATATATGACAGGTCATAAAATCAACTTTGTTTTAGTTTTTAATGATCTTCCAGTGCGGTTTCACCATGCGCTCCTGTTCTATGGCGCACGATAAATCAAGACCTGTCAATGTGAGTGATTGATCCAATCCAAGCACAGAAGCTGCGCTCGTTAAAATTACAAATGTCTTCTAGCTTCTGACCAAGGCTGTATCTCAATACTAGTTGTACTTCATCTCAGTGCTGCGTTCGACACTATAGATCATAAAATACTCTTGGACCAACTACAAAATTAGATCAGTGGGTCTCCCTCGATGTCTCGTGACCCCTAGGGGGTCGTGAGACATCGAGGGAGGGGTCGCGAGATGATTTCCAGAAATCAAAAAAAAAAAAAAAAAAAAAAATTAATGATTAGACATTGCATATTTTATGAATAATTGTAACAAAATACTAAAAATATTAGTTAAATTAAAAACAAAAACCATGCAAATAAAAAAAGCCATCATCAACCTTTCGATTTTCCTTCCCCTCGACCATGAATCCTGAGGTGATTACGACAGATTAACGACATATTAGCAACAGCATCAGTTGCAGCAGCTCAATTTACAGCACCATGTTAAACATTCAGACATGTGCACGTAGGTAATTCTTTAGGCTTTAAGCTTTGGATATTATTTTTGTCGAAATGAAGCGTTGGTTAATATCGACCTAAGACAATGCATGGAGGCCAGCGGAGGAGAGCGGAGAAGCACCACCGTCAGGAGACATAATGGATAGCATTCGTCTCTTCGTGAAGGTGGAAAAACAGTTTTTTCCTGTAAAAAGATTTAAAAGGAAAGAAAAGACGAGAGTCGCCTGTTTTTGTCTATTTTAAGTTTTAATTTAAAATGTTTGTGATTTTAACATAAAGCTTATGTTTAAATGTTTTGCCACTTGCGTGAGCAACTATTTAAAATATATAAATCAATACATAAATCAAAAGTATTACTGCGTTTAAACGTGACATCTATAGTGTATACAAAGAGAATAGCAATGCTGACAAACCATGTTCAGTAACAACTTTTGGATTTGAAATAAAAAAAAATGTTGTGTTTGTGATAAACAGCCACAGATCAGTTGCACACTGCAAACGCAGCATATGTGAAAGCACAATAGCGCTTGCTGCATATACTGCAAAGGCATGTTCACCTAAATGCCAGGTAAGGTGCCATTTTCCTTGCTTCACCTGAGGCAAAAAAGCCATGTGTTGACTGTATAACAGACATTATATGCATCTATGGTGAAATTACTAGTTTTTTGCGTCAATACGTTTATTTTAATGCGAACAGTGCGCTATCGTTTTAATTCAGCGCGGTGCAGCGCAGCAAAAATAGACTGCGTAAATGATCGCTGCACTGCTGCAGACGTACCGCTCCGGGAACGCACTGCTGGACTGCAGCCGTGTGCAGTGTGAGCGCTCTAATCCGTTAATATGAGCACGGAAAAAAATATGCACCGCATACGCACTGCAAACGGAGCATGTGAAACAGGCATTAGTGCGTGTGCGCCATTGCGCACAACGTTTGTATACTTGAACCACCTCCGAGGATAGTGGGGGTCGCGAGTCACTGGCATCGTTATTTTGGGGGTCGCGGGCTGAAAAGTTCGGGAACCCCTGGTTTAGATCATACCAATCAACCCGTCGACCGATTATCGGTGCCGATATTAAGCATTTTTATGGTCATCGATATCGGTCATTTTCAAAACCGATTTGCCGATGAAATAATTTAATTTTGAAATAGGCTATTTTGCTCTGATGCAGCCACTTCTGTCTGAACGCACCATTCTTGTGGCCTAAAGCAAGCTCCGCCCACCACCCATCTGATTTGTTGGAAATCGCGAGTCCGGCCAATCAGTGCGGAAGGCTGAAGGCATTCTTCACACCGAAAGGCGAGCACGAGCTAACTAGAGCTGCTTCAGTGATCACGCATCAGTTGTCTCTCAAATGTAAGGCAGCAGCAGACGTTGCTGAAGTTGCAATAAATCACAATCCACTACACTGAAGTTGAAAAACACCTCAATATAATCAGGTCCTGAATTCTGGCGCGGGATTGCGGGTATTGCATATAATTCTACACATTCCCACAGGTTTCGCGATGATTAAGCGGGTAATTCCCGCAAACATTTATGCACTATAGCATGTAGATTGAATCCAAACAGATTATCAGAGCAGATCAGTTATTTTAAAACTTTCTGTGAGACATAGTTTCACAAACAGTTTGAGTGATTCAGCGGTACCGAGTCTCCCTCTCTCTCAAAATGCGCAAATGGCTTCACATCCATAGAATCCACATTAGCACGCGTTTCGGACAGTTGACAGAATTGGCAAGTTTGCACGTCTTTTTAAGTCATGCTCATTCAAAAATACAAGCCATTTTAAAGCATAAAGAACTCACGAGCTCTCAAGAGACGGTCCTCAGTCAGCACGCTCTCACACAGGACACAGCCGCCTCTCAAACTGCTCGCAACAAATGTCAGATTGAGTTATTTTTCCCGACTTATTACACAAACGTTCAGTTATGTTAAAATGCCCGTCCTGGCAAGTGTATGTAAGCATGTCGGTTGTCTTCAGTGAATGTGAACAGCATGTGTAACAGTATATTCCTTTCTGTCTTAAAGAGACAGCAGCCTTTAAACCTGCTACTGTCTACTATTGGCTGTCACAATCAAACAACAAAATAAAATATTTAATAAGGATTAATCTATAAAGTTATACATTAATATATACTGTTAAGGCAATGCAGAGTTAGTTTATATTGGATTATTATTAATAATATTAATGTTATTAACAGTTCTCAGAATTAAAGATAGGCCTATGTTTAAAAGCATTTAAAGAGAGTTTTTGTCAGAGCCCTTGTTATACTTAATTTTGACATTCATTTTCATTTTTACACCAGACCAGACATATATATCGGTTCAAAATATTGGTTATCGGTCTACTTGATCTGTAATAAACGATATCGGCATCGGCCCTGAAAAACACATATTGGTTGACCCCTAATCACGACCAGATGAAATCTCTAAATTATCCAATCTGACAGAGTGTGTCAAAGAAGTAAAACATTGGATGACTAGTAATTTTCTTCTATTAAATTCAGATAAGACTGAAGTATTACTTTTTGGACCAAAAGCCTGTACACAGAATCTCTCAGACTACAATCTGCATTTAGAAGGATGAGCTGTTACTCCATCCTCGACAGTTAAAGACCTGGGTGTTATATTAGACAGCAACTTGTCCTTCGAAAATCATATTTCATCATATGTTACAAAAACAGCCTTCTTCCACCTCAGAAACATTGCTAAGCTACGGAACATGTTTCTGATCTTCTATCACCCTACAATCCTTCACGCTCTTTAAGATCACAAAACTCTGGACTTCTGGTTGTACCTAGGATATCTAAGTCCACTAAAGGAGGGAGAGCGTTTTCACATTTGGCTCCTAAACTCTGGAATAGCCTTCCTGATAATGTTCGGGGCTCAGACTCACTCACCCAATTTAAATCTAGATTAAAGACACATCTCTTTAGCCAAGCATTCACATAATGCATCTCATATCAGATCAACTGCACATGACCATCTTTGCTTAATGTTATGAACAGCAGCTATGCTAATTATTCTCCATTTGCTTTTCTGTTTTACCTCGGGATCCCCATCCTGAGGTGACTAGAGAGTACGTCAGCTTCAGTTTGGATCCAGCGTCTTAAGAAGACCTCAGATGACCAACACCTGTGAAGAGACGACGCCAACTCCTGTGAGGACTTCAGACGACGCAAACTCTGGATCAAGATGCACATTCCAAATATTGCTATTTATCATAATTATTGTTAACATGTATTCATTATTTCCATGAGCGAGCTCATTGTTTCTACCTTAAATACATTGTTTAAATTAATACATTGTTAGCTAACTGTGTGATTATATATGTACATTTCTGAAATTACATAATTTGGACACCTCTGATAACAGATTACTCTAAATTGTAATGTTGACATGCATTCTCTGTAAAGCAGCTTTGAAACGGTATGTATTGTGAAAAGCGCTATACAAATAAATGTGAATTGAATTGAATACATCGTCCCTACCAACTATACCTGAGATCCAGTTTCCATTAGGTGAACTTTTAAATGACGTTGGAAAACACTGCGTCATGATCACGAAGCAATCGGATCCCGGAAGTCCTATAGGTTTAGCCAAGCAGCATGTCATGTCACTCTGTGATTTTCTAAAGATCTGTCATGTTATGTTGTGTTTGGGCTCGTTCGAATCAAGACATACTGCTCTAAATAAAGATGTGCGATTTACTATGGTTTACTAATGTTTCGCGAAGTTACAAAACCCTGTATTCTGTATACTGTTTACATGCAGGTCGGCAGGAACTTTTTATGGTTTTACCTCAGCAAATTGTGATCATTTGTGAGATTGGCCAAATTTAGTAACAACCGTTTAAGTCATAATGTGATTATCGGCTGTTGCCTTCTATTCAATTTTTCATATTTATTAAAAAACACCTTGCTACATCTAATGTACTAGATTAACCGGGACTAGTCACAGCACTTACTGTTGCCGTTTTCTTGGTTTGATTGCTTAAATTGTTCTCCTCATTTGTAAGTCGCTTTGGATAAAAGTGTCTGCTAAAGTATTAAAGTAAATGTAAGTTGATTGTCTGACGCACCAGCTGTTAGTCGTTGTCTGTGTTCGTTATTTTGGTGGAGCAATGAAGCAGGTGTGCGTTTCTTTTGGGTGTCAATTTAGGGGTGTGTTTGTTTGGGTGTCGATTTCAAATATCAACAGAAATCACTTACTGCACCTTTAACGCAGCCCTGGATGTCATGTTGACAGATGCCAAAAATCTCTTGCCAGCTAGCCTCACTGCGCTGGAAACGACTTGTTGACAACACAGCTTAATGCTAAATAGTTTAAACAACCAAGATGTATTGTTCTCTTCTAAAATGTTTGACATATGCTCTCATGTTTTTAATTGTAAATGTATAAATTGTCTGTGAATATTCTCCAGCACTCTGACAGTGCGATCTCTCTATGGGATAGGTTATAACAACTCCAATTCTTTACAAAAAGAGTTGAATCATTATCACAAGGGGCTTTGATTATTGTTACCTTTTACTCATTTGACAAGAATGTAAAACACAGTAACAGCACAACTACAAACACATCAAAATCCCAAAACAATGCTGTGTTGAAAATATGAGGCAAAGTACACACTTGTTAGACACATACAAACATAACACAATCTGTTGACTCTTTTTATTAACCCAAATGAAAGAGTCATATAGTGAAAGTTCAGGAGTAGGCTTGTTGCCCACAACCCAACAGTCCTTTCAAGCAAAAAATAATAATAAAGATGATACTCAACAGTCCTTTTCTGCTTTGGGGTAAGTAGGAAATTTAAAGTCCAGACGAAAAAACAATGTCCCCAAAAAGAGAAAAAATATAAATCCACTGGTTCAAGGCCCCACAAAAAAACAGCTTATCCTCCAGCTGTATAAAGTCCCCAGAGTATAGTCCAAAAACGTACATCCCAGACCAGAGCGTGCCCATATGAAACGGCTCCAGAGTCTAATACACAATGTCTCTCTTCCCAGAGATCACTTTGGACAATTACACCAAGCTAAGTTAGCCAAAACCAAGCCACCTCACAAAACATGAAAAAAACAAACTTCCTTTAAAATGGCCGCCCTTCCCTCCTTATTGGTAGGCCCACCATAATAAGAGTCCTTAGAGGCCAACAAAAGTCCCCCTCAAAAAAAAATGCATGTGTAAATGCTCAAAATCAATATAAATTCAGGAAAAAAAAAAAAAAAAAAAAAAAAACTATAAATCTACAGGCGTGGCACATATACATAAGCAATGACTTTTTTTTACTTAAGTGAGCGTCGTTCAGGGCTTTACTGTGGCAGTGTCACAGAGTCCCATTTTTGTTTGAGGGTGGTAGCTGGTGGTGAGCTTCCTTGTTACTCCCCATCTCTTACACAGATCCTCATTCAGCTGACTTAGAAACTGGGGCCTGCGGTCTGACAGTAGGAATTTTGGAACTAGAATATACACATTTCCCTTTTTACCTTTGGGAAAGGGCCCCATAAGGTCCACCCCAACATGTACCCCGGTTCCTCCACCTTTGTGGACTGGAGAAAACCAGAGGGTTTGGTGTTGCTGGGCTTGTATTTCTGGCAGACTGTGCATTCTTTCACATACTTCCATACATCTTTGCGCACTTCAGGCCACCAGGCGACTTCTAGTATTCTCAGAAGTGTCTTCATTCTCCCTAGATGTGCCCCTAGTGGATTGTTATGGAAGTAATTGATGAAGGTAGTGGTTAGAGTCTTGGCCACTACAAGCTGGTACTAGTAGGGGGACACTCTGTACAAAACCCCTTGCTGGACTTCCCATCGAATGCAGTTGACGTCATCCGTGATTCCGAGCCTCCCCTTTAACTCACTCACCTCAACATCCTCACTCTGGGCTTTTAATATTTCTGCCATGGTTGATGGGATATCCAAATTCCAATGGAAGGATTTCTCGTCAACATACACCGCTAAGGGGACGCTGCAATGCTGAGCTCTGGACAAGGCATCGGGCACTACATTCACACGTCCCTTCCGGTATTGTACCTGGAAGTGAAACCGCTGGAGCCTTAAGGTCCATCTTGTCAACCGAGAGGTAGTTTTGGGTGAGTTAAAGGCCCAGGTCAAGGCAGCATGGTCCGTATACACCACGAATGGTACTCCCTCCAGGTAGTAATGCCACTTTTTTGACGGCCCACACCACTGCAAGGCACTCTTTTTCTGAGGTTGAATAATTCACCTCTGCTCCCCTCAAACCTCTTGAGGCATATGCAATCACCTTCTCTTCTCCACCGATGTTCTGGGTTAGAACTGCTCCCAGGCCAACTGAGCTAGCATCCGTCTGGACCTGGAAGGGTTGTGTCAGATCAGGTTGAATTAGTACATGGGCATTTTGCGGAGCACGTTTGAGACTCTCAAAGCTCAACTGGGTTTCTTTGGTCCATGCCCATTTCACCCCTTTCCTTTTAAGGTGGTTCAAAGCGGCAGCCAGTTCAGCAAAGTGTGGGTTAAACTTGTGGTACCACCCAAACAACCCCAAGAATCTCTGAAGTTCCAACAAGTTTTGTGGGGTTGGGTACTTACTGATAGCGGTGATCTTGTCCGAGTCGACTTTTACTCCTTCCTCGGACACAACACGTCCCAAAAACTTGAGCTCTGTTTTCATGAAGTGGCATTTCTTTAGGTTTAGGGTAAGATTAGCCTCTTTCAGCTTCTGAAAGACAGCTTCGAGATCTTTTAAGTGTTGTTGTTGGCTTGGGGAGTGGACAATAATGTCATCTATGTAGACGAAACACACACTTCCTCTTAGCTTACCCAACACGCTTTCCATCAACCTCTGGAACGTGGCCCCAGCATTTTTCAGCCCAAAGGACATGGTCAAGGAATTAAATAATCCAAAAGGAGTTATAAAGGCTGTCTTTTCTCTGCTGCTTTCTTCCATTTCGACTTGCCAGTCTCCAGATTTTAAGTCGAGGGTACTGAAATAATGGGCGCCTTGCAATGACTCCAGTATATCGTGGATGAGAGGCATCGGGCAGACATCTTGGGGAGTTTTGGAATTAAGTCGGCGATAATCCACACAGAACCTTAGACTGCCATCTGTCTTTGGAACCAATACTACTGGAGATGCCCAAGGGGATTGAGATGGCTCGATGATGCCTTCTTGCATCATCTTATCAAGCTCCTTTTCCATCGCCTCTTTCTTTAAGGGAGAAACTCTATAGGCTTTCGACCAAACTGGTATGTCATCCACTGTTACAATCTGATGGGTGGCTTGATTGGTTCTCCCTAGAGTTCCAGAACAGACAGTTGCCCATTTATTTAAGAAGGGTTGGATTTCTGGTGGATGACTTGCTATGATGTCTTTTCTGCTAGTGGTTATTGCAGTTGCTGTCTCCAGCTCTTCACCCTTCTCCATTGGCACAGCCATGAACAAAGAGGTAACCGTTTCCCTCTTCCGTATGCACTGATGCTCCCACTGTGGTTGCTGAAGAAAAGGGTAGACTCGAACTTGCCCTTTGACCTTGAGCTCATAGCTCATCGCAGCGACATTCAGCTGTACACCAGTTTGTCTCAGAAAGTCCAATCCAAGGACCAGAGGAAATGCCAGGTGTTCATTTGACATTACATGGGTGTCAATGGTCCAGACCATTCCATGCCACTCATAAACCAGAGGAGTTCTACCCTCTGATACGTGAGCCTTTCCATCTGCCACCATGCACGTCCTGTCTGAACTCTGTAGCAGTCTTTCTTCTGGTTTTTTCACAGCCTCCCATAACTGTTTCTGCATTAAAGAGTAGGTTGAACCAGTGTCGACAATAGCTTCGACGTGGTAATTCCTCACATCTACGGCCACTTTCAGCAGAGGAGGTGTGGTTGTTTGAATTAATGAGACATGTTGAACTGATGTACTTGGATGTGATTTGGATTGTTGGTCACGTCGGAACGAGGCACTTTTTTCCTTCATTAGTTACCTTAAGCTGATTGACTCGAGCCCAGTAATCCTTCTTTGAATTCAAGTCTCTCTCTACCGAAGATCCCACTTTAACTAGCTGCTCTACAGTATGCACTGCACCTCTGAGACTGCTCGCCAGAGTAGGGTTACAACTATTTATAATTCGTCTTACCACCTCCTCTTCTGGCAAGTTGTCCCACCATCTCAGACACAGAGCTCTATAATCATAGGCAAAGTCATGGATACTCTGGTTTGGGGCTTGAATCATAGCCTTTAGCTGGTCTTCTAACTCAGTCAGGTAATCGGTAGAAAGAAAGACAGACATGAAGGAGTGTTTAAACTCTTCAGCTGCCCACCAACTCCTCGCAGGACCTGTTAGCACTGCATTGATTGTGGCTAGCAGTTCCACATCTGTGAGAGGTCTCCAAAACATCACAGGTTTTACGATTTTGTCCGAAGGTAGGAAACTCTAGGTTGATAGGAGGTTTGGGTGTCGACGGAGATCAAAATCATTTTTGAGCATTTGCACCTCTGCCTGCAGAGTCTGGAAGGTTGAAGAGAGTTTAGTTATTTGAGTTTCAAGTTGTTCAAACATTTCTCCCCTCGGTTTCAGCATTGGGGGTTCATCCTCTTCACTTCCTCCAGCCTGGCTACCAATATACATATCACTCATCATGAAACTTAATTCTATAACCGGCAATGGTTCTCTGTATGAAACACCAGGTTGATAAGGACGGGCCTCTTGACACTCATTCCCCTCACTTGCAACTGCCTGCTCACAAACCTTATCTGATGGGTTATTCATGATTTACAGACAGATACTTTTGCATAAATATAAAAGGTACAATATCAATCTTTAAACAGTATCTCACAATAATTCATTCCCTGTACGGGCCACCATCTATAACAACTCCAACTCTTTACAAAAAGGGTTGAATCATTATCACAAGGGGCTTTGATTATTGTTACCTTTTACTCATTTGACAAGAATGTAAAACACAGTAACAGCACGACTACAAACACATCAAAGTCCCAAAACAATGCTGTGTTGAAAATATGAGGCAAAGTACACACTTGTTAGACACATACAAACATAACACAATCTGTTGACTCTTTTTATTAACCCAAATGAAAGAGTCATATAGTGAAAGTTCAGGAGTAGGCTTGTTGCCCACAACCCAACAGTCCTTTCAAGCAAAGAATAATAATAAAGATGATACTCAACAGTCCTTTTCTGCTTTGGGGTAAGTAGGAAATTTAAAGTCCAGACGAAAAAACAATGTCCCCAAAAAGAGAAAAAATATAAATCCACTGGTTCAAGGCCCCACAAAAAAAACAGCTTATCCTCCAGCTGTATAAAGTCCCCAGAGTATAGTCCAAAAACATACATCCCAGACCAGAGCGTGCCCAAATGAAACGGCTCCAGAGTCTAATACACAATGTCTCTCTTCCCAGAGATCACTTTGGACAATTACACCGAGCTAAGTTAGCCAAAACCAAGCCACCTCACAAAACATGAAAAAAAAAAAAAAAAAAAAACTTCCTTTAAAATGGCCGCCCTTCCCTCCTTATTGGTAGGCCCACCATAATAAGAGTCCTTAGAGGCCAACAAAAGCCCCCTCAAAAACAATGCATGTGTAAATGCTCAAAATCAACATAAATTCAGGGAAAAAAAAAAATCTACTATAAATCTACAGGCGTGGCACATATACATAAGCAATGACTTTTTTTACTTAAGTGAGCGTCATTCAGGGCTTTACTGTGGCAGTGTCACAGAGTGACTGTTGATAAAAATGTAAATTACTGGTACTTTAAGTGTCTTGTTCATCATATTTATTTTAATGTAAAAGCAACAGAATTTCAATTACATCCATTTTATTAACAACAAAACACATGAGCAGGAAATGAATCATGGGATGTGCAGAGCATTCCTCAGAGGGATATAGGCCACACACACATATGTATATATATTATATATATATATATATATATATATATATATATATATATATATATATATATTGGGGAATTCAGGTTGATTGGGACACTTTTCCTCAGTCATCTCAATGGCAAAAGTATCCCAATCAACCTGAATTCCTATACATATGCCATTTTATGTCACCATTTTCTGTGTTCTTGTCCTTACAGCCTACATTTCATATTGTAGATCTGTAGATGGCATGTAATGGTAACACTTTACAATAAGCTCTCATCTGTTAACATTAGTTAATGTATTAACATAAACATAGTTAATGTGTTAGCATAAATCCAACTGTTTTTAGTTTGTTCATGTTAGCTCACAGTGCATTAACTAATGTTAACAAATACAACTTCTGATTTTAATAATGTATTAGTAAATGTTGAAATTAACATTAACTAAGATTAATAAATGCTGTAGAAGTATTGTTCAATCTTAGAACTAAAGTAGCTAACTAATGTTAAACCTCATTGTAAAGTGTTACAACACGTCATTTAACCAACTATGACAGATAGTTTCACCAAACGGTAAATCAACATGTACATAAATTACAATAAATTGACCACTACTTACCATTAATACGACTTCTGGTGCTGCATGGTCATTGAAGTCAATTCGCATCTGGTCTTTTTTTCACCTTCTTCTTCTTCTTCTTCTTTTCTTTTAGCTTCACCTTAAATTAGACAATGGCTGGCCAATTTCTGGATAAAACCTGGAAATTACCAATCCACTTCACACTGTCCAATCACATGTGAGCTTGTTGTGCCACATCAGATTGGTTGTATTATATGTGTCAAACGGGCGTCAATGAATTGTGTAATGTTTCATGATTTTAACTGAATCAACACACTAAATCACTGAGAAACCCATATGGTCCGCAGTTCTATATCTTTTGTAAACAGACTGGTCACAGTTATGAATATGCAACATAAACTCGTATTTTCCGACTTTTAAACGATTTGTTACTGTCATCTTGATTATAATTCAAAATAACTTTGTTTTATTGACCACAATATTATTGATGATAATTGTTGAGAGGGGCGCTTTTGATTCCTTTTGAAAAAGACTGCAGTCAGGTGGAGTGAAACTCGCAAAGTCACGTGATTTCAGCAAACGAGGCTGCTTCACGTTATACTGTTTCGAAACATTTTAAAATTCTGATGGTTAACCGCTAGATAGCGTTAATCTAGTGAAGCCTAATCAGCTTTACCTGATCTCGGGTCAGTTTTTGCAACGTAGATTAATTTTATGAATTTTAATACTGTGTATAACACAAAAATGAGAATGATATTTAACTTCTAATTGGTCTTGTTTACCATGCCCAGCCTAATAACACAAAACAAGCACTACACATTTCACAGGTATTTAACTAAAAGTGAGTTTTCGTTGTATTTTTACACCATTTTGACCAGCAGGTGCCGCCAGCCAATCATTTTGAGAAGCAACTCTTCGGTCTGCCGCCAGGCACTAGTGAATGAGACATCTCGAGCGCAACGATTAGATCACGTGACCCAAATGAACCGCTTTGAGTTTTCCATCTCCTCCATTAAGAAGATCTCTGGCTGCGCTCGAGCCTCTTGTGACGTAACAGCTAGCAGACTACGGTGCGCCGTTTGTGACCAAGAGCAGAACGCGCGAAGTGAGGGAATACGAGCAACATTTCAGGTAATGACATTAAAACATAACTTTTATTGACGACGTGAACACAGATTAGATATTTAGAAGCGTGATACATGGATGTTAACTTTGTTACTGTCGCTTAGTAGCGCGTAATGTGAAGGATTTGTAAGTCGCATTTGATGCGTTTTGGGGCCTCTGTGCCGCCGTCGTTTTCAGCACTCGAGCGAAAACCCGCCTTTCCCGTGTTTCGATTGGACGAACGCAAGAAACTGGCCTTTTGATTGGACAAAACTCACGCCAACAACAGTCACGCTAATAGGAAGTAGAGTTAAACTGTTTCATGACAGAGAGAAAAGATAAACATAGTCAAAAGGATGAATTAAAGTTTAATATTACTAATTACCGTTTTTCAGGCGTCTTCCCGAAACAAACTGTGTCAGCTAAACAAAACACGCACATTTGAAGCTCTTAATAATGACGACACGCGCTAGTCGTTTTAAATTTCAACGAAAATAATGAAACCATTTTGAGGTGCACAGGTGTGTAGTGAGTGATAATAGATGCAGTTTTACAACAAGTTTCTGTCGTATTATCAGTACTTCATGATTGGAATGGTTATTAAAAGGTTTATAGTTTATTATAAGAGACGCTAGATTAAAGTGACATTCAAACTGGATTAAAATACCGTCCTGAACACATACTGCATTCAAAAGTTCAGTTTACACTTTAAAGTCTTGCACTCTAAACTTCAGTCCAGTTATTGATCTGTCAGCATGTCATGATGATTGTGTTTTACAGTCATTTAATTTAAATAGAAGATGTACAGTTCAATTGAGTAATACAGGTGCTCATTTCACATCCTCCTATGCGTTATGTAATTATTTACTATTTTATTGTATCATATTATTTTGATGAAATACCAAAAGTATCTTCTGACTTTAACATTATTCACATAGAGAGCGAGGTCATAGAGTATATATTATAAATATATATATAAGTAAATATTATCACTAGAAGTACTCCAGAGAGTTCCTTGCTTTGTTTTTGCTTAAAAACTATCCAGCCATTTTTCCAACAAGCCTACTGCGTTTTAAATTATGTGGCACTTCCAGTTCTGGGAACGATAGAAACAGTCAAATGCGCAGCGTTTATCAGTAAACATTGCATGATTAGTCAGTGACCTTTATATGATGAACAGATTTAATTGAGGTGTTTACTCACATATAAACACATCGATCAGCGAAAGTAAACAGAAGCTCAACCATATTTGCTTGACGCGCGAGAACAAACCCCATTGGTGGTTGCGGAAGGTCAAACACAATGTTCAACGCTGATCAATGTCCAACTTGTATTAAGTACACAACGGTGATGTTTAATGCACGTATTGTTTTTGTTTTCAAATTAATGGTTGTAAATTACATTTTTTTTTTTTTTTTAAACTCTACACACAAAACCACAAAACACACACTACACGCAAAACATCACACATATCTTTCAAAAGCAAACACTTCATTCAAGTGTTTTCACACATGATCACTGGGTGTAAGTAATCAGTAAATGATTGTGGCATTTGAATGACAGTTTCCCAAATGAAACACAAGAGCTGTTAGTTTTGAGTGATGTGTGTAATGTAGAGAACTGTTTAGAGTTTTGCAAGAAGTTTGTTTTACAAAAGCAAACTACTGCTTGTAGTTTTGCAGACTTGGTCTGAAGATTAGGTGTTTGAGTGAATGGTTTCACTGAGTGGGCCTCAAGTACCACTTTTAGTGTGTAAGCAATTTGAAAAAACCTGTAATTAAGCATTACAACATAACGCTAGCTACATATTATAAATATTACTATTTGTCTGCTGTGAGACTTCAGTGTAAACGCCCACTGCTGTGATTGGCTGACATCTTTCTATTTGAAACTTTTAGCACGTTTTTACTATTACAGCTCTCAAGGTTAACTAATCGTGAAAAGTGCTGCATTACATTTAGATCTATGGCATTATATTTAGACCGTGGCATGAAAGGTTGCAGTGATGATCATTGTAGCCGATCACAGACATGTTGTTGAGCACATGAAAGCAAAGATCTTGTCATTGAAACTCAATTTCTGCACACTAATGAATGCTTTCATCATAACTAACAGTGCAAACACGTTGTAACTAAAAGATTAGTTGAATAAAACAGGAGTTTTGGTGCGAGTCCAGAACGCAGTCACTGATAAACTCGCTCTGTTTGATTGACAGCTCCAGCGATTGTAAAGGGAGCGTTCTTTGATCACTTTATATAATTTAATCACTGTTTAAATAACAGATTATTTTCATCCTACTAAGAGAAACAACGTGAAGTTGAGCGTTTAGTCACTGGTTTGATTTACTGACACATAGATAAAGATCATCTGACTGTACATGAATCATTAATATCAGATCAGGCATTAGAATTAACAGTTACTGACACGTTGTTGCATTACTGTCGAGTCCATATCGTAAAAGTGCGATTGATTTACCAAAGAGTCCAAAGAGTACTGAATACAGATAAATAAAGCTCAACTGAGACATTCACATTGTTGAAAATAAATAATCATATTCCTAGCATTAGGATCCTTTGAAAGGTAATGTTATTTTAGTCCTGTATCGCTCTTCTCTCCTCCTCATCTCACTAACACACCAGTGGGCGGGGCTAACGTTGCAATGATGAAGTAGGTGTTGATTTCCTCTGTGGAGGCGGAGCTTCACCTATCTATGACAGGCACATTCCAGGATCAGTCATTCTCTGGGTCTGGTGTCAATAAAAGCTTTTATTGGACTAACAAGGAAGTTTTCAGTTCTGAAACGTACAGGATATTCTTATAGTACGATGACCTCTTAAATATCAAAAGCTCAAGGAAATGTTGATTTCTCAATTCATGACCCCTTTAAGAAGATTTTTCTGAATCTGGCCCTAGGTGTCTAATGCCATTATGTAAATTCTTGTGTCGTGGACAAAAAAAACAAGTCAGACTACATGTTTTTCTGTCAGTTTCCATCCTTTTCAGTGGGAATAAATGCATCGATCTAGTTCATTTTGACTTCTCTTTTAATCAGTAAGAGGGAGTGATTTCCTTTTAAATTCAGTTGCACCTTTTGACATCTGTGTGTTTCTGTTGCCTGTTTCATCAAACTTTAACTTTCAGTGAAGATTCAAGATGGACTTTTCCAACTTGAATCATAAAATACGCATCCTAAGATACAATTTAATTGGATTGCTAATCATTCACATGGGCCATTGGTGCTTGGAGCCCGATGACTGCTGCTTGTGGCTGTATGTTGTTTTTAATTATAGTATGTAGTATAGATGATTGAATGCTTGCTTGCTTTGGTGTTGCCACCCCTCACAGTCCTCATGCCACCCCATAAGTAATTTTCTAGATCCACCCCTGATTCTTGTATCCCGATGCCTATTGTCGTTTATGAATCACCACGACACTCTATGTCCAATGGATCGTGCCAAAATCAGGCTGATATCATGTAGTCTGAACCTGGAACAAGATTAAGACTACTTGTGTCGGCCTTTATGAATTGGTATCGGTGCACCTGTATCCCTATATTTTAACTTGTACAAAACAATATTAACACAGTGTAATAATTTACAGGGATTATTATAATTATCATTATTTTATTTACATACATATTCATTATTTTCACAGCACTTTTTTCACAGAAAGGTCCATGGATCCTTCTAGTGATTATTGCATGTGAATCGACAGCAACATGGACAATCCAAAACGGAAATTAAGATCTGGAAAGGAGATTTTGAAGGACAAGGACCAATTTAAGGAAAAGTCCAATGATATTGACACAGGAGATGTTTCATCTGCACCTGAAAGTGCTAAAGCATCTGATGAGTCTGGAGATATATATGTTGTAGAAGAAAGTGAGCATGCTGAGATGGCTACAGTGGAGGACCAGTCTAAAGAATGTGGCTCTCCACAAACAATCAATGCTTTGGTTTGTTCACTTTGCAGTTTTGTTGCAAAAACTCAAACTGCACTGAAAATTCACTCAACAAGGAAACACTCTCATAAAGGAAGCTCACAAAACAACACTGTAGTTGCACCAGGGTTGAGTTCTTTGCAAAACACACCACAGTTACAAGAAAGAGATGCGTCTGCATCTCTGTCAGAGGAAGACAAACAATCAGATGCCTGCATGGTTCAAACAGAGAGAAAACGTACACATCAGCCCTGTACAGATGAGGCTGTACTATCGGAGAAGGATGTTGGTTCCTCTGAGGATGGAAGAACCAGTCCGACTCAGATGCTGCTGGAAATAGTTGAGCCCACTTCATGTAGATCAGGAAAGGATGGTGAAGACACCAATGAGGCTGTTAAAGATGGCAGTGATACACAACCAGGCTGCAGTTTTGATTCAGAAAGTAAAGTGAAAAGCAATAAAAATGGCGAAACGGATGGACATGGTGAGAATTCAAAGCCTAATGCTTGTGTACCTGAATTCATAGATGAACACAGTCCAGAAAAGCATATTAAAAGACAGCATAATAAAAAAAAGAATGACTCCTGCGATCTTTGTAGCTGTTCTTGTGTTACAAAGTGTGATCATGAGAAGCACTGCATGAGCAATAAACACAACCCGGAGATGTTAGACAATCAGGATTCATTAAAGACGGAAAAGACGCCTCAAGAATCATCTACAGCGAAGGTGATGCATCCGACTGAAGGCAGGTCACGGCATCAGTGCGGTAGGTGCGACTTCACAGCCAACAACTCTGTAATGTTAGCGCAGCACATTAAAACGCGTCATCCATCGGAGCACCGTTTCCACTGTAGGGTCTGCCATTACTACACCAGCACCACAGAGGCCATGGAGGTCCACCTGTCTGAAGAAGCCCACCAACAGGTGGCCAAAGAGAAGAACATCAGCTCTCTGTTTAAAGACTGTGTTGAAAAAATCCTTGTGATTCTCTCAGATCAAAGGGAGGACGGAGACCCTAATGAAGCCATGGAGGTTCAGGATGCAGAAGAGCCAGCTGAGGCCGCGAGGAAAGGTTCTCCTCACAAACGGAAGCGAGGCAGACCGAAGACATCTAACGAGACCGTTTGTAGTCACTGTGGGCTCGTTGCTTCCAATGCCACCAACCTCAGCGTTCACATACGGCGCAGGCATAGCCGGATGTACAGCTTTGTTTGTAAGCTGTGCAACTACTACTGTGTGACCAAAGGCGACATGGATCGCCACTGTGAAACTAAAAAGCACATCAGCAAAATGCAAGCGGCCGGAAGTGAAGAGAGTGGGGTAGTTCTGCTAGACGCTGAGCAGCCGAGTCAAGCAAAGAACGCTGAGGCAGAACTAGGTGACAAAGTAGCAGAGATTGAGACGACTATTGAAGCGGATACAGATCCCTCCAGTGTGCCATGCAAGAAAAGCAAGAACGACTTGGGTAACATCTGCTCTCAGTGTGACTTTGTCGCTCACTCAACTCCGTCTCTTGCTCTCCACGTGCGACGCAAGCACACCAAAGACTTTGAGTTTGTTTGTCTAGCATGTAGCTACTACACCGTGACCCGTAGAGAGATGTTTAGGCACATGGCAACAGAAAAACACAAGCAAAAACGTGAGGGTTACCTAAAGAGACCGAACCGAAGCTTTAACAGTGTTAACAAGCCCAGCTCTGAAGACCCAGAGACAGTCACAGGATCAGAGGAGGTCCATGACAGCTCTGTTCTGACATCTGCGAGCACCACGACTGAAGATGCAGAGCATTCAACAAAAACAGATGAGGAGAGTTGTGCAAATGAAGATGGAGCGAATACTTCCAAAGACAACGAAGAATCCTCAACTAGTCCAATGGAATCAAACGAGTCTGACGTGGTCCAGTCAGTGACGATGGAGAAAGATGCAATGCTGGAGAATATGGATGAGGAAAACGTGTTTGAGGAGGAAGAAATTGCTGACTTAGGAGATGACAGTGCCTCTAGTGAGAAACACCTTAGAGGAATACAGTTTGATGGTTGCATCTTTCCCTTAAAAACATTAGAAGAGCACAAGCAGACACCACATGACGGAGAACAAACTACAGGCGCATCACACCAGCAGGGCACCAGAAAGCCTAAAACCCCAGTTGGATCTGAGACAAAGACTGCCAAAGCAATTCCACGGATCCGCTGTGAGGACTGTGGATTTTTGGCTGATGGCATAAGTGGCCTAAATGTTCATATCTCCATGAAGCATCCATCCAAAGAGAAGCATTTCCATTGCTTGCTTTGTGGAAAGTCCTTCTACACCGAGAGTAACCTACAGCAGCACTTGAGCAGTGCAGCACACATGCGTAACGAGCACGGAAGCGTTGAAGATCTTCCGGAAGGAGGCGCCAGCTTTAAATGTGTCCGATGCAGTGAGCCCTGCCAAACCGAGCAGGAACTGTTTGTGCATATCAAAGAGAAACACGAGGAACTGCTGAGAGAAGTGAACAAATATGTAATAGAGGATACGGAGCAGATCAACCGAGAAAGGCAGGAGAACCAGGGCAGTGTTTGCAAGTACTGCGGTAAAGTGTGCAAGAGCAGCAACTCCATGGCTTTCCTGGCTCACGTTCGCACACACACAGGTATGTCTCCCTCTGTCTTTACCGTTACATACAGGATGTTCTGTTAGTCTATTTTTAACCATCAAAATATTTACTAGCATTTAGTTACCTTCTTGGTAATTTCTTGGTTGGCCATACTCACTTACAGCCAAGCAGAACTGATTAAGTCTGCATACTGAACTGATCTGAGGTTGCTCCCATCGGCCCTGTGGTCTAGTGCTAACTATAGACTAGTGTTGTAAAAAATACCGACTTCTGTACCACGTGTGATGAAATGTGATGATACCAGCATTTTCCCCTAGCATTTTGAGCTGATGAACAGATAAACACGGAAGCGTTTGAAAGCAGGTGTCTATCAGCGGAAATATTAGGGATCCACTGATAGACGCCTACTTTCAAATGCTGCCGTGTGTATGTGTGTAAGCGCTCAGTGAAGACCATCAAAGCTGTATATTTACAACATGTTTTTGAAGCGTTGATCATTGTAGTCAGTCACAGACATATCTGTTTAGTGCATGAACACAATGACCAATCAGAGGTGTTTAAGAATGTGCTCGAAATGCTTTTTAAAATGAAGTTGGTTTTGACAACACTACTATAGACTGTAAAAAAAGATGGACGACGTGTCTCCAAAATATCCCAAAAATGGCCATTGACATCTTGCGCCTTGGAGCCCGAGTCTCGTGAGGTGGAGCCATGGAATCAAGGCCCCGCCCACACTCCCGCTCCCGCAGACTCATTGGCTAGTACAGCTGTCAATCATGACATCACAGACCGTTTTTAGATCAGAATATAAAACTAAAACATACGTATATCAGCGTGATAAGAAATACCTAAAATGACAGAATCCATCTTTGGGAAAAATTTATTTAGGTGTCGTTGGATTGTGTCATTGAATGCTTTGGCTTCACTGTGTTCGTGGCACACTTGGTGCAAATTTCTGTCATTAACTACTCACCCTCATGTTGTTCCACACCCGTAAGACCTTCGTTCATCTTCAGAACACAAATGAAGATATTTTTGATGAAATCTGAGAGGTATATGACTCGTCCATAGACAGCAATATAATCAACACTTTCAAGGTCCAGAAAGGTACTAAAGACATCTTTAAAACAGTCATGTGACTGCAGTGGTTCAACCTTAATGTTATAAAGAGACCAGAATACTTTTTGTGCGTAAAAACAAAACAAAAATAACCACTTTATTCATCAATCTCTTCCCTGTCATTATCTTACGCAGGTGATGCAGTAACACAGTGAAGGCTTTCAGGTTCTACATCTGAATGCCGGTTCAGTATTGGCCGGCTCTAATCACGTGATCAGCACGACGCATGCGTGTGACGCTGACGCAGGAGCCGGCCAATAATGAGTCAGCGTTCTGACGATGAACCTGGAAGCGCTGGACGTGAACAATGTATGAGAATGACACAGAAGAGAAGAGATTGTTGAATAAAGTCGTTATTTTTGTTTTGTTTTTGCGCACAAAAAGTATTCCCGTCTCTTCGTAACATTAAGGTTGAACCACTGCAGTCACATGACTGTTTTAACAATGTCTTTAGTACCTTTCTGGACCTCAAAAGGTGCAATGACGTTGCTGCCTATGTGTGGTTCAGATACCCTTGCATTTGATCAAAAATATCTTAATTTGTGTTCTGAAGATGAGCGAAGTTCTTACGGGTGTGGAACGACATGAGGGAGAGTAATTAATGACTTTTTTAATTTTGGGTGAACTAACCCTTTAAATCTATTTTGACAGATTTGTCAATATGGTGAAGAAAATTCAGTGTCTTGTATTTTCCTCTACAGGATCTAAACCGTTCATGTGCAAGATCTGTAACTTTGCCACCGCTCAGCTGGGCGACGCGCGCAACCATGTGAAGAGACATCTGGGCATGAGAGAGTACAAGTGTCACATCTGTGGGTGAGTTCACGAGACACGGCCTGAAATCCATTTCAGAAATATTGTAATTATTATTATCTCAGCTAAATGATTGCTTAATGTATATGCGTTTTGCAATGCATATTTGAAGCAGTTTTGCCTTAGTGTCCTACAAACGGCACGAGTAAACAAGCCAAAAGAGACATTATTCATTATGCTCCATTTTGGTAATGAAATGGAGGCAATTATGCTGAATCATATTTATATTGTTAAGAAGATATAGACATCTTGGACACTAGATATGGGGTAAATCATTGCGTAATAGCCTTCGCAGCTCAATGAAGTTTGATTTCAAAGTTTGAATTGAATTTATTAGTTGTAAACTCAGATTGTTTTAGGGTGTTTGGTGCACTGTATTGTATGTCTTTCTGATGAGTGATTTTAATGGGTTTGCATAAAGCATACAAAACTTCATCCATAAAAAAACAAAGTTCAATCCAGTATAATTTCCATTATCAACATTTGCCTTTTGGTTCATAACTCTGGAATTGTAAAGGCTAGGATCAAAATTTGTCCTCTGAATCCTTCAATCAAGAGCATATATCTCTGGTTTGATTTCCGTATTTAAATGTTTCTTATACCTGTGTGTTACAGATGGGCATTTGTGATGAAGAAGCATCTCAACACTCATCTGCTGGGAAAGCATGGACTGGGTCAGCCCAAAGAGAGGTTCTGAACCACACATACACTTCTGTAGCACATCACTGGCCAATACTGATATGGTTTTGGGTGTGGCCTATAATGACTGACCATATGAACGGTTACTTCCTGGTTTTCGTTAAGCCAGTTTGGTCATGTCCGGTGAACTGTTAGCTGTCATTCTGTACTCGCTGTACATCGACACAAAACCATCAGTGGTTGACTTTTTATGTTGTATTTATATTTTAATGCAGTTATCACACTCATCTAATTTGCCAATAAACCAGTTTTATTGATTGCAGTAAAGACAAAGCTAACGGGAACATTTGAATAAGAAACGCAGCGTCTGTAATTAGACTTCAAATGTTGTTTTTAATGTGATGACCAAAAACATTATTTGTTCATCCTTCTGAGATTAAAGCTGCTGTCCGTAACTTTTTTTGTGTTCAAAATTTACAAAAATTATATAATGAGAATGTACAACATGAATCCATTTTCCAAACCGTGTTTTTGTCTTACCCTGAATCATCATGGTACACTTATAATATGTGTTTATATTCGGTTAATTTCAATTGTCTGGTAGGACCCGCCGCAGAGCATCACAGTAACTGCGTGACTCGCCATAGACATACACGGAGAAAAGTAGCTCCGGCTACAATGTTCTTCCGCAAGACGCGTGCAGTTCTGTTTATTAACCACTAGAGGGCCAAAAATTGCGGACTGGTGCTTTAAAAATAAATAAAGACATTAATTACCACTATAACCAGTAGATGGCAGCAGAGGATCATTTATTGGCTCATATTAGCCATGTCCTGTAATCATTTTTTTTCACGTTTCGCTTTTGAATAAATATTAAACATAAAATCAAGATTTAAAAATACATTTTGTCAAGGTGAAGTATGAAGTACTCAAAAAATCTCATGAAAAACAATAACTTTTCTTGTGCACGAATTACACAGAAGCGCACGCCGCTCTCCCTTTATAATCACTGAAGCTGTCAGTCAGTGCAGCGCAAGATCACACTTCTGAAAACTCACATTTTATTCAATGAATCTAACTAAAGTGCACAATAAATCTGTAATTTACAGTGTGTTGAGGCTTTTTTTCACAGAAAAGTGTGAAAACTGATGGTCGAATTGAATTTTGCTGAGGAGGAGCACTGAGGGACGCGTCTTTTTTATGCGTGTTACATTTGAATAACTAAATTAATGCTAAGCCCGACTATTTAAGTGACAATAATCTGATTATAAACTAAGTATTACACTATTGATGCTGTTAAAGCTACCTCAGGACATTGAAGATACCGACACATCAATAAATTACATTTCACCGGAAGTTTTCCAGCTGGATTATATTATTGCAGAAGTTCTTAAGAACGTACCGTGCATATGATCAATTGACCTATAATCTTGTGATTACAACATCCAAATGGCACAAAACCTGGTACACATTGACAACATGACATTCTGATGAAACCTGACAGTTTAATGAATTTCCTGTGCTAGAGGGCACTTATAAGTTAACATAATCCTAATAGTGCAACTGTTATCAAAGACGTTGAAATGTGACACACACACACAGATGTACATCCATAGGACCGATTCCTTCATAATGGGCTATTTTTGTCATGTTCTTCACATTAGATAACTGTGACATTACTTTGCATAGACAACTTAGTTCCTGTCTCTATGAAGCCCCTCCATCTGAAAAGCACAATGTGCTCTGATTGGTCGGCCGGAGCGGCATGTTGTGATTGGTGTTTGGGAAATGTTCCGCCCCTTACCATAACCGCCAGTTTCAACACACTACTAACTAACTCAACCAGGCCCCGCCCCTTTATTCTGCGTATGAATTATTTAAATGAGGAATACTGTGAAGAAAACTCAAGATGGAGGCGTTTCAGGAGTTCAGAAACACTGACTCTGATATAGAGAAGAACTCCCGCTGGAGGGACTTTGTGACTTTGCAGAAACAGCAACATTACACACTAAAGACAGATGAAAACAGCAGAATAGGTGCTCTTTAAATGTCCGAGTAAGAACTGTGGCTGAATGTAGTGGTTCATTGGTTATATGTTCTCTTTTGTAGAAAGTTTGAGTGTGATCTGTGTGAGCGCACCTTCAGTGAGAAATGGGCTCTGAACAACCACATGAAGCTGCACACGGGAGACAAACCCTTCAAGTGCGGATGGCCCTCGTGTCATTACTCCTTCCTGACTCTCTCTGCCATGAAGGACCATCACAGGACACACACAGGTACAAACACATCAAAACACACACACACACACGCCTGGCTTCAGAAAGAGCTTGTCTGATCTCTGTGTGTTTGTGTCAGGAGAGAAGTCTTTCCTCTGTGATCTCTGTGGGTTTGCCGGAGGAACTCGTCACGCTCTGACCAAACACCGTCGCCAGCACACAGGTACACATTAAACTGAGATTCAAAATGAGTTCCTGAATTTGAATTGAACATAACAGGATGCAGAATTGCATTTCAAATTTGCATACAGAGGAAGAATTAAAGTGAATCAAAATGCAAAGAAAGGTGTGGACCGATACAACAGTAGACAGAATCAGCTGATGTTTTGGACCTGTGCTGTGTTTGCTGCAGGCGAGCGACCCTTCAAGTGTCAGCTGTGCAACTTCGCGTCAACCACACAGTCCCACCTGACGCGGCACAAGCGTGTGCACACGGGCGAGAAGCCCTACCGCTGCCCCTGGTGCGACTACAGGTACGACACGCACCGTCACATGATCCCTCAGACATCATTCTCTTATGCTGGTTTGCTGCTTAAGAAACATCTGATTATTATCAATGTTGAAACATAATAAGAACTAATATAATTATTAAATAAATCTGACGTCTCTTCAGCATTTAGTGAATTTCAACAAGAATTGTGTTTCCTGTTTGCTTCTCCTCTTGTCTTGTTGAACACTTGTTGTTTGTATTGTCAGATCGAACTGCGCAGAGAACATCCGTAAACACATCCTGCACACAGGCAAGCATGAGGGGGTGAAGATGTACAACTGTCCCAAGTGCAGCTACGCCACCAACGCCCCCATGGACTTCAGGAACCACCTGAAAGAGACTCACCCTGACATTGAGAACCCAGACCTGGCTTACCTGCATGCAGGTACTGCATCTGTCTTCTTCTCTTCTTGTCTCTTTCATCTTTCTTTTAAAGAGCCAGTCAAAGTCAACAGTGGCTATTCTAGCATAACCTGTCACTGATTTCAGATATACAGGTCAAAAGTGACGTTCGGCCTGGGAAAATTGACATCTTCACCCTTTATTCAAATATGATTATAAATGCGTTATAGATGTTGTAGTCATATTGCGTATTTGTGCTTGGAGTCGATTGTTTTATTTGTGATAATAACTCAATGAAACAAATTGTGTGACATCATTTTTGTCCAGACCATCATACAAAGAAACTATGAACACATGCAAAAACAAGATAAGCAAACCAACAAGATATTAATAACTGATTATGTTGTAGTCAATGCTTTTTCCTGTCAGCTTTTTGGTTTTATTTGCATTTTTTTGCATAGTAAAATAAAGCCTGTAGCTGTACCTTGACTTTTTACCAAATCATTTTTTCAGATAAATACCTTAACCAAGTTTAATGTTTTGATCTTCCCTCATATTTAGAATATTTAAAAAATATAAAATATTTTCCTCATATTTTGAACTTAAAAACTCATTAAAAACAAAAATCCACTTTTGTCCACTACTGTATGTGACAAAAATTGTACTCGGTAACATAATCTATTACATTACACATTTTATGTTTCCAGCTGGTATTAAGATGTGTTTTGGTTGATCGGATCACAAGTGTACGAGGGAGACATGTTCCCGTTTACACCTGGGCCCTCATTTATCAACAGTGTGTAGAAAAAGTTCTATATTTTGTCCTACAAATGAAATTTAGAATGTGCCTAAGTACAAGAAAATCCGTATTTATCAAACGTGCGCACACTGTTCTTACGCACATGAATAAGCAATCATTGTTGATAAATCCCACATGTGCGTAAGTACCATGCTCGTTCACGGTCATTAGCATTCAGAAACGCCTCCAACGACCCATATATGGTGACAACACTTCCCTTTAAAAGTCATGTGATTGTGTTTTTTCCTCACCGCAATAATGGCAAAGAGAGCTCCCGCCAAGCAGAACAGCACGATCTTGGAAAACACACTCTCTGCAGAGCGCATTGTTTGCCAAGTCTTCTAATAACGCAAGATAAGCCACTGAGAAAAACATTTTTCACAGCTGTCTTTTATAGGGTTTGACACCAATTACGCATCGTGTTTAAAACTAGACAAATGATAAACTGATTGCTTTATAATTAAAGGAAACACAGGACATATGTGGATTGCTTAATGCATACTGTGACACTCTTAAACGCTTTTTATGTGTAGTGTCACTATTCTACCACTAGATTCACTAGATTCAGAGGTGTGCTTATATTTACACACATTTCTACTTATAAGTACAAGTTGGTGAATCCCACACTTTGTGTAAAACTGTTCTTACGCACTCATTACGCACAAATCTGTCCGTATGCACCGTTGATAAATGAGGGCCCTGGTGTTTTAATCCGTCTCTTTTGTCCACTTTCAACCACTTCTGTCCTGATTTCTTCGAGGGGAGGGTCTATGGGCGGGTAAATGTATGGGCCTTTTCAGATCTTTCAATCTAATGGACAAAACAAGATTGCGCAATTTACATGTGAACCCGACAGAGAAACACACGGAGATCATCAGCTTTTGTTTCTGCTCTGACAGCCACAAGACCAGCCAGCCACTGAGAGCGTGCTAGAAATCAGGAATGATGGAGAACATTGTGCTTGGTGTGTTTTTCATCTTCAAACCATACTTGAGTCTTCAGCTGACAAAGTTTAAAGCGGTCCTTGATTATGATTTGACTTTTTTAACTTTAGTTAGTGTGTAATGTTGCTGTTTGATCATAAACAACATCTGCAAAGTTACGACACTCAAAGTTCAATGCAAAGGGAGATATTTGTTTAAGGACTACAACAAACAGCTGGTAGGGACTACAACGAGCTTCTTCCTGGGTTAGTGACATCACTAACCCCAAAAATTTACATTAACCCCGCCTCCGAGAACACACAACAAAGGGGGCGGGGCCATGTTGGGCTGCTTTAGAGAAGAGGAAGAGTTGTTGTAGTAGAGTGTTGTTGTCATGCTGTCATTTCACGCCGGACTGCTTCACAAACGAGGGTCAATTCAAAAGATTAACATGACGGCACATGCTAGTGGATGAGTTGAATCAACTCCACAGCAACTACATAAATTTATCCACTAACCATTCAGAAACGTCCAGTTTCATTCTAAAAGTTGTAACTTCTTCCTGAGTCTCTCCATCAGTGTCGACTCCGGTTTGAACAATGTAAGGCTGAACACCGTTACTGACAATCCTCATTTTGGCTGCGTGAGATTCTCCAGCTTTGTTGATGTTGAGCTGTTAAAGCTCCGCCCTCTTCTGGAAAGGGGGCGGGAGCAGCAGCTCATTTGCATTTAAAGGGACACACACAAAAACGGCGTGTTTTTGCTCACACCCAAATAGGGGCAAATTTGACAAACTTTAATAAATGATCTGTGGGGGATTTTGAGCTGAAACTTCACAGACATTCTGGAGACACCAGAGACTGATATTACATCTTGTGAAAGGGGCATTATAGGTCCCCCTTTAAATCCCATCTGTCTAGATCGCTTCCCATAATGTTTACACATTAGGTCAGTAGGTGGAGAGTAGACGGTCTGTTTGAACACATTCAATCACATGAGCGTTTACACTATGAAAGCAATCCGGTCAAATGTGTTTTCAACTGTCTCTGGAAGTGGTCGAAAGTGGACAACCTCAAAACATTTTACGCCCCGTTCACACCTGTATTTAGTGTCGTCTACTTGTGATCCGATCAACCAAAACACATCTTAATTCCAGGTGGAAACAGGGCCTTTGATTACTTTTAGATTACTTTTGACTTAATTCGTTTATCATATTAGTTTAAATAGGATAATCTTGTACCATATTGATATAAAATTATAAAGAGAAAGAAAATATATAAATTTTTGTCATCAACAACATGTTCAGCCAGTGAAGACCAGAGGCTGGCATTATGCAAATTAATAACAAACACACGTAGGTTCAGCAGGAAGTGAGACTGGAATTACTGATGACTCTTTCTTTTGGGAGACAAAAACTCCATCTGCACTTTGATCTTTGAAACTTTCCAGACCTTTTACATTCACAAACAGCTCTATTACACACTGCATGAAAGGGAGTATCCCAAAAAGCATAATGGGACACTTTTATGGATCAATCTGTCATAAAGCAGTCATATTGAGCTACAGAATACACTATATCACAAGTGGACAACACTAAATACAGGTGTAAACGGGGTGTAAAACGTTTTGAGCTTGTCCACTTTCACCATTGTCAAAACGATCCCCATTCATATGAATCCATGAAAATGACTAAAAACGCTGTATTCTGCTGGCAGGCCATTAGATGGCGATGAAACACTATAGACTGAACGTGTAATGTGCATGACATCATCGTTTTCACAGATTCACATTTTTGTTGTTTACACGGAGACCATTTTCAAAATCTTGCACTTTGAAACCCGTTTTCAAAAGTTTGTGTTTTCAGACCACCAAAACCCAGTTGTCGTGTAAATTAATGGCCAAAACGCATTAAAAGTTTTCGGTTTTTGGTTAAAACGGTGTCATGTAAACGGCCCCTAAAACACCAGGTGTAAACGGGAATGTGTATCCCTCGTCTACTTGTGATCCGATCAACCAAAACGCATCTTAACACTAGGTGGAAACAGGGCCTTAGGAAAAAAGAAAATGACACATTTAGTCCTGGTTCACTGAGAGATCATACTGTCATTTTTAACACCGAACAACACT
The DNA here is from genome assembly GCA_037950665.1 of Hypophthalmichthys nobilis. Taxonomy (NCBI): domain Eukaryota; kingdom Metazoa; phylum Chordata; class Actinopteri; order Cypriniformes; family Xenocyprididae; genus Hypophthalmichthys; species Hypophthalmichthys nobilis. The sequence goes on along the minus strand of CM075481.1, from coordinate 34,774,599 downwards.
AAACCGCAACATCACGACTATGACAAGAAACACCGTGTATGCTTGAGCGTTCTGTCCTGTTTAGGGTCACATCTTGTGACATCACGTCCTGTTTTAGGTTAGTTCAGATGACTTTGGTCCATGTTGCGTTCATATTTCAGTCGAACTGCACCAGAGTTCATTTGGAAGTGGACTGAGACCCCATGAAAAGGTCCACTTGTTTGTCAGTGTTCACACTTATTCAAATGAATCGCACCAGAGTTCATTTTAATCGAACCAAAGCTTCCACGAGTAAACATAGCATTAATGTGTCTGTCTGTCTCTCCTGTGTTTGTGTCAGGAATCGTGTCCAAGTCGTTCGAGTGTCGTCTGAAGGGACAGGGCGCGACTTTCGTCCAGGCCGAGGCGGCGTTCGCCCCTGATGAGAGTGAGCTGGGCTCCGAGGCTCTTCAGCAGGTCATCATCATCCAGGGTTACGGCGGCGGGGAGGTGGCCATCGATCAGGCCCTGGAGGAGTCGGCCGCCGCCACCCTACAGACCCTCGCCATGTCCAGTCAGCTGGGCGAAGTGCTGCACATCACTGAGGACGGGCAGCTCATCACGTCCAGCCGGGACGTGTCTGCAGCAGGGCAGACCACTCGATACGTGCTGGTGGAGTCGTCCGGAGAGGCCGCAGGAGAAGCGCGAGCGCAGGAAGAGGCTGTGCACACTGTGTCCGAGTCGTCCTCCGCTCTGGACGCTCTGCTCTGCGCTGTGACGGAGCTGGGCCAGCAGGGCGGCGCTAGAGAGGGAGAGATCACCGTCACCACAGTGTCCGATCAGCTGCCGGCAGAGAAGTGTGAAGGTCAGACGTCTCCGACTCAGACACAGGAGTACGAGGAGAGGGCGGAGGTGGGCGTGGTCATGGGCTCGGCCAATGAGCACACGTCTGAGGAGATGCAGGAGGTGCTGCAGTTTGCAGCCAGTCAGCTGATGATGAAGGAGGGTCTCACTCAAGTGATCGTCAATGACGAGGGCACTCATTACATAGTCACGCAGCTGGACGACTCGACCCTGCACGTCCAGGGCACGGTGGAGGATCCGTCCGGACAGGAGACCATCGTTTACTCGGAAGTTAGTCCTGAATGATGAGTGGATCTCTTCACACGTCACTAGATTTGAAACCCAGTGTCTGGCGACTCTTCTTCCTTCTAAGACAGTAACTCAGGGTCACTTCCCATCACACTTTTTGGGATGGTTTGTTTTGGTTGCTTTGTTTTTTGGGTTCTTTTTTTTGTTTTTTGATTGCGAACAACCTTCTAGCAATTCTTTTATTTTATATGTATAAATGCAATATATCCTTTTACAAATGGCTAATAACCAGAATTTTGTTTTTTTCAGTTAAATGAGTGTAGATGTTTAGATTACTAATGAAAACGTTGTTAAACATGCACCTTCTGTTTTCCTACTCCTTTATGTATGTTTGATTGCTGAAATACCTTTTCTGGTGCAGTAAATGGATTCAGGACTGGACATCTCCAGAAACTCCAGACAGCATGATCAGTGAAGACTATAAAATAAAACTGTGAAACATGAGTATTTGAAACCTTGAGATTTTATTTGGTAAAGGAGGTATTTGAGGTGATAGGAGGTATATTTAAAACTACTTCCATGTGACGTTTCCGAGTTTGACTTGCTTGTTAAAGTTTTCATTTGAAAGTGAACTAATCCTTCAAGTCCTCTAAATAAATAACGGATCAATTTGTTTCAGGTACATTGTAGATATGTTTAAAAAAGATGCACAAAAGTTGGGTGTAAACTCTTCGCTGGGCTTCGTTCCATCCAGCCTTTGATAAACATTTACACCTAAAACTAAAACTTCACCCAGCACAGACGATGTGTGTTCCCGCAGACACAGCGATAGTTGGACGATGGATACAAAGTTTGCTGATAATAAAGAACTGAATTGCTCGAATGAAGCCACTGCACCATCTGATTTCAATTCTTACAACGCAAACGCCCTAAGCATGCAAATGGTTATTTAAAGTCAGCAGTTGTCCCTGTTTATTAAAAGTGTCATACAAGCCTACTGCAAAGCGCTCATTCTGAAATCTGAATAAAGGTTTATGCGTTTTTAAGGTTTGTGCATACAGCATAATTCAGCCTACAGTTATTCAACTTGTTTATGTAATTGTTATGTTTTAGATAATGTTGTTTTTTTAGTATAGTAACTTAATTTATATGATTCGCTGGCTAAATATCACTTGCTGTGAATGGACTTAAAGACGTAAAATATATTTTCCAAGCACAATGTCTCTTCAGGCCAGGCGATGCATGGGATACAATATCTGCTAATAATCCCAGATATATGTTCATATTTAATATTTCCTGGGCAACATGAAACTAATCTTGTCCTTTTCTTGTATTCTTGACTTTTCACTTTACACCAACCTTTGACTATGTGTAAGATTTAGTCTCAGATGTGAATACACCTAGATGGTGCAACAGGTTTAATTCTACACAGGACTTAAGGCGTATTTTACGTCCAGCCTAGTCTTACAACCGGGTGTCTGTCCAGGTGTATTTATTGATCAGCCACAGCATTACAACCACCTGTCTATGCTGTAGGCCAGAGCAGCTCTGATGAGCCGAGGCCTGGACTCCACGAGACTCCTGAACGTGTCCTGTGGTTTCTGATCATTGCTTCCCAATCCTGGTCCTGGAGAAGCCCAGCACTGCACATTTTAGACATCTCCCCAAACAAACACACCTGATTCAACCCATCAGCTGGTTAGTAAAGACTGGAGGGCCACAGTCCTGCAGAGTTTAGCTTCAACTTTAAACCCTGATGCAGCTCATCAAGTCCCTCAGGATTATGTGAGGACTCCAGGTATGCGTGTTGGATTGGGTCAGCTCTTAACTCTTTAAGCGTATTAAAAATGCCACATAGACATAAACAACATTAAAAACTTGACTTTCATCACAGGAGTCTCTAACATTTTAGTTACAAGTGACTAAAATAATCAACCACATAGTAATTAGTACATTGACTGTAAATGTCAAAGATAAAAGTCACTCATGAGGGTGTTTTTAATTTATTATAGAATAAAGAGCAGCTTATGTGGTGATAAATTGTTATTCACAAATGTGTATATGGAGAAGACATGACGTGATTGGCAAAAGTAACAGCAGGAAATACACACTGTTGTGATTCTGTGCATTAGTCTCAGGCTCATTATGTAGATAATAATAGGCTTAAATTAAAAAGAAAATGCAATAAACTTTTTCATCAGTTTCTTTTGCTGACCTGGATGAAAAAAAGACATATAACCTTCAAAACTGGCATTCAAAATTATGTGATCATAAGAAAAATGGCATTTATATTTTTATAACTACAGTAGCAAAGAAATAAAAACAACAAAACATTCATGATGAGTATTTTAAAGTAAGCCAGCAAGAAACATTTTTTCTAAAATCAATTTTATACCATGATTACTGTAGTTAAGGCTAGTTTCCTCAGTTCTTTCTTTGGTCTTGTTTATGTTACGTGTTTGTGATTTCTTATTTCAGTAACACTTTACAATAAGGTTCATTAGTTAAACATTAGTTAGTGTATTAACTAACATGAACTAACCATGAGCAATACATTTGTTACTGTATTTACTAATCTTCGTTAACGTTAGTTAATGAAAATACAGTTGTTCGTTTTTTGTTCATGTTAGTTCACAGTGCATTAACTAATTTTAACAAAATTTTAATAATGTATTAGTAGATGTTGAAATTAACATTAACAAAGATTAATAAATGCTGTGTAAATGCAGTTCATGTTAACTAATGCACCTTATTGTAAAGTGTTACCCTTATTTCTGTGTTCCCGGTATAGATCATTCTTGTTGTATTCTCCATCGTTGTGGATTTTATACAGCCACCAACCCTGAGAGAGACCAGTTCTGCACAATCACATATGAAATCTAATGTGAAACAACTGATCATATGAAAGTGAGTATGTTCAATGTACACCAGGGTTCAGTGGCTTCATTGGTTGTCTATAATGATCATAACTCTATACTTTTTAGATTAAGTTTTGTATTATGTTTGAAAAGAAGAGTGCCCAAGAAATGTTTGACCAGCTCCAGTTTCTGCTCACTGTGACATTCAAAACCCCGGATGACATAAACAAGCACTTTTATTGGCCTGACATGTCTGCAGACATTAAAAATGAGCGAGTTTAATTATGTGAATCATTCTTTGTGTTCATACTGTACATTTCCATTGTTACTGATCAAAACTGTTTCTTTACAGTATATTTTAGGTCAGACTGTGCTGAGAAAACAATGTTCTCTGAAGAATCAAAATCAATGTTTGTGGACCCTGTTGTGGAAAGTAATCTTTGTATGAAGAACACAAGGAATATTTTTAATGAATTTTTTATGAACATGAATGTTTATTAGCCATGGATTATTGTGGGGATGGATTTAGTGGGAAAGCTCACAACAGCGAGCGGTACATCTGTGTAACGGCAGATTACTTAATAAAGTGGTGTGAGTTTGCTGACGTTTGCTGAAATAAAAAATTAAAAACGTTCTCTTTGTCCAAATGGCATGAGCCTTTGTACAGTTGTCAACACTTTCTAGATCTACAAATAAAAAAAAATGAATTGTAATAATATCTGTTTTTATGTTAGTGTGAAAAAAAAAGTCACAACACCCATAGACAGAAATGAAGTGGCACACATTAAAACATCCACAGTGCAAAATGATCATGCTCACACACTCACAGAGGAATACATTTGTGAGACTATAACACATGTTATGGAAACAAAGTCATGTGACTGCAGATCAGGTGTAACTGTGACTTACATTACACAGTTCATTCTGTTACAACATCATGGCGAAACTCTGGATTATATTTTAGACTCTAGTGATGGTGAAGATGTGGCAGATGCTGAATCAGAGGACTTTGATGAAGCTTCTGAAACAGAAGACCATCTAGAGCAGGACCAAGATCACAACGAAACTGATGAGGAAAATTCAGATGAAGAGGATGCTGATGAGGAGCCAAACACTTACCTCTCTGAAAACGGAAGCATTCGCTGGACACCATCTCCACAAACAATTCAAAGACAGCACTGCAGATTACCCCAGGAATAACCAGGAATAAATTCCAAAGATTGTGCTTGAGATGTCACATGTGGAGGGGAGAGAAGTTTTTGCTGATGAGTGGACCGATCTGGATTTGGCAGACATTCAGGCCTATATTGGTCATCATTCTCGCTGGGGTTTACCGCTCCAACAATGAGGCCACGGCAGGTTTATGTCATCCAGATTCCAGATGTCATGTCTTTGGATACCTTCAGGAAAATTTCAAGGGTCATCAGGTTTGATGATAAGCAGACAAGAATTGTTCAACGTGCAAATGACAAATTAGCAGCAATCCGTCTTGTGTGGAACAAACGTGTTGAACGTCTGCCGATGATGTACAATCCTGGCCCAAATGTCACGGTTGATGAGAGCCTGGTGCCGTTCAGAGGGCGCTGTCCATTCAGACAGTACATACCCAGTAAGCCAGCGAAATACGGCATCAAAATTTGGGCGGCATGCGATTCGACAACAAGCTACGCCTGGCAGATGCAAGTTTACACAGGCAAGTCTGTGAGTGGAGAGCAAGAAAAGAACCAGGGGATGAGAGTTGTGCTTGATGTCACCGAAGGCCTGCGGGGTCACACAATCTTCTGTGACAGTTTTTTCACATCACATGCCCTTTCCCAGGAGCTGCTGAAGAGGAGGCTTACAACGGTCGGAACAATTAGAAATAATAAGCCAGAACTCCCACCTGCCCTGTTCACTTTTAGTCAATGTTTGCCTTTATGGAGACACAGACCCTTGTTTCTTACTGTCCCAAAAAGGTAAAACTGTGCTTCAGCTTAGCACACTGCACAGGGACGCCTCAGTAAGCAGCAGAGACGACAGGAAGCCACTGATGATCCTGGATTATAACAAATCCAAAGGAGGACTGGACAACCTGGATAAGGTTTTTAGGGTTTTTTTCTTTTCTGTTTTTATTGAAATGTGAATAGTAGTTATAATGTGTGTCTTATTTATTTTGCAAGCAAACAGCAGCAGATGAAGTGTGTGTGTGTGTGTGTGTGTGTGTGTGTGTGTGTTTGTAATACTGCAGATGGTAGGCACGAAAGACAGCTTGTTGGCCGATGGTGCTGTTTTTCAACATGCTTGATGTCTCTGCACTGAATTTCTACGTGCTACGGTCTGACATCTGTCCAGAATGGCACTCAGGGAAAAGCTTCAAGAGAAGGCTATTTCTGGAGGAGCTTCTAACAGCTCTGGTGGCTCCCCTTATGGAGAATCGACAGCACCTTCCACACACCCCAGCCTCTCTCTGTGTCCTGAAAAAAGCTAAAAGATCTCTAGAAGTGGAAAATAAAGCTTCCACATCACATACAGAAGCAGGAAGAGGATAAAACGCCACCTCTGTTCCCGGGAACAGGATCGGAAAACCACAGTGATGTGCAGAACCTGCGACGACCCCGTCTGCAGAAGTTTACCATGTCTACTGCTGCAGTGCACTGACTCATAAACCAGACTGTATGAGATGAGACCACAATTATCGTTCCTAGGTGTTTGATTTTTTCCTATTTATTGTTTTCTTTAACTAATTTTTTTTTAATTTTTTTTACTGCTTTATTTGCTCATTTGTTATTGCTGTTCAGTTCATTGCATTTTGATGTTCATGTTGTGTATTTGTATACACAGTATGTAATATAACTGTTCATTTCTGTTCATTTTTCTGTTTATTTAGTAACTTAAGTGTAGATTAAATTTGTAGAGTTATGTGAAAAACAGATGACTGAAATAAACTCTAAAGACTCAAACATTTCTCTTTATATCATCTTGTTCAAGTTTGATTCTAATCATAATGTAACATTATTGAAAAACTGATTTTTTTTTTTTTTTTTTTTGTTTTTCAGAACAAAAAAAGCTAAACTTTGACAAAAAGTAATTTCATAATATGTAAATATGAATCCAACTGGAAAAACTTGTAAAAAGATGTCTTTCAGTTAGTCAAATAGCAAATAGTGGAGCTCTGCAGCCATCTACTGGATAAAGTCTTACTTTTAAAACTGCATTTTCCAAAAGATGGGCAAAAATCTTACTTTAAATCCCCATGAATGAAAGTTACAAATGTGGGTCTTTATAAAGTGAATTTTACATTAAAAAAAAAGCTGTTTTAAAACCTATTTTAAAAAATGTGGAGTAAAATCCAATGTGGAGTAAAAACATTAATAAACTGAGTAAAATTACATTTGTTAAAATATATATATATATATTGTTACAAAATTATATTTTGTTGCCTGGGGTCTCCGGTGCCCATGTGATGTACCAGATACCTGTGAGGAACACAATCATGCATTATATCACAGTTAAACACTGGAAGTGTCAACATTTTCTTGATCATCATGTGTGGATGATTTGCCTCTTTATTGTAGATCAATGTAAGTGTGTAGGACATGGTTTCAGAGGAGGGCATTTCCTTGAACAGCAGGACCGGTTGTACCAAATTGTTCAAGACAATATGGTGTAGGTGTGAAGGAAACTAATATAGAGGAAACTGGAAAAAGGAAAGGCTGATGTCATGCAGGTTGGGGAAAGTTTGATGACAATGGCAAAATATTTCCCAGGGTAAACCTTGATCACCGGTTCACTTCGGATCTCTAAAAAGGGGCAATCGTGTCTTGTCCATGTACACATTTGTAAATAAAACTTCAGCACAATCTTTTTTTATTGTATTCAGCATTACAGTAGTATCTTGGTTTATGGTTAATATGCAAGTGAATATATGGGTTATTACTTTAGCTTAATTTGTGAAAATCATTGTCTTGCTCTGTGAATCAAGTTACTAAGTTATTTACCAAGTGAGCAAGGAATATGGCACAGTACAGAATCACACCTTCATTCCACCTCAGACACATGGGTATTCATTTATACATTTATATAAGTTACCAAATTAAACTGTTTTTCAAATGTTAAACAGAAGTATGTCGCAAAAACACTTAAAGGTAGGGTAGGCAACTTCGGAGAAGCTAGCTTTGAAAGCATGAGATCCCGTCCTCCCTTCAGAGCGTCTCCAAAGCCACGCCTCCTCAAACACATGAACACGAGTGTCTGCGACGCATCACGAGAGACGCCGTTACATTACCTCATATCTCAAAGCACACAACATTACAATAATAATGAACATAAAGAGCGCTGACTTCAGCCAGTACCAAAGACTTCAGATATAGAAAGACACTGCACTCGTATTACTATGACTGGGAGAAAGTGCAATATGGCGGAATGAGTCCCGCCTTATAAATAAGAGCCAATCGGGAAAAGTCATTGCATCACTGCAGCTGCTGTTAGAAGCTCCGGTTGCTATAGACCTTATGCGCCAGAAAACAAGCGCACCGCCATCTTTATAATACTGTATTTGAACTATGGCATCTCTGTCGAAGAATGATTAGCTGGTGAAGTGGATTTACTTGTTGTAGAGTTAATGGAAGTTATCATGAGCATTGTAATGTTTAAAGCAGATGTCTTAACAGATGTCAGTAGACCCAGAAGATTTTAAAACGAGCAGTTCATAAATACGTAAGATCGCTGTGGAAATACAAACCGGAAGTCAAAAGACAACGAGCGCAGCGCTGAAAAAGGGGCGGGGCTACATAAGGTCTATAGAAACAGTCAGTGCTCTGAGACGTGCGCTTATGGCTGCACATGTGCATTGGCTACTCCAGCCTGAAAAATGCAGTTCTTTCTCATGATTTGAGCATTTAGAAACAAAATTTATGGGACAGTTGTTGTCATATTTCATTGAGAATTTGATGTTTCCCCATTCAAAAAGATAGGAGCTGTACATGCATGACTGAAACAGCTGCACGAGAGGCATTTCAAAGATGGACGCCGACTGAAATGTCTTGCCTGAAAGGGACTTTGCTTGTACCTCCTGACTGCTGCAGATTCATTTAGGCATTGACAGTGTTGCCATAGAAACGCATAAATCCGAGTCAAAGGACATAAACAGCTCAGAGTATAACGCCATGGGTTGCGTCTCGTAATTACGACAGGGCGTGAACGCAGCATAAGCTCGTTGTTCGGACCGAATGCAATGATTGAGGGAACATTTCTTGGTCTGGACTTCCACAAAACATATTATGTACATGTTTTAATATTTAGACCACTCCTATTATTGATTGCTATCAGGATGTGAAGAGAGTTTCAAATAGTATAACAAAAAGTGTTTATGAGAAAAATTGCCTACCCTACCTTTAACGGCTTGTTTACCTGGAGCGTATACTAACAAAAAACTGGCTAATCAACGTCTGTAATCAGATATCCCAGCCTGCAAAAATTCATTTACTTGTAGAACTTGTAATTACAACGTGTAAACATTTTCTGAGAGCTACGACTTGTACCACATGACCACTGCAGATTTAAGGTGTGTTGGACCTAAAGCAGATTACGACATGGCGTGAACGCAGCATGATTTGCAGGCGTCACTTGAGCTGCTATGAATACGCGGGAGACTCCCGGAACTTGGAGAGGTGGGATGTCTGTGTAATCATTAAATCAAACATACACACAGGACACAGTGACAATCTACAAACTATTGTGCATAAATGAACAGTTATAGGCTATATATATATAAAAAGCGTAACTTAGTTCTACAATTAAACAAAATCACGTTACCAAAAACAGTTTCTGTGATCCCAGGAGCACTAATTTTTAATGGCGCTTTAACTGGAAACTCATGAATATTCATGTTAGCTCCGCCTAGTTTCACGAAAATCTCAAAGCTCCACCCCTTTAAATTTCGCGCAGTTTTCCTTGACATAAAAGGTGATTTATGCTGCCTTCACGTGCTGTCGGAAATTTGATAATTTTCACTTCTTAAGTCGTAATTCCGAGCTCATCGCATTCAAATTTCGAAATGGGAGGGCGTTCATTTTCTTACCTAAACTCATATAAATTTACAATAATTCCGAGAGCACGTGAAGGCAGCATTAATACATAAAAAGTAGTCAAAAATCTATTTCATGTCATGAAATTGAGGCCATTTTTCCAGCACATTTAATTTATTGTCTGTTTATAAAATGAAACGCAGATAATAATGTCACAGAAAGAACCAAGTATTTATCTGAGACTCTAAACGCCCGGTAGATGTCGCATCATGATATGGCGCCGCTGCCTGCGCTGTCTCAGCTCGCTGAACTCGGCCGCCATTTTGAAATCCAAATCGCTCACACTACACCCGCTCTATAAACTGGAACTATGCCGCGGGGCCGGCCACGAAAACAAAGGAATAAAGATGACAACGAAACCGGTAAAGTCTACTGCAGTCTCACGAATAAAAACCTCACACCATAAACTGCTCGCTTAAGTGCGTAGTGCATGCCTGAAATGGGGCAGAAGTTTAGAGAAAGCCATTTGAAGCGCGTGTATATAGTCCCCGGATATAGTATTGCTGGTGTGTGCGCGCGCGTGTGTATCGTTGTGTTTTTGTGCTGCTGCGGGAGTGATTGCGGCGGAATGATATTAATAACGCGGTCGTGTGCTGCTGGAGATTGAGAATGCTCGCTGGAGTTCTTGTCTCAGACTTCAGATTTCTGCACCAGCTGAACCGAAACATTTCTTTAAAACGCATTTTGAGCTGCTCAGCATCGCTGCTAATGTTAGCTAATGCTTCCGTACGTTTGTAAGGAGGGGTAGAAGTTGTCGAGCAGTTATGTAAGCTGTGTTTACCGCCTGTTCTGGGGGATAATGTACAGGTGCTGTGGTGATGCCTTATATAGTGAGTTTTATTGATCTAAACAATACACTGGTTTTCGCTGATGTTTACTTGCTCTGCAGACTTTACTAGCTGTCAGGTGACCAAACCCTTCCTAAAGCAGCTCGGTGGTCAGACAAAACTGGTTTAGGTGATCTTTTTCTTCTTGTAGCAGGGTTACTATAGTACTAAACAGACACGTGTTTTAACCTGTAACTTTAACCACCCGTCTGTCATTGTTGAATATATTATATTATATAAAATGTAATGGTAGCATGACTTCCACTGCCAGTTACAAACAGCCACTATGTTAAGACTGTCTTAAGAACTAGTCCTGACCAACTAGCACTTAAACAAGGGTTAATCATCAGTCTTACTTAGTGGATTCAGAATAGACATATTTTATGTTACTGTTGTTATAAAGTTATGACCAGTCTTGAAGAAAATACTTAGATGACAAAGTTTGAACAGTTTATGCAACCGGCCACTGCTAAAGTAACTTTGCAAAACATTTCATAACATTTATTGAAAAGTTACAAACGAAATAACGATAAAGCGGTTACACGTTTTGTCCTATAGGTGCCAACCACTAACAAGCCCAAATACAGAATTATTCTGAAAATAAGCCCCAAAAAGAAGGCAACCTGTGACTGGCTGAATCTATATGTAAAATAATAAAATAACAATAAGAAAAATTGATCCTTGACTGAACATAGTTCAAGTTTGATCTAAATTATTCAATGCATGTAGAAGAAATGAGATGCTTCTTTTTTCACCGAAAAATGTCACCATGGTGAAATAATTTTGAGATATCAAAAATCAATCTTTAATGTCTTTGCCCAAGATTGGTGACAATCATATGAATCCCCTAGGAGGAGTATTTAAAGGTTCACCACATGCCCTTTCCACAGAATCCATAATGGCTGACTTCGGTTGGATGGAAGATATTTTGAAGAATGTTTGTTGTGGGGCACCGACCACTTCCATAGTGTTTAGTTTCAGTCAGTGGTGCCCCACAACTGTTCGGTTACAAACATTCTTCAGTTATCTTCTTTTGTGTTCAGCAGAACAAAGACATTCATACAGGTTTGGAACTTCCTGAGGGGGAGTAAATGATGACAGAATTTTTATTTTTGGGTGAACTATCCCTTTAAAGGACCCAAAAGTCCCTGAAACCTTGAAACGAAACTAAAGCACAGAAAATGTACAACTTTATAATAGTGTTCTCATTATTATGTTATGTTGGCTCTGCACATCTTGCACTTAGCTGTATTTTCATTTAACATATGTGCTTTTGGACAGGGTGTCATTCAGACGGGAGAACTAGACTATTCATTTTAGTTTACAAACTATTCACTTTAGTTCAAGAGTCTGAAAGCCACACTTTCCTAACTCTAACCAGTCAGACCTCAAGGTCCTGCCCAAAATACTGCTGTAACCAAATAGAAAAAAGAAAAGATGTTTTTGTAAAGTCACACCATCATTCGGGTTGAGTACGTAAACTTTTAAATGGGGCCATTTTTATAAATTCAGCTAATATTTTGTGTTATGGACTGTATGTAAGAGCTTATTCAATAAAAAACAAAACAAATGTTTTGATGCCTCTTATTTTGTTATTAATTATTAACATTTGTATTAACATTTTGCAGATTCTGTGAGGTGTTTGTAAATTACACTAAACAGAAACTTTATTACTGGAATAAGATTATTTACTGACATTAAGCAGTTGAAGTTGTTAAAAGTGTTTTCTTGGATCATGTTTTATTTCACCTTGTATCTATTATATCTGATTTAATTAATTATTTGAATTATCTTAACTATTTGATCTTTTATGTCTTAACTCAGATTTATAACATGTAATTTCTTTTAACATTCTTTGTTTTAACTAATTTTAGAATTTTTTTTTAATAATTGTATGAATAGACTTTTTAATTAATTTCATGAATTGTCATGATGGACCAAAATGAGTTTTTGATTTCTGTGTTTTGAAATATAAACATTTAAACGATTGCAGTTTTTATGTCAGATTTATTCAAACGTACATTAAATAATGAAGAATCAGTAACAGTTCAGTAAAAACATATAATGAATATGTAATATAGTGCATATATTTATCCTCTCTAGAATTTTTTTCTAGCTAACTCTTGAGTTTGTGGTCATTGAATGGTTTTTCTGAGGTAATTCTGCTGAAAGAAACAACCAAAACCAGCCTAAGCTGGTCTTAAAGCCTGTCATAGCTGGGTTAGCAGGCTGATCTAAAGGCCCGTTCACACCAAGGGCGATAACTATAATCACCTTTATTTATATAGCGCTTTTTACAATGCAGATTGTGTCAAAGCAGCTTAACATTGATAACTGGTATATAATTTTAGCTGCACAGCAGCTCTTAAAGAATAGTGTCAATGTCGGCAGATCAAAGCACTGTTGAATATCAAATGTCAAGTGATTCATAATGATGAAGATGCAGTCCTGAAACCATTCTAGATAGAGGTGAATAGCAGAGTTCACACCACAGTTATAACAATAACAACAACACAGAGAAACGATATTGGAATCACTTTTAGAACAATTTTTTTCCAGCTGATAAACTATAAAAACATTGACAGCCAATCAGAATCCATCCTGCTTTAAAGCTTGAGCGTTTAAAGCGACAGGCGACAAAACTGCAGCGCTTATAATGGACAGAACGTTCTCATCTGCTGGTGTGGACACAAAAAAAAGTTATTGTTAGAGAGGTTTTTAGAGAGGTTTTGGCCTCTTCTTCAGATGGTCAGGCTGGGAGACTAGCTAAAACCAGCTAAATCTCTGCGGTTGAAACACTGATTGATTGATTACATGAGCGATGATTGATTTCAGTTAGTTGTTCTGTATCTTTCAACATTCCTTCTGATGTTCATTCATGTTTATTTGGTGCTGTAACTAGTAGTAAAGAGGAAGAGATGATCGGTTAAACTACAGCGATCCGTCGCCACACATTAAAGACACAAAAAAACAAACATTTATTGACTGAATTTAGTGATGAAACCGACCGAATATGAAAGCAGAGACTTTGTTACATATCAAAGTATCAAAGCACAAATCTGTGATTTTATTGATTATTGGATGGGAGGTGAGCTACAAATGTTTAGTGAAGTTTTTCTCATTCACTGTCTTTTTATTGGGCTGCAGATGGAGGTCAGGAAGCCGGATCAGAGAACCAGAAGCCTGCAGAGAACAAATGTAATATTTGCTCCCAGAATTTCCCCAGCGAGAGTCAACTTCAGAGACACCTGCGAGAGCATGAGGTCAACGATAAGGCAAGAGACTGCACTTCATCATCATCATCATCATCATCTCACACGTGATCTGGGCTGCACTGATATATGACCATATCATTTAACAGATGCTTTATATCACATAATGCTTATTGAACAGGCTCATAGCCAAGCGGTTTAATAATGGTATGAATGATCAGCAGTTTCACGCATGCTGCGGACAGTTACCTCACCTATAGGCCATGTCAATGTTAACTGATATCCAAACACGTTTCCTCTATCCACCTGTCATATAAATACACTAGTCCTGCCCTACATTTTCATTTTGCCTCCAGTTTCACTTGGAAAATATTACTCTACTGTTTAACACTGAATATGTTTACATGCACTTTGTTGGTGCCTCATTTTTCCACCACTTGCTTGTTTCCTCACCTGTACCTGTTACCTGTTACTTTAATTATTCGGTCTTCCCCATGCACACGCACACTCTTAATAAACCTGTAATATAGCACTGCATACTGCATTCACATCGAGCTTTTTCACTCTCATTGTCAAAGACAATATTTTAAGATATTTCTGGTACCTCTGCTGTAATGACAGCTGCTCATTTACAGAAACTAGGAGCAGCAGTATATTAAAAGAATTATAGTTCATTAAAATAACACAATTATATTTTTTAGTAATTCCAGAAACTTAAATAATGTTCTATGGGGTTTACACTTTACTAGCAATGACTTTACATGACTTTTCTAGTCATTTGTGAGCTTAACATAATAACTAGAAAAAAATCAATTCATTATGAAAATTTCCATGACTTCAGGTCTAGAAATCACACTTTTAAATTCCCTCATGCATCTATTTTTCTTTACCTTGAGAGAGAGCCCTGGTTCTTAAATAAAAATGCAGTTGTTGTGGGAACAAATTAAATTAATAAATATGCCAGCTTACACCTTGAAGCTGTTTTAGCTTATTTTAAAGCTTGTTTTGTCTAGTTTTGATCATCACTGATTCACACGCTCTCATAAGCCACTGACACTGTTTCTCTTAATTCTCTACGCGGCACAAGAAAAAAAAGGTGCTCATGTTTGTATGAAGTTTCAGAATGCTGCTTTCTGGAAAAACCCTTTAACAAAAGCTGTTTCGTGAGTCGTTGACTTTAAAACCTGTCTAATGTTCTCAGCGCATTGTAACAAAAAACTAAAAGTACGGTTTACTGTCATTGGAAATTTTTTTTATGCGTTAATCCTGTTTTGATAGAAACACTCTTAAGATGTTTTATTGGCTTCGATGGTTCCATGAAGAACCTTTAACATCTATGAAATCTTTCCATTCCACAAAAGGTTCTTTGTAGTGGAAAAAGGTTCTTTAGATTTTTAAATGTTCTTCACACTAAGAAAAAATGGTTCTTTTAAGAACGGTTCACTGAAAGGTTCTTTGGGTAACCAGAAATGGTTCTTCTCTGGCATCACTGCGAGGGGAAAAAAGCCTTTTGGAAGTGTAATGGTAAATGTGTTTGTCATGAACTGCTGATAACTCTTCCTCACTTCTTCCTGTATGCAGCCGTATCGTTGTGACCAGTGTCCGGTGTCCTTCAATGTGGAGTACAATCTTGGCCTTCATAAATCCACTCACACCACCAGCGAGCCCAAATGCCCCGTGTGCCATAAGAAGTTCTCGAGAGTGGCCAGTCTGAAGGCTCATGTCATGATCCACGAGAAAGAAGAGGTCTGGCACTTTCCTTTAATTAATTCTCAGTTCACCTGTAAAATCAGTCTTTCAGTGTCTGCTTGCGTTCTCTTTAGCAGCAGTGTCTGTTTGTGTTGTCAGAACTTCCTGTGCTCTGAGTGTGGAGACGAGTTCATCCTGCAGAGTCAGCTCTCTCTGCATCTGGAGGAACACCGGCAGGAACTCAACGGAACAAAGTCGCACATCTGCAAGACCTGCAGCAAAGAGTTCTCGTCACAAAATCAGCTGAAAGAACATTTGAGAAGCCATGCCAAGATCAGGTGTGACCACTGAATCAGTGCAGTTGTCTTCAGACAGAGAAACTCTGTCATCGTTTACATTTGCCTTTTTCTTCAAAAGCCAAATGTTCACACAGCACTTTTGCATGCAGCCACAGTTCAAGTAGTCAAAAAGGAAAGATTTGGCCACTAAAAGACTGATCAAATGAACATTTGGCAGTAATTCCCCTGGAAAGATGGCAAGTCATACAAATTTGGAACAACATGAGGGTTAGTAAATGACAAAATGATCGCATAATTTTCATTTTTGCATGAACTAAACTTTTAGGGAAGAGTGAATCACTTGTGCCCAAAAACATGTCCAATCTTTGGAAATATTAATTGTACTATGAAAACAAGCTGCAAAATGACTCGTTTTGAACCTCCTCAATGATAATCTCAGATACTGATTATGTGTCCCTTTTGATAAGGTTCACTCGTATTGCATCGAAGACGCTATAGGGAAAACTCCTTTTTCTCCGAATATTGAAGCTTATATTTAATAAAGCAGTGCAACTGCACAAGCCAAAAGCCGAGCAGCCAGAATGGGCGGGGCATCTGCCTATATAAGCGGCTCGCTTCGCCATAGGAATCAGATTTTATCTTCTTCAGCAACGATTACTTCGCTTGAACACCACTTTGAAGAAGCTTCTCGCCGTCAGATGAGCCCTGCAGCGAAACGAGCGATCTCCTGCAAGTAAGCAGACCAGCACAGCTGACTCCCGTTTCCCTGCAGCCATCTGGCGAGTTATTAAAAGAGCAAATTTCAGTGGTGTTGTTGCAAATGCTGCACCACGAGTGTGGCACGCAGAGCCCCTCTGCACCCATCTGACGAGCACAGTGCGTTGCCTGTCTGGGTAATCCCACACAGTCACCTGAAAACTACACCGTCTCAGCAGCCAGTTAAACCAGCGGCTGCCATTGCTCAGCCCAAGCCTGCGATAGAGCCTCGACAGTGCCCCCACTCCGCTAAACACTTCCCGCCCAGGTGTGCCGAAGGTGCTCTCCACCCCATTCAGAGCACTGGTCACAGTCAGAGCAGCTTTTCACCAAGGGGCTTCCAGTCACGAAGCAGAGATTGTCCCGCTGCTTAGTGGACACTATTGCTTTAGCCTACACTTCGATGGGTCTTCAATGCCCCATCAGCATCAGAGCTCACTCCACTCGAGGCATGGCCTCTTCTTGGGCGTGTTCCAGTGGTGTGTCCATCAGCGACATATGTGCGATGGCGGGCTGGTCCTCTCCATCCACCTTTGCCAGATTTTACTGCGTTCCTACGTTACAGACGCAAGTCCTCTCTGTCTAGTAGGCGTTGACCTCCTCGTGAGCTCGACGCTCTGTTTCCCCTGGAGGCTTCGGCCCACGGCCCTTTGGGCAGCCTTGCCCCTTTGGCCCCAATGCTTCTAGGCCCTTAACTGAGTGTCTTAAGCTGGGGTTGTTCTACCTTAGCATGGCGTGATTGGACTAGTTCCCCGTAGCGTCTTCGATGCAATATGAGTGAACCGTATTGAAAGAGAATGTTACTCGGTTACTAACGTATGAGTATTGCGTCGACGGCTCCACTATTGCAGTATTGCTACAGGCTCCACGCTTTAGTCAATTAAACCTGATTCCTATGGTGAAGCGAGCCACTTATATAGGCAGATACCCCACCCATTCTGGCAGGCTCTGGGAAGTGCACCCATAGGTTTGTGCACTTACGCCTCATTGCCATAGATTCATGCAGTTCCAACTGACCGACCAATCAGCTCGCGCAGAGCCCCGCTCGGCTTTTGGCACTTGCACTGCGTTATTAAATATAGGCTTCAATATTCAGATAAAAAGGAGTTTTCCCCATAGTGTCTTCGCTGTAATACTCGCAGTGTTTAATGTTAACAGCGTCTAATGTGAGTTTGAATATCATTTATAGCCGTACTGAAAGAGACAATGGATAATTCACCTTAGATCTTAAAAATGAAACAAGAACATTCAAACTGTGAACAGACAGTTGTATTCTACGACAAATATTGTTTCAGTCACTCAGTATGTATTTTTAATAATGTTAAAGTGGTGTAATATTATGAATTTGATCATGTATTTATCTTCTTGATTGCGAGTGCAGTGCGTTTGCACAGAGACTCCGCCCACACGCTCTTCTGATTGGCTGTGGTTTGTGGTTGATTTTGTCACGTCTCGTAGTCATGTGGCATCTGCTGTGGACAGACAAACTGCTTGTCTCTGTTGTCACATTATGTGACAAAGTAATGTAGGGATTGCAAAGAGGCTGTTGGTGCAGTAAGTAAAAAAACTACGGCTGTGTCTCATTTTGAAGGTTGCGTCCTCCAGAGGTCCATGTGTTGGCCACATACATCACTGACTCTGCATTTCAGCAAAGTAACCATTACATTCCAGAGTCACAAAGAAATAACGATACATTTTATAATGGTTGCTTTTCTGAAATGAGACATCCTTGATGCCTTCGAAGCTTATATCTGATCCAACAGTAAACCTGCAAATTGAAGCAGATTTACAACGTCCTCAAACTGTGTGTCCATCACAGTGAACATTACTTTTCTCTGGTGTTATTTTTTTCTTTTCTTTCACTTTCCACCCAAATTGCAAAAGATTATTAAATGGGCTGCTGCTCAATCTATGAGTCTATCATGTCAGTCTATAATTGTTTTCTGAACAAGCTTGTCACTTGCCGACTTTTTAAATGGTTATATGGAAAAACTAGACATTATATACGAAACCACTGAGAATCACACACCGGACTTTAAAGTCTTTCTGAACACAACAAACTCACACAGAAACATGCACTTTGCTGCTAGGAAGAGAACAATATGTGCTCTAAAATGAGATCACTTTTGTATGTGTGAATGAATTCAAATAAAGTACTGTATGTACTATTTCAGTTCAGCTCTGTTGCTCATAATTGATCCTCACTTCATTTTTAGGCCTATTATAACAAGTTCAAGGAACTACAAGAACATTGATCGGAGAGGATTCAAGAACATTTGCCACCACTGCGGGAAGACGTTTAAGAAACCCAGTCAGCTTGTGCGACATATACGCATTCACACAGGTAAACACACACAGACCATGTTTATACTTCAAAGGAGAGGAATATTCTGTTTGAACGTGTGTTTTTGTGTGCTTCAGGTGAGAGGCCATATAAATGCACTCACTGTGGAAAGGCCTTCAACCAGAAGGTGGTGCTGCAGACACACATGGTGCGACACACCGGAGAGAAGCCTCACATGTGTCTGCTCTGTCCTGCCTCTTTCTCACAGAAAGGAAACCTGCATTCGCACGTTCAGAGAGTTCACTCTCAGGTAACATCTGTCCATCGGATTATCTTTGTAATGCAAATTGTATGTGTGTGTGTGGGGAGTATTTATAATCAGCCGTCATTCAAATTAATGATCAATTAATCACGTAATGGTTAACACTAATACCACAAAAATGTGGAGAGCTCCAGATAGGTATATATTGTTGATGAAATCTCTCTGTTTTAGGCGGCTGGTGCTCCACTCTTCCCATGTATGGACTGTAGCTGCGTCTATAAAAAGCTTGGCAGCCTCAATGCTCACATCAGCAAAATGCACATATCAGTAATGGAAGTTGAGGAGCCAACAACACAGGTGAGTTCAGTGTGTTCCTGTCTGAGATAAACTCCTCTTTAAAGAGGATGCACTGACTACAGCATCTGTCTTTAGTGTTGCTGTTTGAGCATAAAAAAGTCCCTCCAGCGGGAGTTCTTCTCTATATCAGTGTCAGTGTTTCTGAACTCCTGAAACGCCTCCATCTTGAGCTTTCTTCACAATATTCCTCATTTAAATAATTCATACGCAGAATAAAGGGGCGGGGCCTGGTTGAGTTAGTTAGTAGTGTGTTGAAACTGGCGGTTATGGTAAGGGGCGGGACATTTCCCAAACACCAATCACAACACACCGCTCCAGCCGACCAATCAGAGCACATTGTGCTTTTCAGAAGGAGGGGCTTCATAGAGACAGGAACTAAACAGAGCGTTACTGACAGACTGGGAAGAGAGGAGCTGAACAATGGAGAATATGAGGAAAATAATGACGATTCAAGCATTTCGTTCTCAGTTACACAAACAGCTCACCTGTAATGTATAACTCTGTCTTCCTGTTTTTCAGAAGGGAAATGCAAGGGTTGATCAGGGTGCAGTGGACTCGGAAGGGGCGGAGGGTGTGACAGATGTGATCCAACAGCTGCTGGAGCTGTCTGACCATGTGACTGCAGACAGTGCTCAGGCCCCTCCCCCTGGGCAAGCCATAGGCACAGCCATCAACCAGGACATCCTACAGGTACACAAGATCCGTTCCAGTGAAAGAGAGAGTAAGGGTGCGTCTCAATCCGCTCCCTAGGTCGTCAGTCACTATATAGTGTTCATGAGTTTGGGCGCTGGTAAGGACCCTAGATCACTACACCGTGGGACACTGATGAATGGTTTCCAGTGATATGACAACATCCTCGTTGTACAACGTCACTACTTTTATTTACATCAGTTAACCGTTAGTTAAGTGACCCAATCATAGCAGTGGGCCTTTACATCTAAGTCTTAAAGGAGACAGAGGGCTAAAATCAGGGTAGAAAATGGCCTTTTATTTCTAAATTATGATCTTTTGACATAAAAATCCTACTAACATAAGCTCCTCAGGAAATACTAAAAATAATTTAGAAATGCCATTCATGATGTGGTTTTCACAGCAAGCTCTGGAGAACAGCGGACTGACTGAGATTCCAGTTCAGCCTGAAGCTCAGAGCGGCTCAGAGAAGCTTCAGACGGACACAGTCGCCCCGACTTCAGCGGGCGATGGACCGGCGCCCTCCAAAATACTCATGACCGACACCGTTGTCAAAAAGGAGAAAAGAAGCATTATCAAAAAGCCTCCACAGATGCTAGGTATGCTTTACAGGCCTGGAACGCTTTCAGTGAATTATCTACATAACTACATGAATAAATCAAGTCAAGTCAGCTTTATTTTTATAGTGCTTTATAAAATAAAAGAAATTGTTTCAAAGCAGCTTCAGAGTAATAAACAGGAAAATACAGCAGAATCTGAATTTGCATTAACTTGCAAATTTGCATCATTGATTCTGTTAAAGCAGCCGTAGCAAGATAAAATGACGATCAGCAGACCAGTGTCCACTGATTCTGTTGGTGTTCTTCTCCGCAGTACAGCAGATGTGATTTCTGTGCTTGTTTTCAGGCACCATCAGGCAGGAGAATGGAGTGAGGTGGCACGGCTGCCCCTACTGCTCCAAAGAGTTCAAGAAGCCCAGTGATCTGGTGCGGCACATCCGCATTCACACTCACGAGAAACCCTACAAGTGCAAGCAGTGCTTCCGTGCCTTTGCGGTCAAGAGCACCCTGACCGCCCACATGAAGATCCACACTGGCATTAAAGCCTTCGAGTGTCCGTACTGCATGAAGTGTTTCTCCACGTCTGGGAGCATGAAGGTCCATCAGCGTCTGCACACCGGTGAGAACAACAGGCTTAATAAAGGGGCGGGGCCTGCTTGAGTTAGTTAGTAGTGTGTGGAAACTGGCAGTTATGGTAAGGGGCGGGACATTTCCCAAACACGCTCGAAGCGTGTTTACTCAAAGAGCAAACAAAGCAAAGCTTACACTTCTTCAACAGCTGCCAGATCAAAATGTGAAAACAGGTGAAGGGGTAAATGTGCACATCACTTGGAAAAAATGTCTTGACTTGTATGTGCCTTTCCTCAGGTGTTCGGCCGTTCCCTTGTCCTCACTGCGAGAAGTTCTTCCGTACATCCGGCCACAGGAAAACTCACATCACCTCTCACTTCAAGAGTATCCACCATAAAAAACACAAGTTCCCCCGAAAACCTCACAAAACCCGAGTGTCCCGGAGCAATCTGCCTTTGCCTGATATACCTCTCCAAGACCCCATACTCATCACAGACATGGGTACAAACACCATCTCTCTCCAAAATAACAGTACCTGACCTTGTAGTTCCTCTCATGTATCATCGTATTCAGTCTAAATCAGGGTCAGAAATTAACCCTCGGGCCAAAAATGCCACAGAAAGTGACAAAAATTCCCCTGAAAAGAATCTCTCAGTGTTATCAAACCTTTGGTATATGTAGTTATTTTCTATTCTAGGCTTTTTAAGTGTTGTTTGTTTGGAAAAGAAATGCCCTGAAAATCCAAGTGAATATTTTCCTTCATTAGAAAGCTTAATCTCTGACGCTGATATACACAATGCTGGGCCTCTTTCACTTCATTTTTGATCATGATAAACACTTTTGTTCTACATTTAGACATTCTTTGTTACTGAGGACTGCAAAATGCTTTAACTAAAAAGGAAGTGTAGAAATTGTTATCCACAAGTAAACTGATGCTGATATTCTCAGAACTGGCTTTAATTTGCTTTAACTTTCTGTAAGATAACACAGCTTAAAACACTTTGATCAGTCTGAAGAGTCCTGTGGTCACTGTGGAGGTGCACTGAAGGATTATTAATGTGTTGTGTTGCCTGTATCACTGCAGGACTCCTGCACAACCAGAGCTCACGGGCCGCCCTGCAGCAGTATCTGGACATCGTGGAGAATGAGCGTCCGTATAAGTGTGGATTCTGCAGCAAAGCCTACAAGAAGTCAAGTCACCTTAAGCAGCACATCAGGTCCAAGTCATGCACAGTTAAAAACATACGGATTTACATTTTAATAAGAAATCAGAAATCAAACTGCAGCAGGATGAGAGTTTGGGGCGTGGCTACTGTAGCAGGTTGAGAGTTTGGGGCGTGGCTACTGTAGCAGGATGAGAGTTTGGGGCGTGGCTACTACAGCAGGTTGAGAGTTTGGGGCGTGGCTACTGTAGCAGGATGAGAGTTTGGGGCGTGGCTACTGTAGCAGGTTGAGAGTTTGGGGCGTGGCTACTGTAGCAGTGCTGAGAGTTTGGGGCGTGGCTACTGTAGCAGTGTTGAGAGTTTGGGGCGTGGCTACTGTAGCAGTGCTGAGAGTTTGGGGCGTGGCTACTGTAGCAGGGTGAGAGTTTGGGCCGTGGCTACTGTAGCAGGATGAGAGTTTGGGGCGTGGCTACTGTAGCAGTGCTGAGAGTTTGGGCGTGGCTACTGTAGCAGGATGAGAGTTTGGGGCGTGGCTACTGTAGCAGGTTGAGAGTTTGGGGCGTGGCTACTGTAGCAGGATGAGAGTTTGGGGTGTGGCTACTGTAGCAGGCTGAGTTTGGGGCGTGGCTACTGTAGCAGGATGAGAGTTTGGGGCGTGGCTACTGTAGCAGGATGAGAGTTTGGGGCGTGGCTACTGTAGCAGGATGAGAGTTTGGGGCGTGGCTACTGTAGCAGGATGAGAGTTTGGGGTGTGGCTACTGTAGCAGGTTGAGAGTTTGGGGCGTGGCTACTGTAGCAGGATGAGAGTTTGGGGCGTGGCTACTGTAGCAGTGCTGAGAGTTTGGGGCGTGGCTACTGTAGCAGTGCTGAGAGTTTGGGCGTGGCTACTGTAGCAGGGTGAGAGTTTGGGCCGTGGCTACTGTAGCAGGATGAGAGTTTGGGGCGTGGCTACTGTAGCAGTGCTGAGAGTTTGGGCGTGGCTACTGTAGCAGGATGAGAGTTTGGGGCGTGGCTACTGTAGCAGGTTGAGAGTTTGGGGCGTGGCTACTGTAGCAGGATGAGAGTTTGGGGTGTGGCTACTGTAGCAGGCTGAGTTTGGGGCGTGGCTACTGTAGCAGGATGAGAGTTTGGGGCGTGGCTACTGTAGCAGGATGAGAGTTTGGGGCGTGGCTACTGTAGCAGGATGAGAGTTTGGGCGTGGCTACTGTAGCAGGATGAGAGTTTGGGGTGTGGCTACTGTAGCAGGTTGAGAGTTTGGGCGTGGCTACTGTAGCAGGATGAGAGTTTGGGCGTGGCTACTGTAGCAGGCTGAGAGTTTGGGGCGTGGCTACTGTAGCAGGATGAGAGTTTGGGGTGTGGCTACTGTAGCAGGTTGAGAGTTTGGGCGTGGCTACTGTAGCAGGATGAGAGTTTGGGGCGTGGCTACTGCAGCAGGATGAGAGTTTGGGGCGTGGCTACTGTAGCAGTGCTGAGAGTTTGGGGCGTGGCTACTGTAGCAGGATGAGAGTTTGGGCGTGGCTACTGTAGCAGGATGAGAGTTTGGGGCGTGGCTACTGTAGCAGGATGAGAGTTTGGGGTGTGGCTACTGTAGCAGGCTGAGTTTGGGGTGTGGCTACTGTAGCAGGATGAGAGTTTGGGGTGTGGCTACTGTAGCAGGATGAGAGTTTGGGGCGTGGCTACTGTAGCAGGATGAGAGTTTGGGGCGTGGCTACTGTAGCAGGATGAGAGTTTGGGGCGTGGCTACTGTAGCAGGATGAGAGTTTGGGGCGTGGCTACTGTAGCAGGATGAGAGTTTGGGGTGTGGCTACTGTAGCAGGTTGAGAGTTTGGGGCGTGGCTACTGTAGCAGGATGAGAGTTTGGGGTGTGGCTACTACAGTTGGTGGAGCTGGAGGGTGTTTAGCCACTATAGGTTCATGACTGACACGTTACAAGAAAAGGATATTTCATAATTGACATAGATTAGCAAATGGAAAAAAAAACAATCAGCTTCATTTACAGAAGTGCAAGCCAAAATTCTCTGCATTAAGCCCTTCAAAGATTAAATAGGTCATGAACATGTCAACATGAACATGACATTACGATGTTACGTGCTTCAATGGTAGCTTCAGTACAATATCATCATGCACCTATCCATAAAGATATATGATCCAGTCTATAATATTTACTTTGACATGTTCAGTATATACAGACTTAAACAGTTGTGGTGCATCTATTAATGTGCCCGGTGCAGATACGTTGGATGGGTTGATTATAAGCGAGACGTTCGCGTTTGCTCTAGACAGAGTGTTTGCTACTCAATTACTTACTCATGACACATAGAAACACAGCTAAAAGTATTCCTAATATGTTGGATGCTTTATTGCTTTATTGTTGGACACCTACATTTACCTGTTGAGACATACCTTCACAAGCAGCCGTAAGAGCTGTGATTGTGATGTTTGAGCTGGGGCGACACGTCTAATGGGCGTTTGCAAAATATGCTAGGTGCCACTAGTGTCACAGAAACTACATACTTCACCTTTAAAATGAAAACATAAAACTGTGTATGTGAGCTGAAGCGTTTTGATGGCTGATGTGGGAGTTTCCTTTGTTTTGCAGGTCACACACAGGTGAGCGGCCGTATAAGTGCCTGCAGTGCAGTAAGGGATTCGCTTCGTCTGGCGTGCTGAAAGCTCATATCCGCACACACTCTGGCCTCAAAGCATTCAAGTGCCTGCTGTGTGACACCACCTTCACCACCAGCGGCAGCCTGCGACGCCACATGACCACCCACAGCGACATACGGCCCTACATGTGTCCCTACTGCCAGAAAACCTTCAAATCCTCCCCCAACTGCAGGAAGCACATGAAAACACACAGGTGACGCTTCACGCCTGGCTCATGTTTATTAATAAACAAGCAAACACCTGAAACATGTCCATTGTCGATCATGTATGCATGTAATTGATTCGCTTTAATCATAGGTTATTTTATCAGTAATAAAGCTATAGTAAAGACGAAGTCTCCATTCAGCACCACTTTCATGCATTGATATAATGATGATGATAATGGGATGTGCTGTGATACGATAGAGTCGCTTTGTGTGTGTTGTCAGGTATGAGCTGGCTCAACAGCTGCAGCAGCAGCAGAGCTCAGATGACATGCAGCCGCCCGCAGCTGTGGTGGGCACAGGGACCCAGAGCATGCTGGAGGTGGTGGGAGACGGCCAGCAGGTGGCGCTGCCCACTGCACTTGGGGAAGATGCCCTTCAGGAATCAGGTGAGAGGGACACAGGCTCTTTTCTCCATGGCTGCATCCGAAATCACGTACTTCCCTACTATATAGTAGGCGAAAAACAGTATGTGACGAAAGAAATATGTTCAAATTCACAGTATTCATAAAAGAGTAGGCAAAGTACCCAGATGACCTACTTCCTGCTAGATTCTGAAGTGTGCTTATGATGGACACTTTACTATTCCATGAGACAGAACTGACGCTGGTAGATCACATGATAATGACAACATGACGAATGTAGTATGTCCGGATTACATTCATACTATATAGAATGTACGTTTTTAGCATTTGTGAAGTAATAACTTATTCAAAATACATACCTACTCAAGAGAGTATGTGATTTTGGATGCAGCACAACTATAATATTTTTTTCTTGTAAGACAAATGAAATGTGCGATTTATTTAGTAACAAACATGAACTGGGACGGTGAGACTGGAGACCATGTTTGTTTGATGGTTTGAGTAGCAGGTACAAAAATGAATCCACAGTACAAAAATAAAACAAATGTGTAAAAGTCACTCTTTAAAAAAGTTCCAGCAGGAGGAAGCGTCTCTTACCCTGTGCTCAAGAGCAGTGAATGATTTATTTGTCTTATGTTGTTTGATTAACATAAAGTGACAGCAGTCTAATAAACCTGCTGCCGTCTGTGTCATTAAAGACCGAATGTACAGATCTAATATACTGTATTGACACCCTATTTTCTCCCAACTGATTTCGTTCACTTAAGACATAACTGACTGTGTATACATGAACACTTGTCAAGACAAGCATTTCGACATAACTTTGTGTGTACTGAAGCATGATTAGATGTGGTGGAGAATTCAGTTGGATACCTGCACACTGTCTGAGGCTTATTTATTTGTTGCACATGGAAATGTCAACATTAAGTGAAAATGAGTTTGAGTTTACACTGGATTTATATACTTTGCCTCCTCATTTCACAACTGGTTCACTGGTTTGTGTTCATAGTGTACATCATTACTTAATTTAAATGGGAAGATGGGATTGATATAAAGCAGCATTAAATGAACAGTGAAAAAATGTATTTATCCACAGAATCATATGTGAGTGCGCAGCACGCTCTACCAGAACACATGAGCCAGTTTGAGACACCAGCGCTGCCTCAACCGACCTTTGAACAGCCAGCTATGACACAAGGTAACACACATCATGCACACCCTTCTCAATGTAAATACACTCTCACA
The DNA here is from genome assembly GCA_037950665.1 of Hypophthalmichthys nobilis. Lineage (NCBI taxonomy): Eukaryota > Metazoa > Chordata > Actinopteri > Cypriniformes > Xenocyprididae > Hypophthalmichthys > Hypophthalmichthys nobilis. Next base: position 34,747,477 of record CM075481.1, on the reverse strand, counting down.
AACGTTTACTGGGCAGCCAGTGCTGTCTGTGATCTCTGTCTGTAGCAGGGAGGTGATGTTGCTGTCGTCAGAGATGTCTGTTCATAAGTTAAGTCAGCGTCCCACTAGCCGACTTAAACATCTTGATTGTGGTCGTTTTCTCACTTTCCAACACTTTTTGATAATCTCTGTGATTAAAAAAATCAGAAAGGATGACAGATTTCCGATTCCTGGTCACATGAAGCTTGCCAAAATAAGAACAAGAGCACCACGTGAACATAAACTATTGTTTTGTACTGAACTTGGAAGCGGTGACATGATTCATTTCAGTAAGTTGTTCTGTATCTTTCAACATTCCTTCTGATGTTCATTCATGTTTATTTGCTGCTGTAACTAGTAGTAGAGAGGAAGAGATGATCGTTTTAGCTGAGGCACTACAGCAATCTGTCACCACATATTAAAGGGTTAGTTCACCCAAAAATGAAAATTCTGTCATTTATTACTCACCCTCATGTCGTTCCACACCTGTAAGACCTTTGTTAATTTTTGGAACGCAAATTGAGATATTTTTGTTGAAATCCAATGACTCAGTGAGGCCTCCATAGCCAGCAATGACATTTCCTCTCTCAAGATCCATTAATGTACTAAAAACATATTTAAATCAGTTCATGTGAGTACAGCATAAGCTTCAGAGCGTTATGAATCAGTGTGTCGAATCAGCGGTTCGGAGCGCCAAAGTCACGTGATTTCAGCAGTTTGGCGGTTTGACACGCGATCCGAATCATGATTCGACACGCTGATTCATACGCTCCGAAGCTTCATGAAGCAGTGTTTTGAAATCGGCCATCACTAAATAAGTCGTTATTTTGTTTTTTTGGCGCACCAAAAATATTCTCGTCGCTTTATAATATTAATATTGAACCACTGTACTCACATGAACTGATTTAAATATGTTTTTAGTACATTAATGGATCTTGAGAGAGGAAATGTCATTGCTGGCTATGCAGGCCTCACTGAGCCATCGGATTTCAACAAAAATATCTTAATTTGTGTTCTGAAGATTAACGAAGGTCTTACGGGTGTGGAACGGCATGAGGGTGAGTAATAAATGACATTATTTTCATTTTTGGGTGAACTAACCCTTTAAAGACACAAAAACACATTTATTGGCTGAATTTCGTAGTAAAATTGATAGAATTTAAAAGCTGAGACTTTGTTTCATATAAAAAGTAACCTGCTCTGTCTTGTCTGTCAGTGTGTTGTGAGAAAATGGACATGTGGCGTGAGAACAGTGTCAATTGTGTGAGTCTGAATGTGTGAGAGTTGGTAGCCCTGCATATGACAGCATTTTTTATTTTATTTTTTGTAGCACTGTTAAACTTTCCCACACTCTACTGGTTCGGCTTCGTTTGCACTGCTGGAGCACTGTTTGTGCTTCATTTTCTACAACATGGAATAACATCCGTGAATGTAATTCATAAACTGGCAACCAGTAGTGGGAGCACCCACCTGTCAGCCACTGGCAGTGTGAATACAGAAAGCTTTTGGGCATAAATGCAGGTTTGGGCCTGAGACAGACTCTGTCCCTGTTAGAGGAGAGTCTAGCGCACAAGGGATGAACAGAGACGGGTTGCAGCTTGCTGACAGGTTTGGCAGATGCTAACGTCCGGTGCAAAGCTGTCTTATTGTAGCACAACGTTGAGAAGATAGGCTGTTTGCACCAAGAGAGATCCCGTCCCATAACACACTTTCTAGTCCATCTAAAGTCTAGACTCATCTTTATATGACTCGTCTTCCTATACATGTGTAGAAGTGGGTGTTGGCCCACCGACAAATTGTTAAACTCAACATGGCAAAGAGGCGGAGCATACAACATGAACATAAAATACACCAAATGGTTGTGATAAAGGCACAAAGACAAAAATCCAGCTGAAGTGTTCGCCCTCCTTGTCACCTGATCCCTCAAGCAGGATGGAATAATCATCCTGCCCAGAGCCGAGAGGATTGTCAGAGCAAGAGGGAACACTCAAAAGGATGCTTTCAGATGTGCTCTTGCAGTACTGATTGCATTTGAGCCCCACAAGGCCCTCAAGGTGTGAAAACAGCAGCATTTCCCCCATCCAAGTCACACTTCAAATCAGCACAGTGGAAGCTATTTTTAATCTCTGAACACTTGCAATACCACATAATAGATTTTGACCTCTCCGCTAGGAGTGTAGCTCTAGCTGAGCTTCGAACACATGCTCCTGTCTGTCAAGCCAGACCTGCTCTAGTTGAATGTTTCTGCAGAGGTCAAATACAGATGTCCTTGCCATAGGTGAATTTGGATCATGAGCTGATGAAAGGCCTTCAATGATCCAATAGCAACATTCAGATTTTTTAATGCTATGAAGTTTTTGAAATGCTATGAATTTAAGTTTATCCAGTTAAGACTGATTCTAACTTACTTTGCCTCACTTAACTTATTGTAAAAAAATGTACACTGAAATATGATATTTATGAAATAGCGTAATAAGTATTTTCATATGTAAATAACATTCAGAAAATGTATTTGAAATTAATAGCAATAAATAAGTTACATTATAAAAACATAAGAAATTACATTTATTTATTATGCTGGATTTTATTTGAAATAAATTTATTTGAATTATTTATTCTCTCTCTTAAAATGTAAACGACTGTAAATGTCAGCATTAATCATATATGTCTAAATTGAAGTTTGTCATGTAAAACATGAGCTTATTTTAAATCTGCTGTTTTATTTCAACCGTTATTGCTTGTCGGAGGCTTTCATAAATATTTAGTTCATATGTAGAGTTATGTTTCAGCTAAGTTTAACGGTGCAACACAAACATTTTTAGTAGTGCGTAAAATCATAATCACGCTAGACTTTGAGCATGCAGTATTTCTAGGGACACTGCAATGATCATGATATGATGTCTTAAAAATATAAATTCAAAATATAGCAATTAATAATAAATCCAGAAATGTAAAAATGATATAATTTACTGCAGGTAAGTGAGTTTGATCGGGTTGGAGATAAACTCTGGCCCTCCAGGGCTGGATTTGAGGTACCCTGATTTTAAAATGTGTCTGTGTGTGTGCTCTGTTGCAGGTTTCACTATAGCTGAGGGATTTACCCAGCCGGCACATTTCTCTACAGTACAGCAGCTTCAGGACTCGAGCACACTGGAGTCGCAAGCCTTGACCACCAGCTACCACCCTCCCAACCTACTGAACGTAACACACACTGAGGTACAAACACCCTGAACGTAACACACACTGGGGTACAAACACATCACCTCCCAAATTTTCTGCATGTAAAGTCAAACATACATAAACCTGGTGCTGCAATACCCCTGTTATGGAGGTCTCCCTTATCTGAGACGTCCATTTCAGGTCTTAAAGCTTCAGAGTTGAATCCGGTGTGTTTAAATAGGGATGTCGGGGGTTCGCCTTTTTACATAAACTGATAAAACATAAGGAAACATACATTTTCACCCCCTCATTTGAGTCAACTGCATGATTTATGCATGCCCATATTAGCAGCTTATCTGTTCTCAGAGGACATGTTTCCTCAGTTCAGTGTACTTGTGACTCGAAAACTGTTTTATTCCAAGTGTTATTTTTGTTAATAATGTTAAAGCTGCAAATATATTTGCATCTCCTTTCTCCTTGCCTGACCCGGCGTGACACGTACAGCACTTTTACATTAGAGTTATTTGTTCAGAAAACATATGCATGAAATGAAAGTGAAATGAAATTATGTTAGTCTGTATGATAAATGTTTGTGTGTGTATTTATGTGTGTGTTTGCTCGTGTAGACGAGTGGTTTATTGCAGGAGGCGAGTCAAGGAGAGTTACAGCTGTCTATCCAGACACAAGACTTCCAGGATGAGGATGAAATCAACAAGAGAGTTTATCAGTAAGTTCATATGCCTCAAACACTAAAAGCCAGCTGCTATCCTACTCACTTTGAGGAGAAAATTAATTGTCTTGAATACAATGAATATGTGTCTTTGTACCTTTTTACAAGTAAAGCCTTGCCGTTAATAAATGGTTATGTAAGAAAATGCAGTGCTTCAATCTGCTTGATGTTGAAAAGGTTAAGCGCAATAAGCAGTAAGAAAGTCGGATGTGTAATAATATATTTGATCCAAGCATTCAGTCTTAAAGTGACAGCAGCCTAATAAACATGCTGCTGTCTATGTCCTTAAAGGGACTGTTCACCTAAAAATTACAATTCTTTCAAAATTTACTCTCCCTCATGCTGTATCAAAACCATAAGACTTTCATTTGTCTTTGGAAAACGAATGAAGATTTTTTTTTAACACCAACACACTTTTTTTAACACCAACAAAACTCTCACACTTCAAAAAGTAAAAAAAAAAAAGACATCATAAAAGTAATCCATATGAATAGAGCGGTTTACTCCAAGTCTTCTGAAGAAACACAATCGCTTTATACACTGCTCAAAAAAATTAAGGAACACTTTGAAAACACATCAGATCTCAATGGGGAAAAACATCATGCTGGATATCTATACTGATATGGACTGGGTAATGTGTTAGGAACGAAAGGATGCCACATCGTTTGATGGAAATGAAAATGATCAACCTACAGAGGACTGAATTCACAGACACTCAAATCAAAGTGAAAAAATGATGCAGCAGGCTAGTCCATTTTGCTGAAATTTCATTGCAGCAACTCAAAATGGTACTCAGTAGTTTGTATGGCCCTCACGTGCTTGTGTGCATGCCTGACAACATCAGGGCATCTTCCTAATGAGACGACGGATGGATTTCCTCCCAGATCTGGACCAGGGCATCACTGAGCTCCTGGACAGTCTGAGGTGCAACCTTACGGCATCGGATGGACCGAAACATAATGTCCCAGAGGTGTTCTATTGGATGTAGGTCAGGTGAGGTGGGGGCCATTCAATGGTATCAGTTCCTTCATCCTCCAGGAACTGCCTGCATACTCTCGCCACATGAGGCCGGGCATTGCCGTGCACCAGGAGGAACCCAGAACCCACTGCACCAGCGTAGGGTCTGACAGTGGGTCCAAGGATTTCATCCTGATACCTAATGGCAGTCAGGGTGCCAATATCTAGCCTGTAGAGGTCATGCTGAACGATGTTACAGGCAGGATAACGACTTGATGCTATTCTCTGATTAAAAAGTGTTCCTTTAATTTTTTTGAGCAGTGTATAATGAACAGAAGCAAGCTCTATGTATGTTCACTGATCAATTTGTGTACGTGAATAAAAGTGTATATTAAATCTGTTCATTGTTAAAAGACATATTTCAAAATGTATGGGCTCACCTCTCTAATTCTGCACAAATCCAAATGTTTCCATATTTGTGATGCAAAATTTGCTAATTGTATTATTTCTTCTGTAAACAAATCTTTGTACTTCACTCGAGTCTTCGCTCATATCTACCTAAACCAGCAGCCTGCATATGCGTTTGGTTCAGTTTTTGCAGTGATATGTGTTTTGTTTCTCAGGTGCAGTATGTGTGAAAAGAGCTTTAAAAAGTCCAGTCATCTGAAGCAGCATGTGCGCTCTCACACCGGAGAGAAACCGTATCGCTGTAACCTCTGCGGGCGGAGCTTCGTGTCCGCTGGCGTGCTCAAATCACACCTGAACACACACACAGGTGAACCTGCAAAGAAACACTTCATCATGTTAATTTATAATCCATTCTGAAACCCCGCTCATGCAATTCCTCCTCTGTGGCTGTTCTTCTTGCTCTCTCAGGAGTGAAGGCTTATAAATGTAACGTTTGCGATGCCTGTTTCACCACTAACGGTAGTCTGAACCGACACATGATCATCCACCTGAACACAAAGCCCTTCAAGTGCACCGTGTGTGAGGAAAGCTTCCGCACCGTCATCCTGCGCAGGAAACACATGAAGCTCCAGCATGCTGTCGGTCCCAAAGGTATGCCCGTTTCCTCAGTCAACATGATTTGTGGCATAATATTGATTACCTTAACAAAATTATTTAGTATTTATTTATTTATTTGTTCATTACATTATTTTATTTTAATGTTGGGAACCACTGCTACTTGCTGGGAAAAAAATGCTACTGAAAAATGTGATTATGTTGAGTGTGCGGTTCTTGACCAGAATGAACTGCAGTATGGACACGGCCTTGATGCCTAGTCAAAGATCTCCTGCCCATTACTGATGTTAACATGCGACTGATGTCCATAGTTCTGGAAAGTGATGAGGCTGGTGAGGAGGACGACGGGTCGGATCGCTCCGGGCTGAAGAGGAACCGCGGCGGCATCATCACGTTAACTGAAGAGCAGACGGCGGAGCTGGCCAAGAGAGACCCGGGGGATGAGGCGTCTCTGTCAGAGAAGGTTCTGGCCCAGACGGCTGCTGAACGAGATCGGATCAGTGAAGTTAAAGATAAATGTGTTGAGCTCAACATAGAGCCAAAGTTTGCAAACCGTTGTCAGTACTGCCCAAAGAGCTTCAAGAAGCCCAGCGACCTGGTGAGGTAATCATCTTACAACTTGCGTCTAACCATCTGTATTTATTTCGATTGATGTCATCATTCAACATCTCTGTCTGTCTAGATATATCTGTCCTAACAATGGCCCAGAACACACATCATAGCAACCAGCCTAAACAACATAGCAACATATGGGTATTTACTCTATAAACAGAGTATAGATTACAAAATTGTGAGAGCAGTGTTTTACATGCATCTACAGAACAAGGATTGCTCATTCAGTCAGCAAAGTGAAAATTCTGGACTGTGGATGAGGCTATATATGAGACGGGCACAGACGTTTATGGACAGAGTCGTCATTTGTACAATTCCCAATCACATCATCAGGGAATCAACTCATGGGAAAGAGTCTGAATGTTGCTTGTTCTGAATGTTTTTCATCTTTCAGACACATCCGGATACATACGGGCGAGAAGCCGTACAAGTGTGATGAGTGTGGGAAGAGCTTCACAGTCAAATCCACACTGGACTGTCATGTTAAGACACACTCAGGTGGGTTTAGATCTGTGCCAATCGTGTGTTTGTGTTTATATTTCCCGGTGAAGATGATTATCACTGTTACTCATAATTGGTATAACTTCTGCCATATTTTTTGTGCCAGTATGCTTCTGTTTATGTTTACTGGAACATGATTCTTTAATGTTTTATGTACCATATGGTCATGCCATTGTTTTAGTGATTGTAGGCACATGTATTTCTTTAATTTTTATTTTCTTCTTCTTACTGTGAACCTGCCGGGGTCTACTGATGAAATAATCCTGTATGGCTAAATCTGGCACATTTACATGATGGACGCAAGTGCTCATATCAATTAATGTGCATCGTCACTTTCAAAATAAACATAAACACCTTGAATTAAACATGAAATTTTGAAGTAGAAAGACTAAAATAGAATTTTCTTTTTTTTTTTTACAGTCTACCCTAATTCACGTGGTTTGTTGAAGAAAGCAATTTCTTTTCTTAGTGATTTGACATAGGATTTTCACCTGGTGGATAAAATGAGGGGAAAAAAAAATTAACACCAGAGACGATGACAAGCAGTTTGTCTGTCCACACCAGAAGTGACAAAATCAATCAAAAACCACAGCCAATCAGAAGAGCATGTGGGCAGAGTCTCTCTGCAGGCACACTGCACTCGCAATCAAATGGATAAATACATAATCAAATTCTTTAATATTACACCAATTTAACATTATTAAAAATAAACACTGACTGAAACAATATCTGTTAGAATACACTTGTTTGTTCACAGTTTAAGCTTGTTTCATTTATTTTCAAGATCTAAGGGGAATTATCCATTGTCACTTTCATTACGGCTATAAATGATATTCAAACTCACGCTTTTAACATTAAATAAAGCACATAATCAGTATCTGAGATTAGCATTGTCATACTTTATATGTTGTTGTTCCAGCCGTGACGTTGCAGAAACCATTTCTACAATAGAATCGTCACTGGAATGGCTGGTTAGGACAAAAACTCTGATTAACGTGGAAAAGCGTGCATAACCAAGCACCACTTAAATTTTCTTCAGAAAATGTAAAAATCTTACCCAGCAACAGCCTTGTTGTGTTTACATCTCTCTGAAGTTGGATGTGCTTGTGTCTGTGCAGGGCAGAAGCTGTTCAGCTGTCACATGTGCAACACGTCCTTCTCCACCAAGGGCAGTCTGAAGGTCCACATGCGCTTACACACAGGCTCCAAACCCTTCAAGTGCCCCTTCTGTGATCTTCGCTTCCGCACCTCTGGCCACCGCAAGACACACATCCAGGGTCACATCCGGCCCTCGGACCGCAAGGCCAAGCGGAGCTCCGGCGCTGAGCCACAAAGACAGGAGGTCCAAAGCGTTCCTCAGGCTCAGCATCCCTCCTCCGCCGTGGACGCTCAGCCTTCTGTGGGATTATTACAGACTGCCAACACAGATCCCAACATCTACATCCAAGGAAACTCAGTGCTCACGGGCCAGTATGACCCCAGTCTGCTGCAGCAAGGGCTGGTCGGGCAAGCGATACTGCCTGCTACTGTGTCAGGTAATGAATTACAAACACAAATCTACAACATTTTATATCACACACTACTAATAACTGACTGCGGTGATGAGAGAATCGACATGAGGGTCATGAGAGTAATGATGACAGCATCATTTTCCTGTTTTCCCCAGCGGGTGGAGATCTGACGGTCTCCTTGACGGAGGGTCTCGCCACACTTGAAGGAATCCACCTGGTGTGTCCAAATGTGCAGATCTCTGGGATCGACCCCAGCAACATCAACAACATCACTCTGCAGGTAACGCTCGACTCGAGACTCGGTTCAGCTGTACTGATGCGTGATGATGCAGTAATGTGGCTTGTATCTGTCTGTTCAGATCGACCCCAGTATTTTGCAGCAGACGCTGCAGCAGGGCAGTTTGCTGTCTCACTCTCTGACGACTGACTCGGGTCTGACGGCACACGCGACGGCTCACCTCATGACTGATGGAGACGCTTCGGTTCCTGCGAATGTGGTCATTCACCCTCTGACTGGCCTCTCTCTGCAGCCTCCGCCGTCAGCCATCAGCAGCCTGACCAACCAGCAGGAGAACGCCGGTCAGTCGCTCTGTCCTCGCTTTTACATTGTCCCTTCATCTCTTTTACATTAGGTCGGGTGAATCTCTCTCAACCATGTCCGGGCAGATTTACAAAAAAAAAAAAAAAAATAATAATTATTAAAATACTTATACTGCGGGGCTGTTGAATGCTTGATTCTGATTGGTTGACGACTTTTACCGGATTACAGTAAAGAAGACCATTTTGATAATTGAGAATAATGGACATTACAAACACTCAAATGTACAGTAATGAGAATAACTTTCTATTTATTTATTTATTGTGTTATTATGAGCTTAATTGTCTTAAAATAAGCTTAACCGTAACAAGGATGTCACAATGCAAATAATCTTATTGGTCCACCTACAAACATGACGGAAAATCACATTTCTTGTTTCTGTCTTTTAATTTTGGAGGGGAATATTATCTGGACATGTTTTTGTGTGATTCACCCTCTAGTATTTATCTTGCTGAGCTCTTTTACTTTTAAATCAATTAAGTGTGCTTAAGTGTACAGTCTGCCCACATATAATGACCAAATAACTTGAAACTCAACAAGTGGCAAATGCAGGTTTCCAGATTAATTTCTCAGTATCACAAGCCAATCTGACAGATGACAGTTTCATTATTGGCACGGGGAACCACTGCCAGTGACATCACATATGTTCGTATGATGTAACACTTTTTTTCAAAAATGGCAGATTCCACAAACAAACTGCATTTAGAAAAGTGCCCAAATGTTTCAAAGAGGCTTTCTACTTTTACCAGCTCATAATTTCTCTATATTTTATAAATGTCATGAATTTATAAATATTTTTATTTTCTCCAAAAAAATAAAATAAATTTGTCAGCAGTTACTCTCACTCAGGACATTATCTTTGATATTGTTAATAAAACCTGAGCGATTTCCATTGAACTTTCTGTGAACAAACAGCATTTTCCCACTTTTTTGATTATTTAGAAAAACTGAATGCAGTTTGTATTTATATTTTAAACCCTTGGCCCACAGTACAGAGCATACAATCATACAGTTAAAATACTGGTGGGTCGGAAATCGAATACATTTTTTGATCTATCAGACTTCTTGGCTTAGATGAAAAAGTTGATTTCATACCCTAAATGTACATGGGCCATATGGAAGAGCTTACACTAATATTCTTTGATCTTCAGAGTGGACGTTTGTTTTGGGGTGCTAAAACACCAGCCTGAGAGCTAATTGTTGATGAATGTTGAATGTTAGTTGTCAAATCAGGGCCATTTTATTCATTTTTTGAGTTCTTTAAGCAGTGTTGAATGTAACTTCTGTCTGGTTTTGGGATGTGTGTCCTGTCAGGTTCTCAGGAGCTGTCACAAGTGTCCAGCGCTGGCAGCAGTGCTCCAGAAATCACACTGACCATCAACAACTCCAGTCTGACGCAAGCTTTAGCACAGAGCAGTGCTGCTGCATCCACTGCTGCCACCAGCACATCCGAGATCACACTCACTATAGCAGGTGAACACACTACACAAACACACACTGCTGCACTACACAAACGCACCCCTCTACCCGATAAACACTTTATTCCCACTATTAAACACCCGATAAACACTTTATTCCTGCTATTAAACACCCATTAGGAACTTTATTTATACTTTTTGAATATTTTTTTTCATTTGTAATTAAAATAAATGTCTCTCTGAGCTGATTTGAGATGGGAAAAGGGAGAAGAATGAATTCAGATTCAAACTCAAGTCAGTCGTGTCAGAAGCTAACGCCACCCATCTTACTCTCCACACCACTGCTCCTGTTATCAGACAGGTTTCTTCTGTAGTTGTCTGGTCCAATCAGACACTGGTGGGCGGAGCTACTGTAAATAGCCTCTGCCAACAAGGTGGGTGATTTGCACTTGGTGTAAATAGTCTTAACCAGACTATGTTTGCTCCTGTGTCTTAAAGATTTCTATGTAAACATCATTTTCACAGTCTTATTGCCTCTGGTTTTGCTGTTGGATCCAGTGTTGTTTTTAATTTGCTCCATCCTTTAGTAAATGCTTCTTGTAAAGCTGCATTATATATTCATGAAATACAGATTTATGAAATAATTAAGTGTGCCTTAGGAAAGAAGTACAAGGAGTCAGGTGATGCACAGACAACAACACAAGATTTGACACATTTTTTACACTACAGTTTTTTCTTGTGTTTAGGAATATCTGTTCCCAAAGCAAACACTAATCTCTGTCTCTGTGTTTAAAGGTCAGGATCTTTTACCCCATCACTGTCCATCCTCGACTCCAAACATCAACCCCGGGATCAGACTTGCTCCAGGCAGCAGCAGTTTGACGTTAAGCAGCGAGCAGCTCCTTCCTCAGAGTCCTCCTCCCTCAGCCATGACCGGTGAGAGCTCATTTCATGTGGCCCGCCAGATTATTTCTAAGAAACATTTGAACGAAACCGCACTGCCCAACCAATTAGCTCTTTTCTAAGCAGTCTGGGCAGAAATTGAGTTTGACATCCTGCTGTAAGGTGTGTACTGTGACAGTAACAGAAACCTCAGTATGGGGCGATAGAGTTGTGATAGGCATCTGTGCCATTAAACCAAATGTCAATTAACAAGTCTGCATTATGTGTTGGAAAACAGAAGTATTGCGTTCACATACTTGCATAGAGTATGTTTTAGCCTGATTAGTATGTTTAGGGTGACACGTGTCCCTATTGTCTGGTTGTAGTGATTTAGTTGTGTCTGTGATCGATTCTTCCCATCAGTCAGTGCACTGGCCCCCAGCACCTCCCTGTCCCACACAAGCATGTCAGCGCAGAGCCTGGTGATGTCATCAGCGGGCATGGCCAGCGATGGCAGCGTGACTCTGACTCTGGCTGACACGCAGATCCTGGAAACAGTCTCTCTCAACCTCAACACACAGGTGAATGAATGCTTTCAACAGATGTTGTGTTTAACACTAGCATTCTCTTTGCATTTAAAGGTGTAATATGTAAGATTTTTGCAGTAAAATATCCAAAAAAAGTAAAATATGCGTTACCTCATACTCATGACCGGAAAAGCGGAAGCAGCGCCGGCGACTGTGTCATAATAAAAGTCCCGCTGCTCGTGAGGCGTGTGTTGCACAATCGCTCCAGCAGCCTCGTTCAGCTCCACAACACTCGGTCCTGCTCTGCTTCATACTACAGTAACGTTAATAATCGCATCCATGAACATGATTTCTTCCCGAGTCCAATCCCAATTCTTTTCCACCGGCCGTTGAGGTGAAGACCACATGTCCCAAGATTCTGTGCTCAAACGTGGCGTCATCAAGCTACGCCTTTGTTTTGAAAAGACCTCTAGCGACCTCCAACGGACAGAAAATTCTACATATTGCACCTTTAATGCTAATAGATAAATAAAACTTTCATGAATTTTGGCAACATGATAATTTTATTAAAGAGGAACTATTATGCCCTTTCTCAAAGTCTTGATGTTGTTTTTGGGCTCTACTAGAACAGGTTTTCCTGCTTGAATGTTGATTATTTTCCTCATATTCTCCATTGTTCAGCTCCTCTCTTCCCAGTCTGTCAGTAACGCTCTGTTTAGTTCCTGTCTCTATGAAGCCCCTCCTTCTGAAAAGCACAATGTGCTCTGATTGGTCAGCTGGAGCAGTGTGATGTGATTGGTCAAGCACTTCAAATGTGTTTGGGAAAAGTCACAAAGATTTTATTTACCTGCATGTAATGATTGTTGCCAGTTTGCATTGATTGGTTGACATGAGGGCGAAAATCAAAATATAATAATCCAATCTGTAAAGATGATTTGAAACGATGTGTGAAAACCACCATACAAATAAACCTGAGATATCAGAGTATCTTCAATGAGTATTAAAATCATCAGCAAAATATCTCATACAAGTGGAGCTGATATCCACATTTCTCAGTAACTACTTTTTGTTTGTTTTATGAGACGATGCTGTTTATTTAGCTGAGATGAGGGGTTGTGTTTTATCCATGTGATTCAAACACGTTTCCTGAAACACTGCAGATGTGCACGTCTGTTGGGGTCATGTTTGATTTCTGCACACAGATGATAGATCACCAGACAGAGGAGAAGGAAGCAGAGATGAAGCAGAAGCACCAGTGTTACTACTGCAGTCAGATGCTGCTGACAGCAAACGCTCTCAGGAGACACTGCCGACAGGAGCATGGGAAGGAGCGCTGCCACGTCTGCCGCGTCTGCAGTAAAGCCTTCAAACGAGCCACACACCTCAAGGTATCATCTGCATACACACACACTTACAGTGCTGAGAAGCTCTGATCTCTGGAAAACACCAGGACCTGACTAACATCTGCACACCTTATACGCATACTGTACATATACAATGTAGGTGGGGGGAGTGAATGAACAGCGCTCTATTCCACTGTCATTACCCACAACTGAAGTGCCCTTGAGCAAGACACACAACCACCAATCACTCCCCGGGCGCCGCAGCAAAACCGCTTCATGTCTGAGTTACTGCTGTTCTGAAACACTTCCACTTTTCAATAACACCACTTACAGCTGACTGAGGAACAAACTGACTTATTGTAAAGGTGGCATCCTCTCACAGTACCACACTTGAATTCACTGAGCTCTTCAGAACGACCTCACAAATGTTTGTAAATGCAGACAGCATGGGTGCTTGACTTTATACACCTGAATTCAATAATTAAGAGGTGTGTCCCAATACTTTTGTCCATATAGTGTATATCCAAATGCATAACATTACGCTGTAAGCAGGCGTCTCCAGGCTGTTATGGTCACAGCATGATTTTCAAGTCATGTTATTTTTATTTTTATCACCAGATGGCAGCAATCTGCCCCAATACATGACACATTCTTTGATATGCAGGAAAACAGCATAAACCAACAAACAGCAACCAACAATTCACAGATATTACTTTGTCAAATTCTATCAGTCAGATAGAAAACATGTTTTATATATATAAATTATATTGAATTCTACTCAAAACTGTAAATTAAATAGAAATCATAGTCACTTCTTTCCATTTCAAATATCAATGTTCACACTTTAAAATGTGCCTTATTAAAATGCTGAAGGCTTTTATTTCACAGCACATATTGATTGACGCTTCATGACCAAATGTCATATTCAATTTATAAGTACAGTACATTACTGTTTCCCATTCGTTTTTTTGCAAGCTGAGACTAAATTATTTTCTCTGTCAGTTGACAGTCACAGATATTAAGTTTTCTATAAATGGGATTATAAATGTCATTCTGATCTTCTAGGACTTTGTTCTTTTTATAAACTGTGTTAAATTTGCATTTGTAAATGTCTCTTTCAGGAGCACGAGTACGTCCATAAGAAGGGACCCAAAGTCAGCTCTCAGAAACCCAAAGTGTTCAAATGTGCCAGCTGTGACAAAGCCTTCGCCAAACCCAGTCAGTTAGAAAGACACAATCGCACACACACAGGTAAAGTTTTGTAAGATATTGAGTGCAGTTAAACTAAGAACCTTGACCCTGTTTTTTGCATTAAAATCTGTTGTTATAAATTTATTAGCTTGTTTAATTGACACCCATAAACATCATATAGCCTCCCTGAATTTATTGAAAGCAAATGGTTTTGAATTGCTCTATTCTTCAGATGTCAGTGTGTGATATACTGCAGGTTCACTGGCGTGTCTGCTTGTTTTTAGGTGAGCGGCCCTTCAAGTGTCCGCTGTGTGACAAAGCGTTCAATCAGAAGAGCGCTCTGCAGGTGCACCGAGTCAAACACACGGGCGAGAAGCCCTACAGATGTGAGGTGTGCACTATTAGCTTCACTCAAAAGAGCAACATGAAGCTGCATATGAAGAGATCTCATGGTTATCTGCCGTCCTGCAACAAACTGATGGGTATGTGTGGAGCGTCTTCAGGTCATCGGCTTGTGTTTAGTGTTCAAAAGGTTCTTACGATCATGAGAAACTGTTTCAGTCAAGAGTCATAGTGTGTGTGCATATATATTTGGTTAATGAGAAGAGTAACTCAATTGTCCCTTATTTTTCAATCTGTCAAGATGACTAAGCATGTTGAATTACATTTTTCAAATTTGGTAAATAATGGGAAATGCTGACTTTAGAGTCTTTCTGCTGCACGTCAGAGACAGAGATATAAAATAGGGTTAAACTTCTGAAATTTTGTTTCGTGACTGCGAAAAAAATAATTGCATCAAAGTCCCTGTAATTATGCCTTGGAGAAAGGAAATTTATTACACAGCCATGAATGCAGTAAAGCCTTCAGATGAGCCACACACCTCAAGGTATTATTATCTTCAGCTCATCAACCTTTAGCTTACCTTTAGTAGCTCATCATCTCGCACATTATTACCGTATTATTGGGTCTTTTCATTTGGATTCACCTCAGATTTACTGCCCAGTGAACCAGAAAGTCACGCTTTCCCACTAGTCGTGCTCCATCACTCAGATCAACTTCAAATGTGCAGTATGAATGGGAATATACAGTGAAACGTGATTGCAGTTTCACAGCACAGAACACTAATATTACATATTTTTTTCTTATTATTGGTTTTGTCTTTATTTATATCTGCCAAAATTTTAAGGCAGACGCACTAAGTGAAAACAGTAGTATTTTAGTGTAGATAGTTGTTAAAGTATGCTATTGATATGTAGTGCAAATAGTTGCAGATACTGTTTGCACCTCAGTGTATCGTAGTATATTATAAAACAGTACATAATAATAGCATATTCAGTGTACACCGATCAGGCATGACATTATGAGCACTGACAGGTGAAGTGAATCACACTGATTATCTCTTCATCACTGCTCCTGTTAGTGAGTGGATATATAGGCAGCAAGTGAACATTTTGTCCTCAAAGTTGATGTGTTAGAAGCAGGAAAAATGGGCAAGCGTAAGGATTTGAGTGAGTTTGACAAGGACCAAATTGTGATGGCTAGACGACTGGGTCAGAGCATCTCCAAAACTGCAGCTCTTGTGGGGTGTTCCCGGTCTGCAGTGGTCAGGATCTATCAAAAGTGACATGTACCACCTACCTAAGCATTGTTCAGACCATGTACACCCTTTCATGGAAACGGTATTCCCTGGTGGATGTGGCCTCTTTCAGCAGGATAATGTTCCTGCCTCAAAGCAAAAATGGTTCAGGAGGAGCACAGCAATGAGTTTGAGCGTCCAGATTCCCCAGATCTCAATCCAATCAAGCATCTGTGGGATGTGCTGAACAAACAAGTCCGATCCATGGAGGCTCCACCTCACAACTTACAGGACTTAAAAGATCTGCTGCTAACATCTTGGTCCAGATACCACAGCACACCTTCAGGGGTCTAGAGGAGTCCAAGCCTCGACGGGTCAGGGCTGTTTTGGCAGCAAAAGGGGGGCCAACTCAATATTAGGAAGGTGGTCATAATGTTATGCCTGGTTGGTGTATATTATTATAGTTATTAATATCATAAATGGATGCTGATTTATTGGGAAACACCTGGTAAACACTAATAAACACCAGATAAACACTTTATTCCCGCTAATAAGCCCCCAATAAACACTTTACTCCCATTTTTAAACACCCGATAAACAATTTATTCCCGCTATGAAACACCCAATAAAACTTTATTCCCGTTTTTAAACACCTGATAAACACTTTATTCCCGCTAATAAACATCCGTTAGGCACTTTATTTCCATTTTTCGAATATTTTCTTCATTTGTATGTAAAATAATCAGTCTCTCCGAGCTGATATGAGATGGGAAAAGGAAGAATGAGTTGGATTTAAACTTGTGTTGTTTGCATCAGAAGCTAACGCCACCCGTCTTGCTCTCCACACCACTGCTCCTGTTATCAGACAGGTTTCTTCTGTAGTTTTGTCTGGCCCAATCAGACACAGGTGGGCGGAGTTAGTGTAAATAGCCTCTGTCAGCAAGGCGGGTGATTTGCACTTGGTGTAAATAAAGACATTTTAACCATGAATAATATCAACAATGGACTTGTTCTGTTAACCTTGTTTCATTCCTTGACAGTGAAACCACAGGAAGTAGAAGTGGTGCTGGAACACGACTCTGAGTCAGACTCGCAGCAAGCGGCGTCCCAGGAAGGCAAAGAGACTCAGTCAGGGCTGGATCTGGAGGAGGGGGTGCAGGAGTCTTCAGCAGGCTGGCAGTGCCCCATCCCAACAGTCTTCCCATGAGCACACATTCAGCTCCACTGGACTGGATATTAGCAATGCCAATTACTGCGATCTTTTTATTCCTGCCAGCGAGTGTGACGTACATTGATACAAATCATGCATTTATGTGAATGTACATGATTTTGTTTACTTCATGCTGCATTAGAAAACTTTCAGACTTACTGAAGTGGTTGCAAGTTAATTTTTTTTTACAGTTATTTTATTATTATTTTATGTTAGAGCCATATTTGTCTCTACTAAAGTAAAGATTGTAATTGTGTATTTGAACGCATCTAGTTTCAAGTTTTCGTTTGTATCCTCATCTGTGGTAAAACTACAGCAGTATTTTCTGCCATTGTATGTCAAAGACTGTATATATACTAGAGCTGCTTATTTGAGTCCCACAATCCCTGATATATCAGATAAATCAGTTTGATGGGAATTTTGGCAAACGTTTTTGTAATATGCAAAAATATTTAAGAATAAATTTAGGTTTTGTTTTGTTTGTTTTTTTCAAATGTTTATCAGTTTTCTATTTTTGTTTTTCTGCAACTGTGCTTTTAATCTGTTTATATGAATTTATGGGTTTTATGTATGGATTAAGTGTGACCGTGTGGAGTAGTTTGACTAAACCATAATGAATACACACACACACACACACAACTTGAAGCAAATATATCAAAATCCACAGTATAAGATCCAAAAATATGAAAATATCCAACAACTGAGTAACTGAAGATCACCATAACTCCTGTATGTTTCTGAGATCTGCATTTTCTAACACAGAAACCAGTTAATGACAACAACTAAGGCATAGAAATAATGTTTAGTGCAATGAATCTAGCACACAGCATCAACACAAAGGTACGGCTTTATAATCTGACAGCTGTTCACAGTTCAGTTTTTGTGTTTTGAGATCCTGAAGCGTGGCGTGTGTGTGTGTGTGTGTGTGTGTGTGTGTGTGTGTGTGTCATGAAGCTAACTGGGTTTGAAGTGCAGTGCTGGTCAGTGAGTGAAGACTTTTTTTCAAGCACATCATTACTTCTGCAGTTACTGAGTAATGGCACGAAAAGAAGGTGACTATGAATATGCAACACCCTTTAGAAATGAACAAAAGCTAGACAAAACATTCTTACAGATACTGTAGAAGTGTGAGCAGTTTAGAAAATCATGAGAACTTGACCCAGTTTTGATGTGACTTGATTTTAATAAAAAGCATGTTAATATAAAATAACATGAAAAATTGTATGTGTAGCTTGTAGTGTGAGGTACATAATGGTGTTCTTTAACCTGGAAACTGACAATCAAATGGAAAAGTGAACTAAAACAACAAACCCAGAGAGCAGATTTTGCTAAAATGTGCCAAACAGGCAAATAATAGAGGCACAGAAACTTTTTGCACTTTTAATGGTCACCATTAATTAGCTATAACAAACATACAAGACATCAAATATTCTTTAGTTTAAATAAGACCCCATTTGTTTTTGTATCTATTGCTTCCTGATGAACAGAAAATGAAGGCTCAAACTATAAAGAGCACAGAATCAGTCATACAGTTACAGTTAGAAATCAGCAGATCCAGACTAACATTTCACAAGCCAGTTTGTGTTTGGAAGTCTCCAAATACATCTGTTGTGGATCTCAGCACGTGCACAATATGTTTAATGGATTATGGGACGCAGACGAGTGTAGAAAACACATCTGAGGTCTAACACACAGTACTGTCTACTCTCACAGTGAGCCGTGTCAAGGTCAGTGTGACACTACAAGACGAGACGAAAGCTTTTCAACAAGACACACATCGCCGCGGGTGCTCAGTATCGGTGTCTGACCAGCACACTAGTTAGTTAGTGTCATTCAGCTTTCAAAGATTACACAACTACATCAATACAAGTCTGACAGGACAGAGCAGGAGTAATTCAGAAGACACAGATTGTATTGTAACATATCAATGCAAAAGCCTCTTCAAGTCATTGTTACTGTATTAGAAAAATAAAAAGAATTCATTTTTTATCCTTTTCCTCTATCTTTGAATGGGAAGAAGTGATGGGGTTTCAACGCTTGGCAGATGAAGCAGTCTGGCTTCCTCCCTGAAAGAGAGAAAACACACACATTAGAGCAGACTGCCGACGTCACATGTTCATTACTGAGGAGGAAGACCGTTACCCGTTTGAAGATGCGGGTTAAGGTGCTTTGACTGTCTCCACGTCCCTTCTGGCCTTTGCTGCTCTGTGATTTCTGCTCTCTCTGTTAATAAAGCAGCGTCTCCTTCATCAGGGCTCTTTTCATATTGTGTCAGAATCATTTTGTTAGTGTTGCAGAAGTTTGAGACGGGGTTAATCATGGCAGATACATTCAAACCCTAACGCTCAATAATTGATTGGTTTAAACTCAAACAAATTTGTTCATTCAAATGAACTTTTATGAGTATTTAGAACTTTCTTTTTCTTTTGAGTTCATGAAACTGAGACATTTTAAGTAATTCGAATTGTTTCATTGTTTTGAGTTTTAATTTTTTCTTTTCATTTAGACAAACTTAAATTTACATTTGCCATGATGCTAACATGTAGGTGTTATATAATGTTTTTTGTGCAAGATTAATGTTAAGTGGTGGATTTAGCAGTGTTTAATCTCCATTTAGAAGAGTTTCTGTTAATGTGGGTTTTTTTGGTTACCATCATGTGTGGAGCATGAGCTTCATTTGTTCGTTTGAAAACAGGTATTTCATAATTGTCTTTTTTCAGCAATTGCTATGCTGATGTTATCAAAGAATAGCTACATTTCCACTACTAAAAATATCATTTAAGATGCTGGTGCTGATAGCCTTGTGGGCAGCACACCGACATATAGTTAGTATAGTTGCCGACATAAGTTAAGATTACATGATAATTTTAAATTGAATGTATGAATTTACTTTCAAGAGCAATTAAATTAAATTAACAAAACAGTACAAAATTGAAATCTGCCAGTTCTGCTTACTTAATCTTTAAATTTCTTAAAAAAAATTTATGTAACTGTTTAACTCTGAGTTTTGCCAATTTATTCAGGTTTACAGTGTACTGATTACTTGTATAATACTATAAAATACAATATGTATGGCAGGTATAATTGAGTGAGATGAAATTGTGAATTCAGATCAAATCTTTATGTGGCACATGAAACATGTAATGAATCAAAGGCAAAGCATGACGATTAAAAATAGTATTAGTCAGCATATTGTTAACAGATATTTCTCATAAGGAAATGACTTCAGAAGACTGAGACTTACCTTAGATTTTGGGGTAGAGGGAGAAACCTGATTGGGGTGGGGGGGATAAACTACAATTAGAATCATCAATTTAAAAATAAATCTATCATTCAATATTTTTAGGAGACAGGAGATACGAACGATGTTTCTGAGGAAGTGCATGACAGCGCCCTCATCTGGACGGCGTCGAGGGGACGCGCTCGATCTCTGAGGGGACGCGGACAAACCACCTCGAAAAGAGCCCTGTGATGAGGACAACACATTAAACATTCCAGCATTCTTCAGTCCAGACTCTACGTTCACACTGTCAGTCCAAATCCGATATTTTTTATTTATTTATTTTTTATTTGTGTATCCGGTTGAAATCTGGAATACTGACTGTCCACACTGTGTGTCACAACTGTTCAGATCTGATTTGTGTATCCGCTGGACTTCTGCACAAGGCAGAACCGTTGGCTGGTATTCGTGGCTTTATTCTGTGCTCTCGTCTCCATCGGTCTCCGTTTTATTGTCATTTTCTGCTCGACCAGCTCAAGAACACAACCTTGATTCTGCAGCGACTTTCAGCATGTTTCCTATATGACATGTTTATATTTTACATGGCATGAGAAAGTCACATAAACCGTGTGAAATGGATTTCCAGATATCCAGCAATAGGATTTCAAACCACATATGAATGTAGCTAAAAAACAAATTTGTAAAAATTGCATTTCGTGTGTTTTTTGCCGTTCACACTTGCTGAATCTGATCGGATTCCAGTCTGAATGACTCGATTCATCCTCTGTAGATTTTGCTTCAGTGTAGCTTAGATTAATTATGTTACATGACTGAATGCAATGAAGGTTACCAATCAATGTCATCATGGCCTAATTAATATTACACAGATATAACATACAGAAGCATGTTTTTTTCAGTGAATGTGCGATACTTACCGCTATGGGTAATCTAATGGGAGAATGAATTACAAAATACAGTAAATGGTAACATAATTTGTGCTACAAACTAGTGGATTTATGATTAGATAATAAATTAAATATAATTTGACAACAAACAAGTTTTCAATATCAGCTTAACGAACAGTTAAAACAGCTGGAAGCGGATGAGAACGGAAGACTCGACACACTCACGCCGCTCTTACGCGAAAGTACTACTTCTAATACTTCTAGCTAAATTCATTAATCTTAATACATTTAATTATTCATGAATACTTGATGTTTAGGTTCATGCATTTATGTTTAATACTGCTGAGATAACTTTAGGTTTGCTTTTGTTAGCTAAGAAACAGAAGTAGATGGAAGACTTCAGCCACATTAGTTTCCTTGTCTATTTGAACTCATCATGGCCTGGTTTCACAGACTGGGCTTAGATTAAGTGAGGATTAGGCCTTAGTTCAATTAGGACGTTCAAATAGCTTTTATAAACATGCCTTAAAAACATCTTGAGACAAAACAATGACACTGACATATTTTCAGATATATCAGAGCAAGTTACTCTCAGTTAAAACAGCTCAAACATGCATTTTAATCTGGGACTATCTTAAGCCTGTCTGTGAAACCGGGCGAAAGTGTTTGTCTTTACACCCTTAAAGAGATAGATAACTGTGTCATCATATACTCACCCTCATGTCTTTCCAAACCTGCAGAACACAAAAGGAAGATATTTTGAAGAATGTTGGTACTGTATTTTTGGATGTCAAAGGGAACTGAAAATATTTGGTTACCAACAATCTTCAAGACATCTTCTTTTGTGTTCTGCAGAAGAAAGAAATGTTCAGATGTTTACGAGCACTATTCATTTAACTGAAGCCAAGCTTTAATAAACTCAGTGTTCTGGTATTTTAACGATTCTTAAAAAATGAATCACTGTCTGACCAACTGAGATTCAGAGTGGATGAAAAGGTTAGGATCATGATTCTTCTGTAATAAAGCAGCGGACTGATAAGAGCTCTTGACACAAATGCTCTCGTCACATTAAAATACCAAGCTTTAAGTAATTTTTCCTGATGGTAAATAAAGCATAAAGAACAAATATACAGCTCATTTATTCAAACTGACGCATAAGGATTATTTGTAGCATAACCTTATTATATGAACTGATTTAATTCAGTCCTTTTGAGAGGATGTTCTCCAAATCAGAAGTGCCACACTTCATTTGAAATTCAGCTGGCGTGTTGATACCGCGGGACTGCTGAATGCTTCAGTCTGCAGAGTTCTCAATGTTTGGCCTGTGCCAAAGTCAGATGTTGACTGTCGGTCAGTGTTGCCAAGTCTGCGGTTTTCCCACGGAATTGGGCTACTTTTACACTACACAAACAAAATAAAACAGGTTAACTGTATTTCCGACAACTCAAAAATCAAACGGGTCAAACTGACCCGCAACAGAACACGAGGGTCTGTAGGATATATTATAAACATCTTTACATCAATAGTTTTGTATTTCTCTGTCATTTTTAATGAATGTCATTCACAATGCTTTGTGGGATTGTAGTTCTTTCCCTCAGTAAATCTGTTAAGGACAGAGTCTTGTACATTTGTCTGTCAAATCAAAGTTTGTAATGTTGTGTTTCGCCTCGTTGGTTAATGATTACAAAAGTACTAAATTTCACCAGAAACAGGAGGTCTTCCAGCTACTTCTGCCTGTATTATGAATACTGTGAATATAGCATACAGTAGGGAAGTATGCATGTTCTGATACTGGCCATCAATTATTCCTTGATAATATACTAATATAACATAATAAACACTGCAACCTTCCATAAAAATAAAAAATAAATAAAATAAAAAATAAGAATTGTCCATTTTGATTTCATGGTGGTGTGACGGATGTTCAGATATTGTTTTTAATGCGTTAAACTCGTTATCTGAACTAACAGCTCATCCTTTATTGGTCAGACACTCCAACTTTCATTTTTACTGTAAAACTTCAACACTGCAAACTCTGATCTGTGTTTCTAGTGCAGCATGATATTTACTATCTATTTTGCAATACTAATGTTCAGGTTTAATAAAAAAATTAAAAAATGAAGAACCAACTAGCAGTTAGTTCGGGGTAATTCCTCTTACTTTTGGTTCATGGACAGACCCAAGTTTACAAACTAGTGAGGATTGAGGACAACAAAAGATTCTTGATATTCTATTTATTGACAATAAATCCCTGATATCCCGCTGTGTTATATATATCTTTATGGTTGTCAGACTTTGTGCACATGTTAATACGATGAAATACACTGGTTATTCTACACTTATTCATGTGTATGCCAAGTCATTTTGCACTATTATAAAGCATCTTAAAAGTATACTTCAAGCAAAAATGAAAATTGATTTTTAATTTTCTCTCATGCCATCCCAGACGAACATGACTTTCTTTCTTCAGTGGAACACAAACGGAGATTTTAAGCTCCCGATAGAAGCGATGCGGTTGTATAGATTACCAGCGTGTTTGTTTTGTGTGGTTTTTGAAGCGTCAGATTTGAGGGTCCCGTTTATTTGCGTTATATGGATTTAAAGAGATGGAGTATTTTGTAAGAATATCTGTTTGTGTTCTAGACAGTAAGGGACGGCATGAGGGTAAATTATGAGAGATTTTTCTTTTTTCAGTGAAGTGTCCCTTTAAGGCCTTTTCACACCAACATGAATGTTTGGCACAAAAATTTGGTGGCTGTGGGCATGTGACCAAATGTGTGAATCCTATTGGTTGGCCAGTTTTCTTTGCAGTGTGATAGAAAAGAGTCTCCCTAAAAACAATCTGGTGCATTGATGGCATATTAATGTTCATGCCGGTCTGAACAGACGCATTAACAGTTCATAACGTTATCACGCCAAATTTTCGTACCAAATATTTGTCTTTATATGAACGGGCCTTTACATTTTCAATGCAATTCAGTTAAACGCTGGATCTGAAAAACACTCCACAAAACACCCGATGTACTTCATTACATTGAAAGGCGACACTTATATGAGTGCAGACCTGTCTTCCTCGCTCATCTTCAGACTTAAGCCAGAGGAAAACCTCCAAATCATTTAAAGAGGATCTATTACACCCTTTTACAAAGTCTTGATGTTGTTTTTGGTCTCTACTAGAACAGGTTTTCCCTGATTCTTTTCCTCATATTCTCCATTGTTCAGCTCCTCTCTTCCCAGTCTGTCAGTAACGCTCTGTTTAGTTCCTGTCTCTATGAAGCCCCTCCTTCTGAAAAGCACAATGTGCTCTGATTGGTCGGCTGGAGCGGTGTGTTGTGATTGGTGTTTGGGAAATGTCCCGCCCCTTACCATAACCGCCAGTTTCAACACACTACTAACTAACTCAACCAGGCCCCGCCCCTTTATTCTGCGTATGAATTATTTAAATGAGGAATATTGTGAAGAAAACTCAAGATGGAGGCGTTTCAGGAGTTCAGAAACACTGACTCTGATATAGAGAAGAACTCCTGCTGGAGGGACTTTGTGCTTTGGAAGGTTGATGTGGCAGTGAATGATGTCTCAGGTCAATAAAGGGTGGTAAAATGTGGGAATCCCTCCAAAGCCATCTCTGTATGTTTAATGAAGGATTGTACCTCAGTTTCCTCACACTGATCCATCAACACAACTTCCGTACGGCTCTGTTTCCTCACTAAGGCATTGGAGCCGATCCATAAACCAACATCCTGAAATCCCGTCCCTCAAATGTGTTGTTGAGCATTTACCCACATGTTGCTCCTGGAGGAAGGGTTTCCCACAGAACGTGTGCTGTTAGTGGTTTTGCGGGTTAGTAAAGGTCAAGCATTTAGTAACTATTTTTACTGTACACTCTCAGAAAACGTGAGTGAGGAACAAAAGTTGTGACTGGGACAGTACCATTTCAAAAGGTACTAATACACCATCTAGATACTAATATGTACCTTTAAGATACTAATACACACTGTTTAGGGCTAAATAAGGTACAAAGGTGCACCTGTTGAAGGGTCCCGCCCCAGTCACAGCTTTTGTATTTTACTTCTTGCAATAAACTTTTTTGATTCTAACTGGCTCCATTATTTCATAATTATGCTTTCTCTGAAGAAACCACCTTTTACACCATTTCAGATCAAATATACACTGTAAATGTTGATATAAATATACAATGTCATCAAAAAGCTGAAAAATTAGACTGGAAAATGATGTCTGGCCTAGGAAAATTGACATCTTCACGCTTTATTAAAATATTATTAAGAATGTGTTAAAGATGTTGTAGTCATATTGTGTAGTTGAGCTTGGAGTCGACCGTTTCATTTGTGATAATAACTCAGTGAAACATGACAACTTGTGTGACGTCATTTTTGTCCAGACTGTCATACAAAGAAATGCAAAAACAAGAGAGAAAACATGAACTATTAATAACGGATTATGTTGTGGTCAATGTGTGCTTTTTCCTGTCAGCTTTTTGTTTTTCTGTGCATTTTTTTGCAGAGTGAAAAAACCTGCAGCAGTTTGACTTTTTTTGACAAATAATTTTGTCATATAAACAACTTCACCCAGTTCAGTGTTTTGTTCTTCCCTCATGTTTAAAAATCAAACATATTTTCCTCATATCTCGATGGTTTAATGGAACTTGTAGGGTCATTAAAAACAAAAATCCCCCTCAGACATCACTTTTGAACCCCATTGAAAATGAAAAACTTTTGTGAAATGAAAATGAACCTTCAGTGTGGTTTTTCATTTCCGTAGCGGTTTATTATCAGGGGATAAAGTTAACATCTGTGTTCTGTCTTCATATGAAATGGCAGTTTCCTGTCAGAACAATACGATCAGATTTCTCCACAACCGATTATATTTTCAATATTGAATATTCAATATGTAACTCTTTTTGAAAACTCATAAACATAAGTCTGCAGGAAGTGAAAATTCACCTCATCTATGTTGTAAATGCATGTTATAGATCTTATTGTGAATGATTAAATCATGGGTTTTTAACAGTTTTTGACCTCATAATATCATAACTCGATCTTTAGGGTGAAAACGATGGAAGCTACTTCCGATTCATTACTGAAACTACATTGAAACGCTGTGGCTCTGATATATCTGCCTCTCAGATCTACGTTTGGAGGATCATTTATTCTAGGGCTGGGTGACGCACCTAAAACTTGATATCTTTCCAAATATTGACAATAAGCGACATACATCTCAATATTTTTGTATTTGCTCTAGAATAAATAAAAAAGGTTATTTTCTTTTGCCCAAATTTAAAAAAACAACAACCAGATTTGGATTGAACAGCTATTGTTTCAAAGCACATTCAACATTTTTAGTACAAAAGCACACCTGCTTTGAATCGAGGTGTTCTGGGAAATGGCTACCCTATACAAGACACTTTAGTTTGGGAATTTTTCATTGTGACAGCAGTAAAAACGGCATTGAATGAGATCCTCATCACAGCAGATTCAGTGTTTTACTAAGAGCAAAATGTGATGGTAGCCTTAATCTGAGCTAAACAAATAAACAAAAAAGCCAGTGTTCATGTTGTTAGATTTATTTAATCAAGCAAATGTGAAAAAGCTCAAGACAGGATCAGGCGAGGGAACAGTGTCAGGGTTATTCGGGAATAGGTAGGTTACACAAGCTCTTGTTACAAACGAAACACAATCCGTAGGGGTTAATAGTGCGGCATTAACACTTAAAGATCACACTGTTACAGAGAGAGACGAGACGAGATGAGACGAGATCCCCTGAGGCGTTTGAGACATCAACAGACAAACTATTACACAGCTGGAACCATCACAATCTCAGTCTCGCTCACATTATTTCTCCACAAAAACATGAGCTATAATCAATGTCAGTAATTCTGTTACATCGGCTTTAACCATCATTTGGCACTTTAAAAATAAGGTCACAACTATAAACTCACACACATCACAGAGGTCTAATTTCTAAAAGTTTCCCAAACAGCTTAAATATCTTTGTTTTAGAGGGAAAAATTATTCACCTCCCTCTTTTTTGTCTTAAAATTTAAGGCTTTAGAAATTGCATAATTACACACGCAATAATAAAGATAATTTCCAAAACTTTGCAAATTCATTTTAGAAACCAAGCCTCCATCCGTACCGTGAAAAACCCTGAGGCGCTTCCTTACAAGATAACTGGATTCTAAAATATATGATATTCACCAGTCACATATACTGTATGAAAAGATATGTGGAAATCCACTCAATATCCCATATGTACTGTACTGTATTTGCTGAACTTTTCATTTGTGTCATTTGCTGTCAGTGAAGAGATGTAAAAACACTAGATTTTGTTCTGTACAGGCATCTGAAAATCTTATAAAAGCTCACGTTTAGAAACATAATTCTCACGCTGTATGTCGAATCCCTGAATCACAGTAAAATCCCATAACATACCAAACTGCAGCTTAATTCAATACTGGATATACAGCAGGTTTGGCGCGCAATACACTTTAAGATACACGTCAAAAGTCAATTAAAAAAGAAAAAGAAAATCACACGCAATTGGTTTACTGGTGGTAATCGAACAATAACTGCAGGTCAAGATAAACTCAAGCAAGCAGAACAGTAGTAAAGGCTCATGTGGAGAAGTTGAAGTCTGCTCAATCCTCACCTTTCCCTTCTTCTTTTTATCCCCTCCGAAGAACCTTCCGATCTGATCCATGACAGTAGGGCTCTTCTTGCTGCGGCCCAGCCTGAAGGTTGACTGGGAAGAGCTTGCGGACGCCATAGCGAGTGTTTGCTGAGGTGAGTGAGGAAGAGTAGGCGAGGAGGAGATCTACTCGAGGTCCTGCTCCGCACAATCCGAGCCGCACTCTGAGCCGCCGCTGCCGCCGTGCTCCTGGATGGTCTGCAACTCGTCCGACTCCGAGGGGCGGTCCTTGAAGGTGTTGTCCTCGCGGCCCGGGGCATCTCGAGAAAAGAGGCGGACCAAGTGTGGGCGGGGCTCTGAGGCGTCGGGGTCGGCTGTGCTCGGCTGCTTCCAGCTGCTGTGATCTACTGCGGCGTTCATGGAGTCGGTCACCGCTGGACTCTTGCTGGAGCAGCCATTGTTCTGGTTGAGGTCCGCCTCCCCCTCTCCTGCACAGAAACATCGGGAGTTATCTGACGCTGGACAGTGAGATCATTGTCATCACCTACACAGCCAACAAGTGCTATACAAGTGCACACTAACAACTCATTGCATTACCAGCACTTTTCTTTGAGACATGATCCTCTTAATAAACATGAGCCGACGAGTGGCTTATATGATCGTGTTTTTCTCCTTGGACTTAAAAACTTAACAGACGTGGAGATCCACACGTTTCAGAGCTGCGCTTCCTCAGGAGGTCGTCAGGTTTGAACCCAGTGAAAGCAGGACAAAGCCGTGACTGTACCACACAACACAAGAGAATCTGAACTCCAGTGTTCCTCACAGAGCTTCTTTGTCTCATCACAAAGTTATTGTAGAAGGACAAAGGAAACACTGTGACTGGAATAACTTCCCCAGGCTGGATTCTGCGAATTCTCTGCAAAGTGAAACTCATCTCATTTCTCAAGTCCATCATGTAAGGTGTGGCTGCTCCAAATGACTCATTAGGGCAGGTCCAAAACTTCTATTTTGTCTTATTACAAATGAGATTTGCATGATTTTTAGTTAAAAGTGGAAAGAAACTGAATTTCAGAGCATCTCGTGGAAACCAGACCTTCTGTACAAAAGGGTTCTCAATTTAACAAATGTGGGTTACACTTTATTTTAAGGTGTCCTTGTATTTAAGTAATTATTGAGTAATATTAATGAACTACATGCACTTACTATAGGGTTATGGTTTGGTTTAGGGTTAGTTACATGTAATTATGCATAATTTACTGTTATTACTACAGTTAGTTACATGTAACAAGGACACTAAAACAAAGTGTTAGCCAAATGTGTTTACATCTGATTAGTGCCCTTAGACATTTAAAAAAAAATTAAACTTATTTTCAAGTTTAATGGAATCTGAAGTCCTAGATTTTCAGTGTGGTCTTTATTGTGGTGGTAGAACTGCTCTGGTCACACTTTAGTTTAGGGTCCAGTTCTCACTATTAACTATGACTTTTCCTTCGATAAACTCCTAATTACTGCTTATTAATAGTTAGTAATGTAGTTGTTAAGTTTAGGTATGGGGTAGGATTATGGGATGTAGAATAAGGTCATGTAGAATAAGGCACTGATATGTGCTAATAAACAGCCAATGTCCTAGTAATATGCAAATAGTTAATAGTGAGAATTGGACCCCGAACTAAACTGTTACCATTGCTCTTTTAGTCAAGTCATGTCAATTTATTTGTATTGCACTTTTCACAATATGCTTTCTTTCAAATCAGCTTTATAGAGTTTCATCATGTTCACGTCTAATTGTTTAGATTTAGCAGTTTAGAGTTGGGTGATAATATAGTTCACATTTGATGACGATATAAGCAATCAAGTGATTGAGATTTGCTATAAAGTATACAGTTGATACACACAGCTGTTTTTTGTGATGTAAATGATACTTATCCATGAAATGCCACTGAAAACCACAGTGACACATTTCAGAGAAAAAGATGTAAATAAAAACTTGTGGTAACTAAGTGCACAAGTGAACTGATACTCAGCTGAAGCAGCGTTTGGTTTCATTACAGAACTCAGTTTGGACAGGATCAGTTCACATCTTGACTTGGGAATATTTTCCCACTCTTCTTTACAAAAAATGTTCCAGAGCTGGATTTCCCAAAACCTTCTTAACTCTACATCATTCTTAAATTATTCCTTAAGCTGTACCTTAACGTTATTATGTGCTTCCTGAAACGCTCTTACCTTCTGTAAGTCATTCGTTCATAAGGTTGGTCTGGACCACTCTTAGCTATACCTTATCACTATTGACAGTCTATAATTCTAGAGTTGTAATAAACCCAGTGTTTAATTAAGATAAATGGCAAAGAATTAAATGCAGAGATTCACTGCTAAATTCAAATGAACCAGAGACAGACGGGAACCGTGCTTGTCATATATCACAACTATTCAGTGTTTTCAACCACATCAGGTTTATTTTAGGTTTTAGACATTTAAATACACATTCGAATGAAGTACTAGGTTATGTAAAAAAGACGTTTATAGTTTGTTAAAAATCAAATTCCATACACTGATGTCTACGGAAGCTGCAATAATAACCCTTTCAATTATATGAATAAAACACTTTGTTAAATTATATCAGATACACATTGTTTATGAAACAAAAAAAGTTTACTCTATTCTTCTCCCAGTTCACCAGCTACATACTTCTATGTATTTCGGGGAAAATTTCGTATATCCGACAGCTCTGAATTGCGGTGCCAACTCAAAACACATTCACTTCCACATTTTTTACAATCGGAATATATCATAAAATTCATGATATAGTTAACAAGTTTGAATAAAAAAGGAAAAACGATATAAACGCGATACCTGCATATCTGTCAGCTTCATGACGCGTCTCCAAGGAATTAATACGTTCTAAAATAACAGTCGCCTTAAACTCATGCTGGGGGCTCAGCTAGAATATAGAGCCCTCAGAATATAGATAAATTACAATATAGATTTAGTTTGCAAGTTGGATTATTTTTAATAAGATCCCATGAGTCCTGATAAATGCAATTTCTACTTCTGAAGCGGTTCTTTTATAAAGACCATCGCTTTCTCACATAACACAGTGAAGCAGCCCTGCATAGAGCGAATTATCGATTCTCGAGCCATCGATTCAGCCAATTCAGCACCACCGACATGGACAGCACCAGGTACGTCGTACTTAATAAAGGTTAATTCTAAGGTATAGTTCAGGGAACATGCCTAGAAAAGGTATCCTGTCTCCTGTGCTCGGCCCTCTTCTATAGGATTCAGATCTGAACTCTGGCTGGTTCATTTCAAAACATTCATCTTTCTTTACTGAAGCCATTTTTTTTTTTTGATTTACATGTGTGTTTTGGATCATTGTCATGCTGAAAGGTGAAAGCTCTCTTCATTTTCAGCTTTTTAGCAGAAGGCACAAAATCATGAATTGTACTTGGAGCCGTTCATGATTCACTGAAGCCCCAGTTCCAGCTGAAGAACAGCAGCTGAAAGCTTGATGCTGTTATGCTTCACCCTGGAATCCACTGTAAAGCTGATTTATTAATTGCATTTTTCCCCTTATGAATTCTATATTCCTATAGCTATGCTTGGGCTGTTGGAGATAATATCTAAAATTACAAATGATTAAAATAACAAACAGTCGGCTTAAGGTAGCAACAAATATTATGCGGTTAATTCTCACAATAATTCATCAATAAATCATACACTAGAGTTGTGCGGGGTGGAAGTAAACTAAGTGAGATTTGCTGTGACGTCACAGTCGTGTTGCATTGTGGTATATGGACTGAAGTACCCGAGTGAAGTGTACATATGAGTAGACTTAGTGGGGTCGAGGGTCTGTCTATATAAACTTCCCTTGACCAAGCATAACGCACAAACCTCTGGGCTTCTGGTTGTACCTAGGATATCTAAATCAACTAACAGAGGGAGAGTGATTTCACATTTGACTCCTAAACTCTGGAATAGCCTTCCTGATGATGTTCGGGGCTCAGACTCGCTCACCCAGTTTAGACTGAAGACATATCTCTAACCAAGCATTCATATAAGGCATCTCATAACCCTATACAGTTATATCTGAGGAAATGGTATGATCATCACATGATTATCTTTTGCCTAAAATGCTATGAATGATGTTCATTAATCACATAACATACTATAGCTGTAAATCACTGCTTTATCACTTTTTGATACTCATCTTTGAATCAAGCATTTTCCATAAAGCTGCTCTGAAAACATATGTATTGTGAAAAGTGCTATAGAAATAAACTTGAATTGAGTTGAATATTACGGTTCTTCCAGATCAGTGAAAGCATGGATTGGATGAAATGTTGAATGTCTGGATTGAAGCAACTTGGTTTGTATTTGTATTTGTATTCATCTGCTGTGCCATCAGTGATGTCTATGATAAAGTTTCTGGGTCTGTTTCACCTTGAAGGCTCTTTTGGATTGGTTACGACGGCGAGGCTTTGTTTATTCTTGCTATAGACTGTGAACTGTGTTCTTGCTGCGGGTACATTGTCGGCCTCACTGCTGCCTTCATCTGCATAGAGATCAGTGACGTGCAGTGTCGGCTCATGTCGTGGTGAAAGTGTAATCAGAGCTGTCGTAATCACCACAATATTGTAATACTGCGATACTGACAAGCC
Organism: Hypophthalmichthys nobilis; assembly: GCA_037950665.1. Classification (NCBI taxonomy): domain Eukaryota; kingdom Metazoa; phylum Chordata; class Actinopteri; order Cypriniformes; family Xenocyprididae; genus Hypophthalmichthys; species Hypophthalmichthys nobilis. Next base: position 34,714,790 of record CM075481.1, on the reverse strand, counting down.
AAACGCAAGCAACTGCGATGTTCATGTTTTCTTTTTTTCATTAGGCTAAACCCTCCTTATTTAAAATTCAATGCACATGCATGAAGTGTAAAACAAGTTAATAATGAATGAATTTTTTGTGATTTGTACAGAGGCTCCGTAGATTTTAATGAATGCATCAGCGTTTTTGAACATACTCGCTCAAAGACAATGTAATAATGTAACTGCGCTGACCGAACGCCTGTCTAGATGTGCAGAGAAGAGCAGTGCGGATACTGGTGAAATATCTGCCGTCTCAGAAAGCCTCTCGTCCAGTCAGATTCGAGGACTGGAACTAACACTAGCCCAACAAGCTTACTGTCAGGTTTATGTTCTGTTCTGTGGGCCCTTATTTTGACATTCTCTTCTGTTTCCTTTAGTTCCTGTTTCCCGCTCTGTTTAGTTTCAGTTTCATTGGTTACTGATTATGTATTAGTTTCACATATGTCTAGTTTACTTTCCTTTGTTCTAGCCCTGTTTATATAGCCCTGTGTTTCAGTTTTTCCTGGTCAGTTCTCGATTATGCAGTGTGTGGTTTGCGTTATTCTCCTGCGTGTTCATTCAAAGTGTTTGGATTATTAATAAAGCCCGTTTTATTTTTGAATTACCTTTGTGTTTGTGCCTGCTGTCCACATTGTAATGGCTATTTATATAGAAAAAAATAAATAAAATCTTGCCAAAAATTGCCATAATATCACACATCGCAATACTGAGCCACTCCAAATCACAGCAAGGCAATCTCCTTCACCGCAACAGCTCTAAGTGTAATGTTCAGTCATATTATGACAGAGGAAGAAGGTCAATATATAATGCGGTCTAATTTCTCAATGAATACTTGGTTTATTTTTGTTCAATTGATTTGATTCACTTATGATATTTTTCTAACATCCAAAAATACATTCAGTACAACTTACTTCTACAAAGAAAATGAAGTGAATTCAAGTACATGTGAACTTCAACAAAGTTACATGCTGGTTAAAATGTGCTGTATGGACTGGACATCGGGAGCACCAGGGCTTAAATGGGTCGGTTAACAGGCAAAATCATCCGCTCTATCCTCTGATGAACACAGCGCAGGTTGTTTGACCCATTCGAATTGGACAGAATTCTCTGTTATACAATTGTATGATATGAGAAGCTTCGAGGAATAGTTCACCCAAAAATGAAAATTTCCTGATTATTTAATCAGCCCAAGGCCATCCAAGATGTAAATAACTTTCCTCAGCCAATGAGAAATTAAGATTTTGAAGAAAAACATTACAGGATTTTGAATGGAGCCCAGTGTAGACCATTTTTGACATTAAAAATCCATTTTTTGGCAGCTTCAAAGGGCTCCACCCAACCCCAGCTGATGAATAAGGGTCTTCTCTAGTGAAACAATCAGTCATTTTCAGGAAAATAAATTTTAAAAATGTACATACAGTTTAACTACAAATGTTCAACTTGGTCTACATTTTGCACTATTGACTTGCATTAGATAGAGAAATCCTGTAATGTTTTCCTTTTGAGGAAAGAGAGTCATATATATATATATATATATATATATAGGCTATATTGTAAATGGTCTAAGAGTTTTTGGTCAAGTGAAATGTGAAAGACACTTCTGAGACCGATCAGATTTCAGAGAGAGGTTGCAGCTCGACCCACACAGTGTGCAGCAGTGGGACCGAGGCACGGGAAGCATGTCTCTGAGAGGAGCTGCAGGCATGCGGTCCGCGTCCAGCCTCCCACCCTGCAGCAGATCCTCTATGGCAGCATTCATGAGGACCCGAGGCGCCCACGGGCCCCAGAGACAGGCCCTCGTCTGTTTCAGCATTCACCAGCTCACTCTCCACACGCCAGCCCAAGAAGAACACTCACTCACTGCTATAAACAACTAACAACCATAAATATAACCTACAGCTGTAACGTTTAGGAATGCATTAAAAAAAAGGCCAAAAATGTAATAATCTGCCAAATCTTGCCAAAAAATGTGACTAGAAACATTGCAGTCAAATTTCAAAACAATTTCTGAGACTACTTTCTTTAACACCGGCCTTTAAGCATCCTTTATTTTCATTCTGTGATTATGATAGATAGCTACAGAGATAATAAAAACACTTTCCGGTCCTGTTTTAAATGCTCAGCTGTGTCGCTCTCATGTGTTCGATGGAAATTCACCGGAGGCTGTTTCCTCAGAGGTGTGCTCAGAATATAATGACATTAAGCGGTGGTCACACTAGACTACACTTCTGGAGCCTGTTTTCAAAACCTGGAGAATAAAATCCAGAAGAACAGGAAGAATATATTATATATATATATATATATATACTATATTGCCAAAAGTTTTGGGACGCCTGCCTTTACGTGCACATGAACTTTAATGACATCCCATTCTTAATCCGTAGGGTTTAATATGGAGTTGGCCCACCCTTTGCAGCTATAACAGCTTCAACTCTTCTGGGAAGGCTTTCCACAAGGTTTAGGAGTGTATTTATGGGAATTTTTGACCATTCTTCTAGAAGCGCATTTGTGAGGTCAAGCAGTGATGTTGGCGAGAAGGTCTGGCTCACAGTCTCCGCTCTAATTCATCCCAAAGGTGTTCTGTCGGGTTGAGGTCAGGACTCTGTGCAGGCCAGTCAAGTTCCTCCACACCAAACTCGCTCATCCATGTCTTTATGGACCTTGCTTTGTGCACTGGTGCGCAGTCCTGTTGGAACAGGAAGGGGTCATCCCCAAACTGTTCCCACAAAGTTGGGAGCATGAAATTGTCCAAAATGTCTTGGACACCACTGCATCCGACGCTTTGCTTAAGGCTTGGATGCAGCTGCTCGACCATGGAAACCCATTCCATGAAGCTCTCTACACACTGTTCTTGAGCTAATCTGAAGGCCACACGAAGTTTGGAGGTCTGTAGCTATTGACTCTGCAGAAAGTTGGTGACTTCTGCACACTGTGTGCCTCAGCATGCACTGACCCCGCTCTGTGATTTTACGTGGCCTACCACTTCATGGCTGAGTTGCTGTTGTTCCCAATTGCTTCCACTTTGTTATGACACCACTAACAGTTGACCGTGGAATATTTAGTAGTGAGGAAATTTCACGAATGGACTTATTGCACAGGTGGCAACCTATCACGGTACCACGCTTGAATTCACTGAGCTCCTGAGAGTGACCCATTCTTTCACAAATGTTAGTAGAAGCAGTCTGCATTGCCGAGGGTTTCATAAATTTACCTATGGTTTGATTACAGCTTTATCTGTGTCTGATCCAGCTCATATACAGTAGTTCTGCAGTTAACAGTACAATGATACTGTGAAAGCAGTTCTCCAGTCAAGAGTCAGACACAACCAGTGGATACAACAATCCTTTGGTCACCAGTATTAGGTCTGTCGCAGTGAAGGAATTTCCGAATATGCATTACTATCACCATTTTCAGACTGGATGAGAGGCTTTCTAAAACTGCAGATATTTCACCGGTATCAGCACTGCTCTTCTCTGCACTTTTTAGACAGGTTGTCAGTCAGTTACATTGGAATGGCAAAAAAATTACATTCTTCACTCTTGTTATCCCTATTAACTTGTTTAACGTTCAATACACATGCATGAAGTGTAAAACAAGAAGGGTGCAGCCTTATGGAAAAAAGCATGTGAACATCGGGGTTGCTTGTGTTCCTCTGTCAGTATTGCGGTATTACAATATTGCAGTTATTGCGACAGCTCTAAAATAAACACTAAACACCAGGGCAACTAACAAACTAAAACTATTTCAACATTTATATATGTATATATATATATATATGTAGATTTTCGCCACTAGAGGTCGCTTATTCAAAACAAAGGCATAGCTTGATGATGCCATGATTTCACAGAATCATGGGAGGTGCTGTCTTCATGTCTACAGCCGGTGGAAAAGAATTGGGATGGGACTTGGGCAGAAATCATGTTCATGGATGTGATTATTAACATTACTGTAGTATGAAGCAGAGTAGGGTGAGTGCTGTTGGAGCTGAACGAGGCCGCTGGAGCGATTGATAATGAGAGACGAATGCGACACACGCCTGCTTCTGCTTCTTCTGCTCAAGCGTATGTGGGGTAACGCAGCACTGTTTATCATATTAGATACATTTGAGTATTCAAAGTTGTTATAATGCTACTCTGCATTCGCTCGGCGGCTGATATTAGACATTTGTTGCACACTGCAGTAAGATAGATCGATATTAGTCATGGTAAAACATGGTACTCGTGGTAAATCAAGAAAACAAGATTTAAACAATAAGACTTACTGTGTTGAGCTATATAATATGATGAGTTTTCTGTCTATAAATGTATCCAAACAGTTGCTCACCTGTCTAATCAAGGGTAAAGCGGATATGATGTCATTGATAGGCGACACATGGACACGGTCTGTGTCCTGGTTAAAATTGCTTATTTCTCTGGATTTATACATTCTTGGTAACATTTGGGATAATGTAAGTACACAAGTCAACAAAATATATAACAATGTTCTAGAGGTTTTTGGATATTTTAATCAAATCATCTTACATATTGTGCCTTTAAAATGTAGATGAATGTATAAGAGAAAGTGCATATTGTAGGTGCTGAAATGTAAATTTCTTCCATCATCATGTTTTAGTTTTTTGCACTTCACTCACAAATATTCCTGATTCCTGCAGTATAACAAATGTAGTTTCTGTCAATTAATGTAATCTTATAAAAAAAAAAGAAACTGCATGTTTAATTATCAAACAAGATAAATGCTGTTTAAAATAGTTACAGCAGTGTTATTTCAGTTCTATATATATTTGATAGTTTTCATGCTAATTTTAGTTTAATTTTTAGTCATTACATCATGAGCTTTTGTCATTTCATTAGTTTCTAAATGGTCATTTAGGTTTAATTTATTTATTTATATTATTTATTTGTTTTAGTTTTATCTATTTATTTCCAGTTTATACTTTTAGTGCCTCATTTTAATCTTTTTTCAGTTTATTGCCAAGGCAACATTTCTCATTTTCATATAGTTTTTCATCAGATACTTATATTTTATTTCATTCCAGCTTTATTTCAATGAACAGAAATGTTGTTAATAGTTTCAGAGAGTGGTTTACAGTGAGAAGCGCTGCGGTGACGTTGAGGCCGTGAACAGTGAGGCAGTGACGGGGAGATTTCTCAACAATATCAGCTCTTGAATATGGACGCAGAAGCCGGTGCCAGCTGGTGTTCGCTCCAACAACCTAAACCATGCGGCAGAAACACTGCGTCGACTGCTGACTCGCTCAAAACACACAAACACAGCTGCCATTGTTACTGTACCCCACGCTTCTTATTACCGCATCACCTAAACATCACTGCAACAATATTATTTTGCTTTACAGGAGTTGATCTCATAGGCAAACTTTCATAACGGTTTCAGAGATTGAGCAGCTCATATGACACAATTTATCAGTTGTTATAAACCTTGTGAACACGATACAATGTGAGGATTCCCTATGAACATTAATATTAACAAACTTTACTTTTTAGAGATTTAAACTGTTATCTGTTCCTACACTACCGTTCAAAAGTAAGATTTTAATGTTTCTGAAAGAGTCTCTTCTGCTCACCTGCATTTATTTGATCAAACATACAGTAAAAACACTGAAATATTATTCCAGTGTAAATCAGCTGTTTTCTATGTGAATATATAGTAAAGTGTAATTTAATTCTGTGATCAAAGCTGAATTTGCAGCATCAGCAAAGATGCATTAAATTGATCAAAAGTGACAGTAAAGATTTCTAAAGAAACATTTCAACATTGATAATAATCATACATGTTTCTTGAGCAGCAAATCATCATATTAGAATGATTTCTGAAGGATCATGTGACACTGAAGACTGGAGTAATGATGCTGAAAATTCAGCTTTGATCACAGCAATAAATTACACTTTACTATATATTCACATAGAAAACAGCTGTTTTACACTGGAATAATATTTCACAATTTTTACTGTATTTTTGAGCAGAAGAGACTTCTTTCAGGAACATTATTAAATCTATTAAATCAATATAGTGCACAAGTCATATGGAATTCTAATTTTTTAATTATTATACTTTATGTTTTTTTTGTTTGTTTTTTTAATCATTCATCACAGGTTGGTCACTGTGGTCCTGGTCACTGTATGCTTTCATCTTAAGGAATTTCAGGAGTCAGTGTTTTGTGGTTGTTGAACTGACCCTTTAATCATGAGCAAAAATCAATTCACAATGATCAGCAGTTTCCCAGACGGAAAGCTATCAGATTTAATGAGTCTATAATCAGCTCTGCACCAAAGTTTATCACAGCATTCTCAAATTGTACGTGTGCACAACCTGATGATTAGATACTATCGAATACTGCTGAATATTCTCAAGTATATCTAATCAATAGTTCAGAAGCTGTTCTTCTGTCCCCAAATTTAAGACCTCTTGAAATGATAATTAAGACTTTTCTTATACCATTTAAGGACCCTGTAAATAAGACTGTTATCACTCAGACTGCAGGGATATAATGATCACATCTGTTAGAGCCCGTGACCTTCTGTCATGATCTCTGCAGGACAGTGACGGGGGAATCAGGCAATACACAGCAAACATGAAGCACATAAATGAATCAAACTGTTCTTACCAAACACCTCATCTTGAGCCTCCGGTGAGGCTGCTGTCATGTGATCAGATACTGTCGAGGATCCCTTCAAAAACACAAATACAACATTTTACATTTACAACCAAATACTGCTAATGTAAAACTCAATAAAACAAATAACCAATGCTTATGTTTTTCAGAAATAACAATGTATTAGCAAAACCTAAAAAACAAACGTGGAAAAGTCATGTTTCCTTTTCCTTCAGCAGCTTTCTGAACTCAAATGAGAGCAAATATTCAATAATAATACAGATTAACAAGAGATAGACAGTGTATAATCCAAACGCTGCATAACTCTGTGTTTAACTACAGCAGCACCTGTGATTAGTCACAAATCAGACGAGTGTTAACAGTGCGTCTCTTGTCTTTTATTGTGATATCTATCACAGTACTGTAAGACGTCTTCTTCTTGAAATGTAAAATTAGGATAAAAACACTGAACACTTTACATATTTATATTTTATTGTAACTGGTTCAACTGAATCATGCAATATAAATGTGAAACACATGAACAACTGCAGCATGTGTGAAGCATTAGTGAACCAGCTGTGCTCCAGTATGACTAGGACAGCGCCACCTGCTGGTGAGGAGACTAACAGCACATCGCTGCTCTACTGCTGTCCTGCAGCTCCTGGATACACAACGCTTTTTTCCCCACTAAATTTGTGGAAGTTCTTTTTTTAAGCAAAATAAAATGGACTGAAAATTGCCTGTTGAATATATTTTGCAAATGAAGTCTGGAAGGTGAATATGGATTATTGAATTTTTAATAATGAAACTGTGTAAAATGATTTTTAATTAGTGATACTCATCATGCTCTTTTGTTTCAAAAACGCCTGTCATTGATTTACTTCCACAGTAAACCTGTCTAGTGTGTTCTGCTGCATCTTAACTTCAAAAAAGTAGGTGAATTTTGGAGACAGAAATACTGAACAACATTTCATATGGAATGATGTTTGTTCAGAAGTAGAGTGTTCTTTGATGGGAGAGCTGTCTCTTTAAGGTTCTCATCATGTGCTGATGGATCATGTGATGTGGCGATGAGAAACAATCGTCTGCTGTACAGCACTGATTCTGTCACATTCACTGATGCTCTGGCCTTGCAGCTCCTGATCTCTTGCCTTCATGGATATCCACTCAAACCGTGTCATTAATGCTGTAAATGGTTGATTTTTTTCTGAAATGTTGAGCTTATGGCTTTACAGGGCATGTTCACTCTTCATCAGGATGATGAATGCTGTGATTCTGTGAATCTGTCAGTTATCGACTCTAACATGCAGAAATGATAATCACAAGTGCTGTACTTACTCTTTCCTCAGGATGTTGGTTAAATTACTGTAACATAACGCAAGGCACCCCGTTTAATCTGAGCAACTCTATGATTCACTAAAGACTTTAATAGAAAAATGCAAAAAAATACTAAACTATAAACATACTGCTAATTTGGCCTGTTTTTGACGGAAAAAGCAGACAGACATACCTTGGAAGCAGCAAGTGGTTCACGTTTTCCAAGATGCTGGCCCATGCTCCTGAAACACAGACAGAAAGAGCTTTTATTACACACACAATTACCGCACACAATCCACCGTTATTACACTTTCATTACAGTCTCATTAATATTTCATACACGTTTTACCAATAAATATCCATGACTTTTGAGTAATCATGAGCTCATGTTCCATGAAAGTCTGTGTAAAAATCCATGTTCAAATTTATCAGCATATCTTAACTAAAATAAATGTCTGTGAAAGCTGTTTTAATAACAGAGAACTTTACCGCACCCGACTGAAGTATTACAGTTTGTTCAACCAAATTTCCATGACTTTTCCAAAACTTTCTGGGCTTATTTATTTTTCCAAAACTTTTCCAGGCCTGGAAATTGCTATTTTAAATTTTCATGACTTTTCCAGCTTTTTCCTGACCAGACAAAACCTGTGATATTTTGAATTTGCTTTCATTTTTATATTTTTATAAATTTTAGCTTAATTTTTAGTCAATTTGTCACATAATTTTTGTATTTAGGTTTAATTTTTTTATTTCCAGTTAATAAACTTTAGTACTTCAACTTGCACTTATTTCAGTCTATTGCTAAAGCAACTTTTCTAGTTTTCAATTTTTATATTTCATTTTATTTCAGCTTTATTTCAATGAACAGAAGTGTTGTTTTGGTTTTAGTTAACAATAATAACCCTGATATAATCAAACTACATCTGAAAGCTTATAACTGCTCCCTTCGGAGGATCGAGGCCCGTACGAATCCAATGTTAGCTTCACTTCCTGAGAATCCTTCATCTGATCGAGTTTTAAAGGCAGCACAGATGTGTCCTTTGATATCCCACAATCCTGTGCTTCCATTCTGTTAAAGATGGCATCTGAAAGTTGTGGTTTCTGATTAGTTTGTGCGTAAATGTATGTTTTTGACTAACGTTTCCCATTTCTGATGTCAATTCCAGTGAGAAATGACTACTGTAGTAATTAAATATTCACTCAGTTTCCACCAAAGCTCACTTTATTTTGCTGTAGATCATTAAAGCGTTATGCTGCCTCAGAAGTCTGCCTGAAATCAGTTTCGTGAGGTGTTTTCCTTCTCAAACGCTGCCAGTGTGAGCTACAAAAACACACATATAAATCTCCTCAGGCGCTTCTGGACAGTCTGGCAGGAGGACAGGTTGCTTTTTTTTGTTCTTTTTTTACACATTTTTACACTGAATATCATCAGATCTTCAACTAAATGCATAAGTGACCCTTCATGAAAAAAAGGGATAGTTCACACGAGTTCCTCTCGTCATTGGCTGAAACATTAAGATCATGTGAGCGTTTGAATCAAGATGACTGCCTTTTAACCAGCTCTATTAGAAGTACAGGAGAAACTGTATGAAGGCCCACTTCAGACATTCTACGGACTCTCAGTAACTGCATGTCCACTAACTCTCATTAGAGCATTAGCAGACTCACTGTTAGGGTTCGGGTTAGTGGAATAAGTTGACGTGTATCAAAGTCGCTTATAGTCAGTCGAATGTCTGAAGTGGACCACCTAAATAAAGTCTAATTATATTATGATTACAGTGATGAAACTTATCATGGTTATCGGTATTACCACATTTTGGAAATGTTCAAAAGTCCTGATACACACTGAAATCATTTCAGTTCTGTATGAAAGCACCAGCAGTGATGATCATTACAGACGGCAGCATGGGAGTTTCCTCACTGCAGGCCTGAGAGGAATGTGCGTGTAAAAGCATGTAAGAACATTACAAACACACGAGGAATGTGCTGTGCGCCCGTCAGCACCGTAATCACGCACGAGTTCACTTCATACTGCCGTTATTAATGATGCATCATCAACGGTTGTGAAAACAAACACCTGAAAGGAAATGATCTAGCTGTTGGTCAATAACACCGTCTGAGATGAAGAAAGAACAAACACAAGCTGAAGAAGAGGATTAATTAACTCCACCAAACACACTTTTCCTTATCGTCAAAATTATTGTGCAAAATAAACTTAGTGGGGATAAACTGACTGACAGCTGTCATTCAAACAGAGAGAGCTGACACTGACACAAACATCACAACATTACTGAAACAAAAACACATACGTGACCTTTATTATAATGGGTTTATGTGAAGATTGTTTTAAGTTCACTCAAGTTAAATGCTTTTTAAATGTTAAAAATGATGGTTTTCATTTAATGTTGAATGGCTACAATTACTCAAATGCTCCATTTAATACAGACATCAGTGTCAGTACTGGTGTCATTCATAATGCCATTAATCGAATGTTTACAATATACCATCTTCATGTTGTTTCTACAGTCATTTGGAGATTCAATGTGAAGGTATTACAATATATAAATATATTACAAAGTTTATTGTTAATCGTTAATACAGAATAATGTGAGTTGTGTGTGTTATCAATGTTTTTATGTGACGGACCACCGACAGCAGAGGGCGACATTTCACTAAAATGGCGTGTTCGATTCCGGATTTTTCGGAGTCGACTCTGATTCCTGACTCCCACCGTAGGAGTCGATGGAATCAACTTCCGGAATCGACTCCATTTATTCCATTTCAAAACAGGGTCGGCAACAAGAATACAAGATTTCCATCAGTTTTACACCCTGACACGACGCCTAAAACAGCTTTACTGTGACTGTCCAAATCAGTCCAGTTTAGGGATGATATTACCTTGAAATGATGAGCATCACCATCGATTCCTAGTTGTTGCCACTACTTCATTTTAAAGAGGGAAAAGTCAGGAGAAACAGCCTCGGTCGAATATTATTTCAGAGTTTTTTAAATGTATTTTTTAATGAATGAATTAATCTAATTCATCTAAAAGGGCGATACGCGTCATCTCCTGTGAAAGCTCAGGTGAGTTCAATACTACAAATAATATCTATAAACATACTTATTAATGCGTTTATTCTTGTTTTTTAAATTATGATTTGTTTAATGATTATGAACACAAAATAAGGATAACCATGGCAAATCAAATTAAAATATATTAATAAAACTTCAATGAAACCATACAGCTGGCACGGAGGTGTGTATGCAGACTATAATTACTGTTATGTTTTTGTGAAGTAAGATAAAAAAAATATGATGTTTTCTGTGACAGCTGCCTTCAGCTCCCGAGTCGATTCATGTGCTGGAGTCGACTCCTCCACTCTTCGACTCTTTGGAGTTGACTACTACACGAGTCGGCAGGTGAGACAGAGACACGCACCCTCGACCACTATCGAGTGTAGACACCGCCTGTAGTTTCCCAACACATCGATTGCAGCCCATTCGCCCACATTAGTTTCCATCTGAACAAGAACCAAAACGCGGAAACTGACAGTTCACAGTCGTATATTCACCTTAAACCTTAGACTAATGTGTCTTCAGCATTATTATAAATATCTGAAGTCTTTAAAAGCCTTGAAGCTTTTACATCTTTTAAGTTCTGCAGCTGTTCGCGGGTTGAAAACACCTCGAGCACTCGATGGGGAGAGAGTAGGCGATGCCTTCCTGTCAACACAAAGTCCTAAAAAGATTACTTTCACAATGTAAAGCACGGTTATCTCTTAGTGTAGTTTATGCAAATGAACAGTGACATCACCTAGATGTGTTTGCCTCAAATCGGGGCCTCTGGCGACACGGAAAACAAAATAACAACAAAAACACAAACACTCGCTGTTCACGTGAATGTCGCGCTGTGACAGTGACAGAAACGCAGTGGCTAACAGCATCACATCTGGAAGTGACCAAACCCTGACAGCTTACATAATACAGGAGTCCAGTCCTGACAGAAATAATTACACCATCTGATCGGCGAGGAAACACACTGAGCGCTGATACAGCTTGTTTCAAGCAAAGGCGACGACAGCAAATAAGATGTCGTGATTTGACGCGCACACACACACACACACACACACGTACTTGTTTGCCCAAACGCGTCCACGCGATGTGTAGATTGCAGGTTTCGGCTGCTCGCCTCAGCAGTTCATCAAAAAATCGTCATCGGCGCAAAATAAAATGTTGTAGGCTCTGTTTCTGTGTTTCAGCAGCATGTGGTTCGGGTGATGATCCACCAGCACTTCCTGCTTCTCTGAAGCTCCGCGTTATTCAGTGGGGTGGGGCGATCAGACCTCACGCGTATGTTTACTACGCTGTCTGAATGGACACACTTCTGTTGTTTTTATACAGCTAGTTATAGAGATTATACAACAGAACACCTTCAGCTGTTTACAATTAAAATATAAATTAAAAAATATTTATGATGCACGCAATTTAGAAAAAGTGCAGTATGTATATTTTTTTTATTAACATTATTATTGTGTTAAATTCATGTTCCTCATAATCTTGAATCAGAATAACTTCCCCTCTGTCAGCTTTATTTCTTCTCTTCTCTGATGACGAGGGCGGGGCAACCTGTCACTCACATGAGATCCACCAATAGCAAACCACAACCATCCAATCAATTCCGCACGGACAAAATCAAGCCCCGCCCTACATTTGTTCTTGTTCGAGAAGCCGTTTCGATATAAGGTACAACAGAGAAGAAAAGACCAGCGCAACTTCCCTTTCATGCTTCATGCAACTTTAATTCTCAGTAGAGTAATTTCAGCTTAAGGAAGTCTGCTGAAACAAACATTATAGTAGAAACTTGAGCAGTGTTCTGCAATTTATGTCGAGATTACATTACTGTTCACTGTTGTGTAGAGAAAGGATTTCCTCACACCTGATAAAATCATACCAGCTGTCAGTGCTAAACTGGACACAGGAGCCCAAGTGTATATTCCAGCCACGATAAATTTTAGGACCAGACAGAAGTCTCCCGAATCGATAGCAAAACATGACATAATGTAAATTTGAGAGTACAGGCTGTTATTGCAAAATTTACTATGAAAAAACAGCCATTTTTTCTTTTGTGTAAGCTTGGACACTGCAGGCTTCATCGTGCAGAATGTATTATACATGTATAAAAGACATAAAAGTAGCAAAGTACAAGGTTGCAACAAAATGAAATACTCATGTAAAGTACAAATGTGGGGGAAAAGTACTCAAGTGAATTAACAAAATATTTACTTCACACATCTAAATATGTAGGGGATTCCCACTGTAGAAGAGGCAGTCCTGTGGCGGTGATGGACGAAGTACAGATTAAAATATGACTCCAGTAAAAGTACTCATTTTCAGTTTTGCTTGAGTAAAAGTGCAAAAGTACTCGATTTTAATGTACTTAAGTATTAAAAGTAAAAAGTACAGATCAATGAGCCATATATTTATTATTATTATTATTATATATTATTAACCAGCACTACTCAGTAGTCAGTACTAATAAGAAAGATTAGTGCCTAGAATTAATGTTGCAAATAAACAAACTTTTTTATTTTTATTACCAACACTTATTACATCAATATGCATAGATGTTTTTGTTGGTTTTCAATCGGGATAATAGGCAATCAAACATCTTCCAAATGTCTCATGCCAGTGTCATATTGGTTTGACAAAATTCTGATGTCATGCCATGTCATGATATCATGCTTGACGTCAAACAAACGTCATGTTTGGATGTCAACCCGATTTTTGAGTTAAACCAAAATTTTAAATCTACCCAACGTTGGATCTTGACGTCAACCTGATTTTCATTTTCAACCAAAATTTGACATCTACCCAACGGTGGAGCTTGACGTCAAACAAACGTTGGATCTTGACGTCAACCTGATTTCATTTTCAACCAAGATTTGACAAACATTGTATTTTGACGTCAACCCGATCTTCATTTATGCTCTGATATTATGCTGTGCAGATGCAGATGGCGTTTAATGACAGCCTCTGTAGTCCCATTTAGACACTTGTTAGCAACCGCCTTTTACAAGACAAGTAAAAGGGTTAAAAAACCACAAGGGAGTTTACTGATGTAGATTGTAGAATAATACGTAAAACTAGATACAGTGGCCCCAAAAAGTATTTGTTCACTTAAGTTGCATTAGATAATGGAATATCAAAGCAAGCTGAATTTATTTTAGAAAATGAGTAAAACACAAGCATATTTTTCAAGCAAAACATTTGCAGGTAAATTACATTGTAGTATATTCACTAAAATCAGCATTCTGACAAGTCCAAATACTTACTGTGTGTTGTACCATTACAGTTTAAGAGTGAAAGCTATGAAGTGAAAGGCAAAGCAAGCAGATGATTATCTGGGGTTCTTGTGTTCTATTGTAAGTGTGATTACTAATCAGCAGAAAATACTGACACATCTGAGCGTCACTGCAGACTGCTGCACACTTTCATATATTCAGCATTAATATAATATGGTTTAATATAATTGTTGTGTGTGTGTGTGTGTGTGTGTGTGTGTGGTCATAGCCATGGAGAGAAGGGATTCTGTGTATATGTGTGTCACAATTCACCTGTCACCTCTGCACTATATTTCCCATCATCCTCCCTGGCTTCTACCTGCAAACACTCCACAATCACCTGCACCTGCCAGCAATCACCCTCATCATCTCCACACCATAAAAGCACACACCTCGAGCTCAGTCTTTGTCTGTTCTCTTTTAGAGAAGGACTGTTTACCTGTATTCCACGTTCTAGCAAAGAATCTCCTATGATTACTCCAAGTTCCTGTTCTCCATGTGTCTCCATTCCCCACCTCGTGTGCATTCCCTATTTGTATACTACTTACCTGGATATCTGCCTGGATCTTAATGAGGTGTGCGCTAATCCCTGGTTCTCCACGTCCACGATCTCCACCTGCAAAACCGTGAACCCGGTTGCCATCATCTTTCTGAACTGTTATATCAAAGACTCATTTATCTGTTTATTCCTGTTTACATCTGCTGCAGTAATCATTCACTGTTATTCAACATTATCCTCTGAGTCATTCCATTACAATGGGTGAATGAGGTATAATCAACTCCATTTGTGAAAAGAGCTCCTATCTATAGTATCTGAATATGGATTCTGTCCATTTGTCTATGTCTACTGTTATTACTGTTGTTTTATTTTATTTTAGTCGTCACTCTGTCATGTGTTTAACTCAGTGTTATGCTTTATAAGTTATTGCTCTCAATGAACGTTCTGCAAAATGTTTTACAGATTTTTTTTTTTCAATAATGAGTTTCCTAAAACTTTTACATGCATGTGTCTTTATGTTCTATAAACTTGAAAGAATATAGGCTAGTCCTTAGGTTTCATCTAAAAAATATCTAGCGCTAGTTCAGGCAGGCCATGTAGGCATAGTTCAGCATCAGCTGACTATCAGCTGTTCAGTCTCTCCAATCTCAATGATTCTCCTATCAAGGTACACGTATATATATGTGGCACTATTACGGACTTCCAGCTTAGCCAGCTCGCAACCAAGTCAGCAGCTCAAACGGCTTGTAAAGTATGCGATTACCTGTCATATTTTCAGTTCATCTCTTTTTGCATCTAATATCAATGGACAGCACAGGTATTATCAAAGATCCCCTGGTCTTTGAAAAAACGCTTGAAGAAACTCCTAATCTGGATGAGCACGATCATGCGCTTCCTCCTAGGCACAGCTCCCGGTCAGCAGCCAAGACTGTCTGTTTCAATATTCAATCCCCTCCTGACCTCAGCCACAAACAACTTTTCCAGTTCTTCATCGAGTGTAACCAGGACCCGGATCTCCATTCACCTGACACAGTTCCTCCTCCTCCTTCCTTCCTCTTTCCTCCTGGAAAGCCTCGGCAAAGAGAAAAAAACATCTCTAGCGACAACATTCCTTCGCCTCCGAAGAAAGCCAAGCCGGATCACTCTAACCAAAACCCCGCGGAACAGAGAGATGACCAAATTCTGTCAGCTCTGACTTTCATTCAAGGTGTATTTTCTGAGATGGATGAAACAGCATTGGAAGCTCAGCATTGTTCTTCTACATCTCGTCCCGCTTTCCAAGGAGATGACTGTTGGGACATTGCCATTGTTTTAAAAGACAATGATCCCAGGCTATCAAGGAGCTTAACTATGCCCGAATTTAATGTTGTTTTTGGTGTATTCAGACACATTATTTGTGAAGTTTACCTGGACAGGAGACAAGAATTAGACACTTACCTCGCTATTACCTCCAACCTTGCCATGTCTTCCGTAGGTACCTTGTTCTACAGATATAAGTTGTTTTATGCTTAAGCAGCCATGTACATCCAGTGTTTTAATGAACGGCTGGACTGGTCCGTCATCGATTTGGCGCTTATTAGTAGACATTTCACCGGTCACAGAGCCCTGTCATGTTCCATCTGCAGCTCTTTTTCTCATACAACAACACTATGCCCAAAGATTGCCTCGTTAAAGAATGACTCTAGCACTTCAGTCTCTGATCAGGTGAAGCCCGAAAGACAAATACTTTTATGTTACAATTTTAATGAAAATGTCTGTACACGACCTAATTGTAAGTTCTTTCATGTTTGCAGTTACTGTGGGAACAGCCACCCGAAATCTGCATGCCCACGTCACACACACTTCATAAAAAAGAAATAAAAACTCCTGTCAATGTCCAAGAGCACTTCAAAGCTCTTACAAAGCATCCAAATCGTTGTTTCGTGTCTTACCTGTTAATGGGACTAATCAATGGTTTTTCAGCAGGTCTTTCCTATCTTCCTGGCTTCTCGTTCAGCTGTCCCAATCTTCAATCCGCGAAAAAAGAACCCCAGGTTGCTGATGAACTTCTGGCAAAAGTTAATAAAGGATACATGATCGTGCCTTTTGACAAGCCACCATTCAAAAACTTTCACATAAACCCCATAGGAATTGCCACAAGAAAATATTCAGGAAAAAAGTGACTAATAATCGATCTGTCAGCACCACATTCCACCCATGGTGTTCAAATTATTAACATTCTTCTCTTTTCCTTCGGAACCATTCTCTCTTGCTCATTCAACAGTTGACCACGCTATTAAACTTATTAAAGGGGAGGTGTAATGCTATTTCATGCATTCTGACTTATTTACACTGTTAAAGAGTTGCATTCTCATGCTAAACATGGCCAAAGTTTCAAAACACGAGTTGGACGTATGACGGAGTATTTCTGTGCAAAATACACTACTTCTGGTTTCAGTACAGGATTCGGAGAGTCAAAAGACAGCAGAATTCCTTGTATAGGCACTTCTCCCTGATAAGCGTGCACACACACATCACCCAGAACAGGAGCAAGAGCACACCCATCAGCGCGCTTCGTTCGGGATACAGAAACCGATTTTTCAGCAGTGTCTCAATTCAGGGGCTGCACCCTTTGAAGGCTGCATACGTCATCGAGGAAGTCTCATTTAAGAAAAAATAACTGTTAGATTGCAAAGTAAGAAAGAAATTACAGTATTTTACACCTCACAATGAATATCAGTCAATTTTATTACAGTTACTTTTCTTAAATATGACATCCTTGATGACGTATGCAGCCTTCAAATGCGACCTCTGGAGGACACAGCCTCTGAAATGAGACGCAGCTCCAGTCACCGAAGAAGTGTGTTTTTGGTTGTGAGGAAAAGATTACCTTTTTCAGCTTCCCAAAGAACCCAGCGTTAAGGGAACAGTGGATGAAGTTTGTTTTTCCAGGGCAGCAACAGAGTTGTGCACGTATGTTTGTTTGTTCCCGGGAATTCGGTGATGAATGCTTTGTAAACAACTCCCAGTTCGGCGCTGGATTTGCAGATTGCGGGTGGTGAGTAAAGCTGCATCAGATGTCTGTGTTTTGGTGGCAACTGACGTGCAAGTGCATATAATGTAAATAACATGAACACTTTTGTTCCCTTTGTATTTATAATGATGTCACAGCTAGCAGACGATCTCTACACAGAAGCTGCGCGGCTCGTGACTCTTTAGCTCCGCCCACAGCACTGACGGCAGACACGCCTCCAGGACCTCGGCTTTTTTCGGAAAGACTCTGTACAGCGTATCTATCTTCTATAAATATGATAAAACTAAAGACTTTTCGGAGATATGAAGGATGCATTGTTACTCTACAGTATATGTACTCAAGATTAACATGAGATTGGCAGAAACTGTGTGTGATACCCCCCCCCTTTAAGTTAGCTGGAAGAGGTGCTTGGCTTAGCAAAACCGATATCACAGATGCATTAAAAATATTGCCTTTGCACCCGTCTCAGTGGCATCTCTTTGGAGTTAGTTGGCGCAACAAATTCTATTTTTCAGTAAGACTCACCTTCGGATGCAAGAGCAGCCCAAGCATTTTCGACACCTTGTCCGAGGCGCTCTGCTGGATTTGACTCAATAACTGTCAACTGCCTTTCATTCTGCATTTACTAGATGATTTTTTGGTCATCAATTACCCTAACTCTAATCCATCCCGTTGCATCAACTCGATAATATAGACTTTTTCAAAAATCCAAGGAAAAATCCAAAGGTCCTAGTCAGGTTTGGGATTTTTTAGGAATCACACTAGACTCAATCCACATGCAAGCATTTCTCCCTTCTGAGAAATTATAGTGCATTAGAGAATTTATTAATTCCTTCTGTCAATCAACCACCCTATCAAAGATGAATATTCTGTTTCTGCTAGGTCATTTCAATTTTGCCATGAGAATCGTTCCTCAAGGTTGCTCGTTTATTTCTAGATTACTAGATCTATCAAAATCAGTAGATAAGTGGAACGACATTGTTTCACTAGACGAAGGACGCAGATCCAATTTACATTTCTGGTCTTTTTTTCTATAAGGAGGAAACCAAAACTTTGGCACAATTAAAATTCTATACTGACGCAGCTCCCACAGTCGGCTTCGGAGGGTTATTTAAAAATTCATGGTTCACAGAGAAATGGCCTAAAGAGCTCAAAGACCTTCCATCTTCCACTTTTGTACTGCTCTTTCCGCACCCTACTCTCCCGTTAATATTCCCATAATCTGCGCTTTCATTGTGCACTGCTTCGAATGCAGAAAGCTTTAGCCTTCTACTATCAGGAATTCTACTACTATAGTATCAGGAATCCAATTTCATTTAAGGTGCTTAAATCCAAAGCCTGCTTCAAAATCCTTCCATTTGTCTTTTGCTTAATGGTCTAAAAAAAAAGAAATCCAGCTGCATCAGACAAATGCCTTTCTTTTTCATGTGTATCAACTGATCAAAAAGGGTTCCTCAGGTGTGGAGAGTATACCACGGACAATAAGATTTTTTAACCCTCTCAACGCTCTCACACTCCACACCTTATCGATCCATCCTAATCATTTTTATCCATCTGAAACACTCAAAATCTGATGGAGACAGTAAAGACACTACCAGTGTGTTTCTAGCACCAGTTCCGAATTTTGCCCTGTTGCAGCCATGTCCTGTTTTTTAAGCCTTCGCATTAAAGTGCACCCTCTCCAGCCACTTTTTACCACAGGAAAGGGAGATGCCATGACAAAACCATGGTTCTCTTCTCGCATTGTTTGCCGCCTTTGTGGTTTAAACCCTGCCCTTTACACTAGTCACTCATTTCATATCGGAGCAGCAACAACCGCAGAATCAAAAGTTCCAACATCCATTATTACAGTGACGGCGCTACACCGGGGCTGGGGGGTCTATAGCCCCGTCAGAATTTTGAATAGCCCCGTTTGGCCCCCCAAGCAGTTGAGATGATAAAGAAGACAAGAGTGCAGGTAGGAAACCCTGTCTCTGAGGGGGCCAAAGAAGGAGAATTGAAAGAGGAGTCAGAGAGAAAAAGGTTTGAGAGAGAAACCCCTGAGCCAAGACATGAGGGAGAGCATCAGCAGTGGAAGGACGCCCTTTTCTTCGACGCCAGTAACCTCCGCGTCATGTGAGCGCAGTTTCCTGCATTAGGGCCCGTTCACAGGTTGAGTTTTTTGCGCACTCAAGTTCGTTGTTTCAAATGTAGACGCGCGGCAAGCGCGCTCATAATAGAAGCTTGTTTTTTCCAGGCGCAGCAAGATGAAAAAATCTCAACTTTTCAGAAATTAATTTATTCTTTGCTGAAACTTCTTCATCTTCATGGCTCATAGCAATGGCAGACACCACAGGATCGCAAGCTCGATCCCCAGCGCTTTTGAAAAGATGAGATAGTGGCACGGCCAACGTTTTCCACACTCTTTTTAGACGTGACGTGAATATTTAATCACTCTCTGGTGCTGAAGTCTTTCACCTTTGCATGTAAAAGTTTTTTGTTGTTGTCTTGTGGTCACTTGTATTAAGCTTATACCTATTTTTTAATATGCCTATTCTTTGGCCAAATATAATTTAAAACCACACTTCTGTTGAATGTGGTGTGTACCATAGCTGTTAAAACAAAAAAACAAAAAACTTTCTTTATGAAGTAACTCTGACGTCATTAATATCGATTTTTTTCTTAGCACCCCCACGTAATGGTCTAGCCCCCCCTTAGCACCGGTAGACAAAAAATTCTCGTGCTGTGCATGCATTATTAACCCTTAAATGCATGAATGTTTCGCCAATCATTCTTACATATTCGGGTCTTTAGCGACCCGGATCTATATTTAACACGAATGGATCTCCACCTGTTGCGATAATATAAAACTCCCCTAATATTAGAATAACCATAACAGAAGAATAAAATAAAGCATATTTTGTTACCTTTTGGAGCTTGGAAGGGTTCATTTTGAGCAGATGTTTTATGCCATCATCACTGTCCTCATCAGAGCTCATTTCCCAGTAGCCTACATTCAGCAAATGATAGTTTTGAGAATATGTTTGAGATCGCCAATATGTGTCACGAATGTGGCTTCCACGCCTCCTCCTCCGCACCACCGGAGGGAGCCGTCACCTGAGTATTGACTGTTTCCCATTCGGACTACATTACCCATAGGCCCTCATTCCTGGGACTGATTGCGCACTCACCTGCACCCCATCACACTCACACTATTTAAGCCACTCTCACACACACTCACATTGTGAAGTCTTGATTTGCCCTGGTGATCATTTCTGAGCGTTTTCTTGTGGACTGTTACCCTGTTACCGTTGGACTGTTTATTACCCTGTGATTCTCTGCTGCCTGCCCTGATCTCTGCCTGTGTACTGGACTGTGTTTGTTTGCCGCCTGCCCTGATCCTTGCCTGTGACTCGATCCTGTTTGTCTGCCGCCTGCCTCGACCATTGCCTGTCCCTGTTTATGCTTCTGCCTTTGCCCTGTTACTGTTGGTGATTATATCAATAAAGCTGCAAATGGGTCAACAGAGTGGGGATCCATCATTACAATATCTTTGAGATCGTGAATGGGCTCATATTCTCAAAACTATCATTTTCAACATCTTGAAAAATCAATATTTTGATCGCTGACAGCTCCACCAGATCCTCTATCAGTGACTGTGACACTCATATTTGATTGCGCTCAGTACTTGCTCTGCAGTGAATCGCTGAGCCATTTCATGTTTTCCCTATTCTTTTGTTTTCTGTCTGAATGAAAAGTCACTTCATCGTTGTGTATCAGACATTGCCACCTTGTTGAATAAAGGTGAATCGCGAATCTTATTCCATCATTAAAGATTCAATTATTGTTCTGCAGAAAACAAATATATCTACACTGATACACACCTCGGGTCGATAGCGACCCTATACAATTTTTACAAAAAATGAATAGGAAAATAGGCATTCTTTTATAATTTTATGATTTTTTTTCTTGTTATATACTTTATAATGAATTGATTGAGGAATACTAAGAAGGTTGATGTTTAACTTTAAAAAATGATTTAGGAGGAGAGTATTGAATGATGTCCCGGGTCGATAAAGACCCGAGGTATGATTTATGGGTATGGGGCGCTGGTCTTCATCAGCATACCAGTGTTACGTTAGACCTGAAAATTAAAGATATTATTCTCACCCCAAAAGCTATAAGTTTAATTTAAGAAGAAGAAGAAGAAAAGGAAGAAAAAAACAGACACACACTTTTGCTGTCGCAGAATGTTACGAGGGGCATGCTGATCTTCTTAGCTGCGCTAAAAAGGGAAGATCACCCCTCCGTTGTTGTATTTAAAGGGTCATGCTGCTTGTAACAGAAGAGCAGCCCTTCACTGCTCACATGAGAAATCCTGCACACTAATTACTGTTCATTTCAGAGGGACATGCAAGACCACTCGTCTCAGAGATCCAGGCAAGTTTCTCTCTCTATCTCCCTCTCTCTACGAATTAATACAGTAAGAATTAAACTTGATATTTTATTTCATAAGCCATGTTGAAATTGTATGGAGTTTAAAGAATGTTAAGCTCTGTTAAAGATGTTTAATTAATTTTGTTAAATGTTTTGAGTGAATATGTTGATTTTTTGTTTTGTTAGAACAGTTATTAATCCCCCTCTAAATATTACAACGATTAAACTGTATGGTTGGGGGGTTCATTTTAATTGTTTCATTTCATATTATTGTTTTGGGGGGTTATTACAGGCCCAGCTAATCTTTATTATTGTACAGCTGAACCCCCATATGGAACCATACCGCCAAACCAAATGTTGTTTTATTGCCAAAGTGGTCCTGACTGAACTAATGTGTTTATCTGTAAAATGTGCTGCAGACATTCACTGAGAGCAGTAGCTTGTGTCTGGAATACTTTCATGACTTGTATCACAACTTTGACAATCAGAACAGATTTTAATACACTTGCCGGCTTGTAAATGGTTACAACTGATCGACTGAGGATCACACACACCAAACTTTCAAAAGAAACTAAGGCCCTGTTTCCACCTGGTATTAAGATGTGTTTTGGTTGATCGGATCACAAGTGGACGACACTAAATACAGGTGTGAACGGGGCGTAAAACGTTTTGAGGTTGTCCACTTTCGACCACTTCCAGAGACAGTTGAAAACACATTCGACCAGATTGGTTTCGTAGTGTAAATGTTCATGTGATCGAATGTGTTCAAACAGACCATCTACTCTTCACCTACTGACCTAATGTGTAAACGTTATGGGAAGAGCTCTAGCCAGACGGGATTTAAACTTTATCAGCTGAAGACCCAAGTTTGGTTTGAAGATGAAAAATGTACCACGCACAATGTTCTCTCACCGTTCCTGATTTCTAGCACACACACACAGCGTTCGGCTGGTTTTGCTACTATCAGAGCTTATTTTGTCCATTAGATCGAAAGATCTTAAAAAACCCTTACATTCACCGGCCCATAGACCCTCCCCTCGAAGAAATCAGGACAGAAGAGACAGATTAAAACACCAGGTGTAAACCTGTCTCCCTCGTCTACTTGTGATCCGATTGACCAAAACGCATCTTAATACCAGGAGGAAACAGGGCCTGAGAGATGCCTGAAAAAAAAAAATGATATGCGCTTTAAAATCAGCTCAAAATGTTTGAAAACCTCAGACTGGACGGATTCTGAAGCTAAAAATCAGAGTCTTTGCCCACCAGACGTGATTCTCTGTGAAATCTTTCAACATCGACAGACTGGCTCTGACTCTCAGTGACTCTTCCAGACAGAAAACTGGGGCAGAAATCTGTACAAAAGTCATGTGATGTATTCCAGCCTTATAAAGCATAAACCTGAGCTGAACGCATGGCAGGGAGGATGACGGGAATAACAGTAGACATAGACATGTGTATTATACAAATCAGTACACTTTTTTGGCACAAACAGCCTTGCTTAAACAACAGAACAAGACGACATAAACAAAGAACCTAACATATACAGGCTACTAGTTTATCTTGACAGGTAATGATGTGGACAAAGAAGTCAACTCCTTCTTTGAAGCTCATATCTGAAGCCTTCCTCTCTGTCACCATTTCTTCCATTAGTCAGTTCACTAAAGTAAACCGAAGCAGGTCATTTACCAATCAGCGGATATTAAATCCAACAATATCATGTGTGTGTGTGTGTGTGTCTGCCTACAGGCTGAACAAATTTACCAACGTTTATTATTATTAATACATGTGCTGTTGAGATACTGAGCCACAGTTACCTTTTCCCTTCTCAACAGTTTAATTATTCACTAAACCTCACTGAGATTTTAGTGTTTTAACAGCTTGACTGTAAATTCTTTATACTAAACAAGGTGAAAATGAGGTTTATTGTTATATAGCCTACGGTGAGGTGTATCTAATGTAGGTTGAATTATACTCATTTTTACAATAAAATCAATAAATGTAGATCTTATAAAAAGCACTTTTTACAACAACAAAAAAGCATTGGGTTGATTTAGCATTAAATATTTGAAATGCAATTTTAATGAATGAGTTTCGTTTTAGTTGTACAGAATTACACATGCCTAATGCTCAGAACCGTATAGTGCTCAGTCTCACATATGTTTGAGTGTTTGTTCAGGTCAGGATTTCACACACACACACACACACACACACACACACACACACACCATGTGGCGCGTCCTGCTGTAGTCTGTACTGTAGCAGCAGCTGTGATGGGCGGAGTCGGTCACTCTGATTGGTCAAGCGGCTGTCAGTCAGAAATGCACGACTGCTATAGGTTGAAAGTCTGCTTAGGGTCAGTATCTCATGAAGGATGTGGAGTTTCCTGTGAAAGAAGAAGAAGAAGAGAAAAAAAAAAAAAAAAAAACCCAGTGCATCTTATTAAACACACAGTTCACGTGAGACTAAATGGAGCTATAACGTATATGCATATTCTTGATATTTCTTCACGCACTGGATGCTTATTCTCTGGAAAAGGTTCAAACAACTGGATTTTATATATAGTCCGACTCTCGTTGGTGAAGTTTTCATTTTTCCGCGATGTCCCGAGCCTCGGACCCGTTACCGAAAGCACGCCAGGAAAGAATGAAGGACATTAACATAAAGGTGAGTTATAAATGAGTTATAGCGCTATCTTATGTCTGAATTATACAGCTCTTTTTGTTCTTTACTCAACCATTATTGAGAAAGCACGTATATATAACAACACAGTGACATTATTGAACAAATGTATTGATGAATGGCTCTGGCCAGTGGTTCTGCTGCTCTGCTTCCTTTATTTGATCAAGTGAAGTTATATATAGGATTTCCTGTACTGGTGTGCTTATATAGTTCTCTCTGTGTTTAGTTCATGTGTGTGTATGCATGTATTTATACGCGACTACACGAGTCCATTGTGCGGCAGCATGAACACGTTGTCTCGGGCACTGAAGGGAATCAATGGGGGAGGGACGTACAAAGACAGACACTGCAGCATATTACACGGCATTCACTGCTGCACTCACTACATCTTACACGGCATTCGCTACGGCTTCATCGCGCGCGTTCACAAAGCGCAAAAGTTACATTTGACGCGTTTGACTGAAGCGCGGACACGCGTTTTATGATTTTACCGCATCTGTCTTTGTCCTTCCTCCTCACAGTATCATCCTGTCTTTGTTCTTATGTACGCTGTGTAAAGTCTGCATGTCACACATTTTCCTGTAAATCAGTTAGTATTCACACATGTCCAGCTGAGTGTTAGTTTTTGCCTTTTTGGCCTTTTTTTTTTTTTTAAAAGAAGTGTCTGTGAAGTGACGCTATTAGTTCCCTTTTCCTATAGCCTGTATATGATGATTCATCGTCATGTTGGTGTATCGCATGTTAAGTTCACCTCACAAAACATTTGTATGTTGTATACGTGTCTGAAAAGTCCTGACCTTTGCTTTGTGGAACTGCATCAGTTTTCCTTTATTTGACTGTCGGTAGACCAAGTTTCAGTCTATAAAATGAGGCAGATGTTGCAGTTTAGCAGGGATTTTTGTCTTTATTGGACACAAAGGTAAGCAGAAGTGATGACAGAATGCAGAAAGCAGACGAGGGGTTGAGGTCAGTGAATGGTGGAGGATGGAGAAAGGTGAAGAGGAGAAGCTGAACTCGGTGACGTTCCTGGTCCCAGTTGGATGTTGGAGATTGCCGCATATTCCTTTGGTTTAGCCGTTCTGCCCGTGGGAGTGTCTGCGGATGGCTCGCCAACCAGCCCTAACGTCATCCTGGTCTCATCAAAAAATCTGACTTTGGATTCACATCTGACACAGATTGGATATTGATGCACGTGTAAACAGAAGAAAATGCAAAAGTCACATCCAATCTGAGCCACTTCCAAAGGTGTGGACAGCTGACCGGTGTCTAAACACGATGAATTGGTCACTTTTCTTAACGGGGTGTCGATACGAAGCAGTCATGTAAGCGCTTGCACTAAAACTCAAAGCATTTGTAGTTGAGATGGATCATTCCCTGCTTGTCACATGTGTGTCCTGTCTCATCTGACCGATGTTGAAAACGTGATCAATCGACTTGAATTAATCCGCTTGATTAATGTGGGTTTATTTCACCATCTCTTTATGAACATTTTGAAGCATCAGAGTTTGGGGTGAAAACACTTTCAATGGAGGGACAGAAATCCCTCAGATCTCATCAAAATATCTTCATTTGTGTTCTGAAGATGAACGAAAGACTTCCGGGTTTAGAATGACATGATGGAGAGGAAATGATGACAATGTTTATTTTTGGGTGAGCTAGTTTTTAAAACAACGACACAATTCACACTTAGAAGATGCATGCATTTAGTCTTTCAGATGTCACTCAGATATGATCGTCCTCATCCTAGAATTTGAAACGGCGCTTCTCTCGTTGTCTCCTCAGTGTCATCACTAATTAGCCTCACAATAAACCCTGAAAATTACCGTAAAATTACCAGATTGAATTTTCTGATAAATACTCAAGTGTGCCGTTCACACAAGCAACGGCTTTCCGTCTTTTTACCAGTGAGATCCTATTCACACATTAGTACTAAAGTACAGATAAACTCTGTGATGTCGGTCATAGCAATAAATGACCTTTAAACGCTGCACTGTTTTCTTCATTGGTCTGGATGAAGAAAACAGCTGCACTGTCCGATTTTCCTTCTGTGATGACCAGTCATCCGGTTCTTTGTTCACACACAGCATCATATACTGGTGATGGTACAACTTCTCATACCAGGAAACAGACAGAACCAGTATTTTTGAAAAGGTCCTGATCACACATGATCTGTAAATGGGAATTTACTGGTAATTTACCAGTGGAGACTATGAAAGGGGCTTCTGTCAATCATCACTTGTTGGTTGAACCTACTTGATTAATTACTGAAGCTCAGTTTTACTTGTAGTCTCTGCAGAATGTGTCCACATGTACACTGATCATAATGGCAGTAAATCAGCTGATGATGATGATGCCGTGATGGAGAAAGGTGCTAAACTGGGCTTTCATCCAGATCATGGTGTAGTAAAGCCAAAGTCCCTTTCGAGGACAGTCTGTTCACTCGGCGGTCATGTTTGTGACGCCTCCGGACAGCTGTTTCAACATCTCCTCTGTACATGAACGGGATAATCCTGAAATCTCAAAAACTGCTTGCTGAACTCACATTCAAACAACATGTTTCAAATCAGCAACAAAATATGACCTGAACTGTCTCATAAATGTTGTTTCTTATGCTCTAATAGCGTGATTTCTTTTTTCAAGCACATTTAACCAATTTCCAACTAGAGAAATCTTAATAATTACAATTTTATATAATCATTTTTAGGTGATGTTTGATTGCTGATGAGTGAAGGTGTGGCTGTATGAGGGAAAACTGGTTTGAAGGGGAACCATTATGAATGAAAGGAGTTCTGTTGAGTTTGTACCTATAGACTCAGGTGATTTTAATTAATATGTCTATATTGGCTAATGTTGGTAGTAAACTGATTGCACTGTTGACATTCGGCTGTCCTTCTCACGCTAATAAAGCTTCAAAGGCAGTAAGCAAACATATAGCAGCATGTGAAATGGAAAGCTGTGTGATTGAAAGGATGATGTTTCATAGAGAAAAGAGAGATCTGTGGGGTTCAGACTGAGAGACAAAAGAGACAGACAGACTGAAAAGAACAAAGAGAGCCGGTGAGATGAATGAAAGATCAGACCTGACAGTGCAGGACCGTACACTCAACACATTATTATTCACCTAAAACTCTGCGATTTTAAAGGAAAATCATTTGTCATCATTTATTCACCCTCATGTCTTTGCAAACCCTTTTATCCTTTGAAAAACAAAGAGATGTTTTGAAGAATGTTCTCAGTGTCCTAAACCTTACAAGAGAACAGCAAACCAAACTGCATCATCTCCAGTCGTGCTTCTCAGAAGGAAGCTTGTAACCCAAAGGAAGGAAACACTGATAAATGCAGATAATAGCATGCAACTATACAATAGTGTACTGCATATTTGTTTATTAGTATTTATTTCAGGATAGCAAAATAAATAGACGCTTCCATGATCTTGAATGTTCGAGGTTCTGATAGCAGGAACATGTTCTGACACTCCTGCAGCGGTTTGTGTTCACACTATGGGTTGTAACACCACACGTATTGCTACCGAACCATTTCAAACTGCGCGTTTCCCCTCTAGGATGGACAGTACGGTTTATATCAATATTCTCTGATGTTGCACACTTCTGATAAATAATGAAGGCCACAGAGTGAGCAGCTGATGGATCCAAGCAGCCTTAAACATGAGATGAACTTTATAATAAGAGCTTCAAACTACATCATGATCCTCCATGTCTTGCCCTGCTGTCAGATGAGTGTCGTTTAATGTGTCTGAGACGAGTTTTCCTCAGCGCACAACTCACATCTTACACTATACTTACCTGTAAATGTTCCAGTTCCCAATGTGTTTCCATGTGGCATAAAGGATGATCCTGACAGCAAGCGCGTCTATGTTTAACTCCACAGTAGGGCTGTGACAAACGATTATTTTGATAACCAATAAATCTAACGTTAATGATTAATCAACTGTCTAAAAACTATCACTACTCAAATAATATGTTTGGTTATTTTTTTTTCATTCACTAATAACAAAGATCCATTCTGTGAACCGGCTCGACCGGTTACCCGCTATGAGCTCACTTAATGAAACACTGAACAGTGAACAGTGCTCAAGGCTCTGGCAGTGACATGTGACCTGTTCTCGTTCGCTCAGCGCTTCACTGAAACAACGACATTCCCAAGTAACGGAACCAAAAAACCACATTATATCTAAACAAGATGTGTACAGACCCAGAGAATACAGATCACATCAACACAAGCGCACACTCTCTTAATAGTATCACTGCTAACACTTTACTTAAAGCCTTTATGAATAATGGATTATAGACGTATTTATAATGTACGTTTTAATGCATTATATCTTTTCATAAATAAAAACCAAAGTTAAAATGCACAAAGTTAACATTTGCACATTTCTTGTTACATCTGAAGCTGGTTGATTGTCGTGTGTTTTAATGCATTATACTTTCTAAAGGTGTAAAATAAGTATTATAATATATTATAACTGTGGTTAAAATTATTCCTGAGATTATAAGGTGCATAATTAATGCATTAAAGTACTTTTATACTTTTTTTTTACTGTATAATGTTTTGCATTAATCTATACGTCTGGCTTGAGGATTGAGGGTGGGTGTGATTATATATGCTCATGCAAAATCTGTCATTGTGATTTCTACACTGTTAAAATAAAAAAAAGCATATTTAAATTCACAAAAACAGCGGTAAAGAACTACACTACCCACAATCCTGAAGCGGGATCCAGTCAGAGAAGTCTCTGTTGAGATCATAACAGCTGCGCTCATCATGACAGACCTGCTGATGTTCAGGTCTGTTCTTCTGATCATATTTGATGATCATCATCATGATGTATTTGACCGGTTTTGTCTGAATGCCAGGGTTTGGCAACGGCCTCATTCACACAGACGCCGGCCCTGCTGTCTCCAGATCCTCAGTGGAGGACGTTTGCCCTCAGGAAACAAAACCACAGACCGTAACAGAAACAAACATGGAAGGAAGACGTGCGTTCTCACCTCTTTCTGAAAGACATTGTAAAAATAGAAGGCATGTCAGCCTACAACATCTCCAATTGTCATTCTTCATAATTGAATACATATATAAACCTCCGCTGTCTGGATCCTCCTGATGTTTAAAATCACCATGAAATCAAAACTGACATTTCTTTTGTTTTTATGGAATATTTCAGTGTTGATAATAAATGATTTATCGGTGCATTGTGCATTTATCATTGTGTTAACTTCATGTTCCAGATAATCTTGAATCAGAATATCTTCTCCTCCCTCTTTCAGCATCTCTTCTCTTCTCTGATGATGAGGGCGGGGCAACCTGTCACTCACATGAGATCCACCAATAGCAAACCACAACCATCCAATCAATTCCACACAGACAAAATCAAGCCCCGCCCTACATTTGTTCTTGTTTGAGAAGCGTTTCGCTCGACATACGACACAATAGAGAAGAACAGACGAGTGTAACTTCCCTTTCATGGCTTTAAGCTCAGACTCCTCCACTCAAGAGGAAGTGTGTCTGTGTACTTCCTGTTCAGCAAATCTCTGACTATAACTGGCACTCACTCCACTAACACACCCTGACTAAAGGGAAACGCCTTGATGACGGCACATTGGTTTAAACATTTTGTGCTCTTCTAATGTTTGATTTATAGCTTTTGGTGAGTTGGAGAGGTTAAAGGGCAGTCGTCACTGTGGTTCTCTCTCTCTCTCAGGTGTCTGTCAGAGCAGAGGTTTCTCATCTTAACATAAACACAAATATACGACTAGACGACACACACAAGTCAAATCCACACGACAGAAATGTTCTGTATTTTGGACTGCTTCATATAGAATTTCAGTCATCATCATTTTCCCACATGCTGTGTGAAGATTCAGGCTGAAGAGAGTCAGAGATGCTGTTGTTTAATGCTGATGGATGCAACATTTTACAGATTACTACAGTTTATTACAGCTTTTACATTACGTATTGAATGCCTTTGTTTGCCATGGAAGATAATCATACAACTTGCTTTAAACTGCTAACAAAAAATAATATTGTAAAGGTGACCATTTTTATTTCAAATATATACTTTTTTACTCAAATTTACTGTATAATACTTAAGCTAGTTTAATTTGAATAGCCTTCTTATATATCTTGAGAGAATATTCAAACCAGAATTGAACTGCATTAGGGCTTTAATTTCACAGACTGAATTCTAAAACTATTTCAAATGGTAATTTGCAACATCAGTAATGTTTTCCTCTGGATACTGACAGATCCTGCCTGGGTAGATAGAAGTTTGTTTTTTCTCCAGATAAATGTCTTAGCGATTGCAAAAATAGAATGCGAGTGAATTACTTAAACTTTTATCTAATTAAGAATTAGCAACACTGGAACAGAAATGAGAGCAGATTGTCTACAAACTATGACAATGTAGCCAATCACAGACGTGTCTTGAGCGCATGAATTCGACATCAGGTGTTTAAATTAGTCCGAAACCGCACAAACTGAGTTTCTGTTCAGAGCTGATTTCACAAATCCTCTTATTATAGCAGTGAAGTCAGAACGTGAATAAGAGTCGTCTGCCGCCGTGAGCTCGCGCTGAACTACAGAGACAGAGTTACTGTGAGATTCTGACTTGTAAAAAGCGTTCATGTCCTCATAGAGCTCGTGATCCTTGTCTTCTATCTCTGGGACGAAAAGGAGATTTCAGTCATCAAAACAATAAAAGTGTAATACAGCTTTAAATATAGTTTTTCCTCCATTCATTAGAATGTGTCCTGTTTAATTTTATATTTTTCTAAGCAATAAAATAATCCCATTATACATGTTTACCATGATTTACAGAAGACACCCACTAAAAGTCATTTAGTGTAACAATATTTATTTACCAAAAAAAATTGTCAGGCAAATTTAACACAAAAATCATTTGATAACAAATCAAAAGACTCATTTAAGGATCACAGTTCAGCCAAATATGAATTAATTGTCATTTTTAAATCATTATTCTTTACCACTATCCTTCAAACCACTAGGATTTACCAATTTGTCACCATTTCAAATATATATATATATTTTTTTTTAAATGATCACTTGTTTTTATATGTATTTTTAACAAGTACAGGTCAGAATTAGTATATTGTTTCATTTGTACATAAATCTGTTTCTCTGATTGATATTTTATATAATATTATAGATAATATTGCCATTGTTCCCATAATTACAATGTTTTTAGTATTAGTCTGTATCATTAAATTAGTTTTAATAATATTCCTGAGGAAAAGGCAGCAGATGGCACAGTTCTGATGCTCCTGCCATGCTTGCTTAGCCTGTCACTTTGTTTCTGACTTGCTCGGCCACAAAAATGACTCTTTGCAGATATATTTATGAACACTTTCTGTTTGCCAACATAAATGAAGTTATCGGGATGAGTATTTTGGGTGGAGAATCCCCTCAATGGTCTATTTGAACTTGTGACATACTGTAGTGATGGGGGACTGTGGTGTAACAGAATTACACTGATGATAAAAACATTACTATGAATGACCAAACTTCTACTTCAGCTTATATTGCAGGCCATCAGCAGGCCACCGATGTCAAACAGTGAGCTTCACCAGTACAGTTAATCACAATTATTCACAACGTATGCTTATTCTTCAAAAAATCTAATAAAAGTGTTTTTTGGCATTTCACTGAATGACATGCATTTTTGTAACTTAGTCTACCACATCATGAAATGGTGGAATTATCAAAAATTTAAGAGCAATAAACTCACTTTTCTGCAGCACCACACGGTCTTCAGGGCGCCTTTTGATGATGTCACAAACTGTCAATCTGTTTTTTATGTGATTTCAGAATGGCTTCTTGACCCATTACACTGAATGACCTCTTACGAAATGCATTTTTGGGGCAAAAGTTCCCTGGTTATTTAAATACTTATTAGTACAACAAGACAATAGTCCTTTTATTATAACACAGCCAACACTTATCTGAAAATGCCAAGAACACAAATATATTTTTTATTTGAAACATGAAAGTAGAGGCTGTACTTACATTTGATATGTTTTTAATACACACTACTAGTCAAAAGTTTGGACACGGTAAGATTTTTAATGTTTTTATTTTATTTTATTTTATAAAGTAATTTATTCCTGTGATCAAAGCTGAATTTTCAGCATCATTACTCCAGTCTTCAGTGTCACATGATCCTTCAGAAATCATTCTAATATGATGATCTGCTGCTCAAGAAACATTTATGATTATTATCAATGTTGAAAACAGTTGTGTACTTTTTTTTTCAGGATTCCTTGATGAATAGAAAGTTCAAAAGAACAGCATTTATCTGAAATACAAAGCTTTTGTAACATTATACACTACCGTTCAAAAGTTTGGGGTCAGTAAGAATTTTTATTTTTATTTTTTTGAAAAGAAATGAAAGAAATCAATACTTTTATTCAGCAAGGATGCATTAAATTGATCAAAAGTGACAGTAAAGACATTTATAATGTTACAAAAGATTATATTTCAAATAAACGCTGTTCTTTTGAACTTTCTATTCATCAAAGAATCCTGAAAAAATATTGTACACAATAAATGTTTCTTGAGCAGCAAATCATCATATTAGAATGATTTCTGAAGGATCATGTGACACTGAAGACTGGAGTAATGATGCTGAAAATTCAGCTTTGATCACAGGAATAAATTACTTTATAAAATATATTCAAACAGAAAACAGTTATTTTAAATTGTAATAATATTTCACAATATTACTGTTTTTACTGTATTTTTAATTAAATAAATGCAGCCTTGGTGAGCAGACGAAACATCTTTTAAAAACATTAAAAATCTTACCGTGTCCAAACTTTTGACTGGTAGTGTGTATAAAATCACTTTAGTCAATTTTAATTTGATGCGGACAATTAAATTCTTTCATAATGAAACTGGAAATGAAATGACAAAGAGAGGAAACCGTGATTTCATTATTTTCTACCTTAACGCAAACCATGAGTTGTCATTAACTAGGTGACTATAGCAGATATCACCAGTGCAGCCCCTATTCTGAGCAGCATTCATTTCTGTTTGTCATCATTTGATGCACAGTGTGTGTGTGTGTGTGTGTGTGTATTGTGAGAATTCACTGATCTGCGGTCATATTAACTTTCATCATAGTGAAAAATGAATGACATGTTTTCCTTGTCACTTCTGTGTGCAGAACAAGGAGAAGGAGCGGATGAAGGCGCGGGAGAAGGAGACGAAGGAGCGTGAGTCTCGTTACAGCAACGGTCACCTCTTCACCTCCCTCAGCGTCTCCGCCACCACTCTCTGCTCCGCGTGCAACAAGAGCATCACTGCCAAAGAAGCGCTCAGCTGCCCCAGTGAGTCTCGCTCCTCACGTCACACTGACATTCGTCTGACCCACATCACACTCGTCGCACTACTGACCTCTGACCCTTCAGACGCCTCTTCTGTCACTGCATGAAATACTGTTGTGTTCACACACAGGGGCAAATGAAGGATTATTTCAGAGAAGTGTTTGTGAGACCGTCTTATAAAAAATAGAACCGAGACCTGCTGTAGTTTGATAAACCTTTGAAACAGAAAACAAGCAGTGTGGGAAAAAATGTAAACCTCGTGTCACATAACTTAACGGCATGACATCAGCACACACGAGCTGATCGGTGATTTGATTTGAGAGAGAAAAGCCACTTTTGCTCTGTTCATCATGTGACATGATCACATGGCTTCAGAAGACTTGAATGAAGTCACTGGAGTTGATAAACGATAACAGAATCTCTTTAAACCGGTTGGCATGGGCTAAACCTTGACCTTGAAGGGTCGTTCGAGTCCAGAGGGTTTGAGGACATAGAGCAGATCTTTATTCAGATGCAGGTGAGTAATTATAGTGGTGAGGAGTGATGCATTGTGGGGGTTTGAATACATCATTGCTGATAACATGGAGGAGGGGAACTGAGACACACACACTCACACGTATCATGGAGTCATTATTTCCCCAGTTCTGATTATCCAGGTAATCGACCACATTAATATCTGTGGTGTCATGGTTTGGTGGCACTGGGTTATATTTCAGTCTAAGGAAGTCGTACTTGTAGTGTCTGCATGGTTTAATCTGATGTAAGACCGCATGAACGCAGACAGATAATGCACGGATGGCCTTCTTCTGAAGCCTGTTGTTGTTGTACGGAGCGGAGGTCTTTTGTTGTCTTCATGCCCCCCTTCAGCCGTGTGCACAGCTGCTACCCAGAATCCTCCCCTCCGCCTGTAATCTGGAGTCTGAGCATTTAGAAAGATTAACACACAGTCTGTCACACACTCAACACATGCACACACTCTCACACACACACACGTCTGTAAGGGGGTCCTAAGTGATGTCATAATTAATGATTACTTCATACATTATGGGCTAACAGTGGCTGTAGTCATGAACTGGACTGCAGTATATCAGCCGGGATGATTAATCAGGCAATATCAGGCCATTTTCAGCATGATAACTGCGAACGCTTGGATGATGAGAAAAAAGTAGTTCTCTCTTGTGATAAAATCCTGAGTCCTCTTAGTCTGAGATCAAGCCCAGTCTGGAGTTTCACAACACTACTGAATCTTAACAGGTTGTTTGCTCATGACGTCACTGCTGCACGCGAAATGCGGCTGGAGGGCAAGCAGTGATTTTTCTATATAGGAATCCTATCACAAACTCAAAATTCCTATGTTTTGCGTCGTTTATGGTTGCTCAAATCTATCAAACTGAGAAACCACAATGAGCTTTTATCGCTTACGTAACTTATATCGTTTTTTAACTTTAAAAGTTGTCACCTTTTATAGCGTTTTGTGTCTGCTGATACTGAAATGAATATGGATACCTGCTTACCTGTTTTGTTTTTGACTTGGTTAAATAATCACATTCTTCATGGTATCGTTTGCAGGGAAGAGAAGATATTTTATCCCATTGCATGATCAAGTTTTGTAGAATTCCGTTCGAAATGTTGGTCTGGTTACCGTGGGAACAGTGTCACATGCTGCTGCTTCAGCCGTCATGGTAGAAAATGTCCAAATAAAAAAATGTGTTCAACAAGCTGACAGAAGTCGATCCATTTCTTTGTTGGAAGCGTGTAAATGTAACTGTAGTTTTAATGTTTTCTTTGTAAATATTCACTTTCCCTTATGACCACGGAGGAGAATCGGAGGGTCACATTCAGGGGACAGACACCCTTTTTTACACCGACACACTGTATTTTTTATTTTTGTATTTATTTCAACAAATGACAACCAAAATCAAACCCATTTTAGCTCGTGAACAGTTTTGAAGTGGCTGCGTATAAGTGTTATTTATTCACAAGCCGGGTGAGAGTCATACTCACAAATGTAATGTTAATTATTAAACCAAACAAAATACAACACTTTCAAAAACACTCAGCTATGTGATTATTTTATTGAGTGATAGGCAGTGGGTTCAGTCAGTGACATTATTAGATTTGCTATACAGCGTCTCCCCGTCACCTCCTCAACCTGCTTCTCTTAGTGTTTTTACACGTAGAAAAGGTGAAAATTGTATTACACCGTCCAGTTTTTCCCCTGAACGATTCAGCATAAATGACCTACAATGGTGACATTTTTCACAATCACGACAGAAAATCAAAATACTGCCCTTAACGTCACTAGCAGAAAGGCAGCGTGATATAAACAAACCCAGATTAGAACTGAACGTGGCGTGACGGCAGCTTCACAATCTCTTTATCTACCTCCTCGATGGCAGAAAATTCTTTCAGTTCAGTAGAAAAAATCACTCCTCTACATAACATAAGGATCACGTCCAAAAACTGTTGTGATTTTCTGTTTATACCTTTTTAAACCAGCACAGTACAGACTTTTCTCCATCTCTTCCATTCTAATTTTCACTGCTTGCCCTTCACATAAATTTTGCGCGTCACCAGAACCACGTGATTGCAAACAACGTATTAAAATGACTGCAAATGAGATCAATTCCTGACTCCATTGTGCAAAATCAGGAGTGGGTCCAGTAACACATTGATTGGACTGGAGTCTTGTGGCTCGGTCAGTGAAGGTCAGATGTTGTCTAGATTGCTTCAAGCCTCTTTAACGCCAGTCAATGAGTGTGTGACCTTGTCAAATGTGATTGTATGTTGATTGTGTGTGTGTGTTCGATTGTTCGACTTTCAATATCATTGACTGGCTCTGTCTGAACCTCAGAAACACAACACGAGGGAGAGAGTGTGTGTGTGTGTGAGTGTGTGTGTGTTTGTGTGTGAGTGTGTGTAAGTGTGTGTGTGTGTGTGTGTGTGTATGCGCATGTGTGTGTTTGAGTGAGTGAGTGAGTGTGTGGGTGCGTCACAATTCATGTACTTATGCACTATTCTATGACGTTTTTAAGTATCAATAGTGGGAGTAGTGTGTTCACACTGAAGAAAAAGAAAAACTAAAAGAAAAAGTACACTTTAAATACCAGGATGAAATTAACAGAAAAAAACGAAGTGTGGAATGTTGGACACTTCAACTGTCACAGCTTTAATTATGTAGCGGACGGGGAGGGGGTATCAGACTGATGTTAAATGACAAAATAACCTTATACAATTCACGCACTACATGGATGAGTACAGAGTGTATAAGTGCGTAGTGTATAGTGTGTCATTTGGGACGCAACTTAAGTGTGTGTGAGTGAGTGAGTGTATGTGTGTGTGTTGTCTTTTAGAGCTCATGGAATTTCATTTAACGT
Organism: Hypophthalmichthys nobilis; assembly: GCA_037950665.1. NCBI lineage: Eukaryota > Metazoa > Chordata > Actinopteri > Cypriniformes > Xenocyprididae > Hypophthalmichthys > Hypophthalmichthys nobilis. The sequence goes on along the minus strand of CM075481.1, from coordinate 34,677,155 downwards.
TTTCAAAAATGAATATTATGTGAATTGGGAATAGAAGCATTGTGGGAAAAGGCCATAAATATGATGTTGTTATGAACTGTGTATGTGTGCTTGTGTACATGGCTTATTAAAAAATATTGTATAATGATTTGGTATTACAACATGAACACTTCCTGTGTCTTTATAAACCAAATGGCTTAAAACAGTAGGTGCGCACTATTCGATGTGTTTTGTAGTATTATAGTGTCAGTAGTGTGTTCACACTGAAAATTCCCAAAAGAAAAAGTGCGCTTTAAATACCCGGATGGATGATCACTTCATTAACTGACAAAACGAAGTGTTGAATGTTGGACACTCGACTGTCACAGCTTTAATTAGCAGGTCAGAGATCAGACTCCAATACTGAATGACTAATTAACCTTATTAAATTCATTTACTACACAGTTGAGTGCATAAGAACACAGTGTATAGTGCGTCATTTGGGACACAACTTGTGTTTTCTGGTAATGGTGTTGTAGTCTGATGTGTGTAGTGTGTGAAGTTTATGGAGCAGGGTTAGAATATTTTATTAGCTCAGCATAAAAAACACATGCCTAAAGAAAGTCCCTGTAAACCACATATGCAAGTTTGAGAGAGTGTGTGAAAGTGTGTGTGTGCAAATGTGATGATAGGTGTTTGTTTGTCTGCTGAATCAGAGATGTCACCCAGTGCTGCTGTTGACCAGAACAAAGATTGGTCTGTTGAGAGCAGAGATGACACCGACTCCCACTGAAGCCCAATACACGCACACACACACACACACACACACACACACACACACACACACACACACACACGCGCACACACACACACACACACACACACACACACACACAAACACACACCAGGACAGATAACACACCGTCTCTGCGCTGCAGGCCCAAACTCTGATAAAAAGAGTTCCTCTCTACACAGTAGCACTTTATTTTACAGTACGTTTACTTTCCTGGTACATATATAGTAATTATGTTGTACATACAGGTAAAAGAGTGGTAACACAAGGAAACACTGCTGTACTTTCCAATGGTACATACATGGTAATTACTTTGTACCTATAGACAAGTGTTGGGTAATAACAGGCACTTACTTATGGTAACTTGTAAGACACATTACTGTACTTACGAATTGTATATACACAGTAACTATGTAGTACTTACAGACAGTTGTGGGTAATAACAGGCACTTATGTGTGGTAACTAGTAAGACACATTACTGTACTTACTAGTGGTATATACATGGTAACTATGTTGTACTCACGGACAAGTGTGGACACACAACGGACACTTACTTAACTACTGTGAAACAAATGTGCTTATCAAAATGATACAGTGCAGTAACTATACAGCACTTCATAGTGTTAATACTTATCAAGTAGTCCTTTTAAGCAAGGCTTTTGACACTTGACAACTGAGTATATCAAGTACAGTTGTAGTGTTACTGATCTGTATGTATGTCATCAAAATACCGCTATTGGACCAATCGGTTAAGTGAATCATTGTCCAGTAAAGATTAGGCAAGTTGAACTGCAATAGTATATCATCCAGTACTCAAGAAGTATCTTGTACCCCCCACAAAATTAATTTAAAACAAATCCTCAAAATGCTCCATGATGGGAACCCCTGTAAGGTTCTTGCTATAGACTCTGTAAGAGTATATAATCGTGAGGTCAGAATTTAACCTTATTATATTGATTTAAATGGCCTTTGTTTCAGCCATGCACTCAGAGGGGCGTTTGGACCGTGAGTTCATACACTGCAGATTGTGATGGCCACTGAGATTAAACACGTACTACATGTTTTTGTTGAGATCTGTAGCCAATCACAAACATGTCTGTTGAGCGCATGAACACAGTGGCCAATCAGAGGCGTTGTGTTAGTCAGGATCTACTCAGTACCACTCAAAACACCAGAGTTTTCAGTTCTGAGCTGTAATTTCTGTACGCTTGCAAATCCTTTCATTTTAATCAACACGGTATAAATAAGACATGTATTGTGCAGTGTAGTCAGCTTCTTTGAGTTTCTTGCAAAAACTCCCATTATAATCAGTGCGCTCACGCTGAACTGAAGTGATTGACAGCTGCAGTCAATATAAAGAGAGCGGATATGACCCACCGACATGATTAATGAGTTTTATTAATTATGCTGCTAAGTACATAACACAAAACTTCAGGAGTGACAAACGTATCCGTGTTATTCCGTGGGATGGAATACAAAATTTTGAAAATTGACAGGAACAATTACAGCTATAGAGGAACAAATAAATCTGATGTCAAAATAGATTTGTGCTTTAAAGTCAACATTAAATTAAAAATGATGTCAAAAACAAGGCCTGAGATTGTAGCAATTACCAAATGACAACGATCGTTTCATTCAGATATACGTCATAAAAAGGGAGGAAAAGACGATTGTAGTTTCTTTTTCATGCATGTAGTGTTTCTTTGTTCTTCATTTTATTGCTAACTTTTCACTTGACCTTTTTAAGGCAATGTTTAGTTGATTAAAAAAATATTTGAAGGCCACTTGCTAATGTTTTATTGTATTATTTACTTATTATTAGCATTAATAATTATTAGCTAAATTAATCTATTTAAAAAAATTCGAAATAATGAAATAAAATAGTTAAATAGGGAATGGGCGTCTGAAACCAATTAGATACTGTATGAAGGCATTGATGTTGTAACAACCCCTTGGATCCGAGAGCCTCAACTGATGCCTGAAGTTTCCTTTAATTCACCATGCATGACAACGCGATGTATTCGAACAGCATCTTTATTCCGTACACCATGCATCGAATCACAGCACCGTGAAAACTATATAAAAACAACAAATTCATATTCAAATAAACTCATAAACACATCAATATAAATAAGCATCACAAACATTACGTTACACAACGAACATTCATTGATGCATTCATTTCGTTAATCAATCAACATACCTCACTACGCTCTCCAAAGAGTGCAAACCAATAATGATAATCCTTTCATCAACATCAAATATGCGTCCAGTTCAATTCAAATGATGCAAAGTATAAAATCCACATTAAAACAGTATAGGCTCAAACAAACAATCCGCGTCTAACATGCATGTCCACCCGCCATCTTAATAAGCTTACTAGCCCACCTGATCACTATGGTGTCTGAGAAGGACAATTTCAGCACAAATGTTAGCAAGTTTCCGGTTACAATTTTCACACACACACACAAGGTATGGCAAAAGACATTCAGATACAAAGTTCATCATATTACTAATAAATTACACAAACATCTTCAATATTTCATAACCTAATCCATACTTGCAATTTACATTAGAAACATAAATACAGGATTTTAAATGGTCTCTTACAGATGTGTATGGGTTAACCTAATCAAACCAGCGCCCTGATCGCATGATTACACGCTAACTTCACAAATAAACAAATGCACATGAAATATTGATCTGAATCTTGTAAAAGAATTCACATGATTTTATTATATTATGTGGGAAACATAACAGAGAGTGATACGAGGAACAAGAATTCATGCGTTCATTTAGTCAAGTCAAGTCAAGTCAAGTCACCTTTATTTATATAGCGCTTTTTACAATGCAGATTGTGTCAAAGCAGCTTTACATTGATAACTGGTATATAATTTTGGCTGCACAGCAGCTCTTAAAGAATAGTGTCAATGTCGGCAGATCAAAGCACTGTTGAATATCAAATGTCAAGTGTCCCCAACTAAGCAAGCCAAAGGCGACAGCGGCAAGGAACCCAAACTCCAACAGGTGACATCAGATGGCAGACAGGTGGCAAATAGACTTCTGTGTTAAAATGGAGAAAAAAAAACCTTGGGAGAAACCAGGCTTAGTCGGGGGGCCAGTTCTCCTCTGGCGAACAGTAGCCTCGGCTGTACTGAAAACAAACGTCAGCTTTTGCTTGAATTTGTATTTGATGTCATGAGATTATGAGAGTTATGATCAGTGATGTTATTTCTTCTTCCTTTATCTTCCCAGCTTGCAATGTGACTATTCACAACCGCTGTCGTGACACACTGGCCAACTGCGCCAAAATGAAGCAGAAGGTAAGAGACGAGGGCTCATTAATTAACTCATTAATTCATGAGTATGACCACCAGATGTATTGGCAAGATATCAAATATCAAAAATTAGATGCACAAGGGATGAAATGCTATAAGATTTTTGTGTAAAACGTCGGCATTGTTATACATGGAGCTTGTGTTCACATGAATTCAATAATCCAGATGGTCTAACTAATGGCTCATGGGTAAAGTTTCGTAACATCCTGACACCTACAGGATGAATCTGGATAGATAACAAATGTCCTGACACGTTGTAGTTGATTTTACGTCATGTGCAGCAATTTTTCTTCTTATCAGAAGAAGTCTTTGTGATTATTGGATGGGATGGGCTACAAATAATGTTTAGTGTAGGGAAAAACATGGTAAGCCTGGACTACAGCTGCTTTGACCTAGCTGTGTTTAACTGCATTATTGTCACATTAACTTGCCCTAAATTCAACAAGAGACATTTTCTTCACACACAGTATTAATTGCAGTCTGACATGTCCTTTTGATTGACAGTACATAATTGTTCCTGATCATCAGCTGTTTATAAGCAATTGGCCGATAGTGAAAATAATAGCTTTTATCTGCCAATAAGATTATTGGGCAAAATATCAGTGCACCCCTAATTAAAGGGTTAGTTCACCCAAAAATGAAAATTCTGTCATCATTTCCTCTCCCTCATGTCGTTCCACACCCGTAAGACTTTTGTTCATCTTCAGAACACAAATGAGGATGTTTTAATGAAACCTGAGAGATTTCACCCAAAACTCTGATGCTTCAGAACGTTCATAAAATGATCGTAAAATAAACCCATACGAATGGAGCGGTTTAATCCAAGTCTTCTGGAGAGACACAATTGATTTATATGATGAACAGATTTAATCTAGGCTTTTATTCACTTACAAACGCTGATCAACGAACATACATAGAGCACTGAAAAACTGTGAACATGGAAGCTGAACTGTACTAATGCAGAAGAACCAATGAGGTTTGTTCACGTGTGTCAAGCGTGGAGATTTGAGTTTCCGTGTACAGTATTTGATGTGCTCTATGTATGTGCGTTGATCAATGTTTAAACGGTATATAAATAAAAGTCCAATTTAAATCTGTTGAACATTTAAATCTATCAAGAGTCTTCAGAAGACTTGGATTGAACCACTCCATTCATATAGATTACTTTTATGATCTTGTTTTGTACTTAGGTGTTAAAGTTTTGGTTGCAGATGGACAAAAGATTATGAAAGAACATTAAAAATATCTTTCAACAAGAGGGAGATTAATTGATGACAGAATATTAAATTGTCAACATAAGTTAAATGTTGAGAGAACAACACAGAATAAATGAAGGGGTAATTGTATTGGGTAAAAGTTTAGGATATTTTGCATTTCTATTGTATTAAATTGCCTAGTTTCTGAAATGGTTGAATGTGTGTAAATATTTCAGTGTATAAATGCATGTGAAATCATATAACATATTAATGATCTGCAGCAACAGAGGCTGGCGCTGGTCAGGAACGCTGCAACCTTACATAATGTGGCCCTCCGTAGCAAAAGTGAGTTTCTGTCTGTCCTTCCTCACCTTTATTCTTCCTCATGACTGATTCCTGTTGCTAATTCATACTAATAGTAATAATAATAATACAACTCCTATAAAGACACCAGTTGGTCATTTGATGTGACGTTTTGATAGTTACAGTGTTTCACTGCTGGTTCAACATGATCTTCTATCATAAAGAACCTGTTTTATGCAGTACTGTGTTTTCCTTTGCCAGATCCAATACTGAAGGAGAGGCCGAGTTCAGCCATTTACCCGTCAGAGACGCTGAGACAGTCTTTCCTCGGCTCCCGCAAAGGACGCTCCACGCTTTCCCTCAACAAGAGCGTCTCCACCAACAACATCGCAGGGTAAAGAACCTCACGCTGAGGACAGATAACTTCTGTTTGTGTACATACACCGATCAGGCATCACATTATGAGCACTGACAGGTGAAGTGAATAACACTGATCATCTCTTCATCACGGCACCTGTTAGTGGGTGGATATATTAGGCAGCAAGTGAACATTTTGTCCTCAAAGTTGATGTGTTAGAAGCAGGAAAAATGGGCAAGCGTAAGGATTTGAGCGAGTTTGACAAGGGCCAAATTGTGATGGCTAGAAGACTGGGTCAGAGCATCTCCAAAACTGCAGCTCTTATGGGTTGTTCCTGGACTGCAGTGGTCAGTATCGATCAAAAGTGCTCCAAGGAAGGAACAGTGGTGAACCGGCGACAGGGTCATGGGCAGCCGAGACTCAGTGAAGGCTGGCCCGTGTGGTCCGACCCAACAGACGAGCTACTGTAGCTCAAATTGCTCAAGAAGTTAATGCTGATTCTGATAGAAAGGTGTCAGAATTCACAGTGCATCACAGTTTGTTGCGTATGGAGCTGCATAGCTGCAGACCAGTCAGGAGCCCATGCTGACCCCTGTCCACCGCTGAAAGAGCCAACAGTGGACACGTGAGCATCAGAACTGGACCACAGAGCAATGGAAGAAGGTGGCCTGGTCTGATGAATCATGTTTTCTTCTACATCACGTGGATGGCTGGGTGCATGTGCGTCGCTTACCTGGGGAACACATGGCACCAGGATGCACTATGGGAAGAAGGGACGCCGGCGGAGGCAGTGTGATGCTTTGGGCAATGTTCTGCTGGGAAATCTTGGGTCCTGCCATCCATGTGGATGTTACTTTGACACGTACCACCTACCTAAGCACTGTCGCAGACCATGTACACCCTTTCATGGAAACGATAATGCACCTGACACAAAGCAAAAATGGTTCAGGAATGGTTTGAGGAGCACAACAACGAGTTTGAGGTGTTGACTTGGCCTCCAAATTCCCCAGATCTCAATCCAATCGAGCATCTGTGGGATGTGCTGAACAAACAAGTCCGATCCATGGAGGCTCCATCTCACAACTTACAGGACTTAAAGGATCTGCTGCTAACATCTTGGTCCAGATACCACAGCACACCTTCAGGGGTCTAGAGGAGTCCATGCCTCGATGGGTCAGGGCTGTTTTGGCAGCAAAAGGGGGGCCAACTCAATATTAGGAAGGTGGTCATAATGTTATGCCTGATTGGTGTATGACAATATGTGTGTCTTTCCTCAGATTTGTTAAGACTCTGTTTTATTAGTGTGCCACATTTCAAATAGTTATACTTTTGGTGCTTGGCCCATAACTGGCCCTATTTTTTTTACAGCTCCTCTACAAAGCCCTCAGTGACTAATGCTTGCTAGTCATTGTGTTTCCCACAGAAGTCTAAATGATGACTCTCCTCTGGGACTGCGGCGGATTCTGTCTCACTCCACAGACTCTCTGAACTTCAGGAACAGAGCCATGTCCATGGAGTCCCTCAATGATGAAGGTACAGCTCGACAAGACATTCACAGACCAGTATGTGTATGTAGTTTGCTGCGTTCTCACACACATTTCCGCAGGAGAAATGTATTACACATCAATGCTGGAGGAGCTGGAGAAGGATGGGAAGGATTTTGAGGCAGATTCCTGGAGTCTGGCTGTGGACTCATCTTATCTTCAGTCTCAACGCAAAGATGTCATCAAGAGACAAGACGTCATATACGGTGATTTTTTTTTTTAATTTTCAGACCTTTGGATGCATTTACACTGTCAGCCAGTTCTTGCATGGATTTAGGATGCAGATTTTTTCTAGCTAGCTCCAGAATCTGTTACGGCAATTACAACAACAGGTACTCAGGTGCTTTTTACCCTGTGTTGTTCAGAGCTGATTCAGACGGAGATGAACCATGTGCGAACGCTGCGGATCATGGAGGGCGTGTTTCGCAGAGGCATGCTGGAGGAGGTGTTGATGGAGATGGGTGTAGTTCATGCCATCTTTCCCTGCCTGGATCAGCTGCTGTCTATTCACTCAAGTTTCCTGAGCCAACTACTGCAGAGGAGAAACCACAGCCTGGCTGCCAGCAGCACCCGCAACTTCACCATCCAGAAGCTGGGAGATATACTGGTGGAGCAGGTGAACCCTCACTTAAGAATTAGGGGTGTAACAGAACACACAAATGACGACGGTTTAGTTTATCGTAGAGCTGCGCGACTAATCGTTAAAAAATGGTGATCTCGATTCAAACACTCATGTGATCTCATTCCTAAATGACAGTGATTTTTCTCTCAGTCTATTTAACCTTGGACAAACACGATCACAGCGAACATTCAGATCTGTGTTCTGATCCAGAGAGAGCAGTTGTCATGTTTAGATATGAAACAGCTTCACAAACAACCCCACAGTCTCATTATTTCTGTCTTACAATCATTCAGATGATCACAGAAGTACTGGATAAAAGTTTATACTTCAGATATAAACACTGATGTCTACAGGAGTAAATCACCTTTTGAAAGCAACATGACTTCCCTTTCTGTTGTTCACTACGATGTGTGTCGTAACGACAGAATGGGGGTTCGTCCTTGAGAATATCATCCCAATCACCTTTGAGTATACCAGAAAAGGCCAATGAAATGCGAATGAAGTTGGCGTGCAAAATTTGCAGTGGTTATATAAAATATGTAGTGCTTGCCCCGATGGACACCCCATACGATGTATTCTCGTAGTAAACAACAGAAAAGGAACATCTCGGTTACAAATGGTTCACTGATGGAGGGAATGGAGACATGTGTCCTTCAGACCACAACACTGTACTGATCACTGATGTGGCCGAGATGCTACCTTGGCTCCTCACAACAAAACTGAAGTGCATTTTGCATGCGGCTGGCCTTAAATACCCGTATGTACGGGTGTGGCCTCGCATGCAAATTTTGCACACCAACTTCATTCGCATTTCATTGACCTTTGCTGATATACTCAGAGGTGATGGGGCTCTCAAGGACGATTCCCCATACTGTCGTTACGACACATGTCTCAGGTCCCCAGAAGTGACTGTTAAAAAATGTATCTGTCTTTGAATCATTCATTCAAGAGATTTGTTCAAAAACGCTGATTCATCCAGTAATGAAACAAGTATTTAAGAGTGAGTCATTGAATCATTCATTCAAACCGATTTTTTTTTTAAAATAATTAAATCAAATTCATATATATTTTTTAAAAATAGACTGCAGCACTTAACATTTTGTCAGAACCTCTAGTGGATGACATGTTATTTTGTTTAGTTGTCTGTCCAGAATCGTGGGAGAATCACAATCTTTATTTTAAACAAAAAAAATTCTCAATTCCTCCAGAATCATGCAGCTCTAGTACCTCGGTTTTGAAGTCACGGTTCGGTATGTTTTCAAAAGGGGAAAAAACAACCTGTGGTTTAGTGAACAAACTGTCAATATTGCTGCAGCCGGCAGCGACACACACTGCAGTTTATGGTGCTGTTGTAATTGGAGGAAGAGATTTGAAGTGCTTACACTTTGGATGCAAACTATTTTAGAATAAGGTTAGAATTATTGCGCTCTCATTCTAATCCACTCCGTCCATTTGAAGCGCATGCGTGCGCCAGTCTTGTGCCAAATTTGGACTCCCTGCTAAATATTGCCCCCCTCATTGAAACTCAATTGCCTGATCTTAACCCCACCCCCCAATCCTAACTCCACCCCCACATTTAATCCTAAACCTACCCATACTGGGGACTTGGGGTGGGGGGTAATAAACAGAATTCAGCACAACACTGGCACTCAATCATTTTCACTCAGAATAACTGCTGAACTGCTGTAAGATAATTACATTTATACATTTGGCAGACGCTTTAATCTAAAGGTATACTTTTTAATCAGTCCGTGCATTTCCTGAGAATAAAACTATTTTAGTCATTAAGAAAGAGATGTTGGAAAACATGGTTTTAGGATTTCTGTGTGATATAAATAACAAGGTGAATTTGGAAATGGCACTGAGGATTCTTAGGATCATCAAATGAACAGGCACAATATTTTATGCAACATTTTTTGCCTCAACAGTTTTAACAGATATAAACAGGCACATATGTACACAGTAATACCGTGCACCCTAACGAGTGCTCAGATCAAGTGAGTGGACCTCAGACATTTGTCTGGATTCTGAATGGCATGTCCTTTGCATCAGTTCTCAGGTCAGAATGCAGAAGAGATGAGGAAGTGCTATGTTGAATTCTGCAGTCGGCACCTGAAAGCTGTGAAACTCTATAAGGAGCTGCTGGCGCGAGACAAGAGGTTCCAGCAGTTCATACGGGTGAGAGAAAGACATGCATGTCAGCATGAGGTTACACTTACTTTTGTGTTTGTTGTGTAGAATGTATTTAATAAAATATATTGTGGTTTTATTATTTGCTCTGTCAAGCGGGTGAGCAGAGGTTCTTTACTGCGTCGCCATGGCGTCCAAGAGTGCATCTTACTGGTCACTCAGCGCATCACTAAATACCCCGTGCTCATCAAGCGCATACTAGACAACACTAAAGGTGAGACCTCAGACACGTACTTCAAAACTATCAGCAGTCCTTGTTTGATCACTTGAAACTAAAGTCAGTTTGAACAAAATGTATAAAGTGCATTATGTCAAACAATTAAATTAATTCATGAAAATCAGGTATGCGATAGAGAACGGGCGCCTAACGCTCATCGACTGCCTAACGGCCTTGTGTTTCCCCGTGCTGGTCTGAGAAGAGACTGTATTTGGTTTGACAGGTAGTGAAGAGGAGAGTAAATCTCTGGCTCACTCTCTGGCGCTGATCCGGGAGCTGCTGTGTTCCGTGGATCAGCAAGTTCAAGAGTTAGAGCGAGCGCAGCGTTTGCAAGAGATCCAGTCCCGTCTGGACCCTCGAGCTGAGACCAAGGTGAAGGGTGGAGGAGTGTTTCGCGGAGGAGAGCTGCTGCGCCGCGGCCTCATTCATGAGGGAGCTCTGCTGTGGAAGACTGCTCAAGGCTCCAGACTCAAAGGTGCCAGCAGTGTTCATGTTATTATTATTGTTTTTCTGCTGTAAAACTGATCGTGTAGAACTAAGGTTGCAGAATTCCGGGAATTTTCAAAGCTAGAAACTTTCCATGGGAATTAATGGGAATAAATGGGGAATTTGCAAATTTGCAGGTCAGCCTATAACAGGGTACTTAAATGTAGTTAAAAAAAAACATCTTGCAGCATAATTTTGGTTAATGTCACGGTCTCCGTCACATTCAGTTTGTTTTGATTTTCATCTGTCACCATGGACATTAACAAGATCATCACAGCTGTGTGTCATTTCAGTTAATCATCTGTGTATTTAAGTTCCTGTCTTCCCTCAGTTCATGGTCTGGTCTCGTATGCTGTTGTGTTGTGTTGCGTTCCTGCCTGTACCTGTATCTCCCGTTGGATTTTCTAGTAAAGAATTATTTGATCTTTATCTTCTTCGTCGTGTGTTCCTGCGCAAGCAACGCGTTACAGTTAAAACAACCAGATTTAATGCCGTTTCAGTTGAATTTCTACCATGCACATTCCTCAATCACATTCACCCAGCACACTACTTACTGCAGGGCTACTGAGGCCACACCCCCTAAATACACTGTGCATTCCCCCAGTCCATAACATGAACATTTGATCAAAAATACAGAAAAAAATGTAATATTGTGAAATATAACTACAATTTAAAATAACGGTTTTCTATTTTAATATACATTAAAATATAATTTATTTCTGTGATGCAAAGCTGGATTTTCAGCATCATTTCTCCAGTCTTCAGTGTCACATGATCCTTCAGAAATCATTCTAATATGATGATCTGCTGCTCAATTATCAATTTTGGAAACAGTTGTGCTGCTTAATATATTCTATAACCTGTGATACTTTTTTTCAGGATTCTTTGATGAATACAAATTTGAAGAACAGCATTTATTTAAAATATAAATCTTTTGTAACAATACACACTACCGTTCAAAATTTTTTAAAAATTTCTTTTTTTGAAAGAAATTAACACTTTTATTTAGCAAGGATGTGTGGAATTGATAAAAAGTGACATTAAAGTGATATTGTTAGAAAAGATTTATATTTTGAATAAATGCTGTTCTTTTTAACTTTTTATTCATCAATGAATCCTGAAAAAAGTATCACAGGTTCCAAAAAAATATCAAGCAGCACAACTGTTTCCAACAATGATAGTAACTGAGCATCAAATCAGCATATTAGAATGATTTCTGAAGGATCATGTGACACTGAAATAAATAACACATAACAATTGCTGCAATAAAAATATATTTATTTTACATATTTCCTAAATTAAAATTAAATGAACGCGAAAAAGAAATAACTGTTATTTCATGTTATGACTAAACAAAATGTTTATATTTATGTTTGTATATGATACATTTTATACATTTATATAAATTTCCCAAAATTTCCAATTAATTCCCATAAATGCCTGTAAATTCCTGTTAAGTTTCCAAATTGGAATATTTCCAAAATGCCCCAGGTTAAGTTCCCGTGGAAAGTTTCTGGAAATTTACCGGAAACTTTCCACCCCTTTGCAACCCTATGTAGAACAAAGTCCTAGAGATATGAAGCTTGGTCAAATGGTGGAGCTCAGTTTGGGGACACGTTGGCTTGGACTCGCCCTGATTGGCCAATGTCAACACTACAGTGATAAAAACAAGAGCTCTGGCCATAACTCCTCAACCATTTCTCACAGACTCAAGTCTTATATTATTGGAATCCTTGGCTCAAGACGTATATCTCCTATTTCATGTCCACCATGAATTTTTTTTTTGCCATATTGGGCTTTTTGCTAAACCTGCTAAATTAATCCTACTGCAAATTAATCCTTGGTTATTCGCCCCATCAGAAACAAACAAGTACAGAAAGATTCTCTAGAGATCGAATATCAATAATTACCAAAAAAAGGTTGAACTTTGAAATCAAAGTTTGGGGGGCACTTTTACTTAAATGGTGATAACTCTTGAACAGAAAATGACATTTTCACCAAAATTGGTACACATTTGTATGAGCTCAATCTAAGGTTGTGTGAAAAAAACTGTGACACCCAGCCACTTGGGGGCACTGTAACAGGAAAAAAAAACATGACCATTGGTCTGATTGACTTGAAAATTGGTATGCAGTGTCTTTGTCAAAGCTGTCATCATTGTCTATGAGGACATTCACTTATCTTGAAAAACATGGCTGTGAGGAAGTGAAATTGTTGGTCTCTGGGTAGATTTGTCAGTAACTCTGTGTTTTGTCTGTGTAGATGTGCAGGTTTTGTTAATGACAGACATCCTGGTGTTCATGCAAGAAAAAGACCAGAAGTATATTTTTCCCTGTCTGGTGAGTCTCAGCTTTCTATTTCTATCAGTGGATTCTGACAACCCATCATTTATCTTGTGTTCTGCATCATCCCACATCAAAATCAAACTGATCAAATCTTGCTCGCTTCACAGGACAAACCGGCAGTGCTGTGCCTTCAGAATCTGATTGTGAGGGATATAGCCAATCAGGAGCGAGGAATGTTCCTCATCAGTCACTCCACGCCTCCAGAGATGTACGAGCTCCACGCCACCTCCAAAGAGGACAGAAACACCTGGATGAAGATCATTCAGCAGACAGTGAGCAAGTCAGAGTCAACTCACAACTCCTTGCTCCAACACTTCAATGCTCAAATATCTCTGCACAGTCAAACCAAACACTTCATCAGCTTCTCTCCATATTTCTCTTTTGCAGCTGTCCATCAAGAGAGGATTTCCCCCTGATCGAAACAGAGGACAAAGCTTTGCTGCGTAGACTCAGAGGTTTGTATCAACCAGGAAATGTGGTTTATTTCCCAACACTCGTCTGTGTCTGCCGTCAGACCACCTTTGCTTTGCTCAGTCTTCTTTCATTTCTCTCTCTCTAGCTGATATCCAGCAGAAGGACCGAGAGGTTCTGGAGCTGTTACAGGAGCGCGTGACGCTCTTCTCTGATTTGGCCGAGGTCACCGGAGGTCAGAGTGTTACCGTTCCCACAAACTCCAGAAATATATTCAGAGCAGATACACCCTACGCTCCTCAGGCGGAACGGCTGCTGAATGACGCCATTGTTGAGGGTAAGCAGAGAAGTGTACGCCATATAGAGATACAGAGCTTAGTCATGACAGACATTAAGACTGCTCTCTTATTTATGTCAAACTTCAGTGGACAGACTGAGTGAAGTGCTGTTGGGTTCCTGCATTGACCGTCCACAGTCCTGCAGAGTGAATGGTGAACCGACAGAGGTACAATTCACCTCTAAAACAAAAGGTACCTTATTCATCTTTAGCATACATTTTGACTTCTGTTAAAGAGGATCTATTACACCCTTGATGTTGTTTTTGGCTCTACTAGAACAGGTTTCCATGCTTGAATGTTCATTATTTTCCCTATAAATCTAACAAAGTATAGTGAAGTTCATACTTAAAACAAGAAAAAAACTGTTTGCCAATGAGACAAGAAAAGCATGTATTCACTGAAAACAATTCAATATACTACAATATATTTTGAGAACGTTTAGATAATTTCTACTGGAAAACGAGCGCACTTGAAGGAAGACAGTAGTAGTGTGTGTCCCAAGTAATGTGTAAACAACATAATGATATTTTGAATTGTTCTTAATGGCATGTTATGAAGGCCAGTATGAGTGATACAGCTGCCTCACTTCAGTTTCTGGGATAAAATGAGTAATTATAGCCATTTAGCATTACAGTATGATGGAAAGCCTGGCCTAAACCACAAATTATCAGACTGTTTTTTATTTATCATTTATTAACAGTTACAGAACATACAAATAAATGATTTTTAATTGAAGTGAACTTAGAACAATGTTCACCTAAACCCATTATAATGAAATGCACATTAAGCAGAGCCTTTTATAGTGTTTGCTGATGTTTGAATGAGAGTTATCAGTTCATTTCTCCTCCACTTTAACACAGTTTACACAATATATAAGTAATGCAATTACCTGGTTATGTAGTATGTCTAATATACAACCCGAATTCCAGAAATGTTGGGACGTTTTTTAAATTTGAATAAAATGAAAACTAAAAGACTTTCAAATCACATGAGCCAATATTTTATTCATAATAGAATATAGATAACATAACAAATGTTTAAACTGAGAAACTACAATTTTATGCACAAAATGAGCTCATTTCAAATTTGATGCCTGCTACAGGTCTCAAAATAGTTGGGACGGGGGCATGTTTACCATGGTGTAGCATCTCCTCTTCTTTTCAAAACAGTTTGAAGACATCTGGGCATCAAGGTTATGAGTTTCTGGAGTTTTGGTGTTGAAATTTGGTCCCATTCTTGCCTGATATAGGTTTCCAGCTGCTGAAGAATTTGTGGTTGTCTTTGACGTAGTTTTCGTTTAATGTTGCTCTAAAACCTTTATATACCTTTCAGCATTCATAGTGCCTTCCAAAACATGCAAGCTGCCCATACCGTATGCACTTATGCACCTCCATACCATCAGAGATGCTGGCTTTTGAACTGAACGCTGATAACATGCTGGAAGGTCTCTCTCCTCTTCAGCCCGGAGGACACAGCGCCCGTGATTTCCAACAAGAATGTCAAATTTGGACTCGTCTGACCATAGAACACTTTTCCACTTTGAATCAGTCCATTTTAAATGAGCCTTGGCCCACAGGACACGACGGCGCTTCTGGACCATGTTCACATATGGGTTCCTTTTTGCATGATAGAGCTTTAGTTGGCATCTGCAGATGGCACGGCGGATTGTGTTTACTGACAGTGGTTTCTGGAAGTATTCCTGGGCCCATTTAGTAATGTCATTGACACAATCAGGCTGATGAGTGATGCAGTGTCATCTGAGGGCCTGAAGACCACAGGCATCCAATAAAGGTCTTGTCCCTTACACACAGAGATTTCTCCAGTGTCTCTGAATCTTTTGATGATGTTATGCTCTGTAGAGGATGAGATTTGCAAAGCCTTTGCAATCTGACGTTGAGGAACATTGTTTTTAAAGTATTCCACAATCTTTTTAAGCACTCTTTGACAGCTCTGCCCATCTTTACTTCTGAGAGACTCTGCCTCTCTAAGACATTCCTTTTATAGCTAATCATGTTACAGACCTGATATCAATTAACTGAATCAGTTGCTAGATGTTCTCCCAGCTGAATCTTTTCAAGATTTCTTGCTTTTTCAGCCATTTGTTGCCCCCGTGCCAACTATTTTCAGACCTGTAGCAGGCATCAAAATTGAAATGAGCTCATTTTGTGCATAAAATTGTAAAAATTTCTCAGTTTAAACATTTATGTTATCTGTGTTCTCTTGTGAATAAATATAATAATAAAATATTGGCTCATGTGATTTGAAAGTCTTTTAGTTTTCATTTTATTCAAATTTAAAAAATGTCCCAACTTTTCCGGAATTTGGGTTGTACATAAATATAAGCAAATACACTTCTTTTTTTGCTTATATTGTCTCCATGGTGTGCAAGTATTTACAAATGGGATATTACTTCTCTCATATTTCTTTGCTCTAAATGCTCATCTTTGCTCTTTGTTCAGATGAAGGAACGATATCAGTTAACGGGACTGAAGTAAACGGTCCATCTAACAAGGTGAGGGTTTGATACGTTACAGAAGACAGAAAGACGTTCCTCTGTGAGATATTCCACTGATACCGGATTCATTATTGATTATTATTATTGTTTAATGTCTTTCACAGGACAGGAACGGGAACCAGCTGCAGGACAAGACATTAAATGAGGTACACCTTCAGGAACCTTTAAAGAATTAAACGTTTGAAGATAAAAAACAAAGATGAGTGTCTGAAGTGTTTGTGTTGCAGGAGGTGTGTCAGCGACTGGTGAACCTCAGCACTCAGCTGCACGCGCTACAGGTCAGACTCACACTGACCTCACATACACGCCTGATTTTAATTTGATTGACAGATGCTGTGCCAAAATGATGGTCTGAGAGATGAAGCATCTTTTATCAAAGGCCAGTAATGATCCGAGCGTTCTCTCTGTCTGCAGGCTGCAGTGATCCGGCAGGACTCTTTCCTGGAGGTGTACATGCAGAAGGACTCTGTGTCCCACGAGCCTCTGCTGGAGGCGGCAGGGCCCGATCTGACAGAGCTACAGCACAAATACAACCTGCTACAAGGGGAAGTGATGCGACTACGGGCCGCCCAGGACAAGAGCAGCAACGGAGCGCCAGTTCAAAAACAAGACCCGAAGAAAGCACAAGACACAGCAGAGAAGACAGCGGATCAGTTAGATGGCATGTCTCCTCGAGCTGACAGTCCCAGAGGTGAGTCCAGATGTGTAGTGGTTCTCCCTCAGCTGCTGTGTCTCCTGCACACGTCCTGCTGTCTGCTACTCT
This sequence comes from Hypophthalmichthys nobilis, assembly GCA_037950665.1. NCBI lineage: Eukaryota > Metazoa > Chordata > Actinopteri > Cypriniformes > Xenocyprididae > Hypophthalmichthys > Hypophthalmichthys nobilis. Next base: position 34,659,777 of record CM075481.1, on the reverse strand, counting down.
GGGAACATGTAACGGTCTAAACTATGGAAAGACAAAACAAAAAACATTCCAAAACTTCCCTGCTTGATTGGATAACCGGACTAACCAGTGGACCAATCGCATCGCAGCATCTCAAATGTTGGTTTGGTGGTTCTGAAACGCCTGAGTCAAAGTCTGTCAGCAGAATGATTTGGTTTATTTCCCTCCAGAATACACTCAGGCCCTGTTTCCACCTGGAATTAAGATGTGTTTTGGTTGATCGGATCACAAGTAGACGACTCTAAATACAGGTGTAAATGGGGTGCAAAACATTTTGAGCTTGTCCACTTTCAACCACTTCCAGAGACAGTTGAAAACACATTCGACTGGATTGTTTTCATAGTGTAAAGGTTCGTGTGATCGAATGTGTTCAAACAGACCGTCTACTCTCCACCTACTGACCTAACATGTAAACATTATGGGAAGCGATCTAGACAGACAGGGTTTAAACTTTGTTGGACCAAAGACCCAAGTTTGTTTTGAAGATGAAAAATGTACCAAGCACAATGTTCTCTCACCGTTCCTGATTTCTTCACAGTGTTCGGCTGGTTTTGTGACTATCAGAGCAGAAATGAACGCTGCTGCTCTCCGTATGTCTCCTTTCGGGGTCACATGTAAACTGCGTGAGCTTATTTTGTCTATTAGATCGAAAGATCTGAAAAAACCCTTAAGGCAGAAACACATCAAGCCGACGGTCGGCCGTCGGGCAGTTTTTGTTCGTCGGCCGACTAAGTTTTCTCAGTGTGTTCTGCACCGTCGGCTCAAGTTGGTCCTCGTTGGCTTTTTTCCAGCCGATTCGACATGTTGAATCAGCGTCGGAGCTCGTCGGTCCGTCGGGCCATCTGATCATTCTAATTGGCTGTTCAGCTACTGCCACCTGCTGGTACGGAAAGGCATTTCATCTTGCGCAGGCGCAGAACGGACGTGCTACTTGGCTGTCAAGCATCAGTTTGGTGCGTCAGGGCAACTTTGGACCCAGACGCTGTCGACGTGAGCCAACCCCGCAGTCTGCTTTCGTCGCCACTAGTTCATCGGCGTCGACTTGGTGTGTTCCTGCCTTTATATTTACCTGCCAATAGACCCTCCCCTTGAAGAAATCAGGACAGAAGAGGCGGATTAAAACACCAGGTGTAACGGGAACGTGTCTCCCTCGTCTGCTTGTGATCCGATTGACCAAAACACATCTTAATACCAGGTGGAAACAGGGCCTCACACGATCGCGTTCCTAAACACCAGCATCTTAACGCAAGATCACATGAGCGTTTGTGTTTCTTCTGGCGCTCTGAGACGAACTCATTTATGATGGAGGAAAAAAGAGCCTGTTTGCAGTGACTTACATTTTTATTACTGATATTTTGCTTCAGTTTCCCAGGAAGTGATGATTTTGTTCTCACATGGGATGGAAACACTGCTTTATTTGCAAATTTGCGATATTCCAATTTTTTGCCCAAGATTAATTCGCAACTTTGGATAGAAACATAGCTAATAAAATAAAAATAAACAAAAAGCAGAGTAAAATGTGCTTGTTTCACAGTGCAAAACCATAATTTGTTCCTCTGATCTTCCTCAGACCTGCAGGATATTCCGGAGGAGAGCGAGTGTGGGACTGAAGCTCACAGTTAACATCTGCAGACGCTCACAGAAGCTCCCAGCCCCGTTCACACCACAGCCACAGACACTCATCTGAACCAACGGCTGGTAATGCGTCAGTTCAGACCGACACAACTTTCCCTCGCTGTCAACGCCACGGATATCTTTAACGGAGAGGGATTGTAATCTCTTTTCCATCGCTTTGTGAATAATGCTAGTCAACCAATAGGATATGCGCTTTTAATCACATGTCCAGAGCCGCTGCTGTTACATAACACTATGGCTGCATCTGAAATCACATACTTCTCTACTATATAGTTGGTGAAAAACAGTATGTGATGAAAGGAATATGTCCAAATTCACAGTAGTAAGATGACCTACTACTCCTGCTGAGATTCTGAAGTGTGCATATGATGACACTTTACTATCCCATGAGGCCACGGGAGAGGATTTGTGTAGAGCAGTAAAGCAATACAACTGATGCTGGTAGATCACATATAGATTACATTCACACACTCATACTATATAGAATGTACTTTTTCAGCGGTCGTGAAGTAATTACTTGTTCAAAATAAGCACCTCCTCGAGAGAGAGTGATTTCAGACGCAGCCTCTGACTCTCAAACTGACTGTTTTAGCAGAGGAAGAACATGTAAATACTGTTTGACTTCTCAGTGAACGAGTGTCAGAAGCAGAAAGCTGATTTGTGTACCGGAGTAACCAGCTGATTCTGCTCTTCTTAAGGGCCAATTTTGTATTTTCATTCTGTGGTTCAAACTGAGCGTGTTGGTGTGAACAGGCCTGTGCTCTGTAGAATACTGTTACTGCGTTTTATATTAAACATAGTTTAGAACAATTAAGTCTTTTTTTAAAAAGATGTTCCAACATTTTACAGTTGTTATTTAAACGGTTTATGGTGTATTTTCTCTGTTTGATGAAAAGACTAAATTATGAGTTAGAAATGAAGGATATTCTGCTCATACTCTGACTTTAGCTGTATTATTAATGTCCATTGTTATATTATTGGAAGGAAGTGCTGTTCCTCTGCTGAAAACACATGATATTATGATGAAGATTATGAAGTGTAGCTCATGAAATGTCCTGGTTATTTGGCAGTGACTTGAATAGTTATAATAACCACGAGGGTTCACCTCCTGTAAAGGGTTATAAATCATTATGAACAGCAGAGGTTTTCTCCTGTACTGCTAAAACATATTAATGTTGATATTGATAACAGAATGTAGTGGAAAAATGATTGTGAATTCTTCTCTGGCCACTTGAAATCACACTAAAGCTGTTGATATTGTCTATGTTTGTATAAATGAATGTTTGAGGAAGAAAAGCATCCTTTAAACAGCTGTTCATTAATTGTTTATAATTATATTGCATTTTTTATTTGTTTTTCATTGTACTGTGTGTTTAAATATATGGCTGTAATCATGTATTTTGCCATTTTACTTTGCATCTATATAAATGCATTGAGATTCGCTTTACTCTGTTTCTTTACCCAACAACACATCAACATTTTCCGTTCACATTAAGCACAGTTTTTCTGCCATCTCTCACTATAATAACGGTGATTTTATTCCGTGTGTGTGTGGATGTGAGCTCTGTTCCTGTGTCGGAGCGGTCGTGAGCTCTGAACGCTGAAGGAAAGTGTGCAGACGTTAGTGCTCAGTTCCTCCACTGAGGGAAAGTGTGTTAAAATAGGCTTTGTGCTGAACGTCACATGATCAAACAGGAAAACGGGCCTCATCACATCCGCCTGTGAGAGAAGGTTTTAACCCTCATATGGCCTTTGACCCCGTTTGATGTTTCCCTCATTAAAGAATGGTTCCTTCATCTCAGTGGCATGAGATTTTGTGACTTTTGTTACATTATCTATCTGAACACACACACACAAAGGTATGTAAAAAAATAAAATAAAACGGAACGAACGAAACGAAACGGACCCCGCATTGAAAATGAATGGGAAAGGTGAAAAAATAAGAGTTTATTTTTCATTTTTCAATAAAATCAATAAATCTGGCATGAATCTGAAAATTTTCACACAGAAATAAAGGCATGGTACTAGAGCACAAATACAATGTGAACACACACACACACACACACACACAAACACTTTTGCATACACACACAACTCCTGTTCATTTCTGCTTATTGCAATTGTTTTTTTTTTGTTTTTAAATTTAAATAATTTCTTATTCTAAAGTTAGTGATTTTTTTACATTTGGTTTATTGAAATAATTTGCAAATAAAACATTACGTTTTTTTGTGGTATTTTAGTTATATTTTTGCAAATTTATGTAGCATTATTGCAAAAACAGACACTTCAAACAACAAAACAAATTCTAACTTTTCACAAAAATACTGATTTCAATGTATTTTATTATGTTTAAATATATATTCACAAAATATATATCAAAAAAGGTTGTGATAGGAACAGTTAGCCATATCCAGATAAATGAATGTATTTCTATGGCCCTCTGCTGGATATATATGGTCAAAACACTTTATTCCTAAAACTGTAATTCCTACAGGTTTTCTTCTAACCAGCAGATGGCAGAATTCTGCCTCTAACACCTAGATCAATATCCAGAAACAACTCATATTTAAAAGAACAAATTGCATATGCATATGAAAAAAAAAAAAAATCATATGCAAGCTAATGGTGTAGTTGAGGTATTTTGTGGTAAATGTGGTAATTTTGTGGTAAATGGGTAAAAAAAAAAAAGTACCACATATCCCCCAAAACACAGCATAAACATATAGTTGAGTAAATTTAAAAAATGATATGCAATTTTTTTTAATACAAATTATATATCTTTTATACAGTGTGTGGGGTGTGAACAGACCCTAAAGACCCTGAGTGTGAAGGAGAAATGAGGAGCGTATGAGGGGTAACGGCTGTACAACCTGTGATATCTATTTACTATTAAGGTAATCAGCTAGTTATTTTTTATTGTTGGTATTTTATTCAATTTTAATATTGGAATGTTAGTGAGAAGACAAATAACACCAATAATGAAGGCAGTAGGGAACGAGAAGAAGCAATTGTGATGAACAGTGAAATTATGAAATAGCTTTAATTGTTTTGTGACTGGGCAAAATGTTTATGTATATGCCCAAATAATAACTGAATCATTGCAAAATTCCATCACCATGGATGATAAACTCAGAAGCTTGACTGCTTGAACGCTACAGGACTGCTGGGATTGCTGTTGTTCTCTCACCGATGTCAGCTGCAGTCAAACACATCTCACTGCAGGAGCTCCAGATATCCGTCCTCTCTCAGGAATCTGTCTAATGGTTTCTGAGAGTCATGCAGTCATATTGAGAGACCAGGGATGGTTTCAATGCTTTTTGCTTTAATGCCCGAGATATTAATCTCAAACTGTCATATTTCCTTATCTGTTTTGAAATCACCAACAACTGGGTAACTGTATGTCAAGAACAAAGAGTGCTGTTGTTAAAAGCCTACAAAAAGGAAACATTTGTGTGAACGTGTTTGCTAAAATGACTGAACAAACACCTAACGCTAACAAGACAATCCCAACAGTGAGTGTAACGCATTACAAGTAATCAGATTACTTTTTCAAGTAACTAGCAAGGCAGCATTACTTAAAAGTTTACAACAAAATATCTGAGTTACTTTTTCAATTAAGTAACTCAAGTTACTGTGTTTTCTCACGGACAGCTCTCCTGTCGTCATGTTGAGAGAATCGACTGTAAGTTCAGATTGTGTGTGAACATGATGTTATTGTAGTTCTAGACTGAATGTGAGCATTTACTCATCTCACTTGCACGAAAACATTCATTATTCCTCAAAATGAATAAAAACAGTGAAATGCAAACTCAGAATATTACACAAACCTGTAATAATGAAATATATTAAATTACACAAATATACTTTATGTATTTAATCTCACTTTATTAACTGTCTTTGCTGCTGACCTTCAATGATCCAATTCAATCATACTAGTTATGAAAAAAAAAATGACTATAGATAAACATCACATTTGTTGTTTATACACATATTTTTCATTTCACTTCTGGTGTGAAAGTGCCTTAACATTTGACAAAAATAGAATCTTTTGTGTTGTTATTAAAAAAACAAGAAAGCCCAGCCCAGGTGAGACAAGTCATGCAAAAGTAACATTACTTTCCATAAAAAGTAACTAAGTAACGCAATTAGTAACTTTTTTAGGCAATAACTCAATACTGTAATGCATTACTTTTAAAGGTAACTTTCCCCAACACTGCATGTTAGTCACTTCACAACTGTGTCGAATGTTGGCTTCTATTTGTTTTCAATTTGTTGTGGTTCAAGTCAAAGTGAATGTGTTAGTAGTGTCACACCCATCATGATTTAAAGAAATAAACCTTAAAAACAAACACTTAAAGACCTTTCAGTGCAGTTTTCTGTGGGAACTGACACAAACTGAAATTGTTGTGCATTAATATATTCCTAAAGCTCAAATCTAACTGGCCCTCGCGCATCATACTGTCCTTGTTTTAACAATCATGCATTTGAAAATAATGAATAGACAATAATATGGAATGGCTCCAGAGGATGTGGAATAACTCACATGGACTACTTTTATGGTTTTTAAATGACAGGATTATTATTTTGGGCAAACTAATCTTTTAATATTGCTCCTGCTAAATTGCTCCTGATTTTTGTGAAAGCTGAAAATCAAGCTAGAGGATCTTTACAGCAGTTTTCTAATAAAAAACGATTTACAGGCTACTTGATTTTACAGTATCACGTGAAGAATCTTCAAAAACAATCCTTTTATTATCTGAACTGTTGTCTTCTGTAGAGCTGCTTTACAGCAGAATCTGAATTGGTCTCATATTTGATGAAGTTTGCATCATTAATTCTGTTACTTTCCTATTTATTATTGTAAAGCTGCAATTTCTATTGTATAAAGCGCTATGGAGCTGCTGATAAAGCGGACACTGGTTCGGTCAGCACATGATGACAGGAAGTGTTGATTATAAAGCACAAGAGTTCTCCAGTCCTCTTTCAGTCCAAGTGTTGTCATTGCTGTGTTTTCGTGTCATTGAGTGTGTGTGAGTCCAGTCGTGACGTGACCAGTGACAGCAGCTCCTCCAGCTGTTTCTCCAGAACATCATCGTCTCCGTCGTTCCTGATGATCCAGTCAAACTTCACACCCTCGTCCAATCCGCACTCGGACTCGGCGTCGTCCACACCTGGACAGAACACAGCATTAGATCATCCTCTGACCTCTCGTGTCTATTATAAAGTGTTTCATTTACCTGCGGTGAACCTCCAGCCCCTCTGAGATCTGGTCTGCTCCGACGCCTCCACCCGAACACACACACAGAGATCGGGAAACTCCTGACGGAACCACTGCACGTCCGACCTCCTCCGGCAGTCGCTGATGATCTACAGAACACAGGAAGAGCTGCATTACTGTGAAACACGGAGTCACGTGTGTGTTCAGAGCGCTCACGTACCCAGACGGGCCGCGCCGCGTGTCGGATGGCCAGTCTGCAGAAGAAGCCCGAGTCCTGCCGTCTCTTCATCTCACCCCAGCGGATCATGTCGGCTCGATATTCCTCCTTATACTGACCGCAGCCCAACAGCTCCTCATAGTCCAGATTATGATCCTGACAATCACAAACACATCAACAATCAGGAACACAAACAATGATCTTTCACAGGGCCTGACCTCCAGCTGTCACTCACACGTCTGCAGTGTGTTTCCACTTACGATATGGTTTCTATAGTTATCGTAGAGCTGCACGATTCTGGATGAACTGAGAATCACGATTTTCTTGTTTGAAATAGAGATCATGATTCTGAATCAAGTCAAGTCAGCTTTATTTCTATAGCGCTTTATACAGTACAGACTGTTTCAAAGCAGCTCTAGAGAAAACAGTGATGTCAATGAATCTCTAGAATGAATGATTCAATGACTCACTCGTAAAGACTTGTTTCATTACTGGATGAATCAGCGTTTTTTATAACAAATCTCTTAAATGAATGATTCAATGACTCACTCGTAAAGACTTGTTTCATTACTGGATGAATCAGTGTTTTTTAATGAATCTCTTAAATGAATGATTCAATGACTCACTCTTAAAGACTTCACTTGTTTCATTACTGGATGAATCAGCGTTTTTATAACAAATCTCTTAAATGAATGATTCAATGACTCACTCGTAAAGACTTGTTTCATTACTGGATGAATCAGTGTTTTTTAATGAATCTCTTAAATGAATGATTCAATGACTCACTCTTAAAGACTTCACTTGTTTCATTACTGGATGAATCAGCGTTTTTTATAACAAATCTCTTAAATGAATGATTCAATGACTCACTCATAAAGACTTCACTTGTTTCATTACTGGATGAATCAGTGTTTTTTAACAAATCTCTTGAATGAATGATTCAATGACTCACTCGTAAAGACTTGTTTCATTACTGGATGAATCAGTGTTTTTTAACAAATCTCTTGAATGAATGATTCAATGACACACTCGTAAAGACTTCACTTGTTTCATTACTGGATGAATCAGCGTTTTTTATAACAAATCTCTTAAATGAATGATTCAATGACTCACTCATAAAAGGCTTGTTTGAGAAGCATTGGCGCTGCGCAGACCGATCGGCAATATGCTTTTGAATCGTTCTCACGGTACTCTGATGTCATACGCCGATCAGTCTGTGCAGCGCTGATGCTTCTCGAACAAGCTTATTGACTTCACTTGTTTCATTACTGGATGAATCAGCGTTTTTGAAAGAATCTCTTGAATTCAATGACTCACTCATAAGCTGCATCTAATTTCGAATGCTGCGTCCGCAGGAGGTCGTATTTGAAGGCTGCGTACGTCATCAAGGTGGTCTCATTTAAGAAGGTAACTGTTAGATTGCAAAGTAAGAAAGAAATTACAGTATTTTACATAAAACAAGGAATAAGAGTCAATTTTATTATGGTTACTTCTCTTAAATGAGACATCATTGATGACGTATGAAGCCTTTTTAACAGTCTCGTCTCCACCTACTGGTGTAACGATGTAATTGATGAAGTCTTTATTTGAAGCCCAAGTTTCTTCAAAAGGTGATTCACTCTATTTTGATCGCTACCGTAGACATCAGTGTTTATATCTGAACTATAAACTTTTATCCCCAATCTTCTATGATCATATGAATTACTGTACGACAGAAATAATGATACTGTGTGTTTGAGAAGACTGAAGCTGTTTCTGCTGTGAATCATCATATCAGAATGATTTCTGAAGGATCATGTGACAGCTTTGATCACAGGAATAAATTACATTTTACTATATATTCACATAGAAATCAGCTGTTTTACACTATGATAATATTTCACATTTTACTGTATTTTTGATCAAATAAACGCAGCCTTGGTGAGCAGAAGAGACTTCTTTTATATAAAATCGTACCGACCAGAGGTTATTTACAGCAGCTTAGGTGAGAGCGAGATTACACCTTTAAAGAAGTTGCGACAAATCCTTTCTTCCATATTGTGATGGACATAATAGTGATTATTGAAAAAGAAAAAATGTAAGGCAGGACTTGGTTCTGTGCATCAGTTGTTGATTGGATGTTGAGATGTGGGCGTGGCTCTCAACAGTGTATGCAGATGAGCGTGAGCATAAATGCCTGATGTATCAAACATGAATTATACAATAAAACACATAAAACACTTATGCACTTATTTTTTTTTAAATACTTTGCCTAAAGGCTAACAATCTGACTCAGACAGGGCTGTACAGGGTTAAAGAGTGTGTACTGTACCTGTGCATACTGCAGTTTGAGGGGCGCAGACAGTCTGAGTATGCAGCACATCTCTGCGGTCAGCCTGCGGTCAGAACAACAACAGCATCTGTATTCATCAGTTCAGCTGCGCGCGACTGTCAGAGCTGCACATCTCACCTGTGCTGAAGTAAATCTGTCACATGATCCTTCCCCGACTTCCGCTTCCCGCTGAATAACAGGATAATCCTCGGCTGCGCAGGAGTCATCGCATGTAATGTGCTCTTCACGCTCATAAACACTTGTTCAGTATGAGGACTTCTGAAGCAGGAACGACTTCGTGACGATTTCCCGTAATGAACCAAGATAATGCAGCCATGAAAATGCATAAACACGCTTTTGGTGTTTCTCACCCAGCTATGTTACATAATTTATTTTATTATGTTCTTTAAGGCATCAGTGCAGTTTTTATCTGAAAGAAGTTGTGAATGTGGGTGTGTGATTATGTAGAAACGTCTTAATTCGTGATGTTTGGTGTAATTACGGTAATCGGCCGAGTGTCACGCCATCAACTTACGGGGTGTGTGCTTAACTTATTTACATTCTTTTAAAACTAAATTATTTAAATATAAAATAATACTTAAATAACATCAGAAACAATTTAATGAAACAATAATCTTACATTACTCGAGTATTTCTTTAACACCTTTTCCCTGGAATCACTGACCCGGAAGTGTTACCACAAAAAGCGGGTTTCTGGATTTTATTTATTTTGATTTTTTTTTTATTCCTCGATTGTTGCTTATGAGGGAAAACTAAGGTGCAAAATATTTATACGCAATTGTGCGAACACGAACAGGGTCTAATACATATGATATTTCCTTCTAATGTCTTTATGTATTATTGACTGATTTCTCTCTTTATCGTCACATGGAGCTTTTGCTCATTTTGAAAGATGAACAGCTCATCTGAGGCATGTTTTATCGTGTGCATTATGCTTTAAATGCTCAATGTTTTATTTTAACAGCCCGATAACGTAAACATCTTTGGTGTAGGCGTTATTTTAGTTTTCCGTGACCCGGAAGTGTCGGATCTGTCAAGAGTGTTTTGGTAACTTGCTCTCCTGTCTTTGTTTACCTGTGAGATTGTGCTGCTGTATTAGATGTGACGCGCAGTGATGAACGGCAGCTCCAACCCGCCTCTGGATAAAGAAGAGCACGTGCTGAAGCTCGGAGACAGTTTCGAGAAGAGACCCAAATCATCTTTCCACACCATCAGATGTGAGTCCATCAGCGGTGACAGTCGGACCAGCAAACACACCTTCAGTCTCAAGAATCTGAAACAGAAGCAATCTTTAGTCGCTGAAAATGTAACGAATAATAACATACATCCAGCGCAAAGATTTGATGTGATGAATGTGGATTATGTGACGTCACTGACAGCGGGAATATTAGACGTGTTTCATTTTGGCGCGATATTAACAGATTAGCCTTCAGACCATTGAAGCGGCCTTTTATTAATCTGGCCCTGATTAAATACAAATTCATTAAAATAGATTGGTAAAACTTTACAATACGGTTCTAAGATTTTACATTAGATGAAGTCGTCATGAAAGGGAAGTTGTTTTAGTCTTTTCTTCTCTATTGTGTTGTATATATCCGAGCGAAACGCTTCTCAAACAAGAACAAATGTAGGGCGGGGCTTGACTTTGTCTGTGGGGATTTGATTGGATGGTTGTAGTTTGCTATTGGTGGATCTCATGTGAGTGACAGGTTGCCCCGCCCTCGTCATCAAAGAAGAGATGTAGGCGGGTCAATGACGTGACGGGTCATTTTTTTTTGTCCAAAGGCCTTAATAATAATAAAAAACAAAGATATGACATCCAAAGTATGTAAGATAGTATAACTAAATCTCTTCTATTGAATCCAGAAGGTTAAATTATATTTTGTTACATATAAAGGTATTTTAAAGATTTTGAACTGTCAAAAGGTCATTCGGTTTAACCGTCCAAAGGCCAATACAGCCATTTCATTTGTGATTAAAACATCTTAAAATGAAATAAATGTATATATTTTTTATTCTGGCATGATTTTATAACATCAACATAGTGCAAGTCGTTGCTTTGTTGTTCTTAGAAAGAATGTCTGAAAAAATTAATTTAATTGATGTCATTCGGAGTAACCAATATAAAGGACCATTTTGGATCAAGTCATGCGGTCAATATCATGTGACAGGATGTGACATCATTCAGACACCTGCAATGGACCACATGGTCATGAAGCAAAGTAACTCTCTGTTAACTATTTGAAAAATTCATGTTTTCACTTGATCATACGCACGTCCCGAAACATCAGGTCATTCGGTACAACCGCTATAAAACATGGAAAATGTTGTAATATTTTAAAAACTTGTACTAAATATAAAATGTTTGATTGTCCTTTTGCTAGATATCAGCCTGTTAGCATTGTTTGAAAATATCGTCATTCGGTAAAACCGAAATTTTGGTTAAACCAAATGACTTTTTTGGTGACAAATTTTGTCCATCTTGTAAAAAATGACAAAAGCAGTGTTAATTCATTATAAAAAACACACAATCTCATTGTTAACACTTAAACCTCAAAATTAATTGTATCTCCATTATGTTTTTTTACACAAAAACCTTATTCGTCAATGACCTCGCTGCAAGAGGGAGGGGAAGATATTCTGATTCAAGATTACCAGGAACATGAATATAACACAATAATGATAAATTATTTAGAATAAATAATATTCCATAATAAATCCAAGAATTGTCAACTTTGCCGGCAGTATTAACATGCACGGATTGTAATATTCTTGTAGTAGTCTATTGTAGTAATTCTTGAAAACAAACTCCAGTGCCGTACTGTATGTTTCTGAGCCTGTGCTTTCGTCCCCAGATGATTTTAAGCCGGCGTCCATCGACACGTCCTGTGAAGGAGAGCTGCAGGTGGGGAAGGGCGAGGAGGTGACCATCACGCTACCACACATCCCGGTAAGAGCAGCACTCGTGAGAGACCTGTGTGTGATCTCTGTCTGCGCTGCACTCACTGTCCTTCCTCCGCAGGGCTCCACGCCTCCCATGACCGTCTTCAAGGGCAACAAGAGGCCGTATCAGAAGGACTGCGTTCTCATCATCAACCACGACACGGGCGAGTTCATGCTGGAGAAGCTCAGCAGCAGCATTCAGGTCAAGAAGACCAGGTGAGAGCGGGAGAGGTGTGCGTCACATGGGCTGGTTACTGTCATGTGTGTGATGAACACTCATGTGATCTCATTCCTAAATGACAGTGATTCGTCTGTCTATTAAACCTTTGACAAACGCGATCACAGCGAACATTCAGATCTGTGTTCTGATCCAGAGAGAGCCGTTGTCATGTATCGGTATGACACAGCTTCACAGTCTTTTCAAACACACAGTATGCCATCTCAGTAACCGTTACAGACAGTGTCAGTAAAGATTAGGGTGACTTTTACCTTCTGGAAAAAGTTTCTGGAAAAATGACCTCAGGTAATTCTAATCACGTGTGAATAGAACAGCTGTAAATATGAACACAAATATTCAGTCATTTCCTGTTTAAAAGTAGTTTTCCGTGTATTTTCAATTATGGAGGAGCTTGAAGAAACATTCAGTTGCGTTTATTTTCCACATACCATTCAGACCAAAAAGAAGGTCGAAGCACTTGTTAGAGGTCACAAAACTTCTTTTAGCTTTAGGTAAGTGCCTGTTACCAACAGAATCCAATCAGAATTTAATTAATTGAATTAATTAATTGTTGTTCAACTGGACTTAACTGTTTTGTTTGTTATGTCAGGAAGCAATGTAATACGCACATGACAACTGGGAGGTGACGGCGGTGTGTAAATCGAGTTACCCCTCCCACTTCTGGTAGCTTTACTGAGATTTCTCATCCCGTGCGAATTGGCCGTTAATATTACAGATGTCCTGTGGTAAAACGACACACGAATAGGGCTTTACAATAATTCAGATGATCACAGAAGTGCAGGATAAAAGTTTATAGTTCAGATATAAACACTGATGTCTACAGTAGTGATCAAAATAGAGTGAATCACCTGAAGAAGAAACTTGAAGCTTCAAATAAAGATCAATTACATCAAAACTTCATATCAGTGTCAATTACATCGTTACACCAGTAGGTGGCGACAAGCGACTGTTAAAAAATGTATTTGCAATAGATTTGTTCAAAAACACTGATTCATCCAGTAATGAAACAAGTGAAGTCTTTATGAGTGAATCATTTGCTGTGTCCCAAACCGCCTACTTATACTGTGCCCTAAAAGCATGTACTTTATTTTTGTGAACAAAAAGTACATACTTTTGAGTGTGTAGCAAAAGACTACACAAGCTTTCACAAAAGTACACAAGGACATACTATCACGCCATACAATTGCGTAGAATGCAGTATGTTGATCTGCCAGTCGGTCTTTCATGTGGAGACTCTCTTCATATTTTTGCATAATGATGCATTTCAAAGTTAATGGCCAAACAGATCTTTATAAAAGTTCACACTGTTGTTGCAGATGAAATATAACACTGATAACATTAAATAAATATTTTTTATCAGGTTAAACTGATTATTAATCACTCAAACCTTTATCCAAACCTCTCGCTGTCAATCGTACACGTCCGCCATGTTTGTAGTTTTTTTAAACACTTTTTTACTTGTGTTTGTAGTTCTGATCAAATCCTCCTCCAAAGCGCAGTGGGTTGTGGTCAATATTAGCCGTTATAGTGTGCACGGATCCACACTGGGAATATCTGCCGGAAATAGTAGACCGTCCGGGGACTTTACACACACTCTTTTCAACATACTATGCTTTGTGACACACTTATTCTAATCTCACATACTGCTTAGGATGGATCGTATGGATATTGGGACACAGTGTCCATACATTCTTCCAATCATTCTTTCAGGAGATTCGTTCAAAAACACTGATTCATCCAGTAATGAAACAAGTGAAGTATTTATGAGTCATTGAATCATTCACACCAATTAAAAATAATAATTCAAATTAATTAAAGAATTTTTTTAATTGACTGCAGCAGTTAATATTTTGTCAGAACTTTTAGTAAATTTCTCGTTATTTTGTTTAGTTGTCTATTCAGAATCGTGGGAATTGTAGTCTCTATTGTAAACAATTTTTTTTCTCATTTTTATTTCAGTTTTAGTTATTTTAGTTAAATTAAATGAACGCGAGAAATGTTTCCTAGCTAAAATAAAATACTTTTAATTTTTTTTAAATATTTTATTTTATTACAATTAACATTTATTTTATTTCAAGCAACATTTTTTTATGGTATTAATTTTCTGAAAAACGGGACCAATTTAATCTGTTTAAACGTCTCTCATCTGTTTAAAAGCACACAGTTGCTCTGTCTGGTTTAATTATCGATGTGTTGCTGAAAACTGATCCAGTGTTTCTGAATCAGAAACGATGAACACTTTCAGCTCAGCTACAGAAGTCACACTCGCTTCAGTCAAGGTTTTTTATACTGGAGTAAATGGGTGGTGTTTGTGTTTGTAAACATTGGCACATGCAATATTACCCAGTATTCACATCCCGCACTGCCAGTGTAAACATGATGCGTTATAGATGCATAAAATTGCAATCATTCTAACTAAAACATGGAATAAGAGCATTTGAATGGAATCACATGACTGGTAGTGTGTGTGGCGTGTGAATGCAGACAGACAGAGCTCATTCACACACATGTGGCCAGTGAAGTGATGTTGAAGATGGTTGTTTGTGTTGTCAGAGCCGAGGGCAGCAGTAAGATCCAGGCCCGTCTGGAGCAGCAGTCGGTGAGAGCGAACCCGCTGACGTCACAGTTCCGCACGCCCGTCAAGCCAGGAGGGGGCGCTAAGAGCTCGCCCAGCAAAGACAACCCGTCACCGGAGCCGCAGCTGGATGACATCAAACGAGGTCTGACATCATAGGGCTATTATAGCATTTTATAGTTTAATACATAATGGGAATAAAATTACCAGCATCACAATTTGACATAATTACTCATATTTCTTTTAAACATCATGTTACTTCAGTGCTTTGCTTTAGTTTTAAGTCTCAAAGCTGACTCCAGCTGTGCTGTGTGAGGGTCAGGTGTTTCCAGCTCATGTGTGTGTGTGTGTCTCAGAGCTGCGGGCCGAGGTGGACGTGATCGAGCAGATGAGCAGCAGCGGCAGCAGCTCGTCCTCCGACTCGGCCAGCGGCTCCGGCAGCGGCGCTGAAGACGACAGCTCCGGCAGTGACGCGGAGCAGGACACGCGCCTCTCCCCCAGCGCCAACAACATGGCCAACGGAATCAGCCAATCACAGGGCAGCAACCAGCTGATGAACACTCTCAGTAAGAGTCTCATTCACCTCCTCATTATCAGCTAAACAAAACACACAGACAGACATCTGATACTCAACGTCACACTTTATTCATTTCATTTAATTAATATTAGTACATTGTTTATATAATCTTAGTTTCAAATTATTATTATTATTTCAGTTTTCATATTTTATGTCTGGGATAAGATAAATAAAACTCTAAATAAAACATATTGGGTGGAAATATGTTAGTTTTAGTACAGATCAGTTGCAGAACCAGCGTGATGTGTTTGTCTGGTAAACAGTTGTTGTTGTTGTTGTTGTTTTTCCCTCAGGAAATGATCTTCAGCTGAGTGAATCTGGCAGCGACAGCGACTGACACTGTGTTCCTCATGCTTTCATACATCAGATCAGCTCTTCTGCAGTGCTTTTATCTTCAGCTTTTATGGATTCATGTTAACATTGGAGATATTATGAAAAGTTTTAAAGAATGTAAAATAATTGTATTAGATTTTATTTTTATTGCAAAGGGAAATTTTTGAACAGATATGGTTGTGTAAATGGGTATGATGTAATATTGTACCTTTGGTTGTTCAGTGTTTTTACGAACTATAGTTCAGTGTTACAAACACCAGCGTACTCTTCTGACTGTAACGCTCAGCTGAAATGTTTCCTGCATTTTGTATTGAGTGGCAGACAGCAGACACAAATCATTTAGGCTCATGTTTGTTGTTGTTGTTTTTTATGACATGAGGGTCACAACCCTTCAAAATCCTCCTCCATACCCAGTGTCTCCAAACATATGTGTGTGTGTTATCTGTGGATGTCTGTACTGCTTGTTGAACCAAAAGCAAATGTTTTTAATGCGAACTGTACACAGTATAAATGTTGTATATAGTGTTTGTATTGTCAGATAAAAGACAAAAACAAGAGCTGTCAGTGATCTTCACTCATAACTCTACTGCACAAACACTTCACTTAAAGCCTTTATATATAATGCATTATACAATATTATAAAAATAATGCATTAATTATTCAGCTTTTAATGTATTGTATGGTCTCATGAATAATTGTAACCACAGTTATAATACATTATAATTCTATCATCTATTCATTGAACTCAACTTTAGAAAGTATAACGCATTAAAACACACAACAAGCAATTTAAGCTGTAACAAGGAATCTGCAAATATTATAATGCATTTTAACCCTCATAATGCATTAAATAACTGTAGACACCTGTTGCATTCCCTGGTGGAACATGAGCTTATAGAACAGTCATAACTTAATATCTTCCAACTAAACCCATATTGTATCTGATCAGTAGCTTCTCATTTATGAGTGAATGTGCAGAAGTTTTAAAAGTTTTGAATGTGACCATGTTTTTACCATTTACTACATTTACCCCCATTTAATTACTTTCTTTTAATTCTTTCAAATGTAAAAAAAAAAAAAAAATCATGAACTAGAAAAATCCAGTGTGATGCAAGAATATATATATGTGTGTGTGTGTGTGTGTGTGTGTGTGTACTGTAGCGACAGATCCTCTCTTCTGTATTGTGATGAATATCCCACTTAAAAATGTAAATGTAAGAAAACAATGTAGGGCGGAGAATTTGTTCTGCATCAGTTACATAAAAAAATTCAGCCAGTTCTTGAAACATTTCACATTTTTTTTCACATTTTGCAAGTAAACAGCAATAACTAAATAAAATGAAATATCAAAGGTTGACCATCACAAACATGTTTAAAATTCATGTTTAAAAACAACTCGTATCGTATTGTACATTTGATGTCATATATACATTTTATAAAACAGACACACACACTACCAGTCAAAAGTTTGGACACGGTAAGATTTTTAATGTTTTTAAAAGAAGTTTGGTCTGCTCACCAAGGCTGCATTTATTTAATTAAAAATACAGTAAAAACAGTAATACTGTGAAATATTATTACAATTTAAAATAACTGTTTTCTATGTGAATATATAGTAAAGTGTAATTTATTGCTGTGATCAAAGCTGAATTTTCAGCATCATTACTCCAGTCTTCAGTGTCACATGATCCTTCAGAAATCATTCTAATATGATGATCTGCTGCTCAAGAAACATTTATGATTATTATCAATGTTGAAAACAGTTTTTTTTTTTTCAGGATTCCTTGATGAATAGAAAGTTCAAAAGAACAGCATTTATCTGAAATACAAAGCTTTTGTAACATTATACACTACCGTTCAAAAGTTTGGGGTCAGTAAGAATTTTTATTTTTTTGAAAAGAAATTAAAGAAATTAATACTTTTATTCAGCAAGGATGCATTAAATCGATCAAAAGTGACGAAGACGAAACTTCTTTTAAAAACATTAAAAATCTTACCGTGTCCAAACTTTAGACTGATGATAGAGTATGTCAGACATTCACTAGAACTAGATCCGTACTAAAGTAACGGAAAATCTGGGACTTTTATTTTGGTAACGCGTCGTCACGTTACGCAGTTCCGGCTTCAGCGTCGCCCTCAGCACCATGACAACAGCGGGTCGAGTGTGAGGAGCTGAGATGTCTTGAGCTGTTCTGTTTTACCTCACATTACTGGAGAAAATCTTACAGGTAGAACATAACTTTATTTCTTTAACCTGCACCAGTAAGAGCAGCGTCACTCTGAACCAGACAGTATAGAGAGAGACTATGGCAGTTTGAGCAGCAGCGAACAAACAAACAAACAAACAAACAAACAAAGCTGCAGATTCAGTCGAACATCAGATTCTGTCATTCACTGGAGTATGATGATGAAGATGATGATGAAGATGATGATGATGATGGACAGATGAACTGATTTAAAGGCTCTCACAGATAGACTGCTGACATGTTACTCTCCGATTCACTAGAAACATGAATTTCAGATTTAATCTCGAATCATAATGTCAGAACATTTTGTGCTTTTAAATGAAAACCGCACATCATGTAGATGTGATGACTGTCTAGTTCAACCTTTGCTGCTTCTGTAACGTTAGCCCCTCGTGTTAAAAGTCACACTGATATTGCTTTAAAGAACACACTAATCCTGCACAGATTGAGACATGAATCACCTTCAGATACTGTCTAGATAACGCGCTTCAGCGCTGAAACATCTGATATATAATGTCAGTCAGCGCATCTACAGTCTCTCTGTCTCTGGATTAACTGTTAGTTAATCAGTCAGCAGTTAGTTAGGAAAGCTGCTTGGATGACAGCCAATGAAACCTGCGGTCACGTGACCCTCTGTCATGTCAGCATCAAAGACCACGTGCCCAAAAGAGAGGGAACGACTGAAGAGCTTTTAAAGTCACCATGAAATCAAAACGTTTATTGTAAATGATTTATCGGTGCACATCATTATTGTTTTAAATTCATCGTACTTACTGACAGATTAATCAAAAAAGCTGATTTTTGGAGGACACAAACCAAGTAATGTCCACTGAAGGGTAAAACAAACACTGCATTTCATGAGGAGAAGCAGCCCGGTGTAGTGCTGAAGCTTTAACATGCGGTTCATGATCAGAAACATACAAACCTGTCCCAGTTCTGCAGTGAAGACAGTGTTTGATCGCAGTTATTGATGCTGGTGGTTTCACACAGGGGAACGGATCATAACATGACTGTTGTTTTTGTTTGGTTTATGCGTGACTTTTATGCATGGAGATCTGATGACACTGATCAGACGTGGGTCAAACGCTCCATGGCTTTGAAGGAGTCTGGTGGATGATTGGTACTCTCACACTCTCACCTCTGTTCTGCAGGATGTCTCTGTTCAAGGCTCGTGATTGGTGGGCGTTGACGCTGGGCGAGGGGGAGGAGTTTGACCAGGGCTGTCTGTGTGTCGGGGATGTGGATAACAGTGGCAGTGGATACGGTGAGTTATTACTAGTGTTGGGGAAAGTTAATGCATTACAATATTGAGTTACTCCCTAAAAAAGTAACTTATTGTGTTACTTAGTTACTTTTTATGAAAGGTATGGCGTTACATTGCTTTTGTGTTACTTTTTCTCACCTGGGCTTTGTTTTTTTAATAACAAAAAAAACTTCTATTTTTGGCAAACGTTAAGAACCTTTCACACCAGAAGTGAAATGAATAATCCTCAGGCTGAAGGAAATGCATATTTACTCCTGTACAGTAGAGGGCGCAGCTCAAACAAACCTTTCAGCTGTGCGTTACGCTAAGCAGTGAGTTACATCATTGTACAGTAAACACACCCCAGAATTGACTTCAGATCCATATTGAATTTACATGGAGGCTGTGAGGGATTGACATACAGTCCTAGATTATGTAATTACGTGATTCAGTAAACAGTGTGGTGTGGAGTCAGATTCTGTTCTCTACCTGAAGCTCTTTAAACTCTCTCTCTCTCTCATCCAGATAAGATTGTAGTGGGCAGTTTCATGGGGATGTTACGCATCTTCTCTCCACATCCCGCTAAACCGGACGAGCTGACGGAAGCTGACGCGCAGCTGCTGGAGGTTCAGTTCCCTGAGCCCGTCATTCAGGTGGAGCTGGGCAAGTTCGTCTCGTAAGTCTCTCTTCTGCTGTCGGCAGGATCAGATCATCATCACATCCCTGCAAACCATAATCAGCACATTTAACAGTCTTCATAGCTGGTCAAGGCCATGTTTGTCATGTGTTTCAGCTGTTCAGAGTTGCTCCATCTGGCAGTGCTTCACCCCAGGAAGCTGTCCGTCTATGCGGTGTCAGGTTGGTTCTCAGATTCAGACCTATACCGTATACTAGTACTGCCATGACACTTAGCAAATTTGGAGGTCAACTTTTTACATGTGGTTTTTCTTAGAATCTGTTATCAGTTACCATTAGGGGTGTGACAAGAGACAAGATTGAGTTCACGAGAACGAGACAAGATTTTTACACGGTATTTTTAAGCAATCGTTAATGATGAAATACATGACTAGAAAAGGTCTGCAGGTGCATTTGAAATGTTTTAACTAATCATCTTGTAATGAATGTCATTTCAGTTCTACTTTCTGAGTATGAATTATCATATGCAGTAAAAGACAACAATACTGAAGCACCGTAAAAGGTTTTGCCACAAACTCAACCGACTGGCTTCTCTCCTGTATGAGTTCATATGAGTCTCTTCAGACCTTAATGTACATGATTTATGAGCTTTTAGAACTTTTGACCTCCTAACTGAACTCCTTTCCACAAATTGATTATAGAAATAAAAACAGTATAAATAAAAGTGAATAAGTTTTCTCTTAGTCGTGCTGTGCAAACAATAAGTGCAACCATAATCAAAGCACTCTCAATATTCAAAGTGCAAATAGAGACGCAATTTTTGAAATCTTGTTTGAATGTGCGCTCATGTTTTACTTTCTCGTTCGCGATCACACATGCTCTGTGAATAGAGAGCGGCAGTGCTGAGTGCATATTCTACAATACAAGACATTTGTTAGACTCTGTTGTGCAACGAATCCTCCGCTATGGTCTTGTCAGTCATCTCATCACGTGATCAGTGAACTTCTGCTGCTCTTCGTGTGACTCTGCTGCTTGTGTTTCATGAGCTGGATGGAATTGAAGCGACTGTTGTCCAACTGAATTAAATGTTTTTTATTTCTGTAAAAAGCAGAACGACAGTGGAGGAGTAATGTAAACGTAGCGGTGGCATATTCTATCCTAATTTCACCCTCACACTCCGTCATGGTAATACTGCAGGACAGCTTTTCACCTCAATGAGAAATCTTGTCACATTTTAATCTCGCAAGATCTTGTGGCATGAGATCTCATCACACTTCCAGTTACCATGCATATCTCTTAAACAGAATTCAAGGTCTTGAATATTAGTCATTATGAGCTGAAAATATCTGTCATATTCTGATGTGATCTTCAGATATTGTGCAGTGAATGTGAGCGCTCCTGCAGATGTGCTGTTGTTTTCTCAGGTACTGCTGGTAACGTTGAACATGGTGACCAGTATCAGCTGCGGTTGGTTTATGAGCACAACCTACAGAGGACAGCCTGCAACATGACGTATGGCCCGTTTGGGGGTGTGACAGGTCAGTGATGTCATCTATATTACACTCATAATATTAGACTCGTTCAAAAATATGGAGAGTTGAATTAAGCTATTTATTTGTTTTGTTTTTTTGGCTTTTTGTATGAAACATTCTCCTGTGATATATAATCGATCATTAGTGTGATGGACTGGATTCAGTTCAAAAAAAAAAAAAACCTTTTCAGTAACACTTTACAATATTAGTTAATGCATTAACTAACATTAGAGTGCCCCTCTTATGCTTTTTC
Source organism: Hypophthalmichthys nobilis (assembly GCA_037950665.1). Lineage (NCBI taxonomy): Eukaryota > Metazoa > Chordata > Actinopteri > Cypriniformes > Xenocyprididae > Hypophthalmichthys > Hypophthalmichthys nobilis. The sequence continues at coordinate 34,637,781 of CM075481.1, read as the reverse complement.
AAATATCATCTTTCATGCAGTGTGTCAAATAGCTGTTTGTGAACGTAAAAGGTCTGCAGCGTTTTAAAGATCAAACTGCACTAAAAGAAAGAAGTGATTCTTCCGAAACGAGTCGTCAGTATTTCCAGTCCTACTTCCTGTTACAAATGTGCATAATGTCCGCCTCTGGTCTTCATTGGATGAACAGCGTCTCTTTGCCCCGCTCTCAGTCACTGTAGTTGTATCTGAGACTGGAAGAGTTTGGTTCGTGTTGTTCATGTCGAGAAGACGCTGTTTTCTGCTGCCAAAGCAAATCCACTTTGATGAGACTGATACGGTAAAACCGACGCCATCGTTACTGTTCGCATCACTGTGAATCAAGAGCTGAGATTCAGATATGATAATGAGCGTTTGATTTCTGACCAATCAGAGCAGAGCAGCTCTCAGAAAGGCGGAGTTTAGAGAGACCGAATCCTTGATCGAACAATTTCGAACCACTGTTACAGAGGATATTATGAGAAAATTAGTGTTTTTTTATCTTGATGCATGTAAATCTGTTGTAGGAGACGCCAAAACAACATTAAGATCCTTTAAAATAGAATGTAAGCAATGCATCGAGCAATACATTTTTTACATTGGTTAAATGAAACAGGAAGTCTGTGCATTCTGTACAAGTATTATTATTATTTTTTTTTTTTTAATCATTCCCTAGCTAACTATTTCTGCTTCCCAGAATGCTCTAGGAATGTTGGTTTCTGGTTCCCAGAACAGATATCCTAACATTCTCTGTTGGTTAGCCTGGGAAGTTTTCTTTACGCAAATAGAACGTTCCCTGTAGGTTTGGAGAACGTTCCCCTAACCTCTGTGCGTCAGTAATCATCCAGTACGGTACGGATCCGGGCGGATGGACGTCAGTAATCATTTGTTACAGTATTTGATAATCTTGTTGAAGTTTGTTAATAAAAATACAGCTGTTCATTGTCAGTTCATGTCAGCTCAGGTCCATTAAATAATGTTAACAGATACAACTCTTGATTTTAATAATGTATTAATAAATGCTGAAATAACACTAACTAAGATTAATAAATGCTTTAGAAGTATTGTTCATTGTTAGTTCATTTTATCTAATGTAATTAAATATTAACCAATGGAACATTATTGTAAAGTGTAATCCACTTTTCTTCATGTTTCTCATGGATGTATTAATGTGTGCAGCTTATAATAGTTGAAATTGCTCACGTTAGTCTCAATGAACGTCTGCTTGTAGGTTCTGTGTCTTCAGATCGCTCTTGTTTGTGTGAAGAAAGCCGATTAAAGTCGACCCTCTATAAATAAAATAGTGGCACATGTTTGTTTAATAGGATTTTAGACTTAGTACTTGTGTAGTGCAGTTCCCTTATCTGCCACCTGAGGGCAGCACAGCCTCTCTGCTGGAGATCAACCATTAGTCACAGGGTCAGAGCCGAGACAGGATAAAGAGAAGACGCAACAAAAAAATCACTGTGAAGAAGTGTTATGCCTAATACTGCAGCTATAGATTTTGATCTTCCCCATTCACGTCAATAGCAGCAATACTTGTATCCTTTTACCTGCATAGAAAATAACTTCCTAGGGGATAAAGTGAGAGCTGACCTGTCTTAAAGGGGCTTTTGTTCAGAGTTCATCTTTTGACCATCTTTCTTTATGTATAACATAAAAGGAAACACATAGAAAGTGGCCTGTATCTCAGAGTTCAGAGCCTTTTGTTTGGGAAATACTTTTAAACAGAGGTTTGACTTCTAACAGCTGAGAGTGAAAAAATATCAACCCTACAGAACAAGCCAGAAAACATGTGACACAAACACAATACACATATGTTCATAATTCATACGTTAGCCTTGCTATTCTATTGGATCTTTGTTTCTTATTATGAAATGTATAGTTGTGACTCTACATTGGATGAGCTGCTTTAAGGCCAGACATGCACCATAAATGACCTACATATAAATCATATAAATCTGTTTGCTCCTGGTTGAAGCTTTATCAGCGCAGCAGCGCTTCCTAATACTGCTGCGTGTGTCTTTGTCTTCTCTCGGCTCAGTGAGTGTTTCTTCTGCGTCTCTGCAGGTCATCATTTCATCTGTATCCAGTCCATGGATGGGATGCTGATGTTTTTCGAGCAGGAGAGTTATGGTTTCGGTCGCTTCCTGCCGGGCTTCCTGTTGCCCGGCCCACTGAGCTACTGTATCCGCACAGACTCCTTCATCACCGTCTCCTCCGCACGGCAGGTGGAGTGCTACAGGTCAGACACACGCACTTCCTAGTGCACTTCACGTACAGTCACTGGATATATGTCCCATACTCAGACTCGTTCTTATTGAGCTTACAGGATATATATCATCTGCAATAATATCGTACCAGGACAAGCTAACAGGAGAACAGGTTTTGTCAGAGAAAGTGTTAACGGCAGTACGAACTGACAGCAATATTTATGGGCTTATTCAGCTAACCTAGCTAGTTCTGTTTTATTGTTGACCTTTTATTTGATTTAAATATTTACACTCTAAAAAATGCTGGGTTGTTTCAACCCATGTTTGGGTCAAATATGGACAAACCCAACTTTTGGTTTAAATTTTTAAATTAAATTTTAAACACAACGGTTGGGTTTGTCCGTATTTGATCCAAACATGGGTTGAAACAACCCAGCATTTTGTAGAGTGTAAATATTAATGAGAAGAAGAAAAATAAATAAACTTTTTAGATATCAATCTGCATATGTGATGGACATCAGTTATGCTCGTCTTTGGCATGAAAGCATCTTGAGTAAAACAGCGATGCAACCTGTTTTACAGAATACAGAAGTTTGTTGCACATAACCCTTATTGTTCTTTTAACAACGTGTGATCTGATATTATCAGAAAATGAATCAGTCCTTTTGAACCAGTCGATTGAATGAATTATTCAATGACTCACTCATTAAGACAGTCTCGTGTTGCGTCCCAATTCACTTATACTATGACCTAAAAGCATGTGCTCTTTTTGTGAAGAAAAAGTACATACTTTTGAGTGTGTAGCAGAAGAGTAGACAAGCTATCACATCATTAAATTGTGTCTTTAACGGACGCTCTGTCGCATAGCTACGTGCAACCTGTTAAACTGGCCTGTCAATCATCTTGTCACAGTTAACATCCTCCACATTTCATTTAATTTCCTACTGTATCAGAGAGAAAAGCTTCAGGGAAATGCTTTGTTCCTAAAATGAATCAGGCATTTGAACGAATCCGTTGATGAATGACTCTTTTATATTTCAGTATTCAGGATTTTATTTTTAAAACATGAATCTGAAAACATTATTTATGCATTTGTAACTGCAGGTTAAATGTATTCATTAAACCGTCTTCTGTGCACCTCTGCAAAGATGGTGATACTGATTTCATTTGATTGGGAACAGCCCTATAGTGTCTTATTATTCTAGTTAGATTTATTCAGTAAATGTAAGACATAAAAGATGATGCATACATTTAATTAGGTTAGAAATATTGCCATAATAAAGGTAAAAATCAATTTAAACCTGTTGGAAAAGTTAATTCTATCACTGCTGTGAATGAACCACTGCACAGAATATGAAGAAGACAAAGAGCTTCATGAGTCAGCGGTCCACGACAGACCTAAACCAGCACAAAAAACACACTCAGTGTCGTCTAATTATCATTATCCACAAAATCACAGAAAATACTGAGATATATTTCTTTATCAGTGTCGCAAACCTCTAATATCTGGGCATTCCATACATCATATGTGTTTGTTGTTCAGGAGTGTAGCAGAGACACAAACAGGTGTAGAAGTGATGTGTTTGATGATTATGGAAGGCTGGGTGTAACACTGTTATCCTCAGAGATGTGACAAGGGAATGTTTTTACATCCGAATCAAATTTCCATTGATTGATCGCCGCTGTTTATTTTTGCCGCTTTGCAAACGATACGGGTCATGTGACCGTATAAAATCCTAATATCACAATAGTTGCTGAAGCTTTTATCACTTCCTTCCCTCGCTGTTGTGATGTCACAATCGTGTTGCATTCAGGTCTATGGATTACCCTGAAGTGTACATGAGTAGACTCACTCCCTCGGTCAATATCGAGGGGTCGACATGCATGTTCATTATCTTGAGATATGGCATTATCGCATAACCACATGTCTATAAGCTGACGTAAGATGCCTGTTTAAAATAGAGCTTTGCCATCAAAGATTTAAAAAAAATATATTGCATAGAAAAACAGTTACTTTAAATTGTAATGCCTTTCACAATATTACAGTTTTTGACAGTTTTTTTTGATCAAATAAATGCATAAAATAAATGAAACTGTAAATCTAGGATCTGAGCTTTAGTGATGGTGTCAAGTTATTCACATACTCAGATGTTCACGAATGAATGCTTTAGTATGGATGTGATTAAGCAATACCAATTTAATTATAATGTCAGTTTGTCTTTAGAAATCTTTATTCAGCAAAAATATCTACAGAAACAATTTTTCTGACTTAAAAAAAAAAAAGTAGATCTGTACTTGTTGACATTGCCTCTTGTAGCTGAAATTTCTTATAATGGTCTAATATCCTCTTACCTTCTCCTCACATTCTCCTCAAGAACAATAAGTTCCTAACAGCTCATGTATGTAATGTTTCTGGTTATGGACACTGACTTCATTAAACTAATAACATTTTTTATAGAATTGATTAGAGCTTGACATACACTACCAGTCAAAAGTTTGGACACGGTAAGATTCTTAATGTTTTTAAAAGAAGTTTGGTCTGCTCACCAAGGCTGCATTTATTTAATTAAAAATACAGTAAAAACAGTAATATTGTGAAATATTATTACAATTTAAAATAACTGTTTTCTGTTTGAATATATTTTATAAAGTAATTTATTCCTGTGATCAAAGCTGAATTTTCAGCATCATTACTCCAGTCTTCAGTGTCACATGATCCTTCAGAAATCATTCTAATATGATGATCTGCTGCTCAAGAAACATTTATTGTGTACAATATTTGATGAATAGAAAGTTCAAAAGAACAGCATTTATTTGAAATATAATCTTTTGTAACATTATAAATGTCTTTACTGTCACTTTTGATCGATTTAATGCATCCTTGATGAATAAAAGTATTAATTTCTTTAATTTCTTTTCAAAAAAATAAAAATAAAAATTCTTACTGACCCCAAACTTTTGAACGGTAGTGTATAATGTTACAAAAGCTTTGTATTTCAGATAAATGCTGTTCTTTTGAACTTTCTACATTTCTGACATTTGATATTCAACAGTGCTTTGATCTGCCGACATTGACACCATTCTTTAAGAGCTGCTGTGCAGCCAAAATTATATACCAGTTATCAGTGTAAAGCTGCTTTGACACAATCTGCATTGTAAAAAGCGCTATATAAATAAAGGTGACTTGACTTGAAGACTGGAGTAATGATGCTGAAAATTCAGCTTTGATCACAGGAATAAATTACTTTATAAAATATATTCAAACAGAAAACAGTTATTTTAAATTGTAATAATATTTCACAATATTACTGTTTTTACTGTATTTTTAATTAAATAAATGCAGCCTTGGTGAGCAGACCAAACTTCTTTTAAAAACATTAAAAATCTTACCGTGTCCAAACTTTTGACAGGTAGTGTATGTGAACAACCTCATTTGTTTTTGCGTGACACGTGAGATCATTCATACAGTAATTGGTTCTTTCTTGTCAAACAATCACAGTTGCGCCTCCGTCTACCATATTTGATGTGCTCTATCTAATTGTGTTAATTAATGTTTATATGTGATTAAAAGCCTTATTAAATCAGTTCATCATATAAAGCCATCAGGACTTGTATTAAACTGCTTTATTCATAACAACTAGAATTTATGTTTACAATGTTTTCATGAACGTTTTGAACTGTCAAAGTTTTGGTGGGCTGGGCTTCCAACAGAGGGACAGAAATCTCTCACATTTCATTAAAAAAATCTTCATTTGTGTTCAGAAGATTTTTGAGTGAACCTTTTAGAAGGAAATATAATGTTTCTTCACTATAATACTGCTCATGACCTGCTGATAGCTGTGGAGGACTGAGATTTCTCAATACAGCGTTTGATCTGGTACAGACATGTGCACACACACACACACACACACACACAAACAGTACTGAACATGCCGTCAGAGCTAAATGATCACTGCTGTGTCTCGTTTGGATAAGCGTTTGCTCAAACCCACCCAAGAGGAATTCAGTAGAAACCTGGGGTCATATCGCAAATTCAAAACAGGATTTTCTTGCCATTTTGAAACAAAACACTTTCATAAGGCACATTCAAACTCCATCGAGGAGGCCCATCATCCACTTCAGCGGTCAAACTAAATACAGTATTATATGAACTGCTTTATATCACGTGTCTTGCAACTTTTGCAACCCTGGTGACAAATCATGGGACATGATTAAATAATTAATTAATAATACAATGAATTGAATGTCATTTCAATAGATTATGACACTGCTGTATAAGGTTAATGTCAGAAAATGATCATGAAAACTGAAGTATGAGTGTTTTTGTTGAAAGAAACCTTGAGTCAGCTGTATTCTTGTTTAGTGCATCAGTGTTGTGGTGAAGTGAATAATGAAGCACTGAGGAATCTTTCGTTCGTCCTCTGCTCTGTTAAATGCAGGTATGAGACGCTGGCTGTAGCCACAGATGCAGACACCCGACAAGACTCTGATCAGCAGAGCAAGAGCTCAGGGAAGAGACTGACGGTGTGTATCTTGACCACTGAATGTGCTGCTGTGTCCTGTGTGAGTGTCTGCTTCCAGACATGACCACGATTGTGTGTGTGTGTGTGTGTGTGTGTCCAGGCTGACTGGACACTGGTGTTGGGAGAAGAGGCTCTAGATATCTGTGTGCCCAACACATCTCCAGTGATGTCCTCCATCTTTGTGCTGGGGGAGAGAAACTTGTTTTGTCTCAAGGATAATGGTCAGATCCGCTTCATGAAGAAACTGGAGTTCAACCCCAGCTGTTTCCTGCCCTACGCATCAGGTGAGCCACACTGTCCTGTTTACATTTCTACAGCACATGGAAACCTGCCATTTATGCTCAAAACAAGAAAAAATATTTGCCAGAGGTGATTTTGGGTGTTTGGCCACAGAAGCGGAGATGTGTGTGTGTTTGTGAGAAGGGCGTTGGTTTATAGGAAAGTGAGAGATGGACTTCTGCTGGTGGTGTGGAAGCGGCTGCAGTCTATCATTAACTACTTCATTGACTTCAGACCACAGTCCATCTGAACACACTTCCTCCTTCATACTCAGCTGTCTTCTGTCCTCAGTTTCCGAGGGTTCCACCAACGTCCTGATGTGTAACCATAACAACATGCTGCTGGTGTACCAGGATATGACGCTGAAGTGGGCGGCTCAGCTGTCCTGTGTGCCTGTGACCGTACGCGTCGCTAACTTCCCGTAAGTGAGCGCTGCTTCTGCCCAAATAAATCTCTCCTGTCTGTCCTTAATCTCCTTAACCTCCATCCTTCATAGAAACACCTGACAACACCGCTTCAAATAAAGACTGTATAAATTACAATGTTACACCAGAAGGTGGTGACAAGTGACTGATAAAAATGAGTGAGTCATTGAATCATTCAAGAGATTAGTTCAAAAATGCTGATTCATCCAGTAATGAAACAAGTCTTTACGAGTGAGTCATTGAATCATTTATTCAAGAGATTCATTCAAAAACGCTGATTCATCCAGCAATGAAACAAGTGAAGTCTTCATAAATGAGTCAGTGAATCATTCATTCAAGAGATTCATTCAAAAATGCTGATTCATCCAGTAATGAAACAAGTGAAGTCTTTACGAGTGAGTCATTGAATCATTCAAGAGATTAGTTCAAAAATGCTGATTCATCCAGTAATGAAACAAGTCTTTACGAGTGAGTCATTGAATCATTCATTCAAGAGATTTGTATAAAAACACTGATTCATCCAGTAATGAAACAAGTGAAGTCTTCATAAATGAGTCAGTAAATCATTCATTCAAGAGATTCATTCAAAAATGCTGATTCATCCAGTAATGACACAAGTGAAGTCTTTACGAGTGAGTCATTGAATCATTCATTCATTCAAGGATGTAGCCTCTGAATTGGGACGCCTCTAATTTGTTAAAAAAATTGATTGCAGCCGTTCTTTTACGGTGTCGTGTCATCGTGTAACTAGTGTCATGGTATGTCATGCCGAAACATTCAAATAAAGCCATATGTGTGAACACACATCGCTAAATAAGATACTGCCTGTCATTCACTCAGGTTAATGAGGTTTGTTGTCACCGCTTCATTCTGTGATCGTGAATGTCGAAGAGCATTCGAATATTGAAACTGGCTTGTTCTGTTGTCCACACTGGAGTGTTTTGAGCTGGACTACATGAAGAGATAATGGATGCTGATAATATTTAATGAATACTAAGGAAGTTTAAAAGGAGGTAAGCCTTCATGTCACGTAGTCACAGCGAGATTAGATGAACATGTTCCTCCAATCTTTAAAACACAAGAATCAATTCCAGAATTGATCCAGATCTGTCTGAATGGAGCAGCTGTAGCTCTGTGTCTTTGAAGCGCTCAGTGTTTGTGGGACTGTTTGCTCAGAGTGGTTCTCATACGCCGAGGTAACAGATACGTCTGTCCGGCCGTCCTGCACGGGTCACTCGCTCTGCCATTGTCCGTCCCGTCTCTCTTCTGCTGGCCTCACATTAAAAGAGCGTCTGTCAGCACCTCCTAAATGAGCTGCTGCACTCGTCTCGGTTCACATCTTCAGCACACACACGTCACCGCTCACACCTTCACTTTCCCAAACTCCACTGTGTTAAAGATAAATAATAAAATGCATCTAACCATACAACCACGCATAGTTAGGATAGCAGAACAAATGGGCTTATCAAGGGAGGAGAAGCACTTCCCATATCCTTCGGGTTAAAGCCCCTGTGTCCAAATAAACTCCATCAAACAAATGCAAATTCATCTGTTCATCTTAGCAGAAGCAATCCAAATAAGACACATGCCAATATCCACCTTTTCCCACACAAGTCTACTTTGTTTTAAATGATGTGCAGCACTTTCGGTTTAGGGAACGTCCACTAAAAAGGGCTATAAAAAAATCACTGACTATAAGAAAACAGTGAAAAACAGCATCTAAAATACACACGTTCCCTCTAAGCTAATGTATTGATTGTTGTTGTTTGAAGACAGACGTGCATGTGAGTGTTTGTGTGTTGTGTGTTTGAGGGAGCTGAGGGGTTTGGTGGTGACGCTGAGCTCTGACGGCCGGCTCCAGTGCTCCTACATGGGCACAGACCCGTCCTTCTTCACCGCACCCAAAGTGGAGGCCCGCGAGGTCAACTATGATGAGGTGGACACGGAGATGAAGGTGCTGCAGAAGGTTATTCGTGAGGCCACCAGAACTCAAGGTACTGTGTGATCGACGCACAGATGTTTAGCCAAATAAAGATCAAATTTACAGCGAACTGAACGCCAGACCTGTGCCTGATCAAAGACGAGCCTCTGGACTTTAAACAACTCCTTCCATTTATTTATGACTGGGTCAGCAGGAAATCAAATTATGCTCTGTTTGCTTTCTTCATATGTGTTTGACATAATGTTTTAGCTGAACATAGTGATGTTTTCCACATTTGAATTAGCGTATCTTTACTGCTAATGTAACCATGGCCAAGTGGTCATTAAAAAAAGATTAATAATATCATAGCCTAACAATCACAATCAAATCCTGATTGCCACATTTTCTGGGAAAAAGTCAGAGCTGAGTACATGTCGCACCGGGTCAAAATTGTATTGTTGAGAGAAAAAAACACACAGATAAGTCACATTTTATTATTACATTCAGAAATAATGTAAAATACTGAAAAGTGAAATGAAACATTTTGCAAACTTTTACTTCCCTTCACTCCATAAAAATGGTTCAAATTCAAAGGATATACAGAAAAAGAATGAAAAATAAAGTCTAAAATAAACATAAATCATAGAGGCATTCATTATAAACAGCACTTTATTATAATCACCAGGCCTAAACGAATTTAAAACGAAACTGAAACCTTGCCCAGCTGTGTGAAAGATGAATGTGAGGGAAGATAAAAACTCAAACCCACAACATAAAACATTTCTGTACGAACCCACAGACCAGTCAATTCTAAATCAACAATAACTGACCGATATTTACCGTCATTTACAGCATTCGAAAAACATAAAAAAAGATAATTAATGATTTTTGTTACTTTGACAAAAAAAAAAATCTGATCTACAGCGTTTTTCTACTTTACCACATTAAAGGATGCAAATATAGGGATTAAAAGAGAGAAACTTCACTTCTATCCCCATATCCATGGAAAACAGCAAACTTCACAGGTGCAAAAAAATGTTAAAATGCGGCATTTTAGTTTGACGACGAATAAGCTGCGATATAATGTTAGTAATGCTAGAACTGATATATTTTTGCATGATTGCACTTAATTGCATTAGAATAAGTCAGATTGGAATATAAATCACATCCTGTCCTAGATCTGAAATTTCTGTTCACAAAAAGTATAATTTTGTGAGTTTGTGTGTGTGATGTTTCTCCAGACATCCTCCCGAGGGCAGAGACAGAAGAAGAGCTCAGTCTGACCGCCGTCGTCTCGTCTAAGCTGGACGAAGTCTCGGTACAAACACTCATCTCATCAGAACATACCACATCATTCTCATGTAAAGCTACTGTAACCGTCTACTACAGGAGAACAGCTGATTTGCTGTAGTCGTTAATACATGGCAGATTAGACAAGTAAATGTTATGTGGCATTTTAATTGTATCTGTATATAGCTTAATGCCAAAAGCAACCCTTCTCTTGCTTTTTTAAATGACTTTTTATTACGTTTTGTTAAATGATTAAATGATCCATTACGCCGTCCTCTTCGGCTACGGCAGTTAGCGGTTTACTTCCGGTCGCCGTTGCCGTTCCATCAGCAGCTGGTGCTTAAAGTCCCTAAAGACCGCAGACTACAGCAAGCAACACTTCACCACTTATTTAAAACTTAAAGCATTATTTACTTGATTTATGAATCTTTTTTACACACATTCACACAGGTTCAGCTGGTTAGATGAAGACATGTCATAGACGTCTATTATCTTTATATAAAGCTACGCCTAAATGAAAACTTTGAATTTGAATTTTATTATTGATTTTTTTTTTTTTTTCCAAATGAGGACTTATCTTTTGGAGATAAATTTGCCCTTAAACTATAGTGAAGTAAACACACACCTTTCGCTAATTAAATGAAGACGTTGGAATAAAAAATAAAGTATTTGCAACATTTTAATATCTCAATATTTTTTTTTATTGGATTTTAATATCTCGCAATTCTGATTTTATTTCTTATAATTGATCTCTCAGTTGTAAATTCCAAATTGTGAGACATAAACTCCAAATTGTAAGAAAAAAGTCAGATATGTGAGATTAAAAAGTCGTAATTACCTTTTTTATTTTTTTTATTCTGTTGTGGAAACAAGCTTCCATGCTTTTTTTAAAAAGTAGAATTATTTATAAATAATTCACCTCAATGACTTCAGACAAACTTCAACCCTAAAAAATGATTTTTTACTTTTTGATTGTCTTCAATGGACCTTTGTCAAATTTTTTGAAGTTGCAGATACTGTCTCTATATAGTGTGCACACTTTCTGTCCGTCTGCTGAGCACACAGTGTGTGATTCTGTTGTGATGATTTCTCAACTCAATTCAATTCTCACAGTGTGCTGTCATGGCGGAGATGAACGGCATGCCTGTCCCCTCTGTCACAGTCCAGGTGAGCGCAGGTTTTCTTCTGGAAGTCGTGTGTAGTGCTCTCTGAAGCTGAGGTGATCAGGTCCTGAATGTGTGCTTCACTCTCAGGTGAAGATAAGGAGTCGTACTGCGGTGCAGAGCCCGAAGATGACGGTGTGTGTTCAGCCTCCTCTAGCCGTCACACAGGACCAGTTCGTGCTGGGCTCCATGGGTACGACTGTCTTTACTTTTTTCAGCATACTGTTTCACAAACATACCCATGTTTTAGTTTTAATACCCAAGTCATCAATGATTTTGATCATTTCACGCTTTATATTATTAACCCTCGGGTAATTCTAAACCCTGGGTTATCTTTTGCAGTGTTTCACCTTGGGTTATGAATTCATATTATTTATGTATTATATATTCCTGACTACCATCCAGATTATCTTGAATATCATCTTTAGACCATAACCACAAAAAGCAGTCGTTCTTCAGATTGTTTCTGTACAAAGTGTATAAATATATTTAATGAGGTCTGTATCACCAAACCAGACAAACCTGAGACGTTCTGAGCGTTTTTTTGTATGAATATGTTGGCCTTATCCAAATGTTTTGATTTGCACCTGCGAGTTTAAAACCCGTGATGTGTGTGCAGTGGTTGATTGACAGGTGATTGACAAATGTCTTTGACATTGTCTAGGGCGTCAGATTAGCAATTACATCGGAAAGTGGTTTAAGTTTCAGGACCGAGAAATAATATTATATGTAACATTGTTCTACATTACAGAGAAATACTAAAGCATTATAATGAGCCTTTAAAATATAAATTAAGCGCTCAAGTGCACACGTAAAGCACCAGCAAAAGTAATGATTGTGAATGTGTTGGAAAAAACAGAAAGGTGTCTGACTGTCTGTTCGCAATAGTAATTTATCTCCACGCTCCGCTCAAACACTTGAATGTGCATCTAATGACTGTGCTCATTTATCTAGGTTAATGTTGGGGAGAGCGGCCGTGTAAAACAGCTAACATTAGGATACTACTTGCATGTTCGATGAATGATAGGTGAACGTTTGGATTTTCCGCCTGACAGAATTACCACATAGACAAGCCGTGTTAACGATCTGTCCATCACAGACTGCATGACTTTGCCACTTCCTGTGGAGTGTTTTTTCTGTGACCAACCGACTGATTAAAATGTGGTCAACTAAGCCTCTTCTCGTCCACTCATGTTTGGTCGACTATGAGGGGGCAGCCCTAGATTACAGATTATTGATTGATAAAGACTTATTTTTGCATGATTCTTTATGTTAGAAACTCAAACACTTTTACCATAGTACATAAACTAATACATTTTGATGTTTGCATCACTTAAGCAGCTCCATATGTATTGCTTTTTTGACATAGTAAACTTGCTCAGTACCTCACCTGATACAGCAGAGCACTTGCAATATGGAGCGCTCGGGTACGAGACCTGTGAAACACCAGAGAAATGAAAAACATGATAAAAGAGCTCAAAAACTAGCATGGCACGGTTTGCTTTTATTAACACTATCGGTTATGTTTAGAGTAGGGCTTAGTGTCGATGCTGTTATTTTCAAACGCCATAGAGCAGTAACCTTTGACCAGATGTTTCATTTACGACCAATGTAAACCAAAATGTAATAAAATATTCACAGATTCACATTCATCTACTTAGGATAAAACTAAATGCTCTTTTCACACAACTCATTGAAAGTGTTGCAAAATGTGCAAGAAGCATCATAATATCATTTTGCAGAAAAGCCACAATGAGCCTGGGTTTAATCGATCAGGCCGTGAGTGAAAATTATGAGCGTGGCTGAAAGAATATGTCTGAGACATTTAATGTTGGCCAACCAGAAGCCAGTGTCACATCATCGTAATGTTGAAGAGATGCTAAACCCAGACAAGCTCTTTACTCAGACATTTCTACTGAAAGACCTCAGTCTCGAGTTTCACCAGACTTCCTCATGTCATCCAGTCCAACAGCACAACTGAGCCATTAGAGCTTGGCAGTGTGTAATATATACTCATTACCCTGTTAATGTACAGTACACACACGCACTCGGTTCATACTTAGACAAAGATAGGCATCAGAACACATTGTGTCTTAAACAACCCAGATTCATTGGAAATATGTGACTGCCTACATTTCTACAAAACGCCAAAATCATTCCTGCACATACAGTACAATTCACTGCAGTTTCCAGCTGAAATGAACACTAGAGGCAGTAAAACACTGGCTTTTATCCCTTTTCCCTCAAATCATGATTACAGGGGCAAATTAGTGATTAATAAAGTCTTCTTTTCTTGCACAATACTATGTTATTCCCTTAAACACTTTTGCCATAGTGCATGATTTGTAAACTTATACAACCATCTCCATATGTATGGCTTTTTAACATGGTAAACTTGCTCAGTAGCTCATCTGGTACAGCAGTGCAGTGAAGCACAGGTCATGACACACCACAGAAGAGCTCAAAGCCTTGTAGAAGGAAGCTAATGAAGCATAGTTGGTTCAGCAAATGCGCTTGCTTTTAGGGTTTAATGTAGGTGGTATATTAAAGGGTTAGTTCACCCCAAAATGAGATTTCTGTCATTAATTACTCACCCTCATGTCGTTCCACACCCGTAAGACCTTTGTTTATCTTTAGAACACAAATGAAGATCTTTTTGATGAAATCTGTTCCATCTTTGCAACTTCGATCGACACTTCCGAATGTTCATAAATCCATATGAATCAAGTGGTTTAGTCCAGATTTTCTAAAGAGACTTAATCGCTTTTTATAAGAAACAGATTTAATTTAGACTTACTCGCATGTAAACATTGATTGGCGAACATAAACAGAAGCTCAACCTAACGTAAATGATGCACAAGAACAAAGGTTCATTCTCGTGTGTGAAATCTGTTCATCCTAAAAAGCAATTGAGTCTCTTTAGAAATTCTGGACTAAACCGCTCTATTCATATGGATTAGTTTTCTGATCTCTTTGTGAACTTTTTGAAGCGTTAAAGATTATGTTGCAAAGGCTGTCTATGGACGAGTCATATATCTCTCAGATTTCATCAAAAATATCTTAATTTGTGTTCTGAAGATGAATGAAAAACTTACAGGTGTGGAACGACATGAGGGTGAGGAATTAATGACAGAATTTTACATTTTTGGGTGAACTAACCCTTTAATTCATTTAGTTTCTAAACTGCTGTGATACAAACAACAACTACCGTAATAATATGAAACGCCCTATAAGGAACGCAATAAACATGCCTTTGTGTTTTCAGTGGAGAAAACATAATATAGCTTATAGCGCCTCTTGTGGATGTCATGTGAAAAGTGCAGTGAAATGTACCTGGAGCAACGTATTTCCAGTTTTGCAGAAATGTAGGCAGAGTTACATGTTTCTAATGAGCCATAATCTTTATCTTAAGCTTTAAAGGTGGAATTCACCGCTGGCAAAATGGGCTTTTAATAAAACATGGCTGTCTATGCAGTACTGTAGACCTGAAGACCAAAGATATAATGTGGAATGCCGTAAAACATATTTTATATCATATTTTGTTTTGGCATGCAAAGGAAAAAAAAAAAACATTTCTGATTTCTGATTCGTTTTCAGTGTGATTTAGTCTTTAAGGTTAGGTAAAAAACTCAGTTTATTATGGTATTGTGATATTATTTCAATACCAATTGTCAAATTCTTTATGGGGCTCATGAAAGAAAGTAGGCACGCCTCCGTTGCATTGGTGAGTTGTTGATGGAAGTGTGTTCTTCAGGTTTTAAAACTCTCTTCAGTCGGCACAGGAATGTAAATACAGCAGACCACAAGATAGGAGCTGAGGATGTTCTCTATGCCCCCCGTCTCTTGGCCTCTCTGTCCATGTGCTTTTGTTGTGCCGGCGCTCTGTCAGTCTCAGATGAGCAGCTTAAGTTCTGTACTGTTTCCAAAACCACAGTCAATATTTGAGGAAGGTTTAACTGTGAAGTATGTGGTTCCTTTTTTGTGTGATTTGTCATTTTCTTCACAAATTACTGCTAGCTTTGTTCCGTAACCCAGTGCAGCCACAGCAATGCTCCGTAATAAGTGTAAAAGTATAAAATAAGTGTAAAGATTCATAGCATGCACTAATAATAGTCAGTTTTAATTACACTGAACTGTTTTAATCAGCACTTTTCAGTATTATAATTGACATTTCTGCTCTCTTGGCTCATCACAGTGCGTTCTGAGATGGACCAGCCCATGAGGAATTAATGCCATGCTGCATTAGAATTTGGCTGAAGTAGGTATCTTAGCAGGTGTCCTAATTTTTTTTTGGTTTGGAAAAGAGCTTAAGAATTTGATGAAGATGTGGCAGCTGAGTTGAGGAAATTCAGCCAGTGCGACTGCTCGTGATGGTCTAATGAGGAGTGTTTGTGTCTCAGATCAGCAGCACATGTGTGTTGAGTGGAGCTCAGATCAGCTGTGACTGACAGGTCACTCTAAACCTCATCAGCTGTGATGGACAGGTCAGATGGGGTTGAGTCCTGAGAGCTGGACGGATGTGTCACATCCCTGACTCTGAAGCCGTGGTCACACTAGACTTTCTCTGGATATGCAACAGTCGTAAATGACGTTACACTCTGCAGCGTTTTTCCTAAAAACATAATTCAACATATACTACATTCTAAATGTAAAGATATGCACTTTACAGCAGTCCTGCAGATTTAAACTTGCACTGTGACGTTTCAATCTTCTAATGGTCACACGTCTTCACGCGATAGAAATTAATTTAATTTGATTCTGTAATCCTATTATAATATTTGAAATTAAACTGCAAAATAAAGACAGTGTGCATCTGGGTTCTCAGCGCTGTCAAAATAAAAGTCATGCTTCAGACACTTAACAGCCAAAAAGAAAAACCTATCGACCGGTGCCGATAATTACAAAACGGCAAATATTGGTTGATATATTGGCCGGTCACTTGTATACACCTATTTGGTCAGAGGTGTTTGGACATAAACCTACCACTGAATTATGACCGTGACCCCAGATCAACAGTAAACATGTAAGTGCTGAGATGGCAGAAGTCATACTAAAGGTCACACACACTTGGAACAGCCCCTTTAATCCTCACAGCACACACTCACGCTGCATCTGGCTGCTTTTGTCCAAGGAATTCCTGTCTAAGTGCTTTTGTGCTGTGTGTGTTTCTAATGCGTCTCCTGAATTCCAGGGGTGGGCTACTGTCAGCGCAGGTCAAGAGAGGTCAGCACAAATGGCCTTAATTTAACCACCTAGATGCTAGACAGTTTAAAACAAGGGGTGTCACGCTTTCTGCCAGCTCAACCCGACGCCAGCAGCACGGTGGCTGATGGTCTAGTGTTTGCTCACGGCAGTCAGATGGAAAGGTTAAAAGCTTGCCCTCCCAGAGAGAGAGAGAGAGAGCTTTTAAAGCACACAGAAAGTGCTGTCGCCCGATGAGCTGATAGGAGCTCAGACAGAGAGAGAGTGAGTGACAGTCAGAGGGTCTGTGTGTGCCGGTGGGCCAGACGCTTCATCTAAGTGCTCCGCAATCCAGCATTACTGCGGCTCAGTCACCTGTGTGAATGCACACAACACTACACCTGAGGCAGATCACCTTACTGAACACACACAAACCCACTGAACAAATGATAAGGGGCATTAAGGGCTCTTGTTAACTGTGGTAAAATCACTCTAATGCACAGCCTCCAGTGGATTAAAGAAGGGCTGCACCATTAATTCAAATAAAGCTGAAATCGCAGTATGCAGTAGGCTGTGATGTGACGAAGCGGTTCAATGCGCTGTGTGTTTCAGAGTCAAGTGTGGTACGGTGTTCATTCACGCCTGAGCAGTTCACGATCCACCGGTGTTTTCAGCGGCTCGGTTCACCGTAAATCAGTGGTCTCGAACTCAGTTCCTGGAGGGCCACAGCTCTGCACAGTTTTGCTCTAACCCTAATCAAACACACCTGATCCAGCTAATCAAGGTCTTCAGGATTACTAGAAACTTTCAAGCAGGTGTGAGCTGGAGCTGGTTGGAGCTAAACTGTGCAGAGCTGTGGCCCTCCAGGAACTGAGTTTGAGACCACTGCTGTAAATGATCTCTGCATCTGCTCTGAGTTTGATTCACTTATAATGTGCATTTAGGAACAAACCATCTTCCCAAACTTATAATGAGACATGCTTTTAACTGGATTAAAAGTAATAGTTTAGACATTTGAAAATTAAGGAATTAGGACAGCCATAAATATTAGTTTTGTAATTTTACAGTTGTACTGTGAAACAAATAAATAAATAATTATTATTATTATATTTTTCTTAAATTTTTTTTTATTTTACATTGAAATTTTACAATAATAATATTATTATTTTTTGTTTTGTTTAATATTTTTAGTATTTTAGTATTATGTAGTATTATTACTACTAAATTATTTAGTTTAATTTATTTATTATTCATTATTATTAATATTTTATAGTATTGAGATATAATCATAAAATCTTTGGCCAAATTGTGCAGCCCTACAAAAAGAAAGTAGAGATTTCTTTTTATTGCAATCGGAATTCTTAAAATCCACTGAGCCCTTCTTAAATACTTTTTTATTTTACATTAAAATATTACAATATAAATATTCTTTATTTTTTTGTTTTGTTTAATATTTTTAGTATTTTAGTATTATGTAGTATAGTTTTATAATAATAATAATAATAATAATAATAACAATAATATTATTATTATTATTATTATTTTATAGTACCAGGAGTTTTTATTTAAATTGCAATATAAATTTTTATCAGAAAAATCACAGTCAGATCCCCAAAATCGTGCAGCAATTATTTAAGAAATATATAAAAATATAATAAAATATAAATATAAAAATCAAAAAGTAAAGCCTCCATAAGGCTGTGGATTACAGTCATTCTACCAGAACTATAGTCAGAACTATATTCTATATAAAAACATTATTAAAATGAGATGCTTCTCATGTGTAAGGTGAAATTATGTATTTAACCCCAAAATCAAAAGTACAAATTGAAAAATCTAAAGTATGTAAAATGTAAAATTAATATATTTTAGGGTCATTAATATTGTTTGCAATGTGAGATTTTCATGACACTGCCCTTTGATTCAGGAGTGAAGTAACCCAGTAATCAGAATAATTCGTTCTTCCAGTTCATTCACCCAACAGAAGAGTGTTTACAGTGTTGTATTGGTTTGAAGTAACATGAACTTCAGTGTTTGTTGCAGAACGCATGATGACATTCCCTCTGAACTCAGTGTGTTTGATGTTGTTTGACAGGCAGTGGCTGTGAGTCAGTGGTGAGGTTCTCGGCGTTTCTGAACGGCCTCTATCCTCCGGCGGATATGAGCGGAGACATCGCCGTGTCCTACAGCTCGGCTACAGGTACCAGCTCCTCACGACACTCCCACGCTCTGTTTGTCTGACTCTGTCTCGAAGCTCTGGAACACATTAGCCTCTTTCCTCACTTCTTTAAGCCCTTTTACTCATTTCAAGATGTCTGGATGATTGCCAAAGCAGAAAAAGCAGCAGAAAGACTGCGTTTGTGCTGCCGTTTCTCTTGGATGGTGTCTGTGTTGGCAGAGACTGCTGGAAAACTTCCTGAAAATATCCGGGAGTTTCCCTTTTCTTTGGCTCTCTTTTTCTCTCTGTCCTTTTGAAAATAGTGAGTCTGTTTAACACATTAGATCGCAGGTAGGACTACACACACACACGCTCACAAGCACACACACTAACACGCACACAGACTCACAAGCACACACACACTAACGCGCACATGTCCTAAATGAGGACATACCATAGACTTCTATTGCTTTTATATGAAGCTAATTATAATGACCAAACCTTAAGAATATAAGAAAACTTCTAAACGTTTCTGAAGGGAGGCTTTGTCATGTTTAACTTCTGGGGGACAAATTTGTCTCCAAAGTTTAGCAACAGTAAACAATGGAGTGTACAACATACAATACATTGCTTTATTTAATATTCTGTGTAATATTCTGCTTTCAGAATTAAACACACACACACACACACACACACACACACAGACACTCAGACCTGGGGAAACCCCACTCACTTTAATGGCTCTCAGTTTCTTTTACTCTTTCTATTCATCTCTCCCCCTCTCTCTCTCTCTCTTTCTCTCTTTCTCTCTTTCTTTCTCTCACATACACACGTGTGTGTGTGTGTGTGTGTGTATATATATATATATATATATATATATATATATATATATATATATATATATACAGTTGTGCTCAAAATTATTCATACCCTTGGTAAATATGACCAAAGAAGGCTGTGAAAATAAATTTGCATCATTAATCATTTTGATCTTTTATTTAAAAATCTACAAAAATCCAACCTTTCATTGGAGAATAATAATTTTAAATGGGGGGAAAATCTCATTATGAGAGAAATGTTTTTCTCTAATACACATTGCTCACAATTAATCATACCCTTTTATTCAAAGAAAGTCAGATGAAACAAAAAAAAGAGCTTTTTGGCAGCAAATACTTAAGATGGGTTTGGTGCACACAGGGGTAAAAAGTACCCCATGTGTACAATGAAATATATACGGCTGTATCTTTAATGTTGTGAGCCTATTTTTCTGCTGGAGGTCCTGGACATCTTGATCAGATACATGGAATAATGGATTCTATCAAATACCAACAGATAAAAAAATCAAAACCTGACCGTCCCTGTTAGAAGTCATATAATGGGCCGTGGTTGGATCTTCCAACAGGACAATGATCCAAAACAAACATCAAAATCAACACAAAAATGTGTGACTGAGCACAAAACCAAGCTTCTGCCATGACCATCCCAGTCCCCTGACCTGAACCCTATAGAAAATGAGTGGAGTGAACTGAAGAGAAGAAGCACCAACATGGAGCTGGAATCTGAAGGATCTGGAGAGATTCTGTATGGAGGAATGATCTCTGATCTCTTGTCAGGTGTTCTCCAAACTCATCAGGCATTATAGGAGAAGACTCAGAGCTGTTATCTTGGGAAAAGGATGTTGCAAAAAGTATTGAATAAAAGGGTATGATTAATTGTGAGCAATGTGTATTAGAGAAAAACATTTATTTCATAATGAGATTTCCCCCCCCATTTAAAATTATTATTCTCCAATGAAAGGTTGGATTTTTGTAGATTTTTAAAATAAAAGATCAAAATGATTAACGATGCAGATTTATTTTCACAGCCTTCTTTGGTCATATTTACCAAGGGTATGAATAATTTTGAGCACAACTGTATATACAGTCAAACTAAAGATTATTCAGACATTTTTTATTTTTTTACTAGTGTGTTCAGGACACTATAGTTCATTTATGTAAGTGAGGATAGCAAAATAAAGTAAACTGTGACATATTATACCCACAAATTCTTCATACAGTGGACTACCAGTAAAATTGATAAAAATTTGGAACCAAAAATTATTCAGACACTTTGACCTGACCATGTTTTGCTTAAGTGTTATCTGACATAATTAAGATTATTTTTTCTGACAGTTTAACTCTGAGATCTTGTCATATTTAATTGCCATTTTTATTTAACTATAGAGAATAAACTGTATTAATGAATGAAATGTTCAAGGTGTCTGAATAAATTTTAGTTTGACTGTGTGTGTGTGTGTGTGTGTGTATATGTATATATATATATATATATATATATATATATATATATATATATATATATATATATATATATATATATATATATATATACACATTTGACTCTCGAGTTGGGTGGGCATGAAAAAATGTACTTAATTTTATTATCACTGGATATGACACGCACGTTTATTGAATCATTGTCCATCATTTTGCAAGCAACTGGTGATATTTCCGTTTTAAACCATGAAGGCGAGCTAGTGGATATCACACTAACAATGTGCAAACTTTGCGTGAGAGATATGCGGGTGAAGAAGTCTCAAATGCCAGTCAATTATTCACTACAGAAAACTGAAAGTAAAAACTGGTCAAGCTTTTGGCATGCTGCATTAACAGCGCATGTTCTCTTAGAGATGATAAGAGATGAATCTAATTTATTTCTCTTGTGGCTCATAGTGAGAAAAAAATGAGTATATTTCATGAATCGAGAACAAGTTTTTAAATGAGGAGTATGCTATCCAACTAATCTTTTATTGTCCTCGCAGCGCATCGGTTATGCGGTGATGCGCTATGATGTTGCGGGGCAAATGAATTGCAATATTAATTTAATAATAAGAGAAGCATAATAATAATTTAATAGCCCTGCATGCCCGTCCGCTATACGCCACTGTGAAGGGCTAGACTGTGTTCACCAGGCACGGCATCAAAGCGATTACCTGTTTCATCCAAATCCACACGCATGGACCGTTCAGTGTTCAGAATGCAATGTCCGAGTCTCAGCTGTCTCACGGTGTTGCTCGCGTGTTTTCAGTCAGCGCAACCAAGAAAAAATTCTTTCACACGATGCGGTGTTCATCGGCACAGTCAAGAATAACTTAAAGAGGTTTCCAACGTTTACTAGACTGTTGACTAGCTTTGACTCTCTGAACAGTGGCCGCCTGCTGCTGAATTTTTGTGACCACGGACGGTGCGTGTCCAACAGAGCATGTGCGAGTGAATTGAGCTCTTGAAAAGTCCACTAGGTAGTGCGCAGGCGCCGAACGCGTCTTTCCGCCCTCACGGGCAAAGTAGTATCTTTGAAAGGCTCGTGTACTCAACTGTGCGTGAGACAGAGTGGGACACGGAAAATGAAGAATATCCGGGCCTTAACCGCTCCAAATTGTAGTGGAGCTGACGGCTCACATCGGGTAAAAATATGGGGGCTTCATATACATAGGCGACATTATATAAAAAAATAATGTGGGGGGGTGTAGGACTTGTTCTGCTAACACAGATTATTCAGTTTGACTTGATAGATTGACTAAGCACCATTAAACATGAGAATATGTGAATAAGTAAATATGTGAATATGTATTTTTAATTTTAACTGAGGTCCTTGAGCTATGATTACCACAATGCGTCTTTTTGTTTGTGGATAACCATTTATTGAGCCAATGTGTTATTATCAAATCTGGCTCCTGATCAGCACAGAATCCCAGAATCCTCTGGGTTTTGTATGATGTTTGTGATTGTAACGTAAGTGTTTGTGCATGCAGACGTGTATATGGAGCAGTGGGGCGGTGCTGCAGTGGAGATGCTTCTGCGGAATGGGAAGAATTTGTGTGTGTGTGTGTGTGTGATCCAGGCCTGTAATTACTGTCCTAATCACTTGCTCTTTCCACACCTCAAAAAACACACACAGATTAGTTGTGTGCAGCACTCTGAAGGTTTCAATCCAGCGTTCGTTGCTTTCATGTTCAGATTCAGACCTTCACTGACAGTAAACACATCTTCCCAAAACGGTCTAATTGCACTTGAAGCACACTGAGGTTATTTTCAGAATAGGGTACTACCATACTGATCTGTTGCCATTCACCAGAAGCGATGTCATCCAGAACTACTTCTTGCCTTGTATATTTGATTGGACTGCCACCTAAAGGCTTTTAACAAAGGAATAATAATACATTTATTTCTGAGATAACTGGATGTCACACACTGAATTAAACATGATCACATGACAGCGATGTAGCAAACCGCTCTGGATAATGAGTGTTTCTTGCTGTATGTACTGTACTGTACTCTGTGCAGTATTCAAGTAGTATTTTCTACGAGAATAATAAGACATTGGTACTAATCAAATGAAATTAATACCAACATTTTTGCACTGCAGAGGTGCACAGAAGCTGCATCTGAAGTGACATTTAGACTGTTTAATGCAGCTCAGAAGTAGCTTAAACACTGCATTTACAATTACATAATGCTGTGGGATTGATTTTTTTTTTTATTTTTATTTTTTTATTGAATGATGAATTATAAAGTTATTTAAAAACAAAAGTGAAATGATGCTTTATATATTATACACTGCTCAAAAAAATTAAAGGAACACTTTTTAATCAGAGAATAGCATCAAGTCAGTTCAACTCCTGGGATATTGATCTGGTCAGTTCAGTAGCAGACGGGGTTGTTAATCAGTTTCAGCTGCTTTAGTGTTAATGAAATTAACAACAGGTGCACTAGATGGGCAACAATGAGACGACCCCCAAAACAGGGCTGGTTATCTACTCATCTTTTCTGACTGTTTTTCACTAGTTTTGCATTTGGCTAGGGTCAGAGTCACTACTGGTAGCATGAGGCGATACCTGGACCCTACAGAGGTTGCACAGGCAATCCAACATTGCCAGAAGGTTTGCTGTGTCTCCCAGCACAGTCTCAAGAGCATGGAGGAGATTCCAGGAGACAGGCAGGTACTCTAGGAGAGCTGGACAGGGCCGTAGAAGGTCCTTAACCCATCAGCAGGACCGGTGTCTGCTCCTTTGTGCAAGGAGGAACAGGATGAGCATTGCCAGAGCCCTACAAAATGACCTCCAGCAGGCCACTGGTGTGAATGTCTCTGACCAAACAATCAGAAACAGACTTCATGAGGGTGGCCTGAGGGCCCGACGTCCTCTAGTTGGCCCTGTGCTCACTGCCCGGCACCGTGGAGCTAGAATGAGAATACACCAGAATGGGCAGGCCCTGTGCTTTTCACAGATGAGAGCAGGTTCACCCTGAGCATGTGACAGACGTGAAAGGGTCTGGAGAAGCCGTGGAGAACGTTATGCTGCTATAACATCGTTCAGCATGACCGGTTTGGTGGTGGGTCAGTGATGGTCTGGGGAGGCACTCTTGCTTCTGTGTAGAGCTTAACTATATAATTTGAGATGAATCTCATGAAAATAGCCCTGTTTATCTTGAATTTTGGTGTAATTCTAACAGCTACATCACGCAGATGCTCTCTCAATTAGTGTTTTTGTTTGGTTTGTGTAAAAAGAGTGACAAACTCAATAATGTCAGGTCACACATCGTTAAAACCATAATTATGATATTATCATTGATTATACATATCACACACCCCTGATGCTTTCCAGTAATGGTGAGATGAGACTATAGCATTAGATACTCTTAAAATAATTGCATTTTTACAGTTTATAAAACTTAATTCTGCAAGCTAATAGTAGCCATGTTTATATCCACCTATTTTTATACAAGTTTTGGGATATCGCATTAAAAAACCCTGGATGGAAATGCCAAAATGTGCATAAATTCAAATAATGTGCATTAAAAAAACGTATAGGCTCAGTTGAGGCTGATTAATTTTTTCATCCGATAAGAAGACATGCACATAAACTACGATGGAAACACATTTACTGAATAAATCCCTCAATGCGCAACAAAACACTCAGCAGAGGTGTGATTGGATAACTGGACTAACCAAATTCAGAATGATTTTGGTTCAATTCCCTCCAGAAGCGTCTCACACGATTGTGTTCCCAAACACCAGCATCCGAACGCAAGATCACATGACAGCGTTTATTGTGTTTCGTCTGACGCTCTGAGACCAACTCATGTATGTTGGAGGGAAAAAGAGCCCGATTGAAGAAACTTACATTTTTATTACTGATATTTTGCACCAATTTACCATGAAGTGATGATTTTGTTCTCTTGAACACATGGGATGGAAATGCTGCTTTTTTTGCAAATGTTTTATGCCATATTCCAATTTTGTGCACAAGTTACATTCACAACTTTTGAAGGAAACATCACTACTGGGAGATGTGGAGCTTTAAGTAGAGCTGCAGGGAACCTGTGACCTCCAGAAAGATTCCTGCAGAATCACTGAATTGTTTTTTTAATTGATGTATTTTTTTAACTATCAATGAGAGTGTGGTGCTCTCAGCTCAGTTTTATGATGTTTAAATCCATTCTGAAGATTTCTAGCTCAGAGAATGTCTGTGGCTTAGATGGAGCAGTGTTTGTGTAGGAGCTGCAGGAATAGCTCTGGAGAACATGAGGAATGCGGAGCGTGTTTTTGGGAGTGTGGTTTAGATGACTGATGCAGCTGCCGCTGAAAGTGTCTTTTCTGGGCAGTAATGGCTGTTCCTGTCTTAAAGTAAACAGAGCAGTCGCTGCTGACATGGATGATGAGGTGAGCTGGTCAGG
Organism: Hypophthalmichthys nobilis; assembly: GCA_037950665.1. Lineage (NCBI taxonomy): Eukaryota > Metazoa > Chordata > Actinopteri > Cypriniformes > Xenocyprididae > Hypophthalmichthys > Hypophthalmichthys nobilis. Next base: position 34,611,882 of record CM075481.1, on the reverse strand, counting down.
GTGAGTTTTTGTCAGACGGTTGGTGATGTTTACACAGAGATAACTTGAGCTTTGCGCAAATGGAGCGGGAACTGTGAGGGGAGACTGATGCCACATTTAGCCCTGCGAGCAGAGGTGTATCTCCAGCACTTCCAGCTTACAGGTCAGATTTCATACAGTGTGCTGCCGGTCACTGCAACAGCTACCGCGGGTTTCAGTAAAAGCTTTTTGGATGAATCTCACGAAAACTGGTCCAGGTCATATTTCAGCCTAAAATCAACAGAAAAAAAATGGAGTGTCTATGAACACTAAGTGCAAATAGCATTTCTTGTTGGCAAACGCTATTTACGCTAGCACCGCCTACCAATGCCTGGTCACTCAAGCATTTATTTTCAATAAAAATGAAAATAATGTTCTAAAAGTGGAAATAAAGTTCGAACAAGTGTTTAATAATATTAAAAGGAAGGTGTAGGGAGGGTTTTTATTCTCCCAATAAGGCAGCATCCATTTAATAATTTTAATAAATATAATCATTTACACTCCATGATATTATTGCATTCTGTTAATGTACAAAAATACTGAGGTGCAAATAGTATCGGCCAATATAAAGTATAGATAGCATCTAATTACTGTTTACTCTTATTGCAAAGAACTGATACTTTTACATGATGTAAATAAAATATTGCTAAGAAAATGCTGCTATTTTCACTGTTATCCACTGGCAAAAAAATAAAATTCTGAAGGATCATGTGACACTGAAGACTGGAGTAATGATGCTGAAAATTCAGCTTTGATCACAGGAATAAATTACACTTTACTATATATTCACATAGAAAACAGATATTTTAAATTGTAATAATATTTCACTATTTTTACTGTATATTGATACAATAAATGCAGCTTTGGTGAGCAGAAGAGACCGTTTTAGAAACATCAGAAAATCTTAATTATTTAAAATCATTCCTTATGACCAGTAGTGTATCTCTTTTTATCCATTTTTTTTCTGTGGTGATTTTCAGTACTGTAATACTAGAATACATTTTTCTTTTCAGCTTTTTAAAATTTAATACTACCATGACATAGAAATACTTAGCAATGTAAACGGTTTATGTATATGTTTTTCTTTAATGTTTTTCAGTGGTTGTATTAGGTTGTGAATGCATTCATCTGGCGAGCATGACTTTGAATGTTTATAGCTGGTAGCTTTATGAAATTTCTGTATCAGTTGTTTTTCCTGTACTGCAGTCACACCTGCGGACTCATCTGTATCGGTCTGATCCGTGTGTAAGTGTGTAATCAGATATTAACTGTTGTGTTGTTCTTCTTTCTTGCTGCGGCACATGCATTTCAGAGCTCAACCCCGCAGGTGAGTGACAGAACAGGACATGTTTTTATATCTGATGACATAAAAACTGATGTAAACAGTTGAATATGCAAACGTTTACACACACACACACAGATTCACTCCTCTACTCCACAAACACTGATCCTGTGTGTGTGTGTGTGAACAGTACAGTAGGTTCCAGCGTCACTCATCTTATATTCCGTTCTTCAAACTCACACGGTCTCATCCCAATAGAACAGAAACATTGAGTGCTATAAATGTTGTTAATTTAGGGTGGAATGAATGAAGATGAAGATGTCGTGAGTCGTGTACATCTGAAGAGTTCACATGTCTGTGTGTTTGTGTTGACTCTGTCAGGAATCCCTCGAGTGTCTCAGTGTAAATTCGTCCTGCCTCTCCGGTTAGTGTGCTGCCCCTCCTCAGCTATCAAGAATGGCAAGTACAAGATCACCATGGACACCAACAAACCTCCCGTCAACCTCAGTGACGTTTTCCCAGGTACCGCAACAAACACATATTACATAATTCCATTTTAGTCCAGCCTTCTCTGGAAATTATAAGCGAATCATTCAAAAATACACTGCATCACGTCGCCACAGGATTTCTTGCCAAAAAATCAGCCATAACCTTTACTTTCATTACCAACTCTATTATTAAATTAAAATGAGTACAGGAGTCATGGGCTGAACTTAGCCAAATACTGAGTTTGTGCTACACCAGCATACACTGGGCCTCACTTCAGCAAACACACATGAGGATATTTGGATAAATTATGAGATTTCATGTGTGTAGTGAAAGGCTGTGAGTTGATAAAGCCTCAAACTAAAGGAATCCATTATCAATGTATTTGTTCACAATGAAACCTTTTAAATGTAAATAATTAACTTTATGTGTGTAAGATTTAGTCAAATATAGCTAAATAATAATTATTAATAGATTACTAATTGCATTTAAAGAACATTCGACCATTTAACACTTGCTCAACTGTTTCTGCATTTTACTTATTACTGCTTTTATTCTTAAGAATAAAATTTTGACTATTATTTCCTTTTTATTGTTTAACTTAAACAACTTTTTAAGTTTATTCTTATTTCCAAAAACATTTCTTAAGAAAGTTCTTATATTTCTCTTAAGATTGTTCTATAAAGACAAAACAATCACTGACTTTTTTTCCCAGTTAATAATTTTAGTGCTTCTTCTTAAACTTTTTTCAGTTTATTGACAAGGCAACATTTCTAATGTTCCTTTAGTTTAAGTTTTTCAACTAATATTTATTTCAGCTTTATTTTAGTTGACAGAAATGCTTTTAATAGTTTCTGATCATAACCCTGCTCACTGCACAAGAAAGACGGAGTGCAGATGAATGTAACAAACCACTCCATCTCAAGACAGGCTATTAAAAAAAATTAATATTTCATTTTTTTTCCCATTAAAAATTATGATTGTAAATGACAATTAAGAATTTCAGCATGTATTGGACTGCTGCAGGTTAGTGACAACATATTTTTTAAAGAGAATATATAGGGTCAAAAAATGACACATTTTTAAAACAGACATTTGTTGTATAGATTAGTATAATTCCCACATTTCCATGGCGCTGGTGAGCAGTGGAGTCAGTGCTGTGTTATCAGCGTGAGGAGAGGCATTCTGTCTGAGATAATATGAGGCCTGAGCTGCGGTCAGATAAGGAAGAATCCGCTGTGCTCCGGCGTCCTGCGTGCTGATAAGAGCCTATCTCTGTCTGACATCCGTTCAGCCACTCTGCATGACAATCACAAGCCATCAGGAGGGACAGAGACACACATCAACATGTGCCTGTGTTCCTGAGCGAGAGGACGCTGAAGAAGGTTGTCCTTTGTGGATGTGCACTAGCACAGTGTCATGGTTTATGAAGGTTGTTCAGTACGCTGGTATGCCAGACACAGAGAGACACTCATGAGATCACACATGATTACTTGGTTATAAGGCTGTCAGATGATCGCTTTCAGTGTAAACCTAATTTATGTTCCTATAATATTTATTTTCCTTTAAAAATCCACTGCCCTACAGTTCTTGGTACCATAGCAAAAACATTTGGAAGTGTTTTTTGTTTGTTTTTTAACTAACAAACAATAAAAACAATTAACTGACTGAGTTGATCATTAATGCTAATAATAATTATAAGTAAATAATACATTAATACATTAGCATTTAGCCTTCAAATATTTTTTAGTTAAACAAAACATTACAACAAAAAGATCAAATGAAAGGTTAGTAATAAACACAGTGGCACTTACAGATCTATTTTGACACATCATATTTTTGTCCACTCTGTTGCAATGGTTATTAATGTCAATTATCGCAATTTTTGGATTCAATCTTGAATTTAAATATGTTTGTCACTGCTGAAAATGTGTGGACTTACCAGAATGAGAAACAAAAGTTATTTAAATTATGAATGGGTTATATACAGAAAGCAAGCACAGAGCGAATCCTTTATAATCAATGAAGCTGTCAATCACTTCAGTTCCATGCAACCTCACTGACTGAGTGTAAACTCCATTATAATCAAAAAGCTGTCTACTGCACAATCAATCTCTTATTTACATCGTTTATCCTCTTTCGCTTATAATAAAATAAGCGAGTGTGCAGAACTCAGATATTGCGCTGAACAAAAACTATTATTGAGTGGATTCTGACTAACTTAAATGCCTCTGATTGGCCGTTACATTCCCGCACTCATCAGACATGTCTGTGATTGGTTAGACTGCTCAATGCTGCAGAAACACATTGTAAATAGAAACCTTTGATGCTCTTCACAGCACACTCACACAAATACACACGGGAGCGTTTGAAAGCTGAACCGAACCGACCCGGTACTGAACCGAACCGACCCGGTACTCGGTATCACTGGTACTGCAGGAAGGCTGTTATTGTAATGTTTTTAAAATTTCAGTATCACACGGTGTGTCTGTCTTTCTCTGACAAAGACGGAAATAAATGTAGAAATATGCTGTATGTTATATTATTGTGTACTGAACTGCTGTTTCTGGGTTTCAGATTTCTCTGAGAAGTTGGAGAATAACGACAGCAGTGCTTTGGGCTTCCAGCTCATCACAGGCTCCAGGGTCATTGTCCTTGCCTCCAAAACATCCCGTGAGTCCTCACACACACACACACACACACACACACACATCCTTGTTTATACTACTTTGTGGGGTCCAAATGACCCCACTAAGATAGTAAGATGAGGAATTCAGTTGGACCCCACAAAGACAACATCTTAAAAATCATATATAAGAATGTTTGACAAAATCTTAAAAGTCACTATAGTATGGTCCTTCCCTACACCATCCCTAAACCTACCCGTCACAGGAACCTAATGTAATTTTAACATTCTTATATAAATAAAAATGTTAAAACATTCTTTATATATATATATATATATATATATATATATATATATATATATGTGTGTGTGTGTGTATGTATGTATATATATATATATATATATATATATATAAGTTAAAATTATGTCCTGTGACAGGTAAGTTTAGGTATAGTGTAGGGAATTGACCATTGTAAATAGAGTCAACATTTAGTCTCATATAAAAGATTTTATCCTTGTGGGGTCCAAGTAAAGGACCCTACAAAGTCAGACATTCCGTATCTTTCATACTTTGTGGGGTCTTCTGCCCAGTCTATACCAGTGACTCTTTCCTGCTTTTCTCGCAAGATTTTCTGCTATTTTAAGTTTTCTGAAAGTCTACATTTTCAAGCTCCTCCTAGACTGTTCATTTAAAATTCACCATCCAACATTTGACCTTCACCAAATTTGATCACCTTGGATTATCTTCAGACCATGGAGACCAAACGCTTTGTAGTAGAGATTCTTGTATAATGCATCAAAAATCAACAATGACAGTGTCAAACAGGAAGTGATGGATCTTCTCAATGCTCTTTTGAAACAAAACTTGAGCTGTGTCCAGAATTGAATACTTCCCTACTATATAGTATGTGAAAAACAGTATGCCAAAAGAGTAGTATGCCCAAATACATAGTATTTATAAAGCAGTAGGTGAAAAGTCCCTGGATGACCGAGGTTCTGAAGTGCGCATCTGATGGACTCTTTACAATCCCTTGAGGCCACGGGAGAGGATTTATGAATGCCAATGAAGCGACTTGACTGACGCTCAAATTCAAATGTAGTACCTACTCAGACAGTCTCCAATACTATAGAGACCACTCTTCTCCATTCCCTCAATTCCCCCTGGTCAAAATAATGTTTCAGGTTGAATATCCTTGTAACTCAGAAAGAGATTTTATGAAATTCATATTATCAATATGAGTGCATATTATGAAAGTAAGCCTGAATTGACTTTAAAAAAAAATTCCAAATCAGCATAGAGAAATCAAAGCTCAGAAAGGAAACCCACCCTCCTCTAGTCTTGACTGAAAGTGTTTGTAGTTATCTGAAAGTTCCTAAGAGTCTCTTGTAGAATGCTGAGTGAACATGTGGTAAATCAGTGTAAACTGGTCCTGGGAATTGAAGAATCAGGTACAACATTAGAGCCACCATGGTTGAGTATTTCCACAACAAAAAGGTCAGTCAAATCCTGTAATGAATGTCTTGTTGTGGTGCCAGTGTGGATCCACATCTCGCTCTCTCTCCCTTTCTTCTGTCTGTCTTTCATGAACGCACACAAACGCACACTTTCACACAAACCCCCCCTCACACACGCTTCACTGACGCTCACATCCATCATGGGAGGAAGCCTGTGATCTGTTTCAGGTTGTCATGAGCTAATTACAGGTGCGGGAGACGGAAGGCTGATAGCGCTGCTCCGTGTGTGTTGACTCTCTGCAGAGCGTTACAGGATCCAGAGCGAGAGCTTTGAGGACATGTGGCTGGTGGCCAAGGAGCTGGTGCAGCGCTTCGACCGGCACTTCGCCTCTCTCGGAGTCAAAGACTTTCGAAACAGCTTCACTGGACCGGTTCCACTGCCGGAGTACTTTGAGACAGTGGACCACCACTTTGAGGTGCCATGTTTCCCACACTGTCACAAAACAGATTCTTGGCTCCCTATACATTATAGTCGCTGTTGGGCGGAAACCTCGTATATCCATATTTCGTCTTTATTTTTTCTTGATAAATCTTTTCTATTGGTCACCCTTTACATCTGTCTGTGGGTTTTGCAAATATCCAACCAATAAAAGTATTGAAAAGAGCTTGTGACTGAACCTCGTAACTTCATTGGCTTCTCAAACTGTCAGTCAAAACTCATAACTCCGCCCACCTCTATCTAAGTGCTGCACACATTTTGGAGCATCTCTGCTTGTTTGCAATGCAATCGTGAATAAAGAACTGGTTCTCTGAAGAACTACAGCGTTTTCTTTACTCAAGAAACGAATGTTTTATGTGTTTGAGGAGAGGTGAAGAGTGTCTTAGTCCAGCATTTGTCGTCGAGTCACAGCCAATACTGTCTTAAACAGCCTGTGTGAAGCACTTCATCTCTAATAACATGAGATTTTGGCCAAATGACAGAAAACTGAGTGCCCACATATAGATACAGTAAACTTTATAAGCTGTAAGTTGATGAAAAAGTAATGCTGAAATTACTGCCTGAGATGCAGCCATTAAAATGACACTTGTTACTCCATTTGAGCTTGATTTTGGTAAAATATTAATAATATAATGACACATGCATGACCATATATAAAGCTACAATATCAACTTTGACAATTATTTAAAAAAATACAGTGGTTTTGGGCATATGAGGTTTCTGTCCGACAGCGGTAATATGGAGGAACTAATGACATCCCTGTTAAATACTGTATGACATTAAAACATAACCATCTGAGTAATGTTTCCTCATTTGTAGCTCCGTGTGAATGCACAGAAGTATCAGGATTTACTGTCGGAGAGAGCAGTCCAGTTCAGGGCCATCCAGCGTCGTTTACTGACCCGCTTTAAAGACAAAACCCCAGGGCCACTACAAAACCTGGACACACTGATGGAGGGAACCTACCGGCAAGTAAGTGCAATTACACAGAGACACACTAGAGGCCTGCACAGACTCTGTTTGATCCAACCCATCCTGACACTACCAGCAAGAAAGTGCGTTGACTCTAAACATGAGAACCCGACCCATACACAAGTTAAATTTTAGGACCAAACTCGACCTGAACCCAATATCTGTTTCTCATAATATGACATTGTGTGCAGTGTTGAATGTGTGGTGGTTTTCAGAACATTTCTGAATAGTTTTATAGTGTTGTATGTTAAAGACAATCAAGTTTTTAATGTTGTTTATATGTGGTGTTTTTAATATGCTTTAAGACAAATCATGTGCAAATTCATCATTCAACACCATTGCTGAGTATTTTCTCTTTAAAACTGCATTGAGCCAAAGACAGTCTCAAAAACACCCGTTTCCTGCCGTTACAAACATGTGACCAATCCCGTCACGAGTGGGCGGGGCTTTTCCTATCATTATCTCTAAGGATGTTGATTTTTAGTAGGCAGCTGTCTGACTCTGAGATGATGAACGGGAACATGGTTAGTGTACCATTAACAACACATTATTAGCTGTTTGATAACGTAATCAAGCTAAAGGCTAATCATATCAGTTACCGTTATGTGTCCGACTTTATAGAGAGTGATACATAAAACTCGTCACCTTTCTGATACACTGATTTGTAGACGAGCCTGTATAATTCACTCTTCCTCTTCTTGTGAATCAGTTTCTGGCTGAATTAAACCAATATTTCCACTTGCCATTGTGTAACGTTTACAGTTGAGCGAGTGGATCAGATAATCCGAGCTGCTGTGATTGAGTGGAGGCGGAGACTAATTCTGCGGATACTAAATGAAGCAAGGGTGTCAAGTTACATTCAAGCTATTTTAAGGCATGAAGAAATTATTTTCAGAGGGAAAAACATTAAATATGTCATTGTGATTATCAAAGTTTTAAGGGATACAATTATTGCATGCAGGAGGACTTTAAAGGAAATCCTGCTAGAGATTCTGAAAATACAATATAAATATTTCATATGTCTTTTCTTAAAAGGCCATTTTTTGCACTGCATGTGAAGACATGTCTCCACCCAGAAGAACGCTAAAATAATATACACTGATCAGGCATAACATTATGACCACCTTCCCAATATTGTGTTGGTCCCCTTTTGCCGCCAAAACAGCCCTGACCCGTCGAGGCTTGGACTCCTCTAGACCCCTGAAGGTGTGCTGTGGTATCTGGACCAAGATGTTAGCAGCAGATCCTTTAAGTCCTGTAAGTTGTGAGGTGGATCCTCCATGGATCGGACTTGTTTGTTCAACACATCCCACAGATGCTCGATTGGATTGAGATCTGGGGAATTTGGAGGCCAAGTCAACACCTCAAACTCGTTGTTGTGCTCCTCAAACCATTCCTGAACCATTTTTGCTTTGTGGCAGGGCGTTTATCCTGCTGAAAGAGGCCACAGCCACCAGGGAATACCGTTTCCATGAAAGGGTGTACATGGTCTGCGACAATGCTTAGGTAGGTGGTACGTGTCACTTTTGATAGATACTGACCACTGCAGACCGGGAACACCCCACAAGAGCTGCAGTTTTGGAGATGCTCTGATCCAGTCGTCTAGCCGTCACAATTTGGCCCTTGTCAAACTCACTCAAATCCTTATGCTTGCCATTTTTCCTGCTTCTAACACATCAACTTTGAGGACAAAATGTTCACTTGCTGCCTAATATATCCACCCACTAACAGGTGCCGTGATGAAGAGATGATCAGTGTTATTCACTTCACCTGTCAGTGCTCATAATGTGATGCCTGATCGGTGATATATATGTGTAGGGGTGAAATTTATAATAGGAATATAATATAATAGGAATCCACACAATTGGGAATTCACATGAGGGCAACAGATCTCCCCACACAGATTTCGCAGCGGGTTCACTAACAGAAAGCTGATTGGTTTGAAGGTGACTTCTGTGTGATCTGTGCTTCATGCATAGCTACACTATGGACATAAGACAATAAACCTTTGCCCACAAAATTTCATGTGATTGCACTTTGAGAAGCGAAACATTTCGCCAACTGGTTGCCGCTGGAGATCGGTCAGGTGTGGCATAACCTGTTTGAAGCTCTGTCTCATGTCCCATACATGTCTGATGACAGAATAATGGGGAGAGAGCTGCTTAGCATCCTTAGCAATTATATTTGTTAAAGGGTTAGTTCACCCAAAAATGAAAATAATGTCATTTATTACTCACCCTCATGCCGTTCCACACCCGTAAGACCTTCGTTACTCTTCAGAACACAAATTATGTTATATATTTTACATATGTTTTTGTTGAAATCCGATGGCTCAGTGAGGCCTGCATAGCCAGCAATGACATTTCCTCTCTCAAGATCCATTAATGTACTAAAAACATATTTAAATCAGTTCATGTGAGTACAGTGGTTCAATATTAATATTATAAAGCGACGAGAATATTTTTGGTGCGCTGATTCATAACGCTCTGAAGCTTCATGAAGCAGTGTTTTGAAATCGGCCATCACTATACAAGTCGTTATTTTGTTTTTTTTGGCGAACCAAAAATATTCTTGTCGCTTTATAACATTAATATTGAACCACTGTACTCACATGAACTGATTTAAATATGTTTTTAGTACATTAATGGATCTTGAGAGAGGAAATGTCATTGCTGGCTATGGAGGCCTCACTGAGCCATCGGATTTCATCAAAAACATATGTAAAATATATAACATAATTTGTGTTCTGAAGATTAACGAAGGTCTTACGGGTGTGGAACGGCATGAGGGTGAGTAATAAATGACATTATTTTCATTTTTGGGTGAACTAACCCTTTAATGACTGGGATTAAAACAAGGCACTGAATGTCTGTTAACAAACTCTTTTTTCCGTTTGTGTCTTGTATGGTATCTTAAAAAACTCTCAGGATTCAGAGATGAACATGCTGTTGGCATGCTTTTTTGTTGACATGTTTTTGTCGCACATCATGTTCTTGTCAGAGGACTCTGATGTGTCTGCATCATTATACATGAACAGATTGTTGGTTGCGTTCTACCCTGTGTTTGATGCTTTGAATGCTTGTGGGCAGATGAGATTTCACTTGTTCATTCCTCTTCAACCTCAGTCTCATTCCTCGCATAGAGAGAAAACCCCTTACTTCTAAATTCGGGATCAACAAGATATGTTGAGGTCTAGAGAGCAGTGACCGTCTGTGTTTCCCACAAATGTTTTTCCTTGTATGAGAGCTTTAAAAGGATTCTGTTTATGTGTGTGTGTTTCACTGTGGGCTGTGTGGCTCCCTGTAATTAGCAGTTGAAAGGTGAAGGTGGCCGTCCCGTGAATGACAGCTCGCTGCGGGGCCCCTGCACTCATAATGGAGGCCTCTCTCCAACAGCCTTGATTTATTTGAGCCCAAATGGAGTGCTAAACAGGGCTAAATGCTGCTCAACACTGATCCTCCTGTCTAAATGAGCTGTGCCATTAATGGCCAGTGCTCTGAGATCTGGAGGTATGTGCGTCCATGTACATGTGTCTGTTTGATGCCAGGTTCAAAAGAGACTCTCAGGTACTGCTTCTGTTTGTGTAACCTATGAAAGGCCTTAGGGAGTTCCTGTTTTTCTTCTGCTTTTTTCCTTTTCCCCTCTCTTCATCAGCACTTATAAGTCTCATTCATAGGCACAAAGAAACATTGATGTAGGCAGCTTAGATTAGATCTGATTACCAAGATTTAAAGCCCAATGCTCCTTACAACAGTGACTGCCAGGAAATATCATAATCATGCAATTAAAATGAATCTTGATTTAATTTTTTTTAATCAAATTCAGTTTAAAAATGTGTTTCCAAGACAAAAGGAGCGTTCACACCAAGAATGATTACCATAATGATAACTGTATTATTATCGTCCACACCAACGCACAATGCCGTTTTGTTTATTATAAGCTCACTGGATGAAATTTTGCATAAACCCGAAGTGTGTGCGCAGAAAACTCAGAAAACTTGTTATAGCACCCCTTGTGGCAAGACTGAGAATGCAGCGTATACTACTGGATTACATTCTAACAAATTTACAACTAACAGGGTGAACTAGTTAACTCTGCTAAACCCCAAGTAAATGGAGTCCTGGGTTATCTTGCTTCACGTTTCACACTGCTCATAATTTACCAGCGGTTAACAATGAATCCTGGGTATTCATAAGATGACGTTTGGCACTGTACATGCCTAAACCCTGGTTTACTGTCCTTATTTGCATATTTGCAGTGTCATTGTCACTGTTGGATGAACGCAGCACGCGACCTGTTTACATAAAGATTCTAGCACTGCTCATCCTTATTAAACATTGCCAACTGTAATATCAAATCTATCCTGAATGGATTTTTCGGACTATAAAGGTAAGAATGAAACAGTCTTGAAACTTGAATGAAACATCTTCGCTCAAATTGACACATTTTCCATCGCCATTTAACATTTTTCCCCTCAAACACTGAAACTGTTTATACAACATGCAGCGTTTCTGTGACTGTCCAAAGCATGTGAATGAGGCATGTGATTGGCTGTCAGTTGCTAAGCATCTATATCAGGGGTTGCAATTAAGTTTGGCATCGGGCCAAAAAATATTTTAACCACTAGATGGCGGGCCAGAATATAGTCAAAGGATAATTTAAATTAATTAATGAAAAAAATGCAATAGAATTGCCTGTGACAGACTGTTACAGTGTCTTTTGTAACTGGTATTGAGCTGTTACTCTGTGTTAAATCCTGTAGTAGGACAATCCTTAACAAAAAGCCACATTTGTGTGGTGGTGTCCGGGTTTTACACTGGATAAATTAATGTAACCTGGCAAGTATCTTCATACACCAACTTGCAAAACAGACCGCCTTGCTAAAACACACATATGTGGGAAAAAAAATAAAAGAGGACTTGAATAATCCCATTAATGGCATGTTTGAGTCATGCTCTTAACGAACTGTGTTTTATTTTCTCTTTCCATACTGTGAATAATAAATGTGTATCATTTTAATTTGCTTGTTACACAATGGAGCCTAACTTACTGTAATAATTATTTGACGTAGCCTACTTTTACACTCAGAATTATTCCTTGGCATCCTCACGTACTAAACTGCATTTATTTAAATTGTTTGTGTGCTGGAGGAAAGCTATTACATTGTGTGCAGAGTGATGTTAACATTTAAGATAGAGAAAATGGCGCTATTAAAGAGTCTAAAGAGGGAAGTTGACAGCGAAAATAGGGCAAAGGCCTACAAAGAAGAATGGAAAGACAACTATGTGTTCATCTTACCTAGTTTTGTGAATGCAAAGCCGGTATGTCTTGTCTGTAACAAAGTTGTCGCTGTTTTCAAAGAATATAACACCGACCCGAGCGGCACGATGTGATGCGTCAAAAGATAATAGAACCCATTATAATCAGTGATAATGGCTATACACTAGATGCGGCGCGGTGCGACTCGAGTCACGCGACACAACACATTCCCGACAGTAAACGGATTCCCCATTCTGTTTTTGATGTAGTCCAAGTGCTTTGCAACGGTCGGTTTGTCACGTAACAGTGTAGGCAGCTTTTAGCTGTTGCGGCGCAACGCAACGCGAAAAAAGTCCTGTCTAGGACGGCACCACGAGACGAAGATCTATTTCAGAACCAGCCGCTATCAAAATAACATGGCTGCGGGCGCGGGCCAGATATTATTGCTGGCGGGCCAGTTTTGGCTTGCGGGCCGCCTATTGCCGACCACTGATCTATATCATTCTAACAGCATGTATTTTCACACTGCACACCTTTGGCACCGCAATACAGAGTCTTCAGAGCAAAATGCCGCTAATCCTGCTCCGCAGCAGGGTTTCCTAACCTTGGGTAAAAAGCATGGTTTAGAACAACGATAACCCGGGTAAAAAGCACTGCTGACCCCGCTTCTAAATTACAAGTGTGAAACTTTACTCGGGGTAAAAAGCGGGGTTTAGAATGAAGATAACCCGGGGTTAAGCGCAGTGTGAAAAGCCCTAATAAAGTTTACATAGCTAGAAGTGCTTGTACTCACATTCTGACATTGAGCATTCAAGCCTTGTGTAATTTGTGTAAAATGTTTATTTGAAATTCAGCAGTCTATGAAAAGGTAGTCAAAGTAGCTCACTAGGCTGTGTTCAGAAGACTGTCCTCTCCTTTAGAGGTTCACACACACACACACACACACAGGTGTTTGCCCGCAGGCAGGCGGTCTCAGTGGAGGAGCTACTGACGAGAAGTACAGTACAGGTGTATTCTCATCTGTGTTTCTTTCTGCATGTGTGCATTTGTTTGTTAGCGATTAATTACACTGATTCAGAGATGGACAGTACTTTTACTCCATATTTATACTTTTTTAGCATTTTCATGTTGGGGAACTTTTACTTTATTACATTTTAAAGTATAAAGTCATAGTTTTTACTCCACTACAAGCTACAAAATAAACATTGATGATGTATGACCAGTTCCTAAAATGGACTTACTATTATTTGTACATGATTCAGACTGATCTTGTCCCAGTGGTTCTCGAGTGAACCACTCACTGCCGCTGATGCCTTTGGCGCAGGTTTGAGTCATGAGTGAATTTTTCTTCAGTCTAGTCTGACTCAAATCAGGCATTTTTATTGTTTTTATTCTTAAGACATAACCATGGATTTTCCTTGTTATACACATGTATGAGATAGTAGGTGCAGAGCTATCTAGCTGAAAGTTCAGGTGCACTCAGTGATTCTGTATATGTTGCAGTGAAGTACATGGCATTCGTCTGGACGGCATGGATTCAGCAGAAGCAGTAGTGGTATTCTAGACATGTATTCCATGGGTGAAAGTGTCTTACTATTTATTTATTTAGGGGTAAAACTTTTCTTTTTTTTTTTTTTTTGAAATGCATAAAATGGACATAATTGACTTCAAAACAACATATATTTGTTCTGTATTTTTGAATAGCCTATATGGGAATGAAAATTAAGAGCAACAGTGGAGGTGAAAATAATTTTTTAATGTTATGATTTAAAAGTAAATAATACATTAACACAACATTTGCATGTGACCTTCACAGATCTATTTTGACATCCGAATTTTTTAGTCCCGTTAAATGCTATGGCTATCACTGTCAATCATGAAAATCATGCATTTAAATACTTTGCATTTTGTACATGAAAAATAAGACTTTTATTTTTATTTTGAATAGGTCATATACAGATGGCGAGCAGAGAGCGCTCCCTTAATATTCAGTGAATCTGTCGATCAGTTCACTTCACTGCACTCCTGCAAAAACACCAATTATAATCAATGAACCTGACTACTGCACAACGAATCACTTTTTTACATTGTATCTACACTTGGTTATAATGAAAGGATGCACAAGCGTGCAGAACTCAGATTTTGATCTATTGTAAGTGCAGTGCTGCTTTGTGTACAGGGGTCACTGCTGTTTCCCTTTCAAAAGGGAACTCAACACTGCGTTTGAAACGCTTTGGGGAACGCCTCCTCGTGAACCGGTGTCTGAAAACAGTTATCAAATCACAACAATCCTATTGGCCGGCGACAGCCTATGACGTCATAATGGCGCGACCCGGAAGTATATAAGGAGCGCCTAGAGAAGCAGTCAGTATCTTTTCGTCTTCAGGGACTGTTTTGTTTGAAAACAAGCGATATCAAACAGGTATTAAGGTAAGACAAGTTATGTCTGACAAACGTTCAGGAAGTGTGTGCATCCATGTCCCATATTGTTGACATCTGATCACACATAACTTATATGTTGTCTTTTATGAGAACAAAAGAGCATGTACAAGCAGTTCTTGTGGGATCTGTCTGTTTTTATTGTGAGCATGTTT
Source organism: Hypophthalmichthys nobilis (assembly GCA_037950665.1). Taxonomy (NCBI): domain Eukaryota; kingdom Metazoa; phylum Chordata; class Actinopteri; order Cypriniformes; family Xenocyprididae; genus Hypophthalmichthys; species Hypophthalmichthys nobilis. Next base: position 34,596,691 of record CM075481.1, on the reverse strand, counting down.
TACTTGTAGAAATGCTCCACTCTCTTCTGGTCTTCTCCTTGAGAGGAGAAGGACCGGCAGCTGCACCTAATGGTTCGGGTCTTACTCTTGCTGAGGCAGAGTAGAGACTGGATCATGGGGTTCTCAGCTGGAGCTTGTTGAAGAGTTGAGAGGGGTGAAATTCCCCGCGACCTTCGACGGCTGACGGGAGAGAGCTGCGGGATTATGATGATGTGTTGTCTTTGACATCATTAGATCAAGCAGCAATTGCTCTTCTTGTTCTAAGCCAAAGAAATAAAAAACAAGAGAGCAGGAGATGGCTGATGAGGAGGAAGATGGTGAGCCTCCTGAATCCTCAAATCCACCCTGCCCCCGCATATATACAGCTGTGTGAGATTATGGAACGAGCCTCTGGCAGACTGCAGCTGCCATTGGAGCAGGTTAAGGAAGAAACCGCTCACGGATTGTTCGACGAACTGTTCCTTATTTTTTGGCCATAATCCTCCAGCCACCGTGAGCCTTCCATTCCTTCTGGATCTTCATACTGAGATCGAGAAGGCATGGAAGAACCTGTATTCAGCTACGCAGTCATCGACATTAGCGGGCTAATTACGCTGGTGTTGATGGAGTGAGTATGGGTATGCGTCGATGCCTCCTATTGACGAGATGGGTGCAACTATGTCGTGACATAGGCAGGTTCCAACGCTAAAGCTCCGGTCCTGTCTTTAAGTCATGATAATATGGTAGTCTCACTTGGGTGGAAGGTTATACGTGGCAGCAGGTCAGGCTGGTGCTGCTTAACACGCAATGTCTGTTTGCAAGCACATCAGTTGGACCTGCTGAAGGTGGCTCTTTATATATCTATATATGTTAGACCTCGGTTCCTTGTATAGGATGTGGTTTAAGGACCCTAAAGTTCCATTAGGTTGGCTGGAACGATATAATTATTAAGGGTAATACTTTGTTAGTCCCCTTTATAATTGTGTTGGCTTCATTCTTTGCAGAATTCACTGAAGACACTGAAGCTACCGTTCATATGTATTCAGATGTGGGCTTTACCTAAGCCCCACTGTTAGCCACCTTATGGTAAATTAGCTTTCTCCTCTGGTAAATGCTAGAGTTTTGAGATTAGCTTTCACTAACTTCAGATAGATCTATGTTCAGCGTCGGCCTTACAGGCCGCCTGACATTGTGTGCTTGGGTTGAGCAGAGCTTTAAACAGATATAATCTGCTCTGAGCTTTATTGTAGAAATATAGTATTCTCAGAGTCTGCCTCCTCTCAGTTTAGAGTCTTTGGTAGAGGCTGTTGTTTCTTAGCCCCAGGCAGATCTATGCTTATGTGTTGGCCTTATAAGCCCACAGCTATAGCTGGCCTAGGCTAGAACTAGGGTTTAGGCGGTCTGCTAAAGGCATTTTACGCCCCTTTTTTATACTACCCCTGTTATGTGAGTGTAGTTTTTCCTAGTTCTGGCCTCCTCTTATCAGAGTTGTCAGGCCAAGGCCCATTGTCCTTTGGTGTAGGTGCAAAATAAATAGCAGCTAAGGTAGCAGACTATTGCTAAGTCTCCCTGGTGCCGTTGTCTCAGGCGGTGTAGGCCCCTTTTTACTATGTGAATAGAAACTGTGTTGCTGTGGCCTTGCTCCCCCAGAACTATCTAGTGGTACTTTGACTTCAGTCTTTCCCCTGAACCCCTTGAACTATGTTCAAGTTTGAGTGATATGGTTGTAGCTTTTCATGAAAGCTCCTGTTCCCTTGGGTTCAGTACAGATTGTATCTGTTTTTGGTGAGAATTTCTGTTGTGAAGTACCCACCCTGTATTTTTCAGGGTTGGATTAATAGTACTCCCTTGTTATTCAAGGTTATTGTACTTTATTACTTTAGTTCTGATTCCTGCCCTACACTATGTGAGCTCAGTAAACTCTAATACTGCCACAGGCTAGCACCCATGTGTTCTGGAGTAGTAGGCCTCACTTTGGCCTCCTTAAGATTATGGTGATGTAGTTTGTATTCCCCTTGCTGAAAGGGTAAAAAGTGTTTTTACTGAGTATATTCCCTGTTGGAATGTAAAAGCTCAGGTTGGGTTTAATAAAGTTAACCTCACTACATAGTTTGGTTTTCATATATGGCTCCCTTAGAGCTTGAACACTGCCACAAGCTGACACTCGTGACTTTTTGAAGTAGAAGGCTCTGTTTGGGCCTCCTTCAGAGCATGATGGCTTAATTGCATTACATTGCTTGGTGGAATGTGTTTAGGTAGAGGTTGCTTTCTTGGATTCTTAGCACTGCCACAGGCTTACTCCTGTGATCTTGTGGAGTAGTAGGCCTGTTTTCGGCCTCCCTCAGAGCATGGTGACGTAAAAATGTTGTACTCCCCTTGCTTTAAGGGTAAAAAGGTGTTTTTACTGAGTACGTTGCCTGTTGAAATGTGTGGATAGAATTAAGCTCGGGTTGAGTTAAATAGTTAACCTCACTAGATGGTTTAGTTTTCATATATAGCTCCCTTAGAGCTTAGACACTGCCACTAGCTGACGCCATGTGTCTTTCTGGAGTCACAGGCCCTGTTTGGGCCTCCTTCAGAGCATGATGGCGTAAGTTTGTACTCCTCTTGCTTAAAGAGTAAAAAGTGTTTTTACTGAGTACACTGCTTGTTGGAATGTGTTGAGGTACACTGTTATGTGGGCACTCTACAGTCTTATCTGCTAGCTAAACTTGGTTTTAATCAGAACGAGGTCCCATGTTTTGTGGGCTCTTGCATTTTCAGCAATTGAGTTGCTTTTAGTTGTGTGTCGCCTTCACAGTCCGCCCTGTAAGCGAATCCCCCACATCTGGGTGTCTTTTAGCAGATTAAGCATGTAGTTTTCACATGGCTGGCCTTTGCAAGGCTGCTGTGATATATTCTACATTGTGTAGGATTAGTTCATGTTGCAGGCTCTCTGGGAGCCTCCATGATTTTTGTGCCTACAGTATGATCTGCCTGTTAGGTTGAGCCCAGTACTCCCCTTGTCTAGAGGGTTGTTCTTTATAGTACTTAGCTCCCTAAGTCTGATCAGTGGTTGAAGGCCTATATAAAGCCTCCCTGTTGAAGACAAGCCCTTAGGCTGGTTGTACTCCCCTTGTTTGGGTCCCTTTAGAGTGCACAGCCTCCACAGTGCAAATAATCAAGCACTGAGTAGATCCTAGGATTGAGCAGAGTTTTACTCCCCTCACTGGTAAGGGAAAAAAGCGCTAAGCTGAGTCCTGCTCTCTAGGATGCCCGTCTCTATGATCTGGTCTGAGTTGGTTACTGCCTCTTTGCAGTCCCTCTTACTGGATATCTTCTCTGAAGAATGGGAATTGAGACTCTGTGATCAGACAGGTTGTTGGCCAAGACTAGGTTTCTGTTAGACCAGGTCGGCCTCCCTGGTGGCAATCAGGGTTGAATACGTTCCCCTGACAAGTGACTGGCTAGGGTTCCTTCAGGCCCTCTGGCTACATTTCCTACCAAGGCCTTTGAGCGGCCTTGGTAGGCCTTCTGTGGAAGGCCTCATTGAGGCTTATAGCTTGGGCTGTTGGGAATGCTGTCACTGACGCATTTCAAACGCAGTGTTGAGTTCCCTTTCGAAAGGGAACGTCTCAGGTTACGTATGTAACCATGGTTCCCTGAGAACAGGGAACGAGACACTGCATTTCCTAGCCTGCCTGCTGAACAGTCCCTTCAGACAATAAGGTACTGACTGCTTCTCTAGGTGCTCCTTATATACTTCCGGGTCTTGCCATTATGACGTCATAGGCTGTCGCCGGCCAATAGGATTGTCGTGATTTGATAATTGTTTTCAGACACCGGTTCACGAGGAGGCGTTCCCCAAAGTGTTTCAAACAAAGTGTCTCGTTCCCTGTTCTCAGGGAACCATGGTTACATACGTAACCTGAGACGATTTCGGCTGTATTTTCTATGTCAGAGATTGAATTTGCAATTTCATTCAGCCCTTCTGCTATTTTTGTTCAGACCAATTATATATAACATACATAATCATTTATTATGCTGTCAAAACCTGTATTATTTGAACTGTTGAGTTATTTAAATCTTTTTAGTTTTGAAGTTTTGATGGTCATTTTACAGTTTAGGGTGTTACCATAGACATTGGTGTTGTTTCAAAGCGACATTGCTACCTAAACAACATGTAGTTCTGTTCTAATATCAGAATTTTCTGAAATTTCACCTGCTAATTTCAATAAATTTTTAGAAAAACAATTCTCTCTACCTGTCATGTGAATCATTTATCGTTCATACTTCAGTATAGCTTTTTCATTTCGTTTCTTTTACTCTCACATATTTGCTCACGTTGAAGCTTATATATACCATTGACTGTGTGGGAGGCGTTCAGCCGGACCACCTGTACCTTTTGGCTCAGTGTCAGTCATGACAGCTGCTTGGGATTTTGGTTTTATTCACCATTAAGCAAGGCTCCGGTTTGGGTCTAAGCAGTTAGCAGAACGCTTGAGTGCCTGCCAGATTTTGATCCTGTTGTGGGAGGTGCAGAAGAAGTCCACCCAAAACTGACTGCAGTATGGCTGGCAGAGCCGAGCAGAGCTGGCACATTTATGCGCTACAGATGTACATGGTCACTTTCACATTTTGTCTCAGGGAGTGCACTTATTTCTGGCAGTGTGCCGGATGTGATTTATTCCCAAGTTTTCAGAGTGACACAGGAAAAGTACATTTTACATGCATGGTTTATGGGGGTTTATGTTGATGATGGTGAATGACATCCATTGCAACAGTGAGCTGCCTGTAAAATTTCTGCTGACATGGTGGCAAAAGCCAGTGAATCTGCCCTGAGCGGCTGATGTTCAGCCCGTTAAATATTACAGTTTCTCAAGTGTCTGTAGTGGGCATCAGTCCATGAGAAGACGTTAAGAAATAAAAAGACATGCTTTATTATTCAGAGGGATACAGTGACGCTGGCTGTTAAGGCATTTAAGGAGGTGAAGTATGTGTTTTTTAAGCATTTTTATGCTGTTGCTCCAAGCATGTTATATAAAAGATGTGTGGCATACAACGTCAAGACTTTTAAGTCATTGAACTAGGAATAAAACGTACATTTTGTATTGTTCTTTGACACATTTAACATTTGTTACCTATGTAAAAGCTAATTTTGGTTATGAAAATGTGAAATGTACCCAAGCATATAATGTTCTGAATGGAGCTGAGCAACGATGGGTAAGTTTTGTGTATTTGTTGTTTGGACTGTTAAAAAAAAAAAAAAGATCAGGAAGGACAAAATAATCGCAAAACATACTGTACGTACTCTACTCACCTCTGTTAAAATCATGTCGGAACTTTTGCACATTTAATGTAAAAATTACAACCTATGCAATAACACTGAAAACCAAAGTGACACATTTCAGAGACTTGTAGTAAGTAAGTGCATAAGTGTTCACCCCCTGAACTGATTCTCAGTTGAAGCAGCATTTGGTTTCATTACAGAACTCAGGAGTCTGTCAGCTTGGCACATCTTGACTTGACTCTTCTTTTCAAACACGTTCCAGATCTGTTAAGTTGTGAGGGCGTCTCCTGTGCTCGGCCCTCTTCTATAGGATGAACTCTGGCTGGTTCATTCCAAAACATTCATCTTTCTTTACTGAAGCCATTTTTTTTTTTTTTTTTTTGATTTACATGTATGTTTTGGATCTTTGTCATGCTGAAAGGTGAAAGTTCTCTTCATTTTCAGCTTTCTAGCAGAGGCCAGAGGAATTCTGTGCCAAAATCAACTGCTACTTGGAGCCATTCATGATTCACTGAAGCCCCAGTTCCAGCTGAAGAACAGCAGGCCAAAGTGTGATGCTGCACCACCATGCTTCTCCATGGGTTATCAACAGACATTGATCATTTCACTGTTGTGCCATACTTTCTCCACTTGTTGATGACTGGCTTCACTGTATTCCATGGTATATCTAATGCCTTGGAAATCTTTTTGTAGCCTCATCTGAGTGATACCTTTCAACAATGAGATCCGGTTGATGCTTCATAAGCTCTTTGTGTCCATGACTCTTGAAATAGCAGCAACCAAGATGATGTCAGAAAAATCTTACAGCTGAGATTTATTTGGAGTTAGTCTCTTCAGTTGAAGACAGGTGTGTACTATTTCACATGAGCTTGATGATTAGTTCATTCTGAACTCACACACATCAGGGGGTGCACACTTATGCAGTTTTATTTTTATCTTTTTTTCTCTGAAATGTCACTGTGGTTTTCATTGCCATTGCATAGGTTGTAATTTTTACATTAAAGGTTCAAAAGTTCTGTTTCATTTTTTACATCACAAAAACCAGCTGTTTTAACAGGGGTGTGTGGACTTTTTTATATCCACTTTAAGACTAAAATCAGAAGGTTTCTGCACCGTACGTGACCCCACAGCACTCGCTGTTGATACAGTGTCTGACTTGAAGACATGTGTTATCTTTTCTCTAAGCTGTCGTCTGCCTTCTGTGAAGAAAAAAAAGGACAACTCCACAAACAAATGATTTATCTTAATCTCTGCATAATGCCAAATCTTTAGGGAACAGTTTATTTATTTTTTTACTTTCTATCTGCTGTGTGTATGTGAGAGAGAGTTGAGACAGAGATGAAGCATTATTGTGTGTTCTTTGTTGCACTGAATCTGGATCTAGGATAAAACGTCAAATGTGTGTAGAGATAGGTATGTTTATTTGTGTAGCGCTTTTACAGTACATATTGTTTCAAAGGAGCTCTACAGAAAATGCATGTTTTAATGTTATATCGAATCTGATCACACACCTTTTTATTCTGAGAACCACAACACAAAATCCATTAGTCTTCAACATGAAACAGTCTAAAAAATGCTGCATTAAAAACAACCCAATTTAGGTCATTCTGGTTTCAAAATTACTATATTGCGTAGTTAAAATTAACTTAAAATTGGTTGAAAATAAAAGCCACTTTAACGCAAACAGACTTCATAACAACACAGGTTACAGTAAGAATTAAAGGGTTTTAATTGATAAACATAAACGTTTAGAAATGGACAAAAACAGGCAAAAATAAAAGCAACAGTGTTCATATGTGAGTGAAAACAATGCCGAAAAGAATGACAAACCAACAGTTATACAGCTTAAAGTTAAACAAAGTTGCTTTTAATAGTTCGGTGAACATTGTTGAATAAATATTGAATATGTTTAAGACCAAATTTGAATAGCAATTTATATATTTTTCTTCTGCCAATGAAATTAGTACCACTAAGGGCAAATCATAAGACTTTGAATGCTGACAAGAAACTCACAATAAAAACCCTTAATAAACATTGAAAGGCAGGATTAAACTGTGCATTAAACTGTGTACCATCTTTAAGTGCCATTCTGGCTTTTTCAGTTGTGACACTCCTCACTATAGGCTGTTGGGTTACTGATTATAAACACAAATTGGGTTAAATCAACCTGACCCAACTGTCTCAACCCAGTGTTTTGGCCTGAAAAAATAACCGTTTTTTAGAGTGAATGCTGCCTCTTCTTTCTTCGTTTTGCTTTATCTAGTACCTGTCCAGATGCAGGAAATACTGTAGAGACGGGATTGACTTTTCTGGCTGTAGCTCTTGACACATGAACCGATCTTGAGGCTTATGTGACTGATGAACCAGCATTACAGTCTCTAGCTGCTTGAGAACTTGAAGTCTTTGTCTCATGTTGCTTCAAAAACTCAAACATATTAACGAGTAAACTGTCAGAATTCTTTTATGGCTGACAAACAATAAATTTTATGTAACTAATCTTTGCAGCTGCGTTTGTAATTATTATCAAGTATTTCACTAACAGTAACTCTTTCATGAACTCTTTCATGATTCAACTCTTGAGTCATGTGATGCTTCCATTATTTTGTCCACAGCCTGTATATATTTCCTGTCCTTCTCCTGCTTTTATATTTGTAAGTATAAATGACAGGTTGTCGTTACTTCAGGGGGGTCAGTGTGTGGAGGTGGGCTGGTTTCTGCCTGGGAGGTGAGGTTTAACTGTTGATTACAGACTGTTGGATTGTGTCTGCTGAAATGACTAGAGAAAGCTCACAGTAATGAAAGGGCTGTTTGTAGACTCACGGCTTCTATATATGGAACCGTGAGTAACCTAGCCATGAATACACAAACAACCGGACCATCTATTTCTGAAATCCTGCCCAAATACTGGTCTTCTTTCTTCAATTGCTTGATAGAAGTTGAAATGAGTTGAATTACTTATTCCACACCACTTGCTTTACCTCTTCAGTTTGTGGAAGCCCATCTATCTTTACAACTCTTTGACCTTCACACGACACTCTCCATTACATGGTGGCAGGGTTTTCATAGCACTAAGACCACTTAAGCCTGACAAATTAAATAATAGTAAGAAAAATCACATTTTCTGAAATGGAACTTTTTATGGAACATTTAGACAGTAGTCTTTTGTTGGCTGTTTGAACACATTCGACCACATGACCGTTTCCACTATGAAAACAATCCAGTCAAATGCGTTTTCGACTACCTCTGGAAGTGGTTGAAAGTAGACAAGCTCAAAACGTTTTACACCCCATTTACACCTGTATTTAGTGCTGTCCACTTGTGATCTGATCGACCAAAACACATCTTTAATACCAGGTGGAAACAGGGGCTTTGTGTTTGTCTAAGATTCACTTGTCAGACATATTATGAATCGTGGCTCTCCATTTGTCCAGTCCAGTACTCTAACCCCCATTAAACACACCTGAACCATCTTATCAAGGTCTTTAGGCTTACTAGAAACTTCCAGACAGTTGTGTTGGGGCAGGTTAAAGCTAAACTTTGCACACCTTGGCCCTCCAGGAGCAGGTTTGAACACCCCTTATCCAGAGAATGTGTTTCCACAGCTCCAAAATCCAGTGGCAGTAAGCAGATGTCCAGCTTGACACATGGTGATGTTTGGCAAAGCTAGTGATGAACAGCTCTTGAGCTGAGATTCTTTTCAGAGACGGGAAGTTGGTGTTGTGTTTTAGAGCGAAACAAACTCAGGACAGATGGACTGTGAAACTTTTTGGCTAAATTTTGTTGTTACTCCACGGTGAAGTTCTGCTGCACAATAGCAGTGCTTCCAGCTCTCTCTAACAGGACAGAAACGTCATTAACTGGCTTGTTTGCGAGATCCTGTGACCGTTCACTGCTTATTGTCACTGAACTCTAGTAAAACCCTGCTGCAGATGTGTGTGCTGTGTGTATTAAAAGCATTGAAATTTAGTACAAAAAGGGGAAATTTCACACTGTGAGCCTGTCATGTTGTGGTGGAATGGGAAGGGTCCCAGGGCAGATCCCTAAGGTACTCCAGAAGTCATGAATGCAGACTGTGGTGTCATCCATTCTCATATTTGCATGATTTGTAAACTAATACAAAATTTTGACCTTTGCATCACATATCCAGCTCCATATGTTTGGCTTTTCTGACATAGTAAACTTGCTCAGTAGCTCACCTGGTACAGAAACACAATGAAACAAAAGTCACTATATAAGAGCTCAAAGACTTGTAGAAGCAAGGCATGGTTGCTTCAGCAAGCATTTTTATCTTGTTTTTGCTTTTTTTAACACTATTGATTCGTTTTAGTGTAGGATTTTAATGTAGGTGGTATATAATTTGTGACAGAGCATTAACCTTTTAGCGCCACTCACTAGACATTTCATTTCTGAACTGCTGTGATTCGTACAACAACCAACATCATAAAAAAACGCTGCCACATTCAAATTCATCTGTTTCAGATAAAACTGAATGCGATATTAGCACCACTCACTGGACATTTCACTTGGAAAGTGTTACGAAACATGCAGGAAGCAAGGTAATATCATTTTGTAGAAATGTCACCATAGTCACGTATTTCCAATGAGCCTGGGTTGATTTTTCTGGACAGAGTTCCCATTTAACATCACACGTGCTTCCAGGAAGGATGCTCGGGACTTGCACTTTGCAGATTGTTTTCATAAGTTACTGAAATTTCCAAGCTACCTGGACAGCTGTGAAAAAGTTTCTGTATGATTTAAGTCCATAGTGCCAAGAAGTAATGGCACCGTTTGCTTTGTGGTGACAGTGTGGATTAGAGTGTTTAAGAAGGACCATAAACAGCATCACTTGGTCTGTTCATCACTCATTGAAATGTGTTTCAAAGTGAGTATGTGGCACATAATCATAAAGTGTTTTGAGCGGCTCGGTTCACAGTAAACACTTTCCAGGTGCACTGAGTTTGAATTGCTTATTAAGAGCAACAGCTTCACTTTTTCACATTTCAGACATTTTTGTGGAAAATTATAGCATTTCACCAGCTTTGCAAGGACAAACATATTAAAAACTGTTGTTATCATTTAGGCATTATCTTTCAGTCCTGAAAGCTGGCTGCTTTATTTCACTGTGTGAAAGTGAAGAAATTATGACAGAACTGTACAAAATTCATTCATTCTTGTTTTGGTCTTGTGGTCATAACATCGCATTTTTTTAAGCTTTCTGAAGCAGTTATGACACTGCCTAACAGCACAAATTCTTCATCAGTAACGTTGTGTACTCTGATTACATGGAAGCTGGCTAAACGGAAGTGCGGAGCATCATACAGGATGTCTCTTGTTGGTGCCACCCGCAGAGAACTGAGGAAAAAGGTGGATAATGAGCAATTATCCCAGGTAGACAGAACACAAGAGACTCGGAGTGCTGTGTTTATCAGGTCTGAGCCAGCTGATAAGGCATCTTAGTTGTCTCTATGGGATGCCAGATACTATCATGCCCTTAGTCTTCCTCAACTCCCTTCAATGGATGAGTTTATAAACAAGAATTGTCTTTGCCAACATCTCTCTATGCATCTCAATGTAATCTCTGCGCTATGACTAAAAACAACAATGGTAACTGTCTAGGATCGCTTGCTGGTACAGATGCATATCTCTGTGTTATCAACCTCCCAGCTTTCCCTCCATACAGCAGACTTTCTCACACACACAGACACACACACACAGAAATAAGTTATAGCATAAATATTTAATTCTAAATAAAAAGCTATTTTATATACACACTATATTGCCAAAAGTTTTGGGACACCTGCCTTTACGTGCACATGAACTTTAATGACATCCCATTCTTAATCCGTAGGGTTTAATATGGAGTTGGCCCACCCTTTGCAGTTATAACAGCCTCAACTCTTCTGGGAAGGCTTTCCACAAGGTTTAGGAGTGTGTTTATGGGAATTTTTGACCATTCTTCTAGAAGCGCATTTGTGAGGTCAGGCAGTGAGGTTGGCGAGAAGGTCTGGCTCACAGTCTCCGCTCTAATTCATCCCAAAGGTGTTCTGTCGGGTTGAGGTCAGGACTCTGTGCAGGCCAGTCAAGTTCCTCCACACCAAACTCGCTCATCCATGTCTTTATGGACCTTGCTTTGTGCACTGGTGTGCAGTCATGTTGGAACAGGAAGGGGTCATCCCCAAACTGTTCCCACAAAGGAGCATGAAATTGTCCAAAATGTCTTGGTATGCTGAAGCATTAAGAGTTCCTTTCACTGGAAAAAACAACCCCACACCACAATCCCCCCTCCACCAAACTTTACACTTGGCACACTGCAGTCAGGCAAGTACCGTTCTCCTGGCAACCGCCAAACCCAGACTCGTCCATCGGATTGCCAGACAGAGAAGCGTGATTGGTCACTCCAGAGAACACGTCTCCACTGCTCTAGAGTCCAGTGGCGGCGTGCTTTACACCACTGCATCCGACGCTTTGCATTGCACTTGATGATGTAAGGCTTGGATGCAGCTCCTCGACCATGGAAACCCATTCCATGAAGCTCTCTACACACTGTTCTTGAGCTAATCTGAAGGCCACACGAAGTTTGGAGGTCTGTAGCTATTGACTCTGCAGAAAGTTGGCGACTTCTGCACACTGTGTGCCTCAGCATGCGCTGACCCCGCTCTGTGATTTTACGTGGCCTACCGCTTTGTGGCTGAGTTGCTGTTGTTCCCAATTGCTTCCATTTTGTTATAATACCACCTACAGTTGACCGTGGAATATTTAGTACTGAGGAAATTTCACGAATGGACTTATTGCACAGGTGGCAACCTATCACGGTACCACGCTTGAATTCACTGAGCTCCTGAGAGTGACCCATTCTTTCACAAATGTTAGTAGAAGCAGTCTGCATGCCTAGGTGCTTGATTTAATACACCTGTGGCCATGGAAGTGATTGGAACACCTGAATTCAGTGATTTGGAGGGGTGTCCCAGTACTTTTGGCAATATAGTGTACTTTTCGGTTAGTAAATGGTTTAAATTTGGTTATTCATTCATTCTTCATAGTGTAAGGTGTAGATCGGGCAAGTTAAACACCCAAACTCTTTATTCAGCCACTAAATTTGAGTCTCCAGAACTTTTCTTCCATATATGTGTTCCAGATGTGTTTTTATTTATTTATTTATTTTAAAGAAATTAATTATTCAGTAAGGATGCATTACATTAATCAAAAGTGACAGTAAAGACATAATGTTACAAACAACTTTTCTTTAGGACTTTCTATTCATCAAAGAATCCTGAAAAATAAAATGTGTCGCTGTTTCCACAAAAATATGAAGCTGTTTTCAACATTGATAATAATCATAAATGTTTCTTGAGCACTTTACTATATATTCACATAGAAAACAGCTGTTTTAAACTGTTAAAGTATTTTACTGTTTTTACTGTATATTTAATCAAATAAATGCAGCTTTGGTGTGTAGAAGAGACTGCAAACCTTTAAACGTTAGTGTATATTTATATATAAGTGACACATACACTCATGCAGCAGATGGAAAATATTATACTTTATAAGAGTTCTGGAAGAATTTTGTGGCCAGAGTTTGAAATCTAAATCAAATTTCACCTAATACATGTCAGATGTTGGTATGTGTGATTTGCATAAAAATCCTGAAGCATGTTTTTAGTACCATACATTATTTTCATGACAGAATATTTGTCATTTGTCCATTTGACCATTTGCCATGAAAATGTCACTATGCAAAAATCTCAATGGTCCTAAAAGGAAGACTTTTGGGTTTCATTGGGTTCAATACAAGTTTAAGCCACAATATTTATAGCAAAATAATGATTGTTTTTTTAATAATGTGAATAATGGTTATATAAACAAAATTTGAATCAGACATTCTTGAGGTTTTGTGGGTTTTACCCAAGGAAACGCATGTTCTTCACCGAAAGCGTCTTGTCCATTCAAACAGTGATTTTTAGAACCAACTTCCAAAAGATATATATCTTTGACAATTAAGTTGCTTGACTGTGTTTTTTGTCTAAGTGGCAGAAGTGCATTTACTCCCCGGTTTCACAGACAAGTCTAAAAGCCTGGTCCTAGACTAAAATGCATATCTTAAAATATGTCAGTGTCATTGTTTTGTCTCAAGATGCACACCAGTAATGTTTTTTTCTAAGGCACATTTATAAAAGCTACTTAAATGTCCTAATTGAACTACAGTCTAATCCTGCCTTAATCTAAGCCCTGTCTGTGAAACCAGGCCTGCATGTCCAAATTTGGTAGGCCCAGTTAATTTGCACCCAAATGAAAAGTCTGTGGTCTTTTTGTTAGTGTTTATTTTGCCTTGGACACCAAAGCGACTGCCCTTGTGCCCCTAGAAGGTTCATGATGCCCCTGCTCTTCACCTGGTGAAGGGGCTCATGACCTTCAGACCATGATGCAAGGCTTGAAGAGTTGCGTGTTATTTTGGAACAGATTTCTGAAGAAAATCTGATGAAGTATCAACAGCCCTCTTTCTGCTGAAGGTGTGAACAGGACTGCAGACATCCCACGAAGAACTATTAAAAGTTCTGTTTATTCTGACTGCAGTGCACAGATATTTCTGTCTCCTCGCTTTTGGCTTCATCCCTCAGGGAATAAAGTATTTTCTGGCCCGTCTTTGGCATTGGCTTGGGTTTGTTTTGGGCTTGAAATGTTATATTTCAAAATGGTTTGGGGTATTTTTAGAGTATATAATTTTTGCAGAATGTGCCCATGGGTAAGTGGTGACCGCACTGATGGGTCCAACACTCTGCCAGCTGTTTCATGTCTGCTCTTTTCCAACCAACAGCAAATTTTAGCTCTATAGATAGTGGTTTCTAATCTAACTCATCTTAAGTGATACTTAGCATTGTATATAATGAGAACCCACTTCCTGTCTCTCCATTTTTTCATTTTCTGCTTTAAATAAAGTACTTAATCACAGTATTTATAGTCAGTGTGAAACAGAAGTTGCACAGGTCTTTTCTTCCCTATTGTGTCGTATATCCGAGTGAAACGCTTCTCAAACAAGAACAAATGTAGGGCGGGGCTTGATTTTGTCTGTGTGGAATTGATTGGATGGTTGTGGTTTGCTATTGGTAGATCTCATGTGAGTGACAGGTTGCCCCGCCCTCATCATCAGAGAAGAGAAGAGATGCTGCATCAGAGAGGAGAAGATATTCTGATTCAAGATTATCTGGAACATGAATTTAACACAATAATGATGTGCACCGATAAATCACTTATTATCAACACTGCAATATTCCATTAAAAAATATGACTAATTTGATTTCATGATGACTTTAAATGTCATGTTTACTGAACAAGCCCAAGAAGTTCCTCGCATCTTTCCTCAAGGGTGTTTTACTGATGACTTTCTCTTCTTCATGCAGAGTAGTCTCTCTCAGACTCCTGTGTTAAATGTGCTTTTGTTTTCACTCAGCTGGCATCAATCAGCTCTTGTGCTCTCACTCACAAAAGCTCCTTCACTGAAGGTCTATTTAGATTGGCTGTTCAGACCTTTTTATCAATACACACTGATCTTTAATAGCAGATGTCTCTCTCAAACACTGTTTCATTGTGTTTCGTGTGGTTTCAGGCAGAATAAAGATTGACCGTACAGGTGAGGTCTGTGTGTTGGGCTGAACACAAGGATTTTTAACAAAAGATTGTCAGTCTGTACTATGGTTGGACTGTTTTCTCGTTTTCCTTATTCTGTTTATATTCACTCATTTAGCTCTTTCAGCAGCCTCTCATGTCCCTCTTTTCATTGAACTTTATATAAAAAATAAAATGACTCAAACTGGCTTTAAGCGGCACAGTAATGGCTCACTTTACCTCTGTAAGACTGATGCTGGACTATCTGGACCAAGAGAGGGCTACTCTTTGAGAAAATTAATTAATAGTTAAATTGAGGAAATTAACATTTGAACTCTCTTGCAAAATTAGCATCCCCATCCGAGACACAATCACACCTCAGTATTGCCTTAATCTACATTTTCTTTCCTTCACCTCCTCTTCCTCCATCTCTTCTCTCTACCTGAAATTCACCCAAAATCTATATGGTTTAATGTGAACAATTATCACACAATGCTATACTTGTTTGGTATCATTTGAAATGTCTCAGTGCGATTGGTACAAAGGTCTCATTCCCACAGAAGTAAACCAGAAGGTAATAAAGGTTTTAAGATTTTAGAGATATTTTGCTCTCTGTAATGGGTGTGTCCACCTTCACAGGGTCTTTCATGCAAATGGCTTTCTGTCCCCAAAAGGTGTAAACTACTCAGTCTAGGACCCTGATTAATGCAAATTCCCATTGTGAACTCATGTTTCCATTTGAAAGAAGTTTCTGTCTTGGTCTGAGTATTTAAAGAAATGTTGCAGGAGGCTCAGGGGCGATTCTGTAATCAGATCAGCCCACAGTGTCCAGGACACTCAGAAATGTGTATTTTTCTAATGTCAGGTATGCACCTTTTTACTCTTTTTCTGAGCATTTGATGTTTTGTATTGATCATCTTTGAATTGATTATGTAATTAGCATGATATATTTACCTGACTAATAAATTGTTACATTTGGCTTTATTCTGACTTACTCTGAAATTATTGACTTCAGTAGATTATGATGTATCCGTTCTTACCGCAAATCTACGACCAGAGTTAAGTACATACTAGATCTCGGATTGTATGACACATCTGGTGAGATTCTAGATTTCTGACTAACTGCTTGACTTTAACTAAGTTGTTATGCAATCGCATTCACTATATGGGGCTAGACAAAGGTGTACTGGTCATAACCTCTGGTCATTGCCTCTGTTTTAATTAAGTTGTTATATAGTTATATTGTTAACTATATGGGGCCAGATAAATTACTATCAAGGGGAGACATTACCTCATAGTACTGGTCATAACCCCTGATTATTATCGGAGCTTTAACTAAGTTGTTATATAGGCGATTGTATGGGGCTACATGGGTACCTTTTAACAATAGCAAGCATGGGCAGCATTGTTAAATTGCTTTAGCCATAACCTCTGGTTATTGATCAGACTGGCGAGTTTGTGATCGTGGGCCCGTATAACAGCTGGTGCGAGGACCCTGTGCGACTCTGAGAACCGAATGAACGAGTACAATAAGAGTTAAATAGAATAATCAAATGTCTAGATAAATTATCATATAAATTATCAATAATAAATTGGCATTCTAACCTAAATTCGAGGTCATAATAAAATGGAGTCAGATAAATGTTTAATTGGAATTAAACTACTTTGCCACACTGAAAGACTGAACGCGCAAGAAACCTTCCCCGTCCTGTGGGAAACCGCTGTTGGGCCGATTGGGCGGGCCTTACACCGTCCGAGCTTCATTTTTTGTTTTACTCATGACGGGAAACATCTCAGAGTGAATTTTACATAACCTGTCAAGACTATATTTCCAAAATCGAAAGAGGAAAATTTTTTTTTGCATAAAGACAGTAAAGCCTTTGCATTGATTGACATGATTTTCAGGTGCATTTTTATTCTCATTACTACTAAATATTGCTAAGTACTATTGAAGAGTTAGTTCACCCAAAAATGATATTTCTGTCATTAAGTTCTCACCCCCATGTTGTCCCAAACCTGTGAGACCTTTGTTCATCTTCGTTCATCATTTTTGATGAAATCCGAGAGGTTTCTGAACCACACATAGGCAGCAATGTCATTGCACCTTTCAAGGCCTAGAAAGTTAATAAAGACAACGTTAAAATTGTCCATGTGACTGCAGTGGTTCAACCTTAATGTTATGAAGCGACGAGAATACTTTTTGTGTGCAAAAAAAAAACAAAAAACGCCTCCTGCGTCATCACGCGTGCGTTGTGCTGCTCAGATGTACGGGGTCAGCCAATACTGAGTTGGTGTTCTGATGTAGAACCCGGAAGCGCTGAACTGTGTTTACTATGTGAACAATGTACGGGACTCACATGGAAGAGAAGAAATTGTTGAATAAATTTTGTGCACAAAAAGTATTCTTTTCGCTTCATAACATATTAAGGTAGAACCACTGATAGTGGACAAAAGCAAGATGACAGATGAATTTATGACCGTAATTAAACTAAACTATACCTGTTCTGTCTCCATGCAGAATATATTCTCTGGCTCTGTAGACATCATTGTCTGACTCCAGTTCAAACTGAACACCATTACTGACAGTTTCTGACTTTTGCAGTGCATGAGATTGTCCTGTTTTGTTGTTGTCTGTATGCCGGAGCATGAGCCGTTAAAGCTCCGCCCTCTTCTGGAAAGGGGGCGGGAGCAGCAGCTCATTTGCATTTAAAGGGATACACACAAAAACGGCGTGTTTTTGCTCACACCCAAAAAGTTGCAATTTTAACAAGCTATAATAAATGATCTGTGGGGTATTTTGAGCTGAAACTTCACACACATTCTGGGCACACCAGTGACTTATTTCTTACTTATTACATCTTGTAAAAATAGGCATAAGTGGTCCCCTTAAAAAAAAAAAAAAAAAAGATAATCTAATGGAAGATATTAATGGGAATTGCAAAGAAACTTGCAAAGACAAATTGTGTCTGTCTGTGTCTGTGTTTCAGGTTATAGCATTAGCAGACGCAGCTGAAGACAACCGGGAGCGTTTGATCCAGGCGTTTGTGCGTCTGCGGAGCGCCACTCACCTGCTCATCCTGCTGCTGTCTCTGTGGCAGGGGCTCAGCTCAGAGCAGACCGCCATCCTGGAGGCCACACTGCTGCCACTGCTGCACGACACGCCACAACTGGTGAGAGAACACACACACACACACACACACACACATCACACTCTTTCGTTGTACTACAAATCTTTTGAATTTCAAATTGCTTTGTGTAGTCTGACATTTCAGTTGATTGCTGAAAATCTTCTCAACCACCACAGCTCTCAAACTGCGCTCACATGCATAAATTCTTCTGCTGAATGAAACAGAGCCATGTAAGAAAGTCATACAAATTTGGATCAACATGAGGGTAAAATGATGTCAGAATTTCTTTTTTGAATGTACTATTGCAGTGGTTTCCAAACTTTTTAGAGTGGCGTACCCCCTGAGGCGTTAATTATCCTCCTGTGTACCCCTTTTGTTGAACTGTTGTATAAAATCAAATCAATCAGAGATAGATAATAGATAGAGAGATAGAGATAATTTTAGAGATAGAGAGGTTAAGAAAGAAACCATTTTGTTGTAAAATGAAAAGGGTACAATATTAGAGAATAGAGAAATAGAGGGAAAGCCACAGATGAATGTGCTCCCTACTGGAGTCGAGCTTCTCTGGGTCGACGACCCCTCCTTACAGCTTATTTCTTTAAACCAAAATTGTCCCTCTCAGCCAGTAGAATTCCTGCATTGCTTTATCTCAGTTTCAAAGGCTCCAGTAATGTAGGATGTGTCGTCTGATATCGTGAAAACAGACTCCAGTGTCATTGTGTTCTTCCTGATGTCGTCAATTCATCACTCACATGTGCAGGCTTGTCTTGTCACTTGTTGCTTTAGGAAAACTTTTGTTTTAAATGTCTCAGAAGCAACTCATTATGCTCACTATACATTTATATTATGAACTATGTACTCTGCTGTCTACTGTATGAATTTCATAAGGTTTTTTGTCATATAATAATAGTTGAGTGCATGAAGTGTTTAACATTCTACACTTCATTTTATTTTATTTTTTGGTCAATTAAGTGCTTTTCAATTTTAACATACTACTCACACTACTAACAATAAAAAATGGCATAGAATCGTGCACAAGTATTAAAATGAGGGCATCTTGGGACTCTGTGTCATTAGGAAAATGTCATCATTGTGGAGATAAATAGTGCATGAACAGATATTTCTTGTGCATTTTCACCTTTTTTCCTCTCTATTGTATTATACTTTTATTTTCAAGCATCACCATTTGTGCTGCAGACAGAAGATACTTCGGTAACACTTTAGTATAGGGAACACATATAAACTATTAACTACGACTTTTCCCTCAATAAACTCCGAATTTACTGCTTATTAATAGTTAGTAAGATAGTTGTTAAGTTTAGGTATTGGGTAGGATTAAGAATGTAGAATAAGGTCATGCAGAATAAGGCATTAATAAGTGCTTAATAAATACTAATAAACAGCCAATATTCTAGTAATATGCATGATAATAAGCAACTAGTTAAAAGACCCTAAAATAAAGTGTTACCGATACTTCAAATCACGAGGCTTTGTCAGAAATGTGCGATTTGTTTTTATGTTTAAACTTGTTTTACCTGATGGGCAGAAAATTTCAACCTAAGTTTTAATTATAGAGCACCTAGGGTCATGTCTAGAGACCTCTATAGATGAGCTCTTTTAGTGAACAAAACCCCAGTGTTATGGTGCTGTGTTTGCACCCTTCAGAAAATGTAATAATCTAGTTTTTGACTGTTGGATCCTCAACCAAACAGTCACACATAGAACTATTCTCTTATCTAGAGAGGGTTTGTTAACAGTATTCAGATCTCTCTATAGAGAGTGATTCAGTGTGCCAGAACACACAGCAGTCATGTCATGTATCTTTTATTACTCAGGCTGGTGTAATCCGCTAATTTCCTCCCTTGGAGACTTGTATCTGTCTTACTCTTTTTGT
The DNA here is from genome assembly GCA_037950665.1 of Hypophthalmichthys nobilis. NCBI lineage: Eukaryota > Metazoa > Chordata > Actinopteri > Cypriniformes > Xenocyprididae > Hypophthalmichthys > Hypophthalmichthys nobilis. The sequence continues at coordinate 34,576,821 of CM075481.1, read as the reverse complement.
CCCACTGAATATCCCTTGTCTCCTGTAGTTAATAAAGGGCTGGTCCCTGTCATCAGCGTAACGAGGCTGAGTACCTGCCATTAGATCTCATTAAGGGCTGTCTGTATGGCGACACAGTCGACCCACATTCCGCCTGCCTGTCAACACCCTGGCCCATCTCTGAGAGCCTCTCCAGCCTGCCTGACGGCAAAAGGGTGGGCTGGAGGTGCTGCCGGGCCAGACTTATAGACGAACACACACACACAAATCTCTGTTCACAGGGAGTAACTTTCCATTCATGAGGCATGTGGCAAAACCTAACTTCATAACCCATGCAAAAAAAGCATGTACTCACTTAAAATTCCACTTAAAAGTTTATGGCTTGTTTGTATGTAGATCGAGTTTTAGATGTGGCTAGAAAAATGGTGGACGGTAGGGAGTGTTTGTGGCACTCATGGAATAAAAACATCAGATGGATGCAAACAAAGGACGAAAAAGTATTAAAAATAAGACAATATGCTAAGGTAAATATAAAGGAATCAAAATAAATCAAGACATCTTAACCGTTTAAAAACATTTCTTGTTTCTTTGTACTCTAGACTTTAGTTAGTGAAGCAAAAAAAAGTGTGAAAATCATAAACTTCACACTTTAGGCTCTGATCCTCATTTTTTACCCCATTTTCTCCCGCAGAATCTTGTTAATTCATTATTAACTGATTAATTCTTCATTTTTGCAAGGCTTATGCTCTTATATGTATATGTTTCTCAGGGCTGGGAGGAGAGTGTGGATGCAGCCGTCTCTCACCTCTTAAAAACATGTCTGTCGCGCAGCCCCAAAGATCAGGCCATCAGCTTGAGCACCGGCCCGCTCACCATCCCAAAAGACACGTCGCGTCTGAAGAAACACATCACGCTGCTCTGTGACCGCTTAGGGAAGGGTGGCCGTCTCTCTCTCTCCTCAGAAGCCAATGTCCCTACGACCGTCATGATGCCAGGTCAGTTTGGAAGCTGTCATGCAGAGAAGAGTTATGTTTGCCTTGAAGGGTCTTTGTTGTAAAGCTCAAGTCAATATGGTTAAAAGCATTTTGTTTAAAAGGAGTAAAGGAATCATTTGGAGCCCAATATAGAGCCTTGGGGTACTCCACAGATGATTAGTATTAATAATACTTCCTATTTTGCAGCAGTACAGCTCAGTCTGTGACTCCCGCTATGTTTGGGTAATATAACAACAGCTTTGATAAATAAGCTTGTTTTGGATTGTGTTGTGGTTACAGTTCCAGATCTGAACATGCTAACATTTTCATTCATCTTGTAGGAGAAATTACATTTGTATTTTCAGTAGAGCTGTCAGAATGAGCGCACACTTATCACAACACTGGATGCATTAACAACCTGTCGCATGACAAAAACATGAAATCCAATCTGAGACACATTAACAGAAATCTGATTGAGCGAAAATCATAATTCACTTTTTTTTTCCTATTCAAATTACATAAACATGAAATGGATTTAAGTCAGACAGGGAAAACAAATAGGTTTTTGATGGTTTTGGTCATATCACCCACCTTTATATGTGAGTGCATAGGCTTTAAACTACTCAAACCTACAGTTTAAGTCTATTCCTTAAGTATGTTCAGCCTTAAATGTGAATTCTCGTATTATCTTTATTAACATTTTCAGAAATGTGAAAAAATAGATTCATTTAAAATGTTGATTTATTTTTGTCTATTAACGTGTTTACCAATTTTGACATTTTTATTCTGATAGTTAATTCAGCTGTAAGCAACAGTGTTTCTGTGTCAACTACTGCATCTCTGTGCATTGTTTTTTTTTTTTTGCACACCTCTGAAAATTCAAATAAAGATAATGTAAGCACTCGCACCCAAAACTGACTGTTTGAACGTACTTGTGTTCACTAGCCTCTGCATTCACATATAAGGGTGGACGAGATGACCAAAATCTTCAAAATTCAATCTTCAAAAATGTTTCTCCACTTTTTTCTCTGGTCCATATCCTTCACTTGCAGTAACTGTGGTTACCGCAGTGACACCAACAAGCACTGCACGCCACCCTTTCCTGTATAGTTACGCTGTTCTCTCTGCGAATGTGTTTTAGATTCTACCCTGTATCCTCCATGTATAACTTGTGGTTTGAACTGTCCATCTAAAAAATTACATTCAAGGCAAGACACCACAGGTGAATAGGGTAAAACTATTTTACAGGTACACTATGTAACTTTTGGCCCTCTAGCAGTTAAAAACAAAACTGCATGCGTTTTTGCGGAAGAACATTGTTTTGGTTGTGCTCCGGCTCTTCGTGACACTGCGGATGAATATGAGGCTTCACAACAGATAATGCTTTACAATGAACTCTGTTAGAGAGCTTCATATGGCAGTTTATCTGTTTAATAAAACACCTTAATCACCTGTTGAGCAATAAAAACACCATCATCTCTGCGTCACTTTTACATCATTTCAAATCCCTTGGTTTTCGTCATCTCTGAAAAGCAGAGCCAATGTTGATTCTTGTTTTATTACGAGCTCTGTCTCGTTTTCTTTTTGCCAGCAGACTCTCCTCTCTTCGGCGTTTGTTTAAAATGGGTGATTCCCCGGAGGTTGGAGATTTAGCTGCTCTATGTCAACCTTTCTCACTCGTTGTGACAAATAACCTGTGCCACTCGCGCACCAGACGCGTCAAAAGCAGCCGGAGCAACTTTTCTCTCTTTACGGATATGACGAGACACACAGGCGACATGTCCCGACATGTATAAAATATAATCACTTATAACAGGCTTACCATACTGAATAAGGGTATGACAAAAACACATTTTGGAAGAAGGATTGATGATGTATTGACTCATTATTTAAATTGTGTTCATTTTGAACAAAGAGTTATATAATGTACCTTTAACTTACAGGTATGTACACTAACCATACTTCCTCAGTTAATTATTCACAGTACATTAAGTACATTTAATTTTGTCTTATAAGTTTTCTGAAATATGTTTAAATATGCAAATGAGGCATAATCTAATTAAAAATGCACTAATTTGCATACATTTCCAGAACAGAAATCTGAACTTTAGATGAAATTTCATGTTTGATTTTGTTGACATATTAGAGTTAAAGGTTTTTCCAGAGGGGATTTTGGATTTCTCTTTTTATCACTCCATAAATCAGAAAATACTATCAACAGACCATATTTTAGCCATATAGGCTAATTATATATGAGCAAACCCCTATGTAAAAATCTTCAGAATATAAATAAGAATAACACTGGAAAGTCTGGTGCATGTAAGTGCTACTGAAAAAATCAACAGTGGTTCTGCCTGTTTTAAAAAATCAGATTTCCCAGCCATAGAGACTCGAGGGTGGATTGTTGGCTTTTTGACTTGAGTAAGCAAGCAACCACCTAGCAACGACCCAGAATACCTTTGCAACTGCACAGCAACACAACATACTAAACCCTTCTAATATCTGCTTAAATCACACTGCAGTTCACATTCCCATTTCCTGAAGAAAATGTAAAAATCTAGTTTTTGGTAGTAAACGACACATTCTCATGTTACACTAATGCTATTGTAGTGACGCACAGGGGCAACAGGGATAGAAGGAATAGAGCTTTAATCTTCAGAGGACACATAAAACGCCACAGATCCCTGTGGAATGTGTGAATGATTAACTCGACGGGTCTGTTATCAGACGCCTGTCCTCCCCGATGTCTCGGACTCTCTCTCTTGTGTTTGGACCCCGGGTGTGTAGATATGATCCTCCCCTCAGATGGCAGGATGTCTGAGCACACAGCGTCTGGTCAGTTGCCAGTCGTGTGGAGGAGAATGAGTGACTAATCTCTGAGAATCCAGCTTAAATTGCTTTTGTCTGATGCAGTACGTCTGCAGGAGTTGTTGCTCCATTCCGTCAAGTTTAAAGTCAAACTCCTGACGCTCTCTCTCATGCACACACACTTGTGGCCTGGCTGTTTTATCTGCCTGATTTGTGTCTTCCTGTCTGGCTTCCCCTCTCCGAGTCCTGCTCTCCCTCACCTGACCTCGTGTTAAAGTGATGACATCACACGGAAGGATCGCCACACTCCCTGAGCACCTGCCTCTGAGCTAATGCTTCAGCGTTCATATTTCTCCTATCAGAAGGACCTGGTGTTTTTGTTTCATTTTTCTGTCTTTAAGATCTTCTTGTGAATGATCCACTGGAGGTCACGGTTCGTTCTTGGAAGAGTCAGTGTTTGGCTCACTTGTTAAGGTCAAACCATATTTACAGATTTGTTTAAAGTGAGTTTTTCCCTCACAAAATTAAAATGATAAGTCAAATGCTCAAAATGATCAAATAATAAAATGACAGTTCAGTTGATGAAACGCAATTTAATTTTCTCATTTGATTAAGCGTAATCTGTAAGAAAAATAAAAATGAAATACAAAATGAAATACACACTGCCATGTTTTGGGAGTGACAACTGCATTAAAATGTGGGACTGAATCTGAAATTGCAGTGTTTGATGTGGTGATAACCATAGCAACAGACAGGACAAAAAAAATTACATTTACATGTCAAGCACATTTCATAAAACTAATGAGCCTGTACACTGTAAAAACATATTTTTCATAGTTGATTATTGGAGATTATTGGAGTTTGCTTTACAAGAACTTCAAAATTTCACGCTTAATTCAATGTGATGCTCGCCATTTCTGTGTAATTGTTTGTGAAATTTACTAGCAATTTCTAAGTGAAAAATGAAATGAATTATAGTAATAATTATGACAGGTTTATACTGAATTGATAATGAATTTATCAAATATAAATTTATATTTTGAAATGGCGAACACAAATTATATTTAATTTTATTTTTGTTATAGTTTATGCTTCCGCAAATGAGGAAATGAAATTGCATTGAAGGTTTTGGTTCATCATTTATGCAGCCGTTTTGAGAATTTGATTTTTTATTTGAACATTTAAGAAGATTTCTTACTTGAGCAGCCGTTTTTAATCATTTTATTTATTATTTGATCTTTTGAGCATTTGATTTATCATTTTAATTTTGTTAGGAAAAAACTAAATTCCATACAGTGGGCAGTCCTTTTCATTTGACTAAAGTGAGTGTGTAAGAAAAATACAATGGGCCCAAAATAGAGCCTTGTGGTTCTCCACGGGTGATGCATGTAGATAATGATGAGGAGGATTTCCCAATCCTAGCTGGCATAGTTCTATATTTAAGTTATAGTAATAATAATAAAAACACATCATGTGGTTGTGATGTTTATGCCTTAAAATTCATTAGAGTTCGAAATATTACAATTTGCCTATGTCAATACATAAAGCCATTTAAATATGAGTTTTAATAAACCTATTCCTTAAATCCAATAGTATATGGGCATCTATTATATTAGTTGATTTAAATATTCCAGACACATCCATTGCTGAACTCTCTGTAAATACAAACAGTTGCCGTAGAATGACTGTGATTCAGCCAGTCAGTTCAGCAGTTTTCAGTGCTGCTAGAGCCGTGTCCAGCTGTAAATGCTGTTAATGTGAAGTGGAAACATCTACAAGAAATAACAACATAGTTGTTGATAGGTGCCTCAAACTCATGGAGCAGAGCTGCTGAGTGGTGTGGAACACGTGGCATATTAACATGGTCTTACCTGCTTTCAACACTCACTACAGTTTCCTGACTACTTCTGGAAGCAATCTCATCACAAGACTAATTAACCTCTAATTTGACTAATTAACCTCTAATTGTCCTAAAACCCATGCTTTAAACAGGACTCCATTCTCAAATATGAAACCCAGTGATGATAGTGTAAATTGGGACACTTCTTGCCATTGAGATGACTGGGAAAGATGTACTAATTTAACCTGAATTCCCCCTGTATGAGAGAAGAGAATGAGGTTTTTTTAAAGTGAATCTTTTAGCTGATGTAAATCTACTTTTCTGTGTCTTGCTTCTCTCAAGAACTGAAGCCATAAATGGAGCCACAGTTGGTTTTATTCTTCTTGTTCAGTTGTTGGTGTAGTTAAGCGTGGAGCACATCTACACCTGTGTTAAGAGACCTGTGTCTCTGACCTGAAATATCACCCCTGAATGAACAGCCTGTGTAAATATTAGAGGAGGATTATGATAATCTTTCCTGAGGAAAGTCAGCAGTCTCACAAGATTTGTCTGTTTGGGGTATGTGGTGTGAAAAGTGGAAACAAACCCCAAAAGGATTGTGGGTAAGGGACTGGACAGAGGCATAAGAGGCTGATTCATCAGTCCCTTCGACGCTCTTAATTCTGGCTGATCCTCAGCACTGAGAGTCAAATCTGTCTGATGGAGTCCAGCAGGTGCGCTCTGATCTGCCAGCGGTTTGGAGACATTTTTGGAAGAGGAACATTTAAGTTTATACACTGCTGTTGAGTTCAGAACCTGTGTCAGCAGTGTTTCTATTAAGAGCAACGTTTGTAGCGCAAAGAAAACTGCTCAACGTGTAGAACGTAACCCTGTGAAGCCTGACATAAAATAATTGTCAGAAGAATTAGATTTTATTGAACCTTTAGACGGAATATTAAAGAAGTTTTATGATTTGTATCATATTTGATACATCAGGCTTTTATGTCTCATATTGCATGATATAGTAAGAATTTGGAGGAAAAAACAACTCAAATTTAATTCAGAGGCCCAAAACTGAGCAAAAATATGCAATTTGGAGCAGATGCACCAAATGGACAAAAAGTAAGATGAAATTCTGATTCTTGTAATGTAAATCAATGAGATTTTTATAACAGTATAGCAGATACTGACATAAAATCATATAAATATCAATATCTGCCAATAATATGTCTTAGTAAGATGATATTTAAATGCTTAGTTTTATGATCAAAGCTCTGTAGTTTTAAAACATATAATGCAACACAATGCAATGATGATTGAAAGATGAACACATAAACCTTCTTCTGATGATCATATTTGATGATCATGATTTTTCTAAAAAAATATGTATGGATAATCAAGTAAACTGAAGCTGCTTCAGTCCAGTAAGTGTTCATCTTGAAATATTACTAACAATATCAAAGTTATTCTGGCGTTTACTTAATACAAATCGTTAAAGATTTCACAGCAAAAAGACTTAGTTAAAAAGAGTCTAAATGATCAGTCAGACTGTAGTAGATTTTTCAGCATCGTGTTGATCATTTAGAAATTCAAGCATCAAATAGGATAGAGTAGGCTTCATAAGGTTAAGCTGATGACAGAGTTACACTAGCAGTGTCTCAGTGTATCTGTATGTTGTTCTGCAGCTGGTTGCGAGTCCATCCCTGAGCCGATAGTGGAGCAGGAGGAGGAAGCACCGCTGCAGCAGGACTCTGCTAAGTTCATTAAGAAGAAACAGCCATCCAAGAGAGTCAAGAGCAAGTCAGGTAAGACATACGACACCTCAAACCCTCACTGTGGCGCTGATTTAACCAGGCTGGTGCAGTGAATGTTGATCATGTGTGCTGCAAACGGATAGACATCACTAAAGAAGATCACTAAATCACCAAATCCAGTTTAATTAACAGAAAAGAAAGAAACATCATTCATGTCCTCTGGTAAGTTTAAAAAAAATCTCATTGGAATGTTGGAATGTGTGAAATTGGCAGTAATTATTGACTAGTTTGTGTGTAATTTTCTTTGAACTGTTCAAATTCCTGATGTGCTTTACTGGAGCTTATAATCCCATCAGAGTGTCGTAATGCAACTATTCTACATGTCTGACAGGAGATTAATGAATATTACAAAAGCTTTGTGGAATTTTCGTTTTACAGTGACTCTTTCATTCAAAAATGGCTTTCTGTTTGTAGTTGTCAACACATTGGAAAAACATGCCTTTGACTACATTATTGCAAAACTCCAAAAACATACCTGTGCTTACAATTCACTGCTGTTTCCAGCTGAAATGAACACTAGAGGCAGTCAAACACCAACAACTTGTATTCCTTTTCACACTAATTATGGTTATCAATTAATAATAAAGGCAGTAACACATATAGGCAATACAAATTCATTATAAACTCCTAATTTACTGCTTATTAATAGTTTTATTAAGATGGAGAATGGGAGCGTTCTCAGCGCTTTCAAAATAAAAGTTGCTTCTGACACATCGGCCAAACAGAAAATGGTTACACTTTATTCCGATAGTCCACTTTAGACATTCTACTAACTATAAGTAACTTAGCAATTGCATGTCAACTAACTCTCATTAGGTAGGGTTCGAGTTAGTAGAATAACTTGACATGTATCAAAGTGACATCAGCATAAAGATATAAAGATATTAAGCAGGCAGTCTACTAATACTCTAATGACTGCTGGTTAACATGCAGTTGCAAACCTACTTATAGTTATGTCTAAAGTGGACTATCGAAATAAAGAGTTACCCAGAAAAAATGACCGTCCGATGTGATAATTACAGCACACAGAGAAGTGTGTATATATGGGTATATTTTTGGAGTTTTGTAGTCAGAGGCACGTTTTTCCCCAATGAGTCTGAGTTGTTAATTTTAGCTATCACAGTTACAGTTACCTATTTCCCAGATATTTAACATGTCTAGGCCTAAGAGCTGATAACAGATTCTCAAGAGTGCACCTCAAATGTTGGAGAAACCCTGAAAGCTCATTGGTTAGTTGGTTGTTGTCTTTGTCTTTGAAGAGGCGGATCTGCTCAGACATGTACCTCAGTCGCCAGCTCACTGCTGTCATTAACTGAGTTATTAAACATGTACCATTCCCCCTAACAACATACAAATGTTTAGACAGAGGAAGCCGTTAAACAGGGACAGTGAGGAAGGAGATCTGATACAGTTGAAAGGATTCAAACATTGTCTCTGATGTCATCTGAAACAGAAGCCACTCTTTCATGTGTCTTTTATCTCTTCAAACACAAATCCAAAGTTCACGGCGTCTGTGTATCACACATCAGATCACCAGCTCGACTCTGGAGTCACACAATATATTTATAAGCATTGATTGATGGCTGTTAAACACCCTAAATTCAGATCCATGTAACTGTCGACCGCACTGGGCCCTCCTTCAGTATTTCTGAACTTATATGATTGCAGTAGCAGATAAAACGGTGTACCTCACTGTTTTATGCACAAACTTAGGTATTAATACAACACATTTTGTTTTCTTATACACTATGCATTTATTCCACGGTGGCCGCATGCATTTAAAAAAAAAAATTATATTTATATTAGTCTATCGGCTTGTTAAGTCGTGACATAAGGAATACTATTTCCAGGTCATTTCACTGGAGAATACCATCTCAGCACTTTTTATTCATCGTCCCAGACACCAGTATTTTAACAATTCATAAAAGATGAATCACTGTCTGGTGTTACTGTACATGTTTGGTCATTTTGAGTTGCTTTGTGTTTCCCTTGTGACCTAGTTATTCTGTGTTCTGATTAGTTCATTCACCCCACCTGTTGTCTTGTTTATTATCCCAGTGTTTAAATACCCTTTCCCTCTAGTCACCGCGGTAAACGTGTGTTCATTGATGTTTGGTTGCTTTCTACATGTTTCCTGTGAAGATCCCATCTAGGATTTCTGTGTTGAGATAAAGGTTAGGATCATGATTTTTCAGTAGTATAACATCTCATTGTGAGTGTATATCAGCAGTGTTTGTTGTTTGCTTTTGGGATCTGATAGACCGTTTGGACCCGGAGGCGGCAGCACGTGACGTCAGACTTAACAAACAGATTAAGCTTACGGCCTTGATGTAAGCTTCATGCATTGGGCAGTACCAGTTCAACGGTTCAGCTGAATCAGGCAAGCTTGTATTGTCTGTTCACAGCAGAAGCGACAAAATCAATTAAAAATAACAGCCAATCAGAAGAGCGTGTGGGCGGAGTCTCTCTGCAAGCTCAATGCACTCACAATCAAAAAGATAAATACAGAGAGATCAAACATGAGGTGCTCAAATGTGTCAATAAGAGCTACGCACGGAGCGCAAGTGCAATCCAGTGAGAGGCAGTAAAGAGTGAGGGAGAGCGTCACGACATCTCCATTAATTCATACAGTAATAATTTAATGTTTATATTTTTTAAAGCATTGAATTGCTATCGAATTGTGGTTCACTCAATTTTAAATTGATTATTGACCGAAACAAAGGAATCACAATTCAAAAATCCATGTTTCAAGATCGATGTATATGCATTGTCAGGATTTTTAATCGATGCATCGAGAAAATGAGTTTGTTGAGTTGGTTCAGGTGTAGGGTTTGAGGAAAGTGTCCCTCCTGAAGCAGAGACCCAGGTTTAATTGACGAGCGGCGCTCTTCCAGCCTTAATCAGTGAGCGTGACTGACCAACAGAGGATGGCGAGAGTTTAGCAAACACATCCCTGACCAATGTTGAGTTGTTTCGAGTTGATAAGTGGAAAAAAAAAGGCAGAAACTACTCAGTGTATATGAGAGTTTATAATGAGAGCCTGTAAAAAATGACCTTTAAATGCTGATGTGTGTCATGATTAAGGCTTTATTGGCTCTGTGTTTAGCATTCATCATGTGGTTTCCATTATATTGCTGGTGTTCGATCAGATAGAGCTGAGACTGGTAGATAGCAGAGATGAGAGGGAAACTGATGCCCATATATGAGCTCCCACTAAACAGGCCTCATTAATCTCTCATCATGTCCATGTTCTCAGAGCAAACACTAAATCATGTGAAGCTCGCAAGAGGCGAGACGAGACTGTTTGAAATTATAATGTTGCACACATACTCTAACAAGCATGAAAAATACAAGACACAAATATTTTAACGGTCTAGTTCTGTTTTGGTTTCGTTTTTCCATATTCCTCTTCAAGTTGTTGTTGCTAGTTTGTTTCCATGGTTTCTAGAATGGTGTCATTGGTTGTCGTAGCGACTCATTGTTTGATTGATTTGATCCACCTGATCCTGGTTTTGTTCAGTGAGTTTGCTCTGCATATATTTTCCTCAGTTCTTTGTCTGGTGTTGTTTGTGTTAACCCACACTGTTATGAGTGTTTACCCTCATTGTATCTTTGTTTTGTTTAGTATATTAAAGTTAATAGTGCTGTAAATTAGATCCTGTGTGTCTCGCCTCGTGATGAATATAAGTATCACCAGCATAACGGTGGCCCTTAATGACCCTTAAAATGCAGTCTAGGTAGGCAGCCTACTAGATTTTGGATTAAAGCTACTCTCTTTTTCTCTATATCTTGAACAGGTGTTATGCAAACTCCAGCTCAATCAGATTTTTGAGACAAAAAAGCATTTGATAATTAAATTCCACAATTTCCATATTCCAGGAACAAAATTAATAGTGGTCATCCATGAAGGCATTTAGCGACAACTAACTAATATGCCATTTAGCCTCTGTGATTTATGCAGTTTTTGTTTGCAGGTTTTTTGGGGAATCCATCCAAAATTTTTCAAAATATTAATTTGTCAACACAACATAAAAGATTTTAGCATTTAATGAGATACATAATATATACCTGTTTAAATATCAGCTTTTTTTGCCAATCGGCCAAACTCAGTGCGTTCTAATTTTGTCAGTGTTGCAGGTGCTTGGTTTGCTTGGTTCATTGTAAAAAAAAAAAAAAAAAAAAAAAAATTTATATTTTATCAGAATTTAAACCCAGCCCCTATGCATATTATAAAATCACACCACTAGACTATCATGACTCACAGTCTTAGATCTGTCGCTGTCGCCTGGCCCTGGTCCTTAATACTTCCTCATTCATAGATTTACCCAAGTGCAAAGCCCTCCACATGCTCAGACATTACTGCAGTAAAATAAGCTCACTGAGAAGGTCGGCTTCAGATGAGGTTGAGCGTTTGGCCTTCAACAAAAGTGGCTTTTGTGTCGTTTTTAACAAGATACCTTTAAGTTTGTTAAAAGGAAGCAATGAACAGTAAAATATACTTTTCCAGAGCCCAGCTGTGCAGCGGGCTGTAAACCGCACTGCATGTGTTATCAGAGCATCAATGACTAACGTATGTTCCTCATCACAGACCCCAGCGGCTCACTGAAACGCTCTGCTCAGGCTGTGTACAGTCTGTGTGCTTTTTTTTTTTTCTTTTCGCAAGTGGCTGAAATTTTGATAATGTGTGTTTGAGTTATGATTTTGCTTAGGCCATTTGGTAATTCCCCAGTTTAATCAGATAGTCAGTAGTTTTCCAGAAGAGAAGTATCTTAAAAAACCTAAAACAAATATCTTCTTTCTCTCTTTACCCAGTGTGCACTAAAAAACACCAGCCTGCGCGGACACATGTAGTTAGTTCCCTCCAATTACGCTGTAAAAACTGGGATATGTTCCATCCTAAATATTGAGGGATGGAAATGAGATACATTTCCAGGTAGCTCTCGCTAAAAGAGACAAGAAACTGCAAAGCAAAAACGTGTTGATGGCAAAGCTGTCGACAGATGTGTTTAATTGCATTAATTAATTAGATCTGCCTCATGGCAGCAGCGCAGCAGGGAAAGTCTAAGCAGATTACACAAGCCGATCTGTGTGGAGTTTGTTGGCAGGATAGCGGTGTGGTTCCAGTGGCGGGCGGGCAGCCATCGCTGCGGACAGAGAGCTCAGCAAGAAACCGCCCGCAAACACTCGCACATTCCACGGCTCCCGCAAGCTCTGAAGAGACAATCTGCTCCAAATCACTGTCCACTCCCGACTACAAGTAATCCGGAATCCCTAAAAATTAAATGTTGGAGGCAATAGACTAATTCCAGAAATTATCAAAACACTTCAATTTATTTTTAGATTTAAATGTTTTTGAAGGGAAACCCATTCTCCCAAAAATCTCATTTATCGGCAGAAGTTAGGAATCCCTTTTCTCATGTTAGCACAGCCACATCAACGGGCAACATGAGTCTCATCACACACTGAAGATATGAAGATCTGGTCAATGCAACAGTCCAACAGACACATTAATATATATTACATTTTAAGACAATATAACACCTGTATTGTTATTATTTATTTAAGTAAAGTCAAGTCACCTTTATTTATATAGCGCTTTTTACAATGCAGATTGTGTCTAAGCAGCTTTACAGTGATAACTGGTATATAGTTTTGGCTGCACAGCAGCTCTTAAAGAAAATAATGTTAGAGACCATTAAAAGATAGTTCCCCCAAAAACTAAAATTTTGTTATCTTTTAATCAAAAGCCAGACAACATTCATTCATCTTCAGAACAAAAAAAAAAATGTAATTAAGTTTTTCAATTAAAATTAAGTTTGGTCTTCCGTAGAGACACGATTATTTAATATGATGAACAGATTTAATTTAGGCTTTTATTAACATTGATCAACACACATATATAGAGAACATCAATGCATGGTAAATGGAAGCTCAAACAGGAATTGCTTGACATGCAAGAACTAATGAGGTTCTAGACTTCCAATGGATTGACAAAAATAGTGAGGTAATATTTAAAAAAATATATTCATTTGTGTTCCAAAGATGAACAAAAGTCTTAATAGTTTCAGTCAAAGATTAAATGCATACCACATTTGAAGATGCACTGGTTTAGATAGTGGGTTGTCCACCATATGAATTGAGCGGTTTAGTCCAAATTGTCTGGAGAGAATCGATCGCTTTATATCAGGGCTTCAGTTAGCTTCATTTGAGGGCCAGGGTCTTATTGGTAAGGATTATTTTATTTATAGTTATTGCAGGCTTAAAGGATTAGTTCACTTTCAAATGAAAATTAGCCCAAGCTTTACTCACCCTCAAGCCATCCTGGGTGTATATGACTTTCTTCTTTCTGATGAACATAGTAGCAGAAATATTAATAAATATCATCATGCATCTGAGCTTTATAATGGCAGTGAACAGGGTTCACTAGTATGAGCTGAAGAAAGTGTCTCCATCCACATCCATCTATCATAAACGTACTCCACACGGCTCCGGGGGGTTAATGAAGACCTTCTGAAGTGAAGCGATGTGTTTGTTTCTCCTGTTTTCCTCATCAGTCTTGTTGGGAATGTTGAGGCTGTTTCATCCGATTGAAAACTAGTTTAATCATCGAGTGATTTGTGTTTTTTTTTTTTTACCGAGAGGTGTGTGTCGAATTGACACGCTTCTCTCTGGATGTCGCAACACTGTTTAATAATGGTATCCGGGACCGGGAATAAACGCAGCTCCATTAACCTTTCGTTCCGTTATCCACTGGGCCGTGCTGCGTAGTTCAAAGTAAAAAAACTGAAACACATGAAAACTGAGCTATTTGTTGTTACTGACTGAGAAATCACTTCAGATGAATCAGTGACAGAGCGGTCTGAACAAATCCAAATAGTTTCAGATCGTTATGCAAGTGCGTTTGGCCAGTTCACGGAAAGGAAAGAATCGAGACAAAAGAATGATTAATTCTCTAATGATTGGTATCACTGGTTCAGTCAACAGAAATACGGGACACATATAATAACTGCTGAAATATTTGCACAGGGAAAGTTTCTCAGGTCAGTTGGAAGTACATGCATGGTACGAACAGTGCGTATATAGCCGTACAGCTGCAGACACCGCTGCGGCCACGTATCTAACCAAATTTAGCTGCACCGCCAGGAAAAGAGGAGGAGGGAGGTTGGGGTGCCCTTGGGCCGGATGCAGATGATTGGCGGGCGGATTTGGCCCATGGGCCGCCAGTAGAATATAAGCAGGGCTTTATATGATGAACAGATTGAGTTTAGGCTTTTATTCACATATAAACATTCACCAGTGCACAGATCAAATATGGTAAATGGAAGCTCAAACATGAGAACCAATGAGGTTTGTTCCTGCGTGTTTATATGTGAATAAAAGCCTAAATTAAATCTGTTCATCATATAAAGTGATCGTGTCTCTTCAGAAAATTTGGACTAAACCACTCAATTCAAATGGATTAATTTTACAATGTATTTATGAACTTTTTGAAGCGTCAAAGTTGTAGTTGCGTAGGATGTCAATGGAGGGACAGGAAGCTCTCTGATTTCATTAAAATTATTTTCATTTGTTTTCCGAAGATGAATGGAAGTCTCACGGGTTTGGAACGACATGACGGTGAGTAAATGATGACAGAATTTTCATTTTGGGGTGAACTAACCCCTTTAAATATGCCAGGTTATTATGCACAGGCAACTATAAGTAAGCCTTTAGTTTAGTAGGTTTAAACATCTAAACAAGTACACATTGAATCTTTGAATTCAGAATGAAGCTCTGGTTGTATCCGGTGCTCGCCCATGAGTCTCTTCTCTTGCTTTGTCTGTTAAATCCACTAGCTGCTCAGTTCTGCTGAGCACTGGATAAACTGGCGTGTGAGTCAGCACTTCTGATTAACCCCGCTCACCCTTCTCTCGCCTCCGAGACCTGATTAATCATGACATTTGACACATCTTATGGAATTGTGCGATGTTTGTTTACTCCATGCGGATATGGATGTGCTCCATATGCATTCGATTGGATGATTTTATAAATTGCAGCTCTGACATCATTTTTTGCCTCTTTTTTCAGACAGTCAGAAGCAAAACATTTTGTAGTAAACACTGCAGTTTTCCCACTTGATAAAATTAGAAGTACTTGGCACCATAAAAATTATGATTATGGGGCAGATTATCAATTAATAAAGACTTGTTTTCCTGCAGGTCATTGCACAATACTATGTTTAGATCTCAGAATACTTTACCATACTGTGTGATTTGTAAACGAATACATTTTAATGTTCACATCACATAATCAGCTCCATATGTGTGGCTTTTCTGAGAATGAACTTGCTCAGTCGCTCACCTGATACAGCAGCGCACTCGTGATGTGAAGCACTCGGGTACGAGTCCAATCAAACGTGAGTTATGATAAATAGATTTAAGACTTCTAGAAACAAGTGAAAATGGCATGGTTGCTTCAGCAAAGGCGTTATTATCTTGCGTTTGCTTTTGTTAACACTGTCGGTTTGGTTTAGTGTAGATGGTACGTTATTTTCAAACATGATAGAGCATAAACCTTTCAGCAGCAGTCACCAGACGTGCAGCGATACGTACAACAACTAACATAATAAAACATTGCTAGATTGATGTTTTGGATGCCACTAACTGGACATGTCATTTTGAAAGTGCTGTGAAACATTATATCATTGCAGAAATGTCACCACAGGCATGTTTGCTGGGTGAGTTTTACATGGACAATCATCAATCTGCTGTCGCCCTCTTCATAAATGTGCTGTGAGAAACGGCATTATTTTGATGAAGTGGTGGTGTGTTGAGTATTTCGGGCTGTGTTTAGGGTTGTATGAGGGCAGGACTCATGGTGATACTTCATGAAGCCTTGACGGGAACGCTGATCCAGGTTGAGCTTCCAGCCTCTATTTTTAACCTCAGCTGTTGTAATTAACCTCACCTATTAACTTCAAACTATAAACTTGCTCTCTGATCAGCCACAGAAGGGCATCGTGCTGAAAGAATGACCTCACTGCTTTGCTGCGACATGCATCCGCCTCCAACAGTTGCTCCGGCCCTAATCCTGCTCTGATTGTACCTTCCAAGGATTAGAAAGCATTTTAATTTAGCCAATCAGTTCATCTTAAATCAACAAGGCTCTAAGTCCAGTCTGCCGTGTCAAACACAAACAGCCACATGCCCTTGACCTCAAGCACACAAGCATTTACCCTCGCTGTGCAGTCACAGGATGCAGTCACGAAGCGTAAAGTGCCTTGTTGGCTTTTATTTAAGTAAATTATATTAGCTGTCAGTTTTTTTATTCTCAGAAGAAAAACGATTGTACTTCTTCAGTCATACCTCACTCCCTTTCTACTGTATTTCCTGGTGTTTTTCTCACTTCCAGCTGTGAAAGAGCATTTCTATCCATGTTAGTGCTGTCTGACAGTTTGAAAGAGTGTGATTTCATCTCGGCTGGTTACATTTCATGGCTGAGGAGAGTGTAAACTCCCAACTGTAATGAAGTGTGCATAATTTACAGCCTGAGCAAACCACTTTCATTTGCATATCTTTGAATTTCTTATAATTTAAGCATGTTCTTTGTTCAGATCAGTGCACAGACAAATACCATAAATCCTCGTCAAGTTTACAAGCTCTAAAGATAAAGCCAGGAATTAGAAAAAGTTTTTACACTTTGTCTCCCAGTTCAATTAATTTCTTATTCTGTTCATTCCAGATAAACTGAAGTATACTGATGTTCCAAATAAAATAAAATTATAAAATAATTAATAACTACATTAATAAATTAGTTAAATGAGACAGGGGCAAGCTTGCTGTATGTAGCTGTTCTCGGTTCTTACTCTTTCCAACAATCTTATTAATAGTTTTCATATTATTATCCATTTATCAATAATTAATTGCTTAGACCAAAGAGTTTACATTCATTTGACTAAATGGTGCACATATTACAGAAATATTTTATTATTTTTGTTGCCAAACATTACCATCTCCATATGGAGTAAACTTTAATTAAATACTAAACCATATCACTTAAATGAGAGATTTATTTATTTATTCTTTAAATCCAAAGTTTCTTTAAGCACTTTGATTTTTAGGATTCTAATACAGTAGCTCAAATATAGTTTAGTGACAGGACATATACCAAACATGGTGAATTTATATATTACTTTGTTATATTAAATGAAAACTGTCGTATATTCTCTAGAATTAATTTATCTTAAAGGGTTAGTTCACCCAAAATTAAAATAAATCATTAACTTATCCTCATATTGATTCAAATCCATGTGACTTTTTTCTTTTGGAGATGTTTAGCAGAATGTTCACAATTTTGTTTGTTTGTTTGTTTGTTGTTGTTTTTTTCATTCAATGATAATGAACGGGAACAGACACTGCTGAGTTCCAAATGAACAAAAACGCAATAGAAATACCAGACAAATATCATAAAGCACCATAAAGGATCCCAGATGAGCTTTGTGCAACAAACAGACCCACTATTCAAAAAAAAAAAAACAAATCTCAAATTAATTACGCTTGACAGTACACCGAATTGTTTTAGATTGTACAAAACCGTACAGATTCATAATCTCAAAAGAACTTCTGATAATATATTCCATTTGATTCGCAAGCCGCTACAAAGAAGGAGACATCACTTTGGATGAGGATCAAAAAGGAATAACATTTATTAAAGTAAGAATAAAATTAGGAAAAAGACTAAATGAAAACAAAACAAACAACTGAAAGGAGAACGAGCACGACACGAGGAGGGGAGAGCGAGCGCCATCACACTGAAGGGACCTGCTTAAATTTGCCGGCATCAGCTCCAACACAGGTGTAAATCACCCTGACACCATCCTGCAAAACAACAAAAGGAAAAAAACAAGCAACCAACAAATATGACCCATACTGGGTTCATAACACATGCAATACAGTCAGATAATCACACAATATATGTGTGTCAGGAGCAGGGGCGTCCAAACCTGCTGCTGGAGACCACCGTCCTGCGACCCTAAATAAACACCTGAACCAGCTAGTCAAGGATTAGTAGAAATGTTCAGGTGAGTGTGTTCCGGCCGGTTGGAGCTGAACTCTACAGGACATTGGCCCTCTAGAACCAGGATTGGTCAAGACTGCCAAGATGTTGCCTCAGGTTTGACACACAAGAACCAACAACAACAAACTTGATGCGATACATCTTTACGCACCATCTCTGAACCTTTTGAGCAAATTATGACTTAAACAACATGTGGTTGAGAAATGACAACAGAATATTCATTGTCAGATCTGTTCCTTTATTTTTGTTATTCAGTCTGGAGCCTGTAAAACAGATGGTGAGAAGTGCCAGGACACGGATGTGCCTTGTCTCATTTTCAGAGCTGGCCAGGATAATGAGAGTGGATTTTCCCAGGATTCTGTGCTGGAATGTTTCATTAGTGTGCTGTGATCTGCTCCATAGGTTCTCAGGACACTACAACAATGTTTAGAATAAATTATTTCCCCGTGTATGCCTACAGAAAGACAGTGATTTATTCATATCCTGCTCTTGGTTGCTAGCAGTAACATGGGCTCAAAGTAAAACATCAAGATCTCCTGTGAGATCTCATACCTGTGGCCGGCCTCCCTCAGAGCGCATTGAAGCTGAAGATCCTGTAGTCTCTCTCAGCCACTGCATAAGAAGTAAGAGCTCATGTGTCTGGGTGGATGCACACATCATGACTTGCACAATGTAGATTGTGGTTTTCAGCGCTCACCCCAGTTTCACAAAAAAATCCGGCCTCAAAATAGAGCTTTGTCACACACACAAAACCAACAGGAAAAAATTAGGTTTTGTGGAGATGTTGTGAATATGAGGGTACAACATTGATTAGTAGCTCAAGTAGAGCACAGAAATTCTGCTACATGAGCGAAGAGAGTCAATGTTCATGTCGAGTTCACAGGAAGACAGTCTCACACTCGCTTTCTCCTTGTGTCGATTTTTCTTCTTCTACGCTACACTGAGCTGAGCTGTTTGTCTTCCCAGCGTTAATGTAGCTCATCTCCATCTGTTTGTGTGACAGGAAGTCCAGAATTTCACAAACACAGATCCAGACTGCTGTGAGGCTCTATAGGCAGCCACTACTATGATTTATTTCGGTTCCAATACAAACAGCCTCGCTGTTAAAAAAAATAAAGCCTTCTAGTCTTCTAAGTGATCTCTGATCGCTGTCCTTCACTCACTGTGTAGCTCTGGTCGTAACCCTAGTGAGATGCCTACCTAGACAGCACTTTAAGGCATCGTAAGTGCACTATGTATGCTGATGCTGTTCCAAAGAGTATGTAAGAGTATTATGTTTCCATCTGACATGCTTCTTTTGGCAGCATCGCATGTATCCTTCAAAGATAAGTTAATCGCAGAATACTGTTAAATTGTTCATCCATTTGCATGAATAAATATTGTTCAGTCTAATAAAAAGTGCAACATTCCACCTGATTTTTCTGTTATACTCTGTACTTTTAATTGGATAATTATGATTTTTCAAGTACATAATGACTTAAAAAACAACTATGAATTGAATAACCGATGTAGTTTTATTTTTTGTAGTGCATGTCCCTTGTGGAGTCACCCATTTAATTTAGGAAGCATATCTAAAAACTCGTCACCTTTTGGCGGAATTCGCAGTTCGGACATTAAAAAAGGTCATACACGTGATTCCTGCAAATCTCCATGGCATTTTCTTTTACCCCCCAAATAATGCCTGATAAAACAGCTTTTATAAGTGCAGCGCTGCTTTGTGTCCAGGGTAACCGCTGTATTTCTGCTTTTCCATAAGCGGCACCTACTGTCAGTTATACTGTCAGTTAGGCAAGTTATATATATATATATATATATATATATATATATATATATATATATATATATATATATATATAATCATTTATCAAGCTGAAATGTGAGTTTTGTCGGTTTATAAAACATTTTATTTTTGTCAAAACATGTATTATTTGAACTGTAAACTTGTTTATATCATAGTCTTTAGTCATTTTATAGTTTAGATGTTAGACACTGGTGTTGTTTCAAAGTTCTATTCTAATATCAGAATTTTCTGAAACGATTTCAACTGCTGATTCCAAGTAAGATGTGTTCCTGTGTAGATGTGAAGAACAGCAATTCAGCTCTTTTAGGTTTGGAGCAGAACTTCCTGACAACTTTTACCAAGGGGTATTTGCAATTTAACTTCCCTAAACAATGCTTCCTCCTTAACAACAGTGGTTTAGCCTGTCTCCCATTTTCTCTTGCGATCTCTGTACCTCTCTGCAGTTAGTGTGGCCATTCATCTACGTTTTGGCAGTGGATATGTGTTTTCCACTGTACTTGGCTCTACTGAAGTGAGTTTGTATATGTACATGTGTTTTTTGTGTTGTGGAGATAATGCTCTATGAATGCAAGCATTGTTCTGGATCAGTCATACTGCTGCTTACTCAAACGCTCCAGCCTTTTTACAGGAGCCAAAGCATTAACCCGCTGTAAATCCACATGTTTTCTTCCCTTCATCCTCTCATTTATACTGTAATTAGTGCTTGTCCCCTGGACAATGCTCTCTTCTCTCTGAAATATGTCTGTCATCATCCTGTCTTCATTCTCTCCAGTCTGTACTCTCGTTTCATCTCTGCCTTACTACGAAGACTAAACAGGAATATTTCTCTCTGATAAATGGCCATGTCTTCAAATCCTCACCAATTCCACCCAAGCAGGTCTAGAATATCTGGAGAGAGTTATTTATTTATTAGCATTCCTATTCATCTCAATGGCAGTTGCTCAGCTGGCACAGGACTAAAGGTGCACTCACATTTACTGTTGCTCTGCAAAATTTCGCAAACGAAATCCATTCATTCCAATAAAAATCCATGCGATAAGTAGTTTCGTGTGAGGGTGAAAAAGTTCCCTAGGCGGATTTCACTCAAGTTGGTCTTGTGAATTTGCCGCAGTGACCAACAGAAAGCTGCTTTGAAAGTGACTTTGGTGTGAGCTGTGCTTTATACATCACTACGCTGTTGAAAATAGATAATGGACCGTTTTTGCCAGCAAAATTTCGCTGCCATTTTGCTAAAGCGACTGCACCTTACACCGTGTCCTAACCAGACGCAATGTGATAAGATTCTAGCGACAAGCAATTTGTCTGATGTAGACAGACGCGACACGACCAAATCAATCTAAAATCGCAGCCAATCAGAAGAGCATGTGGGTGGAGTCTGTCTGCAGGTGCACTGCACGCGCAACTAAATCACAAACCACAGCCAATCAGAAGAGCGTGTGGGTGGAGTCTCTCTGCAGGCGCACTGCACTCTCAACTAAATCAATCAAAAATCACAGCCAGTATGTGGGCGGAGTCTTGTGTTAACCTGCAAGTGCAACCCCTGCATGTTACTATTTCTGCACATATTTTACATGTACATTAA
This sequence comes from Hypophthalmichthys nobilis, assembly GCA_037950665.1. Classification (NCBI taxonomy): domain Eukaryota; kingdom Metazoa; phylum Chordata; class Actinopteri; order Cypriniformes; family Xenocyprididae; genus Hypophthalmichthys; species Hypophthalmichthys nobilis. The sequence goes on along the minus strand of CM075481.1, from coordinate 34,554,989 downwards.
TATAAGCAGCTTTTGGTGCAGGCCCATGTCTGTTCGCTAGTAATGTGGTTCATTTGGTTGATGTGAAGGCATTCTTCTTAACTCGTGTACACACCAGCGAACCGCACCAGACCAAGTCCACTTGAAGAGGTGGTCTGTATGGATCTTGTGGACAACTCCAGGATGGTTTGCTGTCGGTGTAAATGCAAACTGTCTTAACTTGTTGAAGTGAATTACTTATTGACATATCACATCATTAGCATGTCTGCGTACTCCTTGCCACAATTTTGAGGGCTGTTTATAATGCGTTTCTCATAGCTGCTTGTCTCTGAATAAATTTCATACAGAGAATAATTCACATTGTTTGCATCTCTTGTGATATATCGGCAAGAGACAATGGCAAGTACCATTCTTGGTGTGTATAAAGATTTGGAGATAAATCCTACATGTCAAAAATATGAATATGGATGTTTGAGTCGTTACCTAGTGACAGTGGTAAACAGTGGAGATGCTGGGGGGAGTTGTCTCTGGCCCCGTGTGTTAATACATTTCTGAATGTGACGGAAGAGCATTAACGGCATGCAAATGTTGGTGTCGGTCCGAACAGATGCGTTAACAGCCATTCATTATTCATTCAAGTTAAAATGTTTATAGAAAACAAAATTGTACTGAAAATTCATCTTGGTGTGTACAAGCCATGCTAACTTTAACCCCCGGTGACACCAATGCTGCATTCAAATTCTCACTTCATAATCACAACCAGACGAAACACAGTATGTGGACTTTTTACACATTTTATATGAATTGTAAAATTCTGTTAGAAGGACCTGAGAATACTACTATTGTATTGGCAGTTTAAAATATGATCAAATAAGCCTCATATATTTACTTCGAGAACACGTGTCAGGGAATGACTGCAGATTCCGTGTGGGCTGCTCATAGCTCCATAAATTCATCACCAGAGAACATTCAGCATTCTCTTTCCTTCTAAACTTCAGCAAATGTCCTTACATGCGCGCACACACACACACACACACACTCATGTCCTAACAATCCGCAGGCCCGCTGGCCACTGAAGCGCTCAAGCATTCCATCTCAGACATAGAGCATCCTTTGTTTCCATGTTAGTGAATAAATACATGTTAAATATTTACTTTACTCCAATGAGCAGTGCAATCTGATCGAGGTTTATGCCCCACACGTAACCTCAAATAGGCCTTGCTCAAATCAGCACATGCCAGTCCAGGCAAACTTTCACATACTCGTATTTCTTTTTCTTTTTTCCCCCCCTTCCTGGGATAGAGGAAGTCGAACATTCCTGTGTAATCCCAACAATCCTTTTTTTTCCCAGAGTTTATTTTGTACAACTTTCCCTTGAAGGTAATTATTATTATAGTTTTTTCATGTAACACAAAAACCCTACTTCTGTAACTGAGTAAACCTCCCCACACACCTCACTCTGTCTTCCTGTTTGATCAAGAATCTTTCGATCCTAGTTGTCTTTCTGGTGAAATGGAGTGGTGTTCTTGAGAGTGTGTTTATTGTATATGTCGGAGTGAAAATAGAGTGTGAGAAATACTGACCTTCTCACGCACACAGAGTGTTAAGCTTTGTCACCACTGACCTCTCTCGCATGTTATGTATAAACACAATGTCTCTCCCACAGATGCTAAGAAGCGAGAGTGTGTGTGTGTGTGTGTGTTCCTGTCTGCTCTCAGCAGGATTAACTCATATTTGCTACGTGTGGTTTTTGGAGGGCTTCTGAAAAGGCTAAGTAAACAGTGTATGATGAATGGTTTGGCTGTTTCCCCCTGTGCTGATGCACACAATCACCTCACTATCCCTCACTGGGTGTGGCCCACACAGCTGACCACAATGAGCTCTGTGCGCCAGACAACGGTCCCCATGAAACCCAATCCGGCTAAGGAAGCAACTCTTCCACCCCCCCAACCCAGACTCTAGAAATAACCGGAGAACTTTTCCTGAAATCAAATCTATTTCCTAGTGTTTGACCGAGCCAGAACTGTGCTGGATTAGTTCTCGCCAGAGAGAGCAATATTTAGCTGTGTGATGTGAGTTGTGTGGCATGTAGCTTTTAAAGACACCATGAAATCAAAATTGACAATTGGTATTTTTATGGAATATTGCAGTGTTTATTTGCACATCATTATTATTTTAATTCGTCTCGTAATCTTGAATCAGAACATCTTCTCCTCCCTCTTGCAGCATCTCTTCTCTTCTCTGATGATGAGGGCGGGGCAACCTGTCACTCACATGAGATCCACCAATAGCAAACCACAACCATCCACTCAATTCCCCACAGACAAAACCAAGCCTACATTTGTTCTTGTTCCAGAAGGCGTTTCACTCAGATATTCATCACAATAGGGATGAAAAGACCCTTATAACTTCTATTTCATGCCAAATTTGTCTGTTCTTCACACTCAAACCTCAAACAAACACATGTGTGTAATATTTCTTTGCAGCTTTTCACCACAGCACTTACTCTACAGTGCAAAAAAATATTATTGCAGTGTTTCCCATAAATTACCTAGACTAAACCCACAGTTTAACAATCTCATTTATTTTGGGGTGGGGTTAGGGGAGGATCTTCATGCTTAGTTTTTTCATACAATTGTATGTTTTTCTATGATTTACATCATATGAATTCATACAAATCAGCACCTCATAAAATTCCTGTGAGATCAGGTTGGTTTTGCAAAATCGCAGCAGCAATTTTAAATATGGAATCGCTACATGAGGGGAATTGACTGTAGTGCTTCATATTTCAGAATGAAGCACAACACTGTTCGTTTTCATGTGAGCAGCTCGTGATCCGGTGTCTTCAGCGTCTCAGAGCGGCTCAGTTCACTGTAAATGATGCAAACCTCATCTCTGCATGTGCTGTGAGAATTTGGGAACTCCTGCAAGTGAATAAATTAAGACTTAAGTATTAAATATTTGAATCGATATAATGTAAAATGATATATTTAAGTCATTTGTTAACAATGTTAAAACCTAGACCTAGATTCTATTGTACAGATACCTCAGTCCCCAAATCTTGCATATGTTACACACCTAGAATAAGACAATGTGGTGTGTTAGTAAATGTGTGTGTTCAAGATTTAGAAGAGCTGAATCCCAAGGCTTTGTTTGAATGTGTCAAAGAGTTGGAATAATTTGTGTAGAGTAAAGAGTAATTGATTAATCAGAAGTGACTGGTTGTGGTTGCTGGTTAGGGTGTAACGTTTGATAGATGAGTTTAAGTCACTGGCAGCAGTGTAGAACAGGAACAACAGGTCTTGAATTTAATTTCAGCAAGGACTGGTATTGGGTTGCCACTCGTCCCTTATAATTTCAATCATGCCGAATGATATGTCACGATTTGTCCTGTATTTTTCATACACATTGTTTAATAAATGCATTCTGTTTTTACAGTGGAGAGAAAAACATAATAGTGAATAAAACCAAATAGTTACAGAAATGCAGGCATTACTACACATCATGTCTTTAAAATCAAATCCACCAATGAAACACAAGAGGATGTCAAGATATAGGCCTGAATCGAGAAAAAGAATTATCAGTGGATCTGTTCTCTAATGCTGATGAGTATAAGGCAAAGTCCACATTTTGCCAAAAAGCTTTTTCAGTCGTTCATGGTGGACTGTCTGACCTGAAGCGGCGTTGGAGTATATATTCTCCAGTGGTGCTCTTTTACTGTGTCAGTGTCTCAACTTTCAAATTCTGTCAGTTTCATCTAAATTCAGTCAATAAATGTGTTTTGTTTCTTTAATGTGTGGTGACGGATCGCTGTAGTTTAACCGATCATCTCTTCCTCTCTACTACTAGTTACAGCACCAAATAAACATGAATGAACATCAGAAGGAATGTTGAAAGATACAGAAACTGAAATCAATCATGACTCAGTAATCACTCAATCACTAACCCTGGAGAACAATATGTCAAGGAAAGTCACATTTACCTCAGAAAAGCAATTCACTTACTGAATAGTTAGCTAAAAAAATAACTAGAGAGGAGCATTTTGATAAATATATGCACTAGATTACATATTTGTTACAATTTTACCTGTCTTCGTTATTTAATGTATGTTTAAACAAATCTATCATGAAAACAAGTTGATACAAAAACTGCCTTATGTGTAATTTTGTATATACATATAAGTCAGTTTTAATGTGGACATGTGGAGGAAAAAAAAAATTAATTGATCATTAAACTTTTTTCAGTTTCCATTTCAGTATTCAGCAAAATAAAAAACTTGCCAATATTTTCAGGCAATAGGCATTCTAGTTGTTGTTAAAGTCTAGTGTTAATTACGTGTTTTTGCCAGTTTTATTTCTGAATAAAATGTAGATGGAAAAGTGTGTTATGTTGCATGACCCTTGGGAGATATGGTTGTCTTCTGGTTTCCCCACTCTGCTTCCCGATACTTGTCCTTTTACTCTAGAGAGTGTCAAAGAGCCATGAGGTTGTCGAAACAGAAACCGGATGACAGACGGAGACTACAGGGCCGAGGCTATCAAGTGTTGAAGAGAGCGAATGCAACAGGATCTGCAGATATGTCAGATGAAGGCAGGTCAGGCAGGCATTAAAGAGGTGACGGACGGGCAGGTGTGAAGGCGTCCTCTTGAAGTGATGGATGCGAGGAAGTGGATGTAGCTAGTGAGAGCGGGAACAGAATGGAGAAGTTGGACACATGAGGGGAAGTGACTGAAATTATGTAGGAAGCTTCTTACATTCCTGGCATGTGAATGAGGACTTTTGGTGAAGTTTTCTGTACTGTCTGAATGTGAACATTTTATGTAAAATTGTATTAAAAAACTCTATAGTACAATCTTCAAAGGCAGAGATGGAAGTTCTTAGACCCAGGGAGTAATAAAGCAGATGTATGCAGAGGACAGTGAGGCAGGATAGTAGTGTCTTTAGGTATATTACATGGGACATGGTTTTGGCAAAGGTTCCAGAGACCACTACGGATTGAGACCTCCACAGGGGCATTTATGATGTTCACATTATCAGTGTTTTCCATTTACAGTCCAAGTAACAGTTTCAAAATGAACCAAAAAAATGTGTACATGTCTCATAATAACATCTCTGTCATTGTGTTTTGCACCATTGCTTTGACAAAGCATTTGTCAGTCGAACTAAAAACTTAATTGCAGTATGGCTTAGTGTGATTACATTGCCGCACTACATTCATTTACATGTGTGCAGCTCATGATTTGGTGTTTTCAGCACTTCAGAGTGACTCGGTTCACAGTATTCCACCAAAATAAAAAGCTTGAGGGTTAAAGGGTACCTATAATGCTCCTTTCACAAGATGTAATATAAGTCTCTGGTGTCTCCAGAATGTGTCTGTGAAGTTTCAGCTCAAAATCCCCCACAGATCATTTATTATAGCTTGTCAAATTTGCCCCTATTTGGGTGTGAGCAAAAACAAGCCGTTTTTGTGTGTGTCCCTTTAAATGCAAATGAGCCGCTGCTTCAGGCCCCCTTTCCAGAAGAGGGTGGAGCTTTAACAGCTCAACAACAACAAAGCTGGAGAATCTCACGCAGACAAAATGAGGATTGTCAGTAACGGTGTTCAGCCTTACATTGTTCAAACCGGAGTCGACACTGATGGAGAGACTCAGGAAGAAGTTACAACTTTTAGAATGAAACTGGATGTTTCTGAATGGTTAGTGGATAAATTTATGTAGTTGCTGTGGAGTTGATTCAACTCATCCACTAGCATGTGCCGTTAATCTTTTGAATTGACCCTCGTTTGTGAAGCAGTCCGGCGTGAAATGACGGCATGACAACAACACTCTACTACAACAACACTTCCTCTTCTCTAAAGCAGCCCAACATGGCCCCGCCCCCTTTGTTGTGTGTTCTCGGGGGCGGGGTTTATGCAAATTTTTGGGGTTAGTGATGTCACTAACCCGGGAAGAAGCTCGTTGTAGTCAATACCAGACGTTTGTTGTAGTCCTTAAACAGAGAATTCTGTAAAAGAAAATATCTCCCTTTGCATTGAACTTTGAGCGTCGTAACTTTGCAGATGTTGTTTATGATCAAACAGCAACATTACACACTAACTAAAGTTAAAAAAGTCAAATCATAATCAAGGACCCCTTTAAAGTACAGCTACTGTGCAAAGACTGTTCAATTATTATTCTGTTCTATTTGGTCACTGAAAAAGTTGGAGCTCTTAATTTTGCTCTGAAAGTACACCAGAATGAAGCATTTAACTTCAAAATGTGCATTTTCTTGCATGGCCCTGAACCCCCATAGATGGTGTGAGAAACACTGGGATATTAATTTTATTGAAGTTTGTTGTGTCTTGGCTGTATGTGGATTGGAAAACACTGTAATAGACTCACCATCAGCCTCTTTAATTTGTCCTTCTTTGGATTGCCACAAATAGACTTGTTTGTTTCACAAATGAGACTGCTGCTAATGCTGAGACTTTTGCAGAGATGTGTATGTGTACAGGGGAGTCTGAAACAGGTCTGTAGAAAGCAAGCAGACAATGAAGTGCTCACTGATTAACTGGTTGTGAAAACCAAATTATTATGCAGGTTCATTTAGTCAAAGTTCCAGTTCCGAAGCAGCTACACAAAGCATAAGGGTTTACAGACCCCGGTGAGCATTCTAATGGCAACAATGGGAAGTGGAAAAAAAAGACGTTTAAAGGAATATTCAGAGTTGAATACTTCAACTGTATGGACAGCATCTGTGGCCTGCTGTTTACAGATGGATGGCAGGACTTTTCTCTCCATTCTCTCTCTTCCTCTCTCTCTCTCCATGTTTTGAACTTTGCTGTTTTGAGATAATGTGCATTATTTATAAGTGTTTGTCTTCCATAAACTTCCAAATAAGCCTCACGACCCTTGGCTTATGTCCTCGTCTAACTTGCACACAAACTCACACATGCATTATCCACTCAGAGCCTGTGGAGAAGAGAGGAAGGATAAGTTACCTTCAAATATATGCTTTGCATATCTCCCATGACCAGTGTGTGTGTATATATTTGAGGAAGTATGAGCTCGAGGGATCCATCAATACATCTCAACTGTAATGGCTCTGAGTGTGAGTGTAGAAACACTTCCAGATGTGATCCAGATAAGCACAGGCTTTTATTCATGGCCGGAGGAGAGTTTGACCAGCCATCCTGAGCTCTGCTTATCGAAGTGATTTAAATTCAAGGAATCTGTTTAATACAGATCTTGTGCTCTATTGTCTGCTCAATCAGACACACGGATATATCCCGCGGCAGCTGAAGAGAAGCCATCCTGCTCTGGGCCACTGCCACAGTTGCTTTGAAACGTGTGGGTAATGCTTGTAGCAGTGATGAGAGTTTTGGGCCTTTTTACAAAGTCAAGCAACAGTTTTGAGGCCTAAATCGAATTCAGAATGTTAACAAAAACTATAATAGTTTATCAGTGATACAAAATTAACACTGATTGCACGACCTCTTGTGAGTTATTGGTTTAGTTTCGAGTTTAGCTATCAATGAGATTTTTTTTTTCTGTACATAATAGATATTATAGGTATTTTCACTCATCTCTCTTTGTGGTGTTCTTGATAAACTGCAGATGTCTTATTCAGATGCATATGCATGACTTTTTCAACCACACAACCCATGTGACTTGTCTAAACTTTTATAGTCTGTTCTGTTGATGTATTGTAGTGCCACACACCAGATTCCATATGATGAAAATAACTTTGAGAACATATGTTTTGTTTTGTTTTGTTTTCCCACTGATGTCTGCAAGCACTGCTGTGATGGGTGTGATCTGAAACACACTCACACTCAAATAACTAATGAATGAGGTGTGTGTGGTGGAAAAGAGGAGTTAATCTCCCTACAAAGGAAACTAGCTTATAATTCAAGCATGAATGCGGTCGATACGGCTGACTCTGGTAACCTCTGGATAAGGATGAGATAAAGACAGACAAACTAATATTAGCATAGATGCCATTCTTCTTACAATGCAACTAGTGCATTGGATGTTGTATGTGATGGTGTGTTATGTGTATGCTAGGTTAAAGATGTGTTTTCAGTCTAGATTTAAACTGACAGAGTGTGTCTTCCTCCCAAACAATTTTAGGAAGACTGTTCGAGAGTTTGCTAAATAGGAAAAGGATCTACCACCTGCAGTTTGGCCAGAACTGGCCAGAATTTTGAGACCGCAATAGACGTGAAGGACAGAACCGGGCTAATATGGTCATACTTCCTGGTTCTAGTAAGAACTCTAGCTGCTGCATTTTGGACCAGCTGGAGTTTGTTTATCAAGCGTGCAGGGCAACCACCCAGTAGGGCATTACAATAATCGAGCCTTGAGGTCATGTTATCTGCTATCTGTTAGCTATCTGAGCTATCTGTTCCGCATCTGAGAGGGCATGTCGTAATTTAGATATATCTTTAAGATGCGATTTTACAAATACTAGAAATATGGCTTTCAAATGAAAGATTGCTATCAAATAACACACCGAGTTTCTAACTGACGACAAAGATGAAACAGAGCAGCCATCAAGTGTTACAGAGTATTCTTGGTTATTACGTGTAGAGGTATTTTGGTCCAATAATTAAATTACTAGTCTTCCAGGGTTTTTTATATCAACTATGCATTCCGTTAGTTCCATCAGGCCACAAAGAAATATAGAGCTGAGTATCATCAGCGTAACAGTGAAAACTAAAGCGATGCCTCCTAATGATATCACCCACCACCCCCAAGGGTAGCATGTACAGAGTGAAAAGCAACGATCCTAGTACTGAACCTTGCGGTACTCCATATTGAACTTGTGATTGATGTGATACCTCTTTATTTACTGCTACAAACTAATAACGGTCAGATAAGTATGATTTGAACCATGCTAATGCAATTCCACTAATGCCAACATAATGTTCGAGTCTGTTCAAAAGAATGTTTTGGTCGATAGTGTCAAATGCAGCACTAATGCAACACTAATAGAGAGATACAACCACGATCTGATGATAAAATGAATGGAGTTGTTCCTCGGGGGATCTACAGCAAGTCGTCTGATGCAATACTGTAGTAGATGGTTGCATGATTATTATTTTCTCTCTGATAGTGTCAATCATGCAAATAAAGAAATTCATAGTCATTACTGTTGTGCTGTTTGGAAATGTCTAGCCACTGTATCAAATAAATACCTAGGGTTGTGTTTGTTTTCTTCTAAGAGAGTCGAAAAGTAAGCATGTCTTAAGCATGTCTATTTAAAGCCTTTCTGTATGCAGTAACACTGTTCTTCCATGTTATGCAAAATACCTCTAGTTTTTGTTTTCTTCCAGCTTTGCTCCATTTTATGGGCTGCTCTCTTGAGTGTGCTCGTTGTACCACGATATTGGTTGGTTTTCCTTAATCTTCTTTAAGCGCAAAGGAGCAACCATGTCTAAAGTTCTGGAAAAGAGAGAGTCGATAATTTCTGTTGCAACATAGTTCTTCTAAGCCAGATGTGTCAATTACAAGGCCCGCGGGCCAAACAAGGCCCGCCACAACTTTTAATCAGGCCTGCAAACAAGTTCTGGTAATGAATTTAATGTGGCCCGTGCACTGTTTAAAGCTGAAGTCCATAACTTTTGGCACTCTAGCAGAAAAACTGCATGTGTCTTGCGGAAGAACATTGTAGCCGGAGCTACTTCTCACTGTTTATGTCTATGAAGAGGTACTGTGCTACTCCGCAGTGGTACGACGAGAACCATGCTAAAATAGACAGAATATAAACACTTATTATAGGTGTATCGTACTGATTCAGGATAAGACAAAAACACAGTTTGGAAAATGGATTCATGATTTACTCATTATATAATATTTGTACATTTTGAAAATAAAAAAGATACAGCAGCTTTAAATAAACGTTTGTGACAATTACAACATTGAGGCGCAGGTGGTGCTGTGTCGCGCTTCACTCAACGCGCTAATTTTATCAGAGAATACGGCAATAGGCCCTTTTCACAATGATGTCGGTTAACTTCCGCCTATCCACAAAGCAGTGGATCTGTTGTTCCGTCTTACCTTCGCGCCGGCGACTTCTCGGGAAAATGCTTTAATAACTTTAAATGCGAACTGTTTATGTCAAGGATTTACACGATCGGGTTCTTTTGGTAACGTTATTTATTATTTCCTTTCTGTAACTGCCTTGGTTAGGGTTTCCGCGAGCAGAAACTTTAGCAATGTTGTGTCCTTGAATTGCTGTCAGAGTTTCATCACGACGATTTTGTCCACACAAATCTGTTAGCCTATTTGGAATATCACATATAATACTCCAAAGATTAATGGTGTGAAGATTTTAGATTATTTTACATCAGTTTAAACTGAACTGGTGCAATATATTAAGATTGTGTAATTTGTAAGAAGTGTATTGAAAATACAAAACGGAAGTATGTGTTCATTTAATGTTATTCCCTGGAGAAATAATTTGATTTCGTTCATTTAATGCTGCTATAACAATGAGTACTGTTGTAAATCCTCTGTATATTTTTGTATGCGACAGTCTTGTTCTGCAATAAAGAAATGAATGATGACGATGGTTTTTTTTTTTACTATGGTAAAAATGCCATGTACATGAGTCTGTTTTTACAACATTAACTTTGTCTTTATGTTGAAATAGTATTATATTAAACACAATTTTTATTATGTATGTCATATTTATCGAAATAAAACTGGAAAAATAGACTTTGATATTTAAAAAAAAATAAGCTTATGTTGATCTTCATTGTACATACAGGCACTGAAATAAGTAGGCTAGTTGAATGAAAAGTTTTTTTTTACTGCACGTAAATGTCGGAAACATGCGTTTATTTCACAGATACATATAAACAGCTTCATCTGTAATAAAGACAGCAAAGTTTGCAAGTTACTACGGGCAGCAGAAAGTGTATGGCTTCAGCACGTATTCAACTCCTCCTCCAACTTCAAGCAGCAAATCTCGCCGATCAGTAAGTTCGTTTGAGATCTGCCAAACACCTTGCCTTGAATTTACATGATATTAGACGACTACAGTCATCCTCTAACCACATTTGTGGCATATGTACAACTTTTGGGTGCACTTCATTCGAGCGGCTCTAGTATTCCACTATGCTGACGGAAGTGAGGATCCACTGCATCGAGTCCAAACGGAAGCTGTGTGACGTCATGTGAAAAGGGTCTATAGCTGTAAACAACGTAAATGCTATCTGACTTTAAATGTGGCTAGCACAATGGCTAAAAAGCCAAAAGTGCAGAATGTCTAAGAGTTTTAAAAAGCCTAATTTGCTTAGGTTTGGCATTAGCCCAGTGCATGAGTCCTTTCAAGTTCAATTTCAGATATTTGTTAACTATATACCATTTATCTAACCTACCATCTGTTAAATGTTATCAAACAGTTTTTCCTAAAATCCTTGAGCTGTTTAAGTACTGTTTTGTTTAACTGACAGATGGCATTATGCCAAGTGCATGTGTCCTCTCAAGTTAAAGTTGTCTTTTTAAAGTAAGAGCTACCAAAATAAGCCAAATAATACAATATGATGCCATTTGTTTTCTATATGCCATGTAGTATTTATACAGTCAAACCAAAAAATATTCAGACATTTTTGATATATTTGATATATTTTTACTAGTGTGTGCAGGACACTATAGTTCATTTATGTAAGTGAGGATCGCAAAATAAAGTAAACTGTGACATATTATACCCAAACATTCTTCATACAGTGGACTACCAGTAAAACTGATTAAAATTTGGAACCAAAAATTATTCAGACACTTTGACCTGACCATGTTTTGCTTAAGTGTTATCTGACATAATTAAGATCTTGTCATATTTTGTTACCATTTTTTTTTAACTATAGAGAATAAACTGTATTAAAGAATGAAATGTTCAAGGTGTCTGAATAAATTTTGGTTTGACTGTATCTATAATTTGTTGGCTATTTTGCTTAATCAAAATTATTTTCTGAAATTAAAATTGCTGTTTTTAAAGTACTGTTTTATGCAGTTATGGTGGTCAGAGACCTTATTTCTTGTTTTAATAAAGATTAAAAAAAGCCTGCTGTGACACAAATGTGTTCCAAATGTGTTCCAACTCAAAATTAAAATTAAAACCCAAACCTTGTTGTTTTGATAAATGTGGTTTAATGAATTGTGAGGGGGTTTTTATACAGTTATTAATACACTTATATTTCTTCAACAAATGAAAACATCCTCTAAATATATGTCCGGCCTCTGATTTTATTCACAACCCTCGGCATGGCCCTTGCTGAGTTTGGATTTGACACCCCTGTTCTAAGCTATCTGGTATGCTGAGGAGTTGAAACAATTCAAGAACATTATTTATAAAACAATTTTGTGTGGAAGAAGTGATAGTTCTACTATATTTGTAACAGTGGATTATACATGAGACTAAATAATGATCTGAGATGTCATCTAAAGAATTTCAACGGCATCAACACTGATTCCAACGTGTTGTCTAACTCCAACAGCGTTTAAAATTTCTGTAAATGCCAATCCCAATGCATCTTTTTCATTATCTACATGGATATTAAATTTACCAACAATTAAGGATTTATTGTTTAAACTAGATAACATTATATAAAGCACCATCCCTTTAAAAGAATTATATTTGAAACTAGAGCTCAGTTAAACTGAAGATATTGGTATAAATTACAGCCAGGGTGTGAACTACAGGAGAGCTAGGAGGAGCTCGGTTCCCCTTAATAAGACATGGGCTCCCCTGAAAATGTGATTTGTGAAATTTTGGGGGGTCTCAAAAAATATTGACAATGTGTTATTTTGACGTGCAATTTCAGTTTCGTGTAATGTGATCATCGTGGATTATTATGTGTAAAATTGCAAAAATATCATTCATTCATGCTTGACGGAGATTTAAACCTAATTCACTTCAATAAAGATGACTGTACATGCTATTCTTGTCACGAGCATCAAGTTGTGGGGGCGCTGCGGTGCAAATTCCACTCATGTTTAGTACACGTTAACTCAAAGATTCATAGAAAAAATATAAACATTGGAGTTGTGGTCGATTCTGTGTTAAGGTTATTCGCAGTTATGTGTTGTGGCTGGGTTGTTATAGGTCTGTGTGACTCTAGGCCTAATTGAACGGAGGAATTATGGTATTTTTCAGTAACCTGACGGGTAACTTTAACCGTTGTTCATGTGAACTCAAAGACAGCCTGATGCTTTGTTTATAGACTATTTGTGGGTGGCTGTTGTTTCACCTATCAATTTGTGTCGATAAAGTATAATAGGGTAAATCCTGTATAGTGATTTATCATATATAGTGCTTGCATAAAGCAAGTAGTGCATACACTTGTAGCTGTAATGTATTTTTGTAAGCCATTAGTCCTCTTTTGAGGCACGTGCAATTTACAATAAGTGCTTTTGAAGAAAGGGATCTAATATTCTGCAACCCAAGCTTTATCATTTGTTTATCTGTATTATATCTGTTTTTTTATGTGTTGCACATCAATAAAATGATTACCCTTAAATGGGTTTGGGAGTTTTTTGTATTTACTAATTTGGGGTACAGACACAGTCTCTATGTGATGATATCAAGGTGAAAGAGTCTCTATGTGTTGGGATTTATCTGACTTCTGCGACTTGAGACGGCTAGCAGACGGTTGGTTTAGCCAGTCTGTCTGACACCACTTCGACAGCCAGCCATTGAGTGACGACAGTCTGCTACGTATCTCCGGCAAACAGGAAGGGGGCCAGAACATTGTACAGTGTCTGACATCGTACTTGCGAGTTCACACACTTCTTTAACTTTCATTTTAGTGATTTCCGACTGGCAAAGTCAGGCAGTGCCGACGTGAATAAAAATCTTAAGAGTATTTACATAGAGTAGAGTACGTACATTTGACTTTGGTGGCTGGTGTCTCTATTTTCATGTTCCGTACAATAGAATCTAGGGCACTTTCAACAGGATTCTCAGTGGGGAAAACGTGTTTATTGTTTTAATCGGAACGGAACAGCTGTGTTTTGTGCCGTGACTATGTCTTCTCACAGTCACACAATAACATTTCAATGTAACAGAAGAACATGCAGCAGGCTTTCGAACTCAAAACGTGCAAAAACAGTATTAATTGAAATCAAGTTTCAAAAACGACTTATGTTTTGGTGTCACACTGCAAACACATCAGCACTGGACCACAATTACAGCAACACATCATCTACTACATATACAGATTGTTTCGTTTTTCATTGTTTTTCCATTTTTTTAAATAATTTCAGTGCGCTGTGCCACAAGCCCTACGCTTTTAAGCCGCCGTGTCAAGTTAAAATAATTTGGTTCATGAAGAACGTGCAAGAACGCGTCCTGAGTGGGTGATGTGGCTTTTCATGCATCTTTGGTATCTCTGAAAAGAGAAGACATATGTAGGTTTTAGACAGCATGCTCGACAGAGGTCGAAATAACACACCACAGACCCTGAGAAATCTGAGGATCAGACAGCAAGAGGACAGAACAGAAATAGTGCCCAGACTTCAGTCTCAGCAGAAAACACATGAGGAATAAAAAATAGTGTTTTTCTTTGTGTTGGTGGTTTGAGTTTTGGTTGTTGATGGACAGCTTATGTTGTTTGCTGATGGCAGAGCAGAGCTGAGTTCATATTCCTCTGGATTTCCAATGCATTCTCATTCTCTCTCCACCATCACACTGCCAGCCATAAACAGACGTATTTTGGAAATTCCTAGTACTCCACTTGTGACCCACTTATATTAAAATGAAGCCCCTCTCCTTATGTTTCCCTAACATACACCAACCCTCATCCCGCTAAAGCCCTGGAACACAACAATACTGGATCAGGATCATTCCAATATTGGGTTAGTTCACCAAAAAATGAACATTGTCTCATTTACTCTCCCTCATGTCATTCCAAACTGATAAGACTTTACATCTTTGAAGATATTTTTAATAAAATCTGAGAGGTTTCTGTCCCTCCATTGAAGCTCAACCTCAACCTGTTTGAGCTTCTGTCTATCAGATTTGATGTGAACTATGTATGTGTGTTGATCAATGTTTATATGTGAATAAAAGCCTAAATTAAGTCTCTTCAGAAGACTTGGACTAAACTTCTTGATTATATGGATTAGTTTTATTATCTGTTTATTAATTTTTTAAGCCTCAAATGACTTTCAGTGGAGGGACCGAAATCTCTCAGATTTTGTTAAAAAATGTCTTAATTTGTGTTTCAAAATAAGTCTTATGGGTTTGGAACAACATGAGGGAGAGTAAATGATGACAGAATTTATATTTTTGGGTGAACTAAGCCTTTAAAACAAAGTACAACGCCAACTCCGTATATTTTGTCTTTTGATATATCCCTCAACTGAGGTACATTGGTTTTTCTACTTTTGTTTTTGCACTTTTGTTTTTGCATATTTTTTTATGTTCAGATAAGCTGCAAATTATTTATCACACCAGTAAAGCACATTGAAACTGATAGACCGACCCAACCTACAGATGTACATCTATAGGGTGTGTGTGTGTGTGTGTGTGTGCTGTATATATAAAACTTCTTTACGGCGCTCAGGTTCTTTGGATCTTATTTATTTGTGCGAGCGCTCAGCTGTAGTGGGAAGGACTGTGTGTGGTGTGTGTTATGGAGAGACAGAGGCCGACCGCTCTAATTGCGTCTCTCAGATGTGGCTCAGCTGTACGTGGGCAGAGTGCAGACTTTGCAAGCAGTTCCAGACAGCAGACATACCAGTGTGTGTAAGAAGGATGTTTTGTGTAGGGCGTGGACAAGTGGAGAGAAAATATCCCTGCTGACCACGGGAATCCCACCCATATGATACCACACCCTCCGAGGCCGAGAGCTGAGCCTCTTTCTGTCTGCAGAGATGTTACGCTGTCGATAACCACCGTTACCGTTCAGTACAATACTGTTACATCATTAGATCATCAGGGAACTCGTTACAATAAGTATCAATTTGTTTCTAAATGTATTTGGTACCATACGTTAACCCTGTAAAGCCTGACACATGAAATAATTATATATATATATATATTTATTTATTTATTTTTTTTTTTAAAGTAAGATGAAATTCTGATGCTTGCTAAAATGCATACAAATATTAATATCTGCCAATAATGTCTTAGTATGATGACATTTAAATGCTAAGTTTTATGATCAAAGCTCTGTAGTTTTAAAACATACAATGCAATACAATAAAATGATGATTGAAGATGAACACATGAACCTTCCTCAAAAGATGATGATCATGTTTGATACTCGTGATTTTTCTAAATATGAATGTATGGATAATCAAGTAAACCTGCTTCAGTCCAGTATATGTTTATTTTCAGATATTACTAACAATATACAAAGTTACGCTTATATTATAAAAATCAGTAAAGATTTCTAACCCGATCTCACGGCAATTCATACGTATTTTATGAGGTGGCTAATTCGTACGAATTCGTACAAATGACCTGCCCCTAACCCCGCCCCTAAACCTTCCGACACGCAGAGCGGTTGCAGTTTGATGCTATTGAAACCTTTTTCACAAAGTCCACTGGCGTATTTACACTGTCCGCTAACTAGTCAAAACTTCTCCAATCCTCCATTACAGTGTCACTACACAAACTGATTTTAGCTATATCCCTAGGATTATTAATAAAATTTCAATCCTGCAAAAATCTAAAGGTGAAAAAGTGTACAGAATCTTTATGATGGTTATATTTGCTGATTGAATGAAACAGTTTTCTTATTTTAATGTAGTCTGAGATATCTGTGACACTAATTGTGACAAAATTTAGTAGTGTTGACAAAAGTAATATAAATTAACCTGTAAATAGTTCAAATCTTCAAATATCACCTTTACATAAAGTGTCAGATTCAGCTGGAGTTACAGCTTGTGACATCCATAAATCCAAAGAGCCACATATAGTGCAGCTGCTTACTTGTGCACTTCTAAGTATCGTTCACTAATTGTGCTTACGAATGTGTTAAGATTGTATATGTTCCTCAGATATGTGTATGTACAGCTGGCTGATTAAAGGTCTGTAACCTGTAGAAATGATGTTTATTGTGTTTGAGCTGGTTTTGAGGATCTTTACAGAGTCGTGTGTGTGTGTGTGTGTGTGTGCTGAGAGTGATGAAAGGCTGTGCGCGAAGTCCTTAAATGCAGATGGTTTGGCCGTGGTTTATGCAAAATACTAATCTCAGGCTCAATACTCGAAATTCATTAATATTACAACCAGATTAAGAACAGATTCATATGCTTACACACACGTTTTAAATTAGGCACCATTTCTTTTTCGTGAGAAGTTCTTCTGTGCATGTAAGTAATTCACTAATAATTCACACATTTATTCACGAATGAGACCAAGTATATTTGTCACTATCCTATCTTTCGAGTACTGCAATGCATTTAATTTTTAATTATTTTAATTTTAGGAAAGATGTGGGGACATAGTAATGGATTTTATGTTGTCTTGTCCTGTTCAAGCGAAATGGAGAGCTTTAATAAGATGTACTATGGTCTCACATGTTTCCTCTTTTGCTGTGTTATCTCACAATTCTCGTTTATCAGTCATGAAGATCTGTGGAAATCTGTACCTTGGAGGCGATCAGTAATTGCAGTCGTGCTGATGGATCTGTACAGTGTGGAGAATTTGTCTTAGATCATTTTCATTCATATGTGTTGTTTTGTGTGATGTTTAGAGAAGATAATATACACATGTAATTTACAATGACAGGTTGACGAGGTAGACGAATTGCCTGAACAGTCTTCAGAAAGCTCTTTTTTCAGCGTACAACTCTAAAGGATATATTCATCTCTTAGCAATCTAATATTTATGTTCATTCCCTTCCTGTTCCCATTTCCAGCTCAGTTCTCCAGAGAGCTTTGATTGAAGGGAATCTTGGAGTTAATCAGCACTCATTTCTGTGTATTGTATTTCTCATGAAGCTACTACTCTCTTTGAAATGAGAGCTAGTCCTTTTTCCCATTTCTTAAATAACGGTCTTTTTAAAGAAATGCATGCAGTTACTGTGTCGGCTGCCATCTGATGAAGTGATTTTATAAACTTGAAAAGAAGAAATCTTACGCTGACATCAGGTCAGCAAGACTTGTGCTTTTGTATTGGATTTCAGTATCAACATGATAGGTGAAGTTTATCTTTTGTATTGTACCCAAAGATCAGATGTATCCAGAGGTTTACAATAAACAACGTTTCTCTAATTTCCTTTCTGTTCTTTATAGATGTTATTAATTTAAACGGAAACATTAATTAATTTTAAGCACACCAGGGCCCTGTCCTTCAGATGTGGATTAGTTATCAGTACATTTAATTGTTGATGATTTGACTCCATCCTGTGTTGTTCCGTTCTTCGAAACATGTCTCAAAGTTGATGTCATAGCAACAGGTCTGTAAGCTCAGATCTGACTGGGAATAGGTTTATTTCATATAAACAGGATTAGACTGCAGCTTTTTAAGTGTAGGAGGTACTAAAAGTCTGTTCCAGCTGCTGCTCCTTGTTCACAAGATCACCCTGTTGAACTAGGGACAATAATTATTTGAAATAATAATAATAAAATAATTTGAAAATAATTTGAATTTAACAATAATAATAATATGCACAGACGTTGTGAGCTTTATTTGTGTGTGCATAATTGTCTAATTAGCTGTACAATTAGTCCAAGCTGTAATCTGAACAGAGACTTCTCATGCACGGTTTTAAATGTCGATGCATCTCAAGCGCACACAAGAACGTGCAATAATCTCAAACTCTGAACTCAGATCAGCTGCACATGAGCTTGTGTTAGGATTGGAAAGTCTTCCTCTCTTCTGCTCGTATCATCGGTGCAGTGCCCCAAGGCTCTGTCTTTTTATTGTCCTTACACATGCTTCCCTATCATAAAAACACAGCTGTATCTCCCTTTGAGACCGGATGATTTTAATCCCTTTTCATATGTTTTTGATTGCCAGAGGACTTTTAATGCTGGATGGCTAATTACTTTATCCATTTGAATGAGAGCAAGACTGAAATCATTGTAATTGGCCACTTTAACTCTATTACTGATATTTCTTAAGGGGGTTTCTCATGACTCAATTCAGGGCGTCAACGCCCCGCTCAACACCAGCATCAAACAAGGCTTTGCCCTCGTCCACGTGAACATTGCACACAGCGTCAGTGAAAAGCATTGCCAGGTAACAAGTGAGAAGAGAATCGACTGATAATGATTGGTTGGTGTTTCAAGAGGTCAGTCAAAGTTGTTATTTGAACTCTGAGTGTCTTGTTACAACACACAACTGATATGCAACACACTGTCAGGGGTAGCACCACAGGCCCTCAAGCAAAATTTGAACATTTTAGTGAAGTTCGGTGTGACGTCATTTTGAACAAAATCAGGTCAAAATGAAGTTTGTTCAGAGTTTGTTTCAGGGGTTTGAAACAGCTTGTGAAAGTGAACTTTCTGGAAAAGTTTGCTTCAGCTGGTAAACGACTTTGAACTCCCATTGGTCTGTGGTGATGATGTAATAAGTGGGTGTGGCTCTGAGGCTCCGCCTTCTTTGAGGTGTAAATCTTCTCCGGTTCATTTCTTCTGTTCAGTCTGTCGAGGTCAGATGTGAGTAAAAACATGAAAGCAAAAAAACTGCTTTAAAGAAATCTATAGTATAAAATGGTGTATAAATAAACGTGACGTGACTGGAGTCTGAATCAAACACATCCACATCACTGTGATCAGATGCTTTCTCACTGCTGGTGTTTTTGTTGTGTGTTTATTTTGAAAAGTGCAGCACATATTTACATATTCATCTAAACGTGGGCGGCGTTGAGATGTTTGGTAACAGTGTATCACTGAAAAGGTATTTCCAACTTCTTTTTACTTCTAAGCAAACAACAAAAAAGAACTTTGCCATGAGTATATCAGGGCCTTAACGCTGACACTTCCCTCCATAATGTGTTTAAAAAGTTAACTGTAAGTAAAACAGGAGCTCACACACACACACACACACACACACAAACATTTCACACCCTCTTTACGCTTACACCTGCGAGACAGATACTCCTTACATTTGCCCATATGAAGCACTGAGGCTTTTCTGTGTTATTTCATACTGTAAATTAAAATAATGTCAATGTAAAATACAATACCAGTTAAATGTTTGGGCACAACCTAATTTAGGATTAGGGTAAGTTTGCCATGATATTACAAATTATGATCTAAAAGCACATTCTTATATTCTTTCATTTGTTTTGCATTTATAAATTATGCCAATATGTGTTACAAAACTAGTTATTAATCTTTTAGTGGATAAGTTGAAGCAGATGATGAAGGAAAATGAGCCAACAGGTGTCCAGCACACATGAGAACTGTTTAAAACACTCTGATATGAAGCTGCTTGAGAGAGTGAGAGAGCAGAGCTGTACTCTAGACTCAAATATAACAACTTACATTTGTTTTGGTCACTACTTAATTCTCATATATCCAAAGTGTGCTAATAAAGAATGAGTCAGTGTGTCCAAACTTACTAAACTGGCACTGTATAAGTGGTCACAAAGTTCAGGAGGAACACGTCAAATTGTCCAACCAATCAGCAAGAGATAAGACCTATATACATAGCAAACTCACCTATGTTCCCTATGTTTTCAGTATCTCTCCACCACCCCGTCTCCTCACACTTACCTGGTTACTATCCTAACCAGAGATAGGGGGGGAGTACTCTGAGTTCGGGCCAAAAATCCGAGCTCGGATCCCTTCCCTTCGGACAGCACCCAAATACACATACTTTTATCTGATTAATTGTAAATGTGAACTCGTAAAATGACGTTATTAAAGTGACCCTATTATGATATTTTAAAGGTTCTTAATTTTGTTTAGGTCTCCTATAACAGGTTTACATGCATCAAATGTCAAAAAATGCTTTCATTTTCTCATATACACATTACCACATTTTTAAATGATTCTCAAATGACTCGTCCGATGATTCAGTCTCTCTAAATCCCTCCTTTCTGTGAGCCTGCTCTGCTCTGATTGGTCAGATGGCTTCCAGAGCTCAGCGATTGTATAGACAGTAACGATGATGTTGAATTTACCAAATCAATCTGAGCGTGACTCCGACGATGAAATATTGGAAGAACTAGTTATTCAGCCCGAACCTCCATCGCAAGAACGATTGAGCAGGACGTTTCTTCGTGATACGCTACAGTTCGACGTACAATATGAGATGTTGCAACTGTAATTCCTCACCATCAGCATTAACAAGCGTATGTCCATCAACAAACTGATGTGTTATTGCGGTGCACATGAGGTAACCGTGTCAATGACAGCGCATATGTTAGCCCAGCAGTAATGTAAGACTGAAGTAACATTAAAGATTGTAAAACAAATCTTGCTCCATCCTTTATCATTACTAAGAGTAGTAAGAATGACAGACGGTCTGTATTAATGGACACAGTTTTAGGTAATAGTGAGCCACAGATGAAGTTTTTCAGTAAGACAGAATAATAACGTGAGTTAGCCGGTTAGCTGGAGACCTAGCACAATACAAAACACAAAACTACGTTTGAACACCCAGTAGAAAACATATACATCAATAATTAATCATACAGGTTGTGATTCTGAGGAGCAAGTTGGTACTGTACCATCTTTAATGGCATTTCGTAAAACCCATTTAGACCTCACAGAGATCTGAGAAGCAATCGTGAAAATGTTATTCTGCTTTTGTATCGCTGTGGTAATTTTAACAACTGAATCTTCCTTTGGAAGTGTTTACAAAGAGATCCCAGAGCAGAAAACAGCGTCTTCTCGACATGTACACAACACGAACCAGCTGCAGCGTTTGAGGGCGGGTCAGAGTGGACGTTATTCGTGGACAGCCGATGAAGACCAGAGGCGGGCATTAGGCAAATGTGTTACCGTGACGTGTAGCTGTCACGGAAGTGGGATTTACGAATCGTTTAAGCGGTTCAGAGTCAATTCTTTCTTTTGAGAGACAATAACTTTATTTATCATGCACTTTCAGCTTTACAACTTTGCAGATCGTTTACGTTCACAGACAGCTACATCACACACTGCATGAAAGGTAATATTCGAAAAAGCATAATGGGGCACTTTATTGATTCAAATGTCACAGACTAAACTGCTAACTGTGCAGTACAACAACATCACATGGAGTGAGTGTGTGTGTGTGTGTGTATTTTTAGCTGAGTTTACATGAGAGGTTTTTAGTCTTTGTGTGCTGGAAATGGAAACCGGCAGCTGCCCATTGATGCCCATCTTGTGTTTCTGTGCAGTGAGAGTTTCACTCTTTCTGCTCATTCACATGTGTGGTGTGTTTGTCTTCAGAGGGCGGTGTAATGTGTTCCCCAAAACACAACAAAACCAACAAGGAATACAGCTGTTGCACCAGCATCAGAACTGGAGAATATTGGTGGAGAAGAGCAATGAGGGTCAGACAGAGACTGTGCGTGTGTGTGTGTGTGTGTGCGCGCGTGTGCGTGTGTGTGTGCGTGCGTGTGTGTGTGTGTGTGTGTTGGGGGTAGGGAGCAGATCTTCTTGTTGTGTATCAGGTGCTATTGTCACTCAGTGTCAGTCACAGCTGACAGAATCAACTCACACACACACACACACACAGATATCACGTCTGCTAAAGCGTCTTTAAACAGTCACAGACGTCTGCGTCCTCTGGGGGCTGGTCTCAATCCTCCACCTGTGTGCTAGACGCCTGTGAGCCGCAGTCACGCTGGGGCTGATGGGACGACAGACAGCTCCTGTAGGGCTGTATCCGCAGGGAGCAGCTTAACAAGGCTTTCCTGAGGTGCTTCACAGCAGCCGCAGGCTTAATGACACTGACGAGAGACTGGAGACGTCCCGTCACAGACAGACAGTCACATGACACAGATGAGCCAGATGAGTGTGTGAACTACACATGAACAATATCTGATGTTCAATCACCAGCAGATATCTGTCCTGACCCGTGTGACAGCAGTGCTCTACACTAGGGGCTTTCACACTTATTTATGGAGCCCCAAGTATAATCATCCTCATCCAGTATATGTGTATATAATACAAAGTGTATTTCATATTATGTACATTGTTATATTCTTTTGAATATTTACACAAACAATGTCTGTCTCATTTTTACCAGATTCATCTAAAGAATCGTCCAAAGAGAAGAAGGAGAAAGACTCAGGAAAAGATTCCATGAAAGAAGCCAAGAAAGACTCTGGCAAAGAGAAGGAGTCCAAGGTGTCCAAAAGAGAGTCTACAAAAGAGTCAAAGGAACCCTCAAAAGAGTCCTCAAAGGACAAGGAGTCAACCAAAGAGAAGGAGTCAGCAAAGGAGTCTGGGAAGGAGAAGACGAAGGTGTCCAGGAAGTCCTCGGTGAAGGTCAAAGAGAAGAAGTCCGAGGCAGGAGACGGCTGAACGAAGCTCTTGTGATGTTAGTCGCCGCAGAGGTTAACGCCTCATCCCGGGGTTTCTGCTGTAGTTCTAGAGTTGATAGCATAGTGGCAGCAACACCATCCAAAAACTCACTGTTTTCACCCAAGTGGACATGTAGGAGGAGTTTATATTCAGCATGTAGTGTGTGTGTCCCGGCGGGACGTCTGATGACGGGCTCCACGCCCCGCTGAGACGTCTGAGGAGCACTGCTGCGACAATCTCAACTCCACTGGCTCCTTACGTTCCTGGATGTGAACTGAGGTAGAAAACACGATGCGGAATTGGAATATTTTAAGGAACTAATAGAATGAATAAAATAGAATGAAACTCAAATGGATGTGTAGTTTTTAATTATACGTTTAATTTCTCAGAATGAAATACCCACATGCATGTTATCAAATATATACATGTGATAACACGCTGTCGTTTCATGGAACATGGTGGAAGAATGCTTCGTTTCTAGAATGGATCCAAACATGGAAAGTACAACTTCTGTTGGATCTCTGAAATTCCTGTGTCAGATTTCTGAGGCTGTGTTCACACTTGATTAAAACGAACTCTGGTGTGATTGCTCTGTCAGTTCAGTTCATGTGAATAAGTGTGAACGCTGTCATCCGAACTAAACTAGTCGACCAAGACCCCTGAGCGGGAGGGTCTCAATCCGCTTCCAAATGAGCTCTGGTGCGGTTCGACTGAAATATGAACAGAACACGAACCAAAGACATCTAACCCAATCTAAAACAGGACATGATGTCACAAGATGAGACTCTCAGAATGCTCAAGATTAGCTGTTTTTTCTCGTTATAGTCGTAATGTTGTCCATTATAGTTCAGTACAGGCATCAGAAACGCCGTCTCACGCCAATCCAGAACACGGCATTGCTTTGGATGCTCAGAAAGTTCAGTTGCAAAATATGTCTTAAAAGCCGTTTCTCTTTTCTTTTTGTATCTTTGGGTTTGGTGTTAAAATTGACAGTGTGAATGCTAAACAAACCAGGACTAAATGAATCATTTCATTGTTTGTTCTGGATCACCAAGGGAACCGAACTACAAGTGTGAACACACCCTTAATGCAGTTAGGTCAACCTCTTCAGCTCATATTGAGATCAACAAGGAACAAATTCTTAAATTCTGAATTTTGCACAGCATTGTTGTGCGTCTCTACATCTGTCTCTCTCTTCATGATGTGAGAGAGTGAGACGTGCAGTTTCTCATTAACACTCACAGTTTCATTCATTCCTGTGTAGAGAATCTGATTGCTGTGGTTAGGTGACATAAACAGAGTATTATTACAATACAGACTATTTTTCTAGTTTTCAAATATTTATGGTCATTCAGTAGAAATGATTCATTTTCATCTTTGAAGAATTCTTTGATAAACTATAGAAATTTGTCAAATTAATTTGTAAAATGAATGTCAGAATAATGTACCTTTGCATTGTAAAAGTCACCAGAAATATCCATAATTCATAAACATCACTTCATGTTACATTTTAAATCAAGACTTTTATTTGTACCAATTATATTTGTCACTGTTATATTATTACTATTGCTTTTATTATTTTCTTTGTTCCCGTTTTTAAAACAATATTATTCATACTAACTGCTATTATTTAAATGTGATATTTTGGTACCAGCTATTGAAGTAAACATTTCCCTTTAAACCTGAAACATCTCAGTTTCTGTAAATCAGTCACACTGTCAGAAGAGGCAATAAACTGTCACTAAATAATATCGCTTACAAATATTAAAATTTACAAACACTACAATGAGATGGTGAACTCTTTTGTGTGCGTGTGCGCGTGTTCGAGTGTGTGTGTGTGTGTGTGTGTGGGTGTTTGTGTGTGTGTGTGTGTCTGGACCAAGATTAGATGTTTAATGGATTTTTCTGTGGTTTTGCATGCATCGTTTCTGTATTATGTTGCCTCATTTGGGCAACTTGATAGGGCCATTTGTCTAGATAATAATGTCTGTTTCCCGCCGCACAAAATCAACTCCAACAGCGCTGATCTGTGCCGCTATTAGTGGGAAGAAGTGAGTCATATATCCCACATCTATACATACTGAATGTAAATCATACTACAGAACACAGCAGTGATTCTTAACTGGGGGCATTTTCATAGTGTTCAGTTTAGCTTTTTTTTTATTTTATTTTTTTTATAAATCTGTTCAACCAAAGTTATGACTTAAAAATTTTGATGCCTATAACATGTATATTTTAGTTTAAAACTCTTCATATTAATGATGAATGATAGCACAGATCACACTGACTGCAATTCGCTGCTATAAAGCCACTAGACTAGATTCACTTTCAGCGAGAGCTGCAGTTTCGCAGCAACTGTTGATGAAACAGCGCTCAGCAGAGATCAACTTAATGCAAATGAGCTCAGATACAGAAACTAACCAATGGGAGTGCAGAAAGTCATCCGCTGCCTGATACAGTGACTATATCCAAATACACATACTTCCCTACTATATAGTAGGCGAAAAACGTGAAAAGAATAGTATGTCTGAATTCACAGTTCAGTATAGTATTACTTCTGTGAGATTCTGCAGTCCACATACAATGGACACTTTACTATCCCATGAGGCCACAGGAGAGGATCTGCAAATGGCAGTGAAGCGACACAACTGATACTGTAGGTCACATGACAATGACAACATACTTTTGGATAGGTACTTTGTGAACATTAAAAAGAAGTACCTACTCAGAAAGCTTGTTATTTCAGATGCAGTCAGTGAGTCTGCTGAACAAAAAGGGTGTTTCCTAATCAGTGGCCATGTTTAGAAAGATGACTGTACGTGAGTACTACGCTGGTGACGAAATTTACGTCTCACGCACTGTATGCATACACTAGCCTATGTGTAAAAATAAAAAATATACTTTGAGTTTAACTATAGTAACCTTTTCTCTGATGCCTTTCTAACCCATGTAAGTCACTATCCTAACTTGCACATAAGAGAATGGCGTGGTAAGACAAGTAAAAAAGAGTGAAGTAGCACTGATGTGTAGGAGACTGGCTCCCAGATGAGTCGATAATTATACAGAATTAAAGCAACATGAATGTTCAATTTTCCACATACAATACAAATTTGTCTCTTAATTCACTGCAAATGCAAATTTACACTCTGACAGTAGGTGGCGCTTATCTTTCATTTAGTTTCAACTCACTTCATCATCAGTGTGTTGTGTAAGGCATTAGAAGTAACTTGAGTTACATAATCAGACTACTTTTTCAAGTAACTAGTAAAGTAACTCATTTTAAATTCACAACAAAATATCTGAGTTACTTTTTCAAATAAGTAACACAAGTAACTTTGTTTTCAAGAAAGCTCAAGGAAAATCTCAACAGCTGTTTGAAAACGTAAATACAGTTTGATTTACTGTTGTCAGAAACGGAAAGTTGTGAGGTGTTGCTATGTGTACCGGGGTAACCAGCGTATTTATGCTGTTCTTTTAATCCACCTTATTTTCAAAGTAAGAGTGTCGTGGTCATTTGTATGTTGAATGTGTCTGGCTTCTGGTCTCTTCCACTTCCAGTTATGTTTAGCTGTACAAAACAGCTGCTTGATATTGCAAACTGGTATTTCATACCATATTGTTTTAATGTATTGTCATAATTATAAAAACACTGGTTTGTAAAGCAAATAGTTTTACCATTTACTGCACTTTGTTATTCTTCTGGTTATTTACCTATAGCAGATAATGAAGTGGAAGTTTTGCACATTTACTTCTGCATTGAAAACTAAGGTGGATAAGCGCCACCTACTGTTAGAGAGTAAATTTGCATTTAGATAAACATCACATTTGTGTTTCATTTTGTTGTTTCTATTGCTGAAGCAAGAGTGTTGAACTTTCTTCGGCTGTGTTCCACTCCAATTTTAGACAGGCACTCATGAACTTCCCTAAGCACTTCCCCTCAGGGGAATCCCTGCCGCCATTTTGAAGTGCCTTCCACTTCGTGAAGTGGACGAGGGAAGTTTATATGGACAGACCCTCGTCCCCTCGATTTTGACCGAGGGAGTGAGTCTGCTCTGATGTACACTTAAGGCAGCTCTATATCCCACAATTCAACTTGATTGTGACATCACAGCAGATAACGCTTAACTGAAGTGTATGATATATTGATTATTTTGAGAATTAATCGCATTATAGTGTATAATACATTATGTTGAGATTTAATCGCATAATAATTGTAGCTACCTTATATTCACAAAGTTTATACTATTAATATTTTGTTTCATTTGTGTAATTTTATTTTTCTCCAACAGCTCATATACCTATAGTATTTTATATATTTTCTCCAACAACTTATAAGCATATAGAATGTTCCATAAAACAAATTCATAAGCACAAAAGAGGTTTAAATAATAAATCAGTTCCATAGTGAATTCCAAGTGATCAAGGGCTTAGTGCATTTCATTTAAACTGCCAGTAGTGGGCACTAGTGCAACGTAAGCGATGACGCACATCCGAGTCCATGAGACAGAGGGAAGTTAGCGAGTGAAGGGCATGAAAATTTGGAGTGGAACACAGCCTTCTCCTGTATCCTACTCTTCTTTAATCCAGAATGACATCACAGCTGAAAGGTTAGCTTGAGCAGCGCCCTCTACTGTTCAGGAGTGAATCTACCTTTCTTTCAACCTGAGGCTTATTCATTTCACTTTTGGTGTGAAAGGGCCTTAACATTTGCCAAAAACACAACTTGTTTTTTTGTTATTGGAAAAACAAGCAAGCCCAGCACAGGTGAGACAAAAAAGTAATGCAGAAGTAATGTAACATTACTTTCCATAAAAAGTAACGCAATTAGTTACTTTTTTTTAAGGAGGTAATACAGTATTGTAACACATTACTTTTGAAAGTAACTTTCCCAGACACTGGAAATGGATATAGTGTACAGATAGTCCACTAGAAAAATAACCTGTGCCAAGATAATTCCTTCTCTGCAAAAAGCAGAGTTAAAGTCATGATGTATTAAGTAGCCATAAACCTTTTAGTTCATATTGTATCTGAGTGAAACAGATTATCAAAAAAGAACAAATGTGGGGTGGATCTTGATTCTTTCCATCGTCAGTCATGTGAATGGAGCGGGGCGGAGCTAAAGCGAACTCAGTGATTGGAGAAGTCTGGCATTCATCACCAGAGAGAAGTCTGTCGTTTCATCCACAGATGACTTTAATTACGGGCTCAAATTTAAAAAAAAAAAAAATTTTTAATCGTTAATGAATAAATCTTTCCCTATAGGATCAATAAGATGCATTAAAGTTCATGGCAAAGGTACTGCATAACATCACACAAGTGGACGTCCCTATCTTATCACAAACAGCAGACACATTGTAAATCAACATTATATTCACACAAACTTCAGAAATACACATCATCATCTTCTCACAGCATGTGCTGGATCATTTTAAATCTCTTTGATATGAAGCATCTGTGAGCTGTGGATGGTTTATCACTCACCGTTGATTATTAAACCAATTAAAAGTAACTATTATAAGTGGATCTACATAAGAAGATTGGACAAACCCACAGTAATTGCTTGGGCTTGTCAAGAAGGATTGTCACCAAGGTGAGTTCAGTTTCCAAGATCTCCAGTAAAAGTGCTCTTTGGCGCTATCTAGTGACTAATATTACAGGAATAAAGTCATTCTCCGAGAGCCCTGTCTTCAGAGGCAATTCATCTCAGGACTTAAAATGTGTGTCTGAGCCCCACATCTTCAGGATTCATCTGATCTTTGATGTGCAGATGAGACAATCCGCATGCGCATGTAGATTGTTTATATGTATATTTCTGACGACGCTTAGCACCTACTTTGGATAATTGTCAATGAATGAAGTCATTGTTATTCTAAGATTAGGAGTTACATGCAAAAGGCATGCTCCTATCCAGCGTTAGTGCCTTAATAATAGGCTGAAATTCTTGTTTGGTGAGAAAGTTACACGAGAGCTGAATGCGTCTTTAGGCTGAGGGGCGGATCTCGCTACACCTCACCATACACACAGCAGATCTGCGGGGTCAGACACACGTGTGTTTAAATAGAGAGAGGCTGGAGGACGGACCTGCACCGCGGGGATGATCAGCTGCGGCTCCGGAGCTGGAGGAGGATCGGCGTCAGACATGAGCCGCCGCGCGCATCCGTGCGTCTGTCAGCGAGGATCCGGACAGCTCTGACCACTCGGACCATGGCACTGCCATCTCTCCACAACACCTGCGGATCTTACCTCTGTTTTAAACTCTTTGTGGAGTTTGTGACCTGCGGATCTGGATCTTCAGAAAGTCTCTTCGCCGTTCGTCGAGGTGTGTTTTGGAGCGTTTTTGTCATGATAATGTCTGCTGAAGGTTTCGCGTCGGGATCGACTCCCTCATGACACCCATGCCTCCCTCTCTCTGGATCTTAACGAAGAGCAGTTCTACAGGCTTTGGATACTCTGTTTATTCACTAGTTTTCTTTCCCCCCGTGCGTCTGGAGCGGATTTAGGATGCTGTGTCTGTCTCCTCCAGTCACCTACAACCTGCTGTTCTGGTTCTTCATTCTCCAAACGCCACATTTAACTGCGCCTTTAATCACCGGTGAGAAGATCTCGGTCTCTCAGTCATCGCTGCAGAATATGAGGCATCACATTAGTTTCATACTGGAAATCTGAGGAGTTTGAAATCTGCTATCATCACTCTGATTTTGATTTTGAGAAAGTGTCACTAGTGTTAATTTTGACAAAATAAAATAAAAGAATTGAGCTCTGCACTGTTTTACAGTGTCTTACATATTATGCCATTATTAATCAGTATACAGCAAGGCCAGTTCATTTATATAGCACATTTCATACACTAATTCAAAGATAGAAAATGAGTTCAAATAATCAGAACTTATACATAAGAAATAAAAATATCTGAAATGGAAGAGTAGTAAGTAGCTCCACAAGATACTTGTATTTAGGCTGATTTGGCAATATTACATAATATTTTTGACTTGAATTAAACCAGTTAGTGTAGCTCATTTCATTACTCCATGATCAGTTAAATACAGAGAAACTGTGAGATAAAGTGAGATCTTCATTCTAAACCAGAGCAGTTCAGACCCTGATGTTGGAGTGATGCGGTTCCTCTCAGTTTGTAGTGTTGAATCAGTGTTCTGTTGATGCAGGTACAGAGGCGAGCTGTGAGAACGAGGGAGAAGTGCTGCACATCCCCAACATCACAGACAACCCCTGCATCTCCTGCGTCTGTCTGGTGAGAAATATGCCTCCATATGTCAGATGATAATTATAGCTGTTGGTTTCTGAAGAGCTCAGTTGTGAGGCGGCGGTCATGGCCGGGCAACTACACTGTA
Source organism: Hypophthalmichthys nobilis (assembly GCA_037950665.1). NCBI lineage: Eukaryota > Metazoa > Chordata > Actinopteri > Cypriniformes > Xenocyprididae > Hypophthalmichthys > Hypophthalmichthys nobilis. The sequence continues at coordinate 34,524,262 of CM075481.1, read as the reverse complement.
CAGATACCGTTGGTTTAACTTTAAGTAAAATTCATTGAAACTAAAATTTTGAGTTAATGCAAAGAAAGAGATTGATTTAATCGACAGAAACTCAAAATATTATGTTATCTGAACAACATTAGTGAACCTAAGTTGATTTGACATTGTATGAACACAAGGATTATACAGAATAGAACGACTGTACAAGAGACAGATATATAATAAACATATTATACAACAAATATATATATATATTGTATAAGATAAGGAAGTTCTGACAGAATATAGAAATATTTAAGGATTGTGTAGAATTAATCAATATTTACACTCTTAAAAATGCTGGGTTATAAACAACCCAAGTTGGGTTGAAAATGGACAAACCCAGTGATTGGGTTGTTTTAACCCAGCAATTGGGTTAAATGTTTGACCAACCTGCTGGAAGTTTTATTTAACTCAACTATTGTTTAAAAATGACTATATTTCTTGCTTAAAATGAAGCCAAAATATGTTGGAAATGAACATTTATTAATACATTTATTGAATAATAATTAAACAATCAACATTTATTAAATTGCTAATTAATAAATGTTTATCTTTTGATTATTATTGTTTCCTCTAGTAATTATGTGTCTGATTTTTAATCTCCAACATATTTTGGGTTCATTTTAATCCAGCCATACAGTCATTTTTAAACAATAGTTGAGTTAAATAAAACTACCAGCAGGTTGATCAAACATTTAACCCAACCACTGGGTTAAAACAACCCAATCACTGAGTTTGTCCATTTTCAACCCAACTTAGGTTGTTTTTAACCCAGCATTAGATTGCAGTGGTCTGTAATAATTCTGTTTATGAGAACAATCTGATGTAATAATGTTAATAATAGTAGTAAAACTGTTCTTGGCACTGGCTTCATAATTTACATATTGTTCAAAGGGGAATTTATGGTAACACTTTATTTTAGTGTCCTTCTTACATGTACTAACTGTAGTACTAACAGTAAATTATGCATAATTACATGCAACTAACCTAGTAAGTGCACGTTGTTAATTTAAATTAGTCACCACTTAAATGTTGGCTGTAATTACACTGTAACAAAGACGCCTTAGAATAAAGTGTAACTTTTATATGATTTGTGCTGTGGACACATTTGCACTGCTGACTTTGTACACTGTAAAAAATATGAGTCGTGACACTATATGTTTTTCATTACTTTAACCCATCAAAATAATTTAAACAATTTCACTTCTTTTTATAAGTTAAACAAGATTCGACTCAATTTTGGAAATCTGTTTAATATAAATAGTTGAAATGACTTGTACAGCCAGCAGATGAACTTGAGTTTTTAAGTTGAAATAGTTGAGAACTGTACATGTGATGCTCAGCTATATCCAGTGTAAATCAATAGATGGATAATCATGAGTGATGAACTGGAGTCACTGTAATTAATCCACATCTATCCCTGCTGATCACAAAAATAGATAAAAACACGCGCTGGTCACAGTTATCATGTGTAATATCACTCTGGCAGTGGAGTCAGTGTCAATGTAATAAAGAGAAGCACATGAGAGCCAAACAATGTGTCTTTCACAAGGTTAGCGTGTGAAGCTGATACCACGGGTTGATGAATGTCTCGCATTGATTCTGTTGATGAATAGCGATCAATACAGGAAGTTTTATCTCTGAAAGATGATGCTGCTCTTTATGTACATGCATTCGTCTGCTGTTGATGGGATGTCACGATGTGATTGAATTAAGCTGATCTGTCCAGAGAGCCGATCACATCCTGTTCTAAATTTCACGGCTTGTCTTTGCTAGTAAAACGATTGCTGTCCTTGTTCTTGATGTATTTCTTTGTGTCCTCAGAATCAGAAAGTAGACTGTAAGCAGGAGAAGTGTCCGCCGCTGGCAGAGGACTGTGCGCTGGTGGTCAAACAGACGGGAGCCTGCTGTGAAAGATGCAAAGGTCTGAAAACTATGAGAAATATCTTACTATTATCTATTACATCTGGACTGACAGACTTGAGCTCTTCAGTTCTGCACAGTTTTGCTGTTTAAGTCACGTGGGCATCACTGCCACCTTATGGTTGAGAGACGCTATGACTCTAGCTGACCTCTCCATCTCTCTTTCTTGGAAGTTTTTTTTTTTTTTGAGGGTTTGCCTAGAACAACTGGCATTCTTCAGACAGTAAGTTCATCAGTAAGTCAATTCAGCTTGTTTTTACTGTAAGAGCCAGTTAAAATGCATTAGTAGTAATGATGGAGGTTCAGATTTTCTAGTTATACTGTAAAAAATTGTTTCAAAGGTGTAAATAAAACAGAGATCATCCAGAGTATGTTTTACAATTTTACTTCAAGATTCAATATTTAAAGTCATGAAAGGGAAGTTTCACAGGTCTTTTCTTCTCTATTGTGATGAATATCTGAGTGAAACGCTTCTCAAACAAGAACAAATGTAGGGCGGGGCTTGATTTGGAATTGATTGGATGGTTGTGGTTTGCTATTGGTGGATCTCATGTGAGTGACAGGTTGCCCCGCCCTCGTCATCAGAGAAGAGAAGAGATGCTGCAAGAGGAGGAGAAGATATTCTGATTCCAGACATTATTAACACAATAATGATGTGCACCGATAAATCATTTAGAATAAACACTGTTCCATAAAATAATTTAAAAAAAAAGAATTGTCCATTTTGGTTTCATGGTGACTTTAATTCAGTGTGTTACCTGCTGTTTGTTTGTAATTATTTAATGAAATTTACTGGCAGAATCCTACACATTTCTCCCAGTGTACATGGCTTGAAATGCGTCTCATCTGACTCTCTCTCTCTCTCTCTGTTTCTCTGTCTCTCTCTCTCAGGCTGTCAGCTGAAGGGGACGTCCTACAACAGTTCCCATCACTGGATCAGCCCTGTCAAACCCTGCGTCACATACAGCTGTCAGGTGACTCCATCTCACTCAAACACTGACATACTGTCGTCTAGAGCTAGAATACACACAAGATCAACAGGACCGGACAAATGAAGATCTGGAGTAATATAGCAGACTGACTGCTTTAAACAACTAGATTTACATTAGAATATTTGCCAAATGACAAAAAAATAACATGTAGATGAACCTGCTCAACTCACACAACGAGAAACAGCTACAGATATAAATGTGAAACGCTGAAGAGGATGTTTAAGTTAATTTGAGCTTCTCTTTGGACAGGAAGGAGTCGTCACTGAAGCAGAAATGAGGTGCGTCATTCACTGTAAGAACCCCAAAATCCACCCGAAGAAATGCTGCCCAACCTGCCCGGGTCAGTCAATGTGTGTGTGTGTGTGTGTGTTCTTGTATACATGGTTTATGAGGACACAAATGTGTATAATAAGATGGGTATTACAACGTAAACATGGCTTCCTGTGTCCTCGTAAACCAAATGGCTTAAAAAACATACTAAACTATGTTTTTTTGAAATTCAAAAAATGTGCACAGTTTCCTGTGACGGGCAGGTTTAGAGGTAGAGTTAGTGTAGGGGGAGAGAAAATATGGTTTGTACAGTATAAAACCATCACATCTATGGAGAGTCCCCGTAAACCACATATACAAGTGTGTGTGTGTGTGTGTGTGTGTGTGTGTGTGTGTGTGTGAGTGTGTTTTTAATGGAAAAAAAGAAAGTGAAAGGCAAACTATTTAATCTGAACGTTATAAACAGCATTCCAGATATTGATATGCACAACATTTCCTCAATAACGATCCATGAAGCTTCGCTGTTTGTCTAGAAGTATGTTGAATATCTCTGTTAATCAGCCAGATTCTCATCACGGTGCTTGTTGGTGTTTTGGATGTTCACAGGCTGTATTTTCGAGGGGAATTTATATAAAGAAGATGAAGAATTTCATCCTGAAGGGAATCCCTGTATTAAATGCATCTGCACTGTGAGTTTATCTGTCAAACACTGTTCTCAGATCAGTCTCAACAAAACTGCTCTTTACAATGGCCAAACAACACTCTTAAAAATAAAGGTTCTTTATTGGCATCGATGGTTCCATGAAGAACCTTTAACCTCCATAGAACCACTAAATGTTCTTTATAGTGGAAAAAAGGTTCTTTAGATTATTAAAATGTTCTTCACACAGGTTCTTTAAAGAACTGTTAAGTAAAAGTTAAGTTTCTTTGGTGAACCAAAAATGGTTCTTCTATGGCATCACTTCAAAAACCCTCTTTTGGATTTTTTTTTTAAGAGTGAATAGCAGGTCATCTCAGATGATGAATATATATATATGTGTGTGTGTGTGTGTGTGTGTGTGTATTGTGTATCTCTCAGTAGCACCTGTAGTCCAGTGAATCATGTGTGTTTTTCAGGGAGGTCACAGCATGTGTCATAAGATGGTGTGTCCAGTCCTGTCCTGCCCGGCTCATCTTACCCACATGCCACCGGGACAGTGCTGTCCTAGATGTCGTGGTGAGTTATTCTCTCCCAGAGCTTAAAACACCAAGACACTTCAAGAACCTCAGTGCACACTAACTTATGACTTCCACAGTGACAGATATATTAGATATTTTCCCCATGTTGCACATGCAACAAACAATCCAATTATTAAATAAAAGTTTATATCAGAAATTTAGTCATTCATCAAAATGATGTATTACAGTGGATCAGAAATGGGGTTAATAATTGCTGAGTAACTCCCACACATCGAAACAAGCCGCTTTAACTAATCAGTTCTGTAAAATAATCTATCAAAAAATAGTGTATCTGTCAATCTGTTGTGTGGCTGTAATGGTCCATGTGTAATTGTGTCACTGTTTTCATGTGAAATGTGAAAGTACGGGGTTTGTCATGTGTGTTGTCCAGGTCAGAGGAAGGTGTTTGACCTGTCTCCCGGCAGCTGTCTGTTCCGCAGCGAGGTCTATGAGAACGGCTCCTCCATCAGCTATGACGCCTGCACCTCCTGCACCTGCGTGGACTCTACGGTGGCCTGCAGGAGGCGGTGCTCGGCGCCCGGCAGCTGTCAGGGCAGCGGCTGCTGCGAGGAGTGCCAGTCTCATCTGAAGATGGAGGATGTGAAGTACTGCAGGGTGAAGAGCAAAATCTATAGGGTGAGGCGTCCACGAGCATGGACTTATGGATAAATGTGTGTGGATGATATGATGAACTGGTTGATAAAACGCATGTATGTTGGTCTCTTAGGATGGTGACAGATGGTCGTCTGTGAACTGCTCTCTCTGCACCTGTGTTAAAGGGAATATTGAATGTCAGCCCAAGATTTGTGTTCCTATCACCAGCTGTCCCTCGGTGAGTTCTGTAAAGACACATACAGACGGTGTATAGTCCTACTTTTAGTCATACTGTACTTTATATATTGTTGCTGTCGGGAGGAAACCTTGTATGTCCAAAACTGCTACTTTTCAGGAAATGGAAAAAACACTATTTTTAAAATAATTAAGCGCTGTGTTGTCAAAGTTGATTGTGGCTTTATATATGGTCAGACACACGTCATTATATCATTAATATTTTACCAAAATTAAGCTCAAATGGAGTTTTATTCATCATTATAACAGCAGGAAGTGCATTGTGTTACGTTTTCATCAACTTACGGGTTATAAAGTTTACTGTATCTATATGTGGGCACTCAGTTTTCTGTCATTTGGCCAAAATCTCATGTTATTAGAGATGAAGTGTTTCACACAGGCTGTTTAAGACAGTATTGGCTGTGACTCGACGACAAATGCTGGACTAAGACACTCTTCACCTCTCCTCAAACACATAAAACATTCGTTTCTTGAGTAAAGAAAACGCTGTAGTTCTTCAGAGAACCAGTTCTTTATTCACGATTGCATTGCAAACAAGCAGAGATGCTCCAAACTGTGTGCAGCACTTAGAGGTGGGCGGAGTTATGAGGTTTGACTGACAGTTTGAGGAGCCAATGACGTTACGAGGTTCAGTCACAAGCTCTTTTTAATACTTTTCATATTTGCAGAATTCACAGACAGATGTAAAGGGTGACCAATAGAAATTAACTTCCTTCAAAAACATTAAGAAATCTGAACAGTAGTGTCCATAGATAAAGCATATTTCATTTATAATTCAGACACATGACCTAACTCATTATTTTGTGACTAGTTACACTCGACACTGCCTTTAGATTTATTCTGGATATTATAATCAAAGACTTTATATATAGAAAGACAGTGCACTCGTATTACTTATGAATGGGAGAAAGTGCAACATGCAATATAGCGGAATAAGTCCCGCCTTCTAAACAAAAGAGCCAGTTGCTGATTGGTAAAGTCATCACAAATATGGCCGCAGAGTGAACAGACTTTCCTTGAAAGGGACTTTGTTAGAACCAACCTGTTTGATTCTCTACGTCTCTCTAAGTCAGTCAGTCTTTTTACAATGTTTTGTCTTTCAGAATAAGATACTGAATCGCACTGGCTGCTGTCCTGTTTGCACTGACAGTAAGTTGACTTCTTTACACGATCATCCTGCTGTGAAGCGTAACAGAAGAACACTTAAAATCAGTTTTGAACAATCATAAGTTATTATAAAAGGACAAATGTTCTGTTAGAGCACTAAAGTTTTTCTGTTTTACACCAGTTAACTCCTATCACAGACTCAACAATCTATCTTTCAAGTATAAATTATAAGTTTGCATACAAATATGCATTCTTTAACATACAAAGTCAATACTTCACCATCAAATGCCCACTCTCTTCTCTACTCCAGAGCCAGGCGTGTGCACCGTATTCGGAGACCCTCACTATAACACTTTTGACGGCCGCACCTTTAACTTCCAGGGCACGTGTAAATATGTGCTCACGAAGGACTGCTCTCCGGCGGCCAGTTTCACAGTGCTGGTGAAGAACGACGCTCGGCGCACGCGCTCCTTCTCATGGACCAAATCGGTGGAGCTGCACACATCTGGCCTGAGCATCAGCCTCCACCAGCACCTGACCGTCCGTCAGAACGGCACACGCATCGCTCTCCCCTTCCATAGCACTGGGGTCCACATCGACCTGGACGGGTACCTGCTCAAACTCACCACCATCGCAGGTAAGAGCGGTGTTCAGAAGTGCCATTTAAAGAGCACCTATTCTTCTGTTTTCCATCTTCATCTGTCTTTAGTGTGTAATGTTGCTGTTTGATCATGAAAAAGCTCTGCAAAGTTCCAGTTCTTCTCTATATCAGAGTCAGTGTTTCTGAACTCCCTGAAACGCCTCCATCTTGAGTTTTCTTCACAATATTCCTCATTTAAATAATTAATGCGCAGAATAAAAGGGGTGGGGCCTTGTTGAGATAGTTAGTAGTGTGTTGAAACTGGCGGTTATGGTAAGGGGCGGGGCATTTCCCAAACACCAATCACAACACACCGCTCCAGCCGACCAATCAGAGCACATTGTGCTTTTCAGAAGGAGGGGCTTCATAGAGACAGGAACTAAACAGAGCGTTACTGACAGACTGGGAAGAGAGGAGCTGAACAATGGAGAATATGAGGAAAAGAATCAGGGAAAACCTGTTCTAGTAGAGCACAAAAACAACATCAAAGCATAATAGGTCCTCTTTAGGTATCATTTAGTTGATGGATCAGACGCTTATTGCATTGTGACTGCATTAGAGCTGGGTGATAATATAGTCTACAGTATGCTATACAGTATATATTTCCCTATGCAAGTATACTGTATGCATGCAGGTGAAGTGGGACATATTTATAAATCCAGATTTCAGTATATGACATTCTGGCCAAAATTGATTTGTGTGAAATCAGCTAGTGGGATTCCTTTAAAAAATTAGGATTCTTAAAATCTCCTACAGGTGCTCTGCTGATATATTGTATTAACTGACTCTGCAAAAAAAGTTGAGTAAGAAAATGATTTTTGCAGTGTAAGAATGAAGAAACTTAAGATTAGGTGCCTTGCACAATAATGACCCTTGGACCAGCAACAGGACTGTGATTTCATTAACTCCCTCACTTCTGTATGACATTGATCTGTATGCAACCTTTGTGCCAGCATCTCAAATCATTCCTTGCACAGGTAGTACAGCAGAGTTTGCCACACCTTTCTTTTTCAAAAGCGCATGTTCTGTGCGTTTAAAGTGATTATTCAATCAAAATGACAGCTTTCACACTAGCTTCCAATTACCAATTCAGTACAGTGGTTGTGCACATTCGTTCATAGTTATCTGGTCTTTAATGATGTTCTCGAAACATTTGCACAAAAACGTTATTTATACATCGTTTTTTTCTAAAATGTTTTAGTTGGACATTCGTCTAACATTTTTTAAATGCTACTTCTTGTTTCAGAACGTTCAGAGAACATTCAAAAGTAACGTTCCCATAATGTTTGCAGCATGATATAATGGAATGTTCACATAACCAAGAGAAAACGTTTTTAAAACATTTAAAACACTGGATGTTTTGAACGTTCAGAGAACATTCAGGAATAACATTTTCATAACTTACTGGGAACGTTCTTATAACATAGTTTTGTTTGTGTCACTCTCAGAATTCAACTCAATTCAGTTCAAATTTTGTTTTCATCTGAGAGTGTCAGTGCAGTTAAATTGATAATATCACTGAACAGGTGTATGTTATAGGGTCTTAATTCTAGTCACCATTTCTTTTCATACCTTCTTAAAAACTTTTGTTTGCCTTCACTGGTCCAGTGGTGCAACAAGTGAGTTTTAAAAGTGAAAATATTCCATGTAATCTCTCAATAAATTTGATTTCTAAATGATTTAGCCAAACACTGTTTGAAATGGTTTTAGATAGCGTGTCACACCATCAACTTCTCAAACATAGGCAGATGCAGCATGTTTCCTTTCCCTCACTCTTCATCTGTGCCGTGTCATCAGGGCTGGAGATCTCGTGGGACGGGGACAGTCTGGTGGAGGTGGTCGCGGCGCCCCATCTGAAGGAGCGGCTCTGCGGGCTGTGCGGAAACTACAACGGTCACAGGCGAGACGACACTCTCGGAGGAGACGGCCAGTTTAAGTTTGACGTGGATGAATTTGCTGAGTCCTGGCGTGTGGAGGACAACGAGGTGTGTGAGGCTCCCAACCGCAGGCCCACATCCTTCCTCTGTCCCGGCACAGTCAAAGTAAAGCTCCGCGCGCACAGAACCTGCCAAAAGCTCAAGTCCTGGGAGTTTCAGAAGTGCCATTCTGCTGTAGACTTTACCTCCTTCTACAAGTGAGTTCCCCAGTCATCATTATCAAACAAAAGGCTCTGAGGAAACTGTCAGCATTTGAATCTCTGAACCAAAGATCTTGCTCAGATGAACATTTGAGACATGTCTAATTTATTACTGCTTTGACAGAGCAAATACAATGAACAGTCATGTAATGTGTATGTGCCATTTTATTGTGCTACTGTAAAAGCTTCAGGTGGCTACTGTAGCAGGTTGAGAGTTTGGGGTGTGGCTACTGTAATAGGTGGAGAGTTTGGGGCGTGACTATTGTAACAGGTGGAGAGTTTGGGGCGTGGCTACTGTAGCAGGATGAGAGTTTGGGGCGTGGCTACCGTAGCAGGATGAGAGTTTGGGGCGTGGCTACTGTAACAGGTGGAGAGTTTGGGGCGTGGCTACTGTAGCAGGATGAGAGTTTGGGGCGTGGCTACCGTAGCAGGATGAGAGTTTGGGGTGTGGCTACTGTAGCAGGATGAGAGTTTGGGGCGTGGCTACTGTAGCAGGATGAGAGTTTGGGGCGTGGCTACTGTAGCAGGATGAGAGTTTGGGGTGTGGCTACTGTAGCAGGTGGAGAGTTTGGGGTGTGGCTACTGTAGCAGGATGAGAGTTTGGGGCGTGGCTACCGTAGCAGGATGAGAGTTTGGGGTGTGGCTACTGTAGCAGGTGGAGAGTTTGGGGTGTGGCTACTGTAGCAGGATGAGAGTTTGGGGTGTGGCTACTGTAGCAGGTTGAGAGTTTGGGGTGTGGCTACTGTAGCAGGATGAGAGTTTGGGGCGTGGCTACTGTAGCAGGTGGAGAGTTTGGGGTGTGGCTACTGTAGCAGGATGAGAGTTTGGGGCGTGGCTACTGTAGCAGGATGAGAGTTTGGGTGTGGCTACTGTAGCAGGATGAGAGTTTGGGCGTGGCTACTGTAGCAGGATGAGAGTTTGGGGTGTGGCTACTGTAGCAGGTGGAGAGTTTGGGGTGTGGCTACTGTAGCAGGATGAGAGTTTGGGGCGTGGCTACTGTAGCAGGTGGAGAGTTTGGGGTGTGGCTACTGTAGCAGGATGAGAGTTTGGGGCGTGGCTACCGTAGCAGGATGAGAGTTTGGGGTGTGGCTACCGTAGCAGGATGAGAGTTTGGGCGTGGCTACCGTAGCAGGTGGAGAGTTTGGGTGTGGCTACTGTAGCAGGATGAGAGTTTGGGGCATGGCTACTGTAGCAGGATGAGAGTTTGGGTGTGGCTACCGTAGCAGGATGAGAGTTTGGGGTGTGGCTACCGTCGCAGGATGAGAGTTTGGGGTGTGGCTACCGTAGCAGGATGAGAGTTTGGGGTGTGGCTACCGTAGCAGGATGAGAGTTTGGGGTGTGGCTACCGTAGCAGGATGAGAGTTTGGGGCGTGGCTACCGTAGCAGGATGAGAGTTTGGGGCGTGGCTACCGTAGCAGGCGGAGAGTTTGGGGCGTGGCTACTGTAGCAGGATGAGAGTTTGGGGTGTGGCTACCGTAGCAGGATGAGAGTTTGGGGTGTGGCTACCGTCGCAGGATGAGAGTTTGGGGTGTGGCTACCGTAGCAGGATGAGAGTTTGGGGTGTGGCTACTGTAGCAGGATGAGAGTTTGGGGCGTGGCTACTGTAGCAGGATGAGAGTTTGGGGCGTGGCTACTGTATCAGGCTGAGAGTTTGGGGCGTGGCTACTACAGCAGGTGGCGAGTTTGGGGCGTGGCTACTGAGAATTTGGGGTGTGGCTTCTGTAGCACGTGGAGAGTTTAGGGTGTAGCTACTGTATCAGGCTGAGAGTTTGGGGTGTAGCTACTGTATCAGGCTGAGAGTTTGGGGTGTGGCTACTACAGCAGGTGGCGAGTTTGGGGCGTGGCTACTGAGAATTTGGGGTGTGGCTTCTGTAGCAGGTGGAGCCAGAGGGTGTTTAGCCACTGTAGACAATCAGCTTCAGTTACAGAAGTGCAAGCCAAAATTCACCAGCTTGATTAAACAGCATATGAACACGTCAAAGCGAATGGGACATTGCGATGAAACGCTCTACAATGAACGCTTCAGCACCATACAGCATCATCATGCATACATTCAGAAAGACAAATGATCTAGTCAATAATGTTTACTTTGACATGTCCAGTGTAGACAGACAGAGATCACCATCAGATTTAACTGTCTGAGGGACAGATAGTAATATCAGCCAATTATTATAGCTATGAGTATCGGGAAGGGCCATTTATTTTCCATTGAATGAATGTTGGGCAAGTTTTCAGAAAAATTGTCTGAAATTATTATTTTTGTGATTATGTTTGGTGATGATAGTGGTGCATATATTACATACTTCTACACTAATTCTAAAGAAGTCAGCGAGATTAACTACTAAAACTCATTCTACTTCCTCTCTGTTCTCCCCATGTCTTCCTGTCTTTAGGTCATGTGTAACAGACATGTGTGAGTGTCCAGTGCATAAGAACTGTTACTGCGAGTCGTTCATAGCATACAGTCGAGCGTGTGAGAGAGAAGGCATCCGTGTGCACTGGAGACCGGAGCTCACCTGCATCAGTAAGTCACACTGACACATTTATTGACAGCAGCTATGCAAACTCATTTTCAAATTCAAAATAGGCAACATAGGTTAATTGGCTATTTTTAGGAAATAGTGAAAAAATACAAAACATGTTTTGGGATTGAATGTTAAGGTGATGTCTCTAATCCTGATGTCTAGTGTGACATTAATAATGAAACTAGAATAAAATGTTGTTTTGTTTATTTAAAAGAAGAGGTTCTTTTCTTTGTTTGATATATTGACTTTACATATTCATTAAAAAAAATATTCAGGGGGTCAAGACATTTTTGTGAAAATTATCAAATATGGTGGTGCTGGCTGGCAACTTTTTTTTTTTGTAAAAAAAAGAGTAACATAACTACATATATTTTCAGCTTTAATCTTTGTATTGTGTGGTAATGGTTTACTAAAAGCATCATGTCGTGCCTAACAACACCCTTCAGCTGTGACAGTATTCACAATACAGCACGCCTCTCGTACCTTATTGCTTACATACAGTACCACGAAAGTTTGGGGTCAGCAAGATTTCCTCTTAAGAAGTCTCTTCTGCTCACCAAAGCTACATTTATTTGATCTAAAGTACAGAAAACAGTAATATTGTGAAATACTGTTATTCCTGAATTTTCAGCATCATTACTCCAGTCTTCAGTGTCACATGATCCTTCAGAAATCATTCTAATATGCTGATTTGCTGCTCAAGGAACATTTTAAACAAAGAAACAAAATTTTCTAGAGCTGTATGTGTGTGTCATATTTGACTAGTGTTCATTCTCTTCTGCTGTAGGCACACACTGCAAACATGGTGCGGTTTATGACACATGTGGACCCAGCTGCACTAAAACCTGCCATAACTGGAACGAGGTTGGACCCTGTCACAGGCCCTGTGTCGCCGGCTGCCACTGTCCCGCCAGCCTGGTCCTGTTTCAGGGCCACTGCATTAAACCTACATCCTGCCCCGGCCGATGACCCACATGACCTGTACAGGAGCAGAAGGCTGCTAGAGATCTTTTACAGAGGAAAAGAGAACTGGGCACACAGGGACTGTACAGCACTCAGATACTCACAAACTGCTCCTCTCAGCAGTCGGGTCCGACACGGAGACTCCGGATGCCACTGCTCGCTCTGCGAGGACTTGGTTTTCATCACCTAAGTGCCTTTCCGACCTCTGGAATAAACTCAGTTACCAAATTCCTGATGCTTCAAACTACAAGGACCTGAACTGGACATTCTGAGTTACATCAGGAGTATATGGCAAACACAAACAATAGTATTATCCATTTATTGGGTCAAATAGTATTTAATACACAATCACTTGACTGAAAGGGAAACTATTTATATATTTGTTGTTTATTTTGTAAGACGGGGACTCAAATGTGACTGTTATAGCTTTAAAGAGAAGTGTACTGTATTCGTCCAGCATACACTGATGTGTGTATGTGTTGTTATAACTGTACATTTCACTTGACACAGTACGATATTATATATGACCAGTATAAAGCTTATATACTTTTTCAGAAATAAGCAAGTTTTTCTTTGAAAGTATTTGTCACAGCTCAGGTTCAGAGATGTCTCGTGTGTAGATTCAGGATCTGGGATGCAGAATGATTTTGCACCTGTGGAAAAAGAGCCCAAAAAGAACTAAAGCCAAAAATCAACTTCATGTAAATCGTTGCAAGAATTTTGACAAGGTACATGAAAATGGACTTGTAAATTGATAAAACTCTGCAATACTGACCTGAGTGTTAACTGTGTCGAGTGTTTTACCAAGTCCTGTAGTTCAGTCGAGTGTTACATTAGATACGTTGAGATACATTAAACCACCTGACACACACACACACACACACACATACAGGCACAGCCCTAAAAGAAAACATTCCACAGCTATGAAAAGACATCTGAGAGAATGAGCGTTATCAATCAATGTAATGGAGTCATTGACTCGTGAACTTTGTTTTACTCACAAACTTTTTACCAACAAAAATTTTAATTAAAATGTATGTTTGTATAGTTTTGGTTTTATACGCTGTAACTGATTACCGCTGCTTTTCACCTTCTTCCACAACTTTTTGCCTTGATTAGATCAATGGTAAAATGATTAATATATAACGTCTTTCAGTAATACTGCCACCCTTGGTAAACATGAGCAAAACAGACTGATTTTTTTCTCTTCTTAGACTTTGTTTTGAAATATTCTGAAAAATCAAACCTGTACTTGAAAGTAAAATTATACGAAAAATAATTGTGAAAAAAATTCATCCATTCTCTAAACCACTTGTCCTATATTCACCAGGGAAAAAAAGACTCACCCTCATATCATTCCAAACCTTTATGACTTTCTTTCTTTTGTGGAACATTATTAAGAATATATTTTGAGATGTATTTTTGTAGCAAATTACCCCAAAAGGGAAATATGTGTCAATTATGATCAATAAAAGTTTTTGGATCAAGTAACTGATATGGGGGAATTCCTAAGAGAATCAGTCCAGTGAAGAACATCTTTAGACTATAACAGGAGAATACTCTACTGGGCCATAGATAATAATATCCTGATATATATATATATACTTATCTAACATTTTGTGCGCTTCAAGATTCTTATAATATTAATAACAGTAAGGTAAATGAACACTCAAAAAATTAAAAATGCAGCTCATAGATACCAAACACGATACACATGCGATCTTGGTCAACTACTGTGCAATTTTAAAACATTCCTTCAGCAGTTTGAATTAATACATATGCAAAAAAATATAAAAGGAAAATTTGCTTGTTGGGTGAGGGGTATTGTGGATTATTTATTAAATGTAACAAATAATTGTGTCTGATCCTTCTCAAGTCACTACATTTCTGTCCATATAATGGAAGTAAACACTAACCAAAATGGTTACCAACATTCTTTAAATACTCTTCTTTTGTGTTCTGCAAAAGAAAGTCATACAGGTTTGGACCAGCTAAATAATATGTTCTAAGAGCGATTTGCACCTACAGTTATGAAAACATTATTTCTGAAAGTCTCAGAACATTTAAAACGTTCAGTCCAGTTTTTAAAATGTTTGAAAAACGTTTCTTAGTTATGCAAATGTTAATGGAACGTTACTTTTGAATGTTTTCTGAGAATTCTGAAACGAGTAGTAACAAAGAAAAACCCAACTAAAACACTTCAGAAAAATGCTCCATGAGCATTTAATGTTTTTGTGTTAATGTCTTGATAACATTATTAAAGACCTTATTTATAAAACATATGTACGCTCAGATTTGAACAGTGTGTGTACGCCAATATCCACTCCAGTGTTCATATTTCTAAAAACCGTCTTTGACGTGGAAAAGTGCTTAGCGCCGCATCAGGGTCGCAACATTTTGAGAACATTCTATAACTTTGAGAGAACCTTACCAGAACATCTGAGAATGCCCGCCCTTGTAACAGTTATAAACTCTTCATTAATATATTGCACACTAGCAAGGAGTCCACTGATATCTGCAGAAACATCTATTTGTAGTGCCAGTTTGTTGTGAGTCAGAATCTTTTTTTCTTTTGGGCTGAGATGTCTCAGTTTTTCTTATCTTAGCCAGTTGTGGGCAACCATTTTTTGGATTAACTGCTGTGGAGGATATTACCACTGTTGGCTAGACAGGTCCTTGTGTTGTGCTGATTCAATCCCTTCTTCTGCTTCTTGCAGGTTTTGAAGAGCTGCTTCTTCATTTGAAAGAGACTCCACTTTTCAATGCTCTGGTACAGACATGATTTTGTACCTTTCTACCTTCATGATTTGCTACAAGGCCAGTACCAACTGTTTATAGTGACATTGTAATTCACCAAGACAGTAATGCGCCACCTTTATTTAATACATGTAGTTGCGGCCTCCAATGGTAACAAGGCTAGTAAATGTAGCACCTTTACCGTTATCCTAATTTTGCTACTTAAAACATTGTTTTTCTTTCCCCCAAATGGTTTTACTCCATCTCAGTCAACATGTCCTCTGATAAATCTTCACTAGGTTCAGCAGGACAGGAGTAGTCTACTGAGCTTAGAGACACACATTGTGTAACCAAAAGTTCACTCCTTGGTGCCGTTTCAACACAGCTTTTGCAAATATCAATGTCACAGATAACCTTGTGGGATGAATCCCAAGTTGAAGTTATGGGATGCATGGCTTCATGATGTTTCCGCTTAATGTGCATCTTTAAATTTTTGGAATTCAGATTGACCCTGCAGTGAGGACACTGCACAGAGATTTGCTTTCTTTTAACAATCACTCGCTGAGCTGCTAATTCCAGTGGACGAGGTGCTGGTTGCTGCAAAAAAGGTTCTTGTAGTAGACGACCTACAGGTTGTGGTTCTGGAGTGCAAGTAGCTATAGGATGAGTGCTGCAAAGATGCCTCTTTAGAGCACCTTGATTGAAGTAGGTCTGTGGACACTGGCAGCAGTGAAAATGTCTGGCCTTTTCACCACAGCTGTTACAGCTGTATATAACATCATCTAAAACAGAGTAAAAAACAACGTTAGTAGATATTTCCCATAAGAGGACTGAAAATGGTATCACTTTAGAATAAACATGTTTTTTTTAACATTAGTAAAAGTAAAGCAACAATGAACCAAGGTGAGAAATTAAATTCAAGATAAGGGGGCAAAAAAATGCCTCCGCACAATTAAGCAAAATCTATCACAGCTGTTGCAATTAAAGTGAAATGTGAAAATGAACAAATTGTCGCTGGCAGCATTAAATTTAGATCTCCTGATCATGTTGTATCTGATTCATTTTTATGCGTAAATTGCAGCATTGAGCACTGTAATCAATAGCTATGTTTCCATCCACCTATTTTTATGCGCATTTTGGGATATCACAAACTGCTGGATGGAAACACTGAAATACACATAGATAAAAAAAAACATGCTCATAAACTACTTTTACCGAATAAATTCCCTGATGCATTTCAAAAAGAGACGTGACTTTGCGATGAGATGGCATAACTGGACCAACTGGCAGTTTTGGTCATTCTGTAACCTAATGCCTGAGCGAAATCTATCGTTAAAGTGGTTTGGTATAATTCCCTCACAGAAGCGTCTCACACGGTTGCGTTCACAAACAGCAGGCATCTGAATGCAAGATAACATGACAGCGTTTACTGCGGTTCGTCTGCGCACTCTAAGGGGCAAGTAATTTATTATACAAAAATTATTAAATACAGTGGTTTCTACTGGAGCAACTTCCATTTTTCTTAGTGATATTTTGTGCCAGTTTATCAGGAGTGAAAAACTGCCCTTACAAAAGGTAAAAAGTACCTCTGGAAATCAATGGAAAAGTTTATCAAATAGAAAAATTTATGGCACTGCAATGAACAATATTTCTTTTACAGAATGTTTTAATCTTGATTAATGTCAAGTTATAAAAACAACTGCTCATTTTTTTTTCTTCTTCTGAAGAAAGACAAACACTATTCACACACTTGAACAATGTTGCAACGTCTGTTTTCGGTTTTATTTTTTTCTTCTTCTGATCTCCAGTATATTGTAATTAAACATTAACCAAGATTAATAAATTCTGTAAAAGTATTTTTCATTGTTAGTTCATTACATATGTTTAACTATTACAACCTTAAAATAAAGTATTAACAATATAGTAAAGACAATGTATGCTCACTCACCTCCATATTCAACCGCGCTCAGTTTATGTCCAGCTATATGGGCCATTATTTGATGATATTTTCTTGGCTTACATGCGTCAGTTGTGCAGAAAGGGCAAGTGAATAAAGTAGCATCTGCATGGCAGCGTTGAGGCTGAGGCTCTTGCCCTCTCTGCTTAATTGTGATATGCTAAATAGACAAGAAAAAAATAGTTAGTCTTCAAAAGGTGATAGAGACTCAGACAGGATGATGTTAGTGAACCCAAAACATATTATTTTATAAGATGTGGAAACGAACAGCACAGCACTGAGGAGTACTGGCAACAAGTAAGTATGCAGGTATGTAGTATTCATGAAATGGCAGAGTTATGGAAAGTATATGAGTCTTAGCTCAAGAGTTATGGCAAGCGGGTGAGTTATGGCAGGTAAACAACAGTCTTTAGAAAGAATGGGAGTTACTTGAGCACCAGATGATTTTTCTTTTCATGTCCTGATACATAAAACCAGAGAATTCAAAGAGAGTGTACTTTCTTTTTCACATGACTGAAAGTGGAGTGCCAGTGAGTATCTGTGTCCAGGTGAGTAGAAGGGGAAACAAAGACAAACAGACACTATAAGGTGACGAAGGAGATCGCTGGAGACTGGAATACAAGGGAGACATCCCGAGGTACCAAATATTTTCTCTGGGGCTGTATCCTTCCCAGCTTGCAAGGTACTCAAGACGAACCCTGACTCTGTAGGCAGGCCCGTGAGGGTGACAAGGGGGTTCGTCAACCAGACCAGGCGGGTGGTAAGGCTTTAACAGGGACCAATGTAATGGGGACTTACGTAGCTGGATGTCCTTCATGGAGAGCCGCACTTTCTGCCTAGGTTAATAGTTGGGAGCAGTGGATCTCCAGGCATCAGCTTGACTCTTTTGGTGATGCACAGCCAATTGCAGACCCTCTCACTCTCTCTGAACTAATGACCACAGATAGGACATTCGATAGTTCGCCGGACCAAGGGAACAGAGGTGGTTGATAGCAGAGTACACACTGGATAGGAGTGAGTTTTGTGGAGGGCTGCCGGAGAGAGTTCTGTGCATACTTGGCCAAGGACAGGAATTCCTTGGATGGAGAACTCCATCAGTTCTCCATCGGTGCAGATCTCCTATATTTTCCATTCTGTCTGCCTATTGCTCTGTGGATGACACCCAGACAAGAGGCTGACCGTCACCCCCAGGAGTTTGAAGAAGGCCTTCCATACATAGAAGGCGAATTGGGGGCCTCTCTGACACAATATCCTCAGGGATTCCATAATTGTATATGTGGTTGAACAGAAGTTTGGCCGTCTCCATAGCGATGGGCAAGCTTTTGAGGGGAGCCAATTTGCAGAGGAATGAAGTTCCCAGATGGTAAGTGTTTGTCCATACGCAGCCACCAGAACCAGTCCTGCAGAAGCGAGAGGGTCCTATTGGTCCCTGGGTGGCCGGTACCCAGAGGAATGGATGGATTCCAAGGTTGGGACATAGATCATGACAGCTGGGCAGCCCAGTGGAGAAGGTTCGGTGGTGATGGCCTCCACGATCTGATCATCCAGAGACGATTGAATTGGACTGAGGATGATGTTGGGTGGCGGAATAAGCTCTGGTTCCTCCCGGGGTTTTGTTGTGGGAATTGAGACGAGACAAGGCATCCGCTTTGATATTCTTGGCCCCTAGATGATACGAGATGGTGAAATAAAACAGGTAAAGAAGAGGGCCCAGCAATGAACTTGTCGTTGATTCAGTCGACGAGCTTCACTAAGATTAGTGAATGTGATTAGTTAAAACCAAAAAAGGATGGTGGGCCCCCTCCAGCCAATACTCCTCCAACATGAGCTTGATGCTAACAGTCCTCGGTTGCCAATGTTGTAATTCTGCTCTGCCAGGGAAAGCTTTCTGGACAAAAAGGCACAGGGATGGAGTCAGGGAGGTTTCCCCTGCTGCTAAGAGAGGACTGCTCCCATGCAACTAGTGGAAGAGTCTACTTCAACCACAAAAGGCTTGTTAAGGTCAGTATCATTGTATAAGAGCGGTGAGTGGAGTAGTGATGGAGTAATAGTTCTGGATGAACTGGCATTGAAGTTGACAAAACCTAAAAAGCATCCGAGTTTCTTAATGGTGGTTGGAGTAGACCAGGAGCAAACGACTTCTTCCTTCCCCTCATCCATTTGGATTCCCTAGGGGCTGAGGTTATAGCCCAGGAACTGGATGGAAGTTTGATGGAATTCACATTTCTCCACCTTGAGGAATAGATGGACTTTCCTCAGCCTCTCCAAAACCAGCGCACCATGGTGACAATGGTCAGTCTTATTCCAGGAGTTTACTAAAGATTTATGGCAAGCGGCCGAGTATGGCAGGTAAACAACAGTCTTTAGAAAGAATGGAAGTTACTTGAGTCCTAGAGGAAGGGGAAGTGGAGTGCCAGGGAGGCGAGTATTCGTGTCCAGGTGAGTAGAAGGGGAAACAGAGACAAATCATAGACTTTAAGGTGATGAAGGAGATCGCTGGAAATTGGAGAATAAGGGAGATCACTGGAGACTGAAGGAGATGTTGGGAAACAGGAAAGTAATCCACAGGTATAAGATCACAGGAGTTTAAACTTTCCAAATCTGAAGATAGGGGAAGCAGTCTAAGTTTCCATGTTGGTGACCAGACACAGAGTGAGGAGTGAGAGGAGCTTTTGAAGTAGTGCTGATAAGGGTGGTAATGATTTGCAGGTGCAGGTGATCAGAAGTCCAGGGAGAGTGAGCACTGAGTGTGAGTGGAGGGAGAGCCTTTCCACAGTTCTTATGGATTTAGGCTGTCTCAGGTGCCATTTACACAACAAAAACTGGAAAACGTTTTATGCATTTTGGCTGTTAATTTACACGACAACTGTGTTTTGGAGGTCTGAAAACGCAAACTTTTGAAAACGGGTTTCAAAGTGCAAGTTGTTGAAAATGATGCCGTTATTGTCTCTGTGTAAACAAAAATGCAGATCTGTGAAACCGGTGACGGCATGCACATGCGTATTATGTGTTTAGTCTATTGGCATGTGCGTATGGCGAGAGTGCTCTGTAAAAGAATGCGTATATCCGCAGGAGAGTAGTCTTTTTTTTTCTTCTTTTTTTTTTTTTACACAGTGGCATCAGCAACTACTGACCTGGCATGCATAATACATCATTTTTAGTTTTTTTTGCGGATCCATCATTTTGACAGTGTTGTCCATCTATACATAGAAAAAAACTCTTACCGTTTTTTTTTTTTGTTACATCATTGTCGTGTAAACGTACCCTCAGTTCGCTGAACCTGATTTCACAAAGTACAACATGTTTCTGGATCAACATCTTTGTTGACCCTGGAACAACATTCCAATCAACCAATCAGATTTGAAGATTTGAAGTTTACAGTTTATGTCAAGTTTAGGCTTACAACCAGGGTTAGATGTTTCTACATTAGTGTTATCCAACTATCATTTCCCTCTGATTTTAGGGATTACTTCTGGGTAGGGTTAGATTTAGGGGTAGGGATATGGTTATGATTGAATTTTCAGACAGGAATGTTGTTCAAGGATCAACAAAATATGTTGACCCAGGAATGAGTCTAACTTGGCAAAATCAGGACGTGCGTCTCAGTTCACTCAATGATGGTGAGATCAGATCTCTGTGTGGACCACAAAATATGTTGTCAGACTCCTTGTGCATACAAAAATCTCACTGGATTATTACAATTAATGGCAAAAGGAACGTTTGGAGGAATTAACTTATATTTCCTATTGACACACTTTTTGGTGAAAAATCTAACCTACTGTTGCACATCACTGTATCCTATTCTTTTACAACACACTGTGCTTGAAAATGACACGTTGCATAGCTTCATGATGTATCTGCTCAATGTGTTTCTAATTTTTAGAATTCAGACTCACCCTACGATGGCACTGCACAGAAATTTGCCTTCTCTTAATCGCTGGAGGAGCTTCTAATTGAAGTGGAGGAGATGCTGGTTGCTGTAAAGGAGGTTCTTGTTGTGGTTGTGATGCTGGTTGTTGGGAAGGAGGCTCTTGTTGTGGTTGTGATGCTGGTTGTTGGAACGGAGGTTCTTGTTGTGGGTCACTTACTGGTTGTGGTTTTAAAGTGCAAGTAGCTATGGGATGACTGCTGCAAAGATGCTTTTTTAAGTCAGCTTTATTGATGTAAGTCTTGGGACACTGGCTGCAGTGAAAATGTCTGGCCATTTTGCCACAGCCAATGTTACAGCTGTATATAACATGATCTAAAACAGAGGTTTCAGCACATCTGTATTAGCACAACATTAACCAACATTTATGGATGCTGTAAAAGCTGTAAAAGTTCATAACGCATGTTAACTACGTTAGTTACTATTACAGCATTATTATAAAATATTCCCAAAGAGACTCACCTCCATATTCAACCGCCCTCAGTTTATGTCCAGCTATATGGGCCATTATTTGATGGTACTGTCTTGGCTTACAGACATCAGTTGAGCAGAAGGGGCAAGTGAATAAAGTAGCATCTGCATGGCAGCGATGAGGCCGAGGCTCTTGTCCTCTCAGCTTAATTGTGATGTGCTGAAAAGACAAGAAAATTCAAAGTGTCAGTTACAGGAAATAACTATAAACTTCAACCTAAAATGTGTTTTCCCACTGTATAACACCATTGATTTGACACCATAAAAACGAACAAGCATTAAAAAAAATTAAACATTGAAATAAACTACATAGCATATACATCTAATCTAACAATCAAACTAGTTTAGACTCAAACTATTGTTCATTTTAAAGTCAGCATGAAACAAGTTGTGCTTGTCTTTTCTTCCCTATAGTGACACATATCAAAGTAAAATGGCTTCTGGAACAAAAAAACAAAACAAACAAAAAAAAAAAAAATGTAGGGTGGGGCATGATTTTGTCCTTGGGGAATTGATTGGATGGTTGTGGTTTGCTATTGGTGGATCTCATGTGAGTGACAGGTTGCCCCGCCCTCGTCATCAGAGAAGAGATGTCACTGAAAGAGGGAGGGGAAGTTAACAAAAGTAATGATGTGCACAGATAAATAATTTATAATAAACACTGCAATATTTAAAAAAATAAGAATTGTCAATTTTGATTTCATGGTGATGTTAAAGGAAATTACAATGTGCCGTCTGGAAAGGGTTAAGCAAGCTATGCCGATCCACAGCTAAAGGGATAAATATGTAGGTACAGTAAATAGCTAGCTAAGTTTAACTTATATGGATTATATGTTGGCAACCCCTAGGCATTAATTATTATAATATGGAATTGTCCCATATTTAAGACATCAAAATATTGTTCCATTTTAAACCCATATGGAACACAGTTTGCCCCCAATTTTGCGTATGTCCAACCTGAATATTAGAGACCATACATATATCAAATGCTAAATTGGGAATTAATCGTTTTTTCTGAACAAATCATTATTTGATTTGTAAACATCAGCGTTCGCAGAAGGCCTCTAGAGAAAACAGAAGAATCCTCTGCTGGCTGGTGCAATCTACCTGAGGGAAGACGTGATCAAAAAGGGAAGTAGTCTTTCACTATGGTAAGGTAATGTTGTTAAATAGAGAAAAACATTTTACAAGTAACTTATCGCATTCTTCACCTCGGACCTCATTATTGTTAGTCATTTTCACAGAAACGCAAAATAACCAATAAACTCTCAAGCTCCACAAGCAGTCCATTCTAATTCTATAAATTCTCTTTAATATGAAAAATATTCTTGTCATTCATAAATGTTTTCAACAACATTTTAGTTCTAATTCTTAAGTGCCATTGTTTAGAAATGCTTTGCCTGTCTCATAGACATTCTGATCTCGCAATCATTGAGTCAGTCTGCGATTACATGATGAGCCAGAAAAATCCTGAGACAACTAAATCCATAAGAACTGTGGCAGCATCTCCAAGACACTGAGAATTCTACCTACAAAGCTGCCTTTAAAACAGCTTTTGTTTTAGGTACATTTGCACACAGCAATACCTGATGGGATGCTTCTAATGTTTAGAGTTCAGACTCACCCTAAGATGACTCTTAATCGCTGGATGAGCTGCTAATTGAAGTGGATCAGATGCTGGTTGTTGGGAAGGAGGATCTTGTTGTGGTTGAGATGCTGGTTGTTGGGAAGGAGATTCTTTTTGTGGAGGAGATGCTGGTTTTTGGGAAGGAGGTTCTTGTAGTGGGTCACTTGCTGGTTGTGGTTTTAAAGTGCAAGTAGCTATGGGATGACTACTGCAAAGATGCTTTTTTAGGGCACTTTTATTGATGTAAGTCTTGGGACACTGGAAGCAGTGAAAATGTCTGGCCATTTTGCCACAGCCAATGTTACAGCTGTATATAACATGATCTAAAACAGAGGTTTCAGCACATCTGTATTAGCACAACATTAACCAACATTTATGGATGCTGTAAAAGTGTTCACTATATGGACAAAAGTGTTGGGACACCTGACCATTACACCAAAAGGGACTACAATGACATCACATTCTAAATACATAGACATTAATATGGAGTTGGTCCTTCTTTGCAGCTGTAACAGTTTCCACTCTACTGGGAAAGCTTTCCTCAAGATTGTGGAGTGTTTCGTTGGGAATATTTGCAGGTCAGACATTGATGTTGGATGTGAAGGTCTGATCTCCACTCCAGTTCAGCCCAAAGGTGTTGGATAGGGTTGAGGTCCGGGCTCTGTGTGGGCCAGTCAAGCTCTTTCACACCAAACTCATGTAACCATGTCTTTATGGATCTTTTTTGTGCACTGGGGCATGGGTGCTTAAGCAGCGTAAGGCAGTGAGCAAGGCCGAGGACCTCTCCGCTGCCCCCGGTCTTCAAGATCTCCACCTGGAACCGCTTCTCCCCTCTTCGTGAGATGGAACACGATGCTGTTGTCATTGGAGACTCTATCGTCCGTCACGTCCGCGCAACCTCAGCTAATGGTAAGGTGCACATTCACTGCTTTCCTGGTGCTTGTGTTCTCTATGTCACTGCGCAGGTACCCGCGATCCTAAATGGGGACGAGAGCATCGGAGCTGTATTGCTGCATGCAGGGGAGAACGACATCAGGCTGCGGCAGACGGATCATCGTGGATCATCATATCCGGACCGCTTCCGACGTACCGACGAGGACATGAAAGGTTCAGTAGATTATTTGCTCTAAATGAATGGCTAATGTTTTGGTGTAATGAACATAAGCTGCTCTTTGTAAATAATTGGAATCTTTTCTGGGAGCGACCTAGGCTCTTCCGTGCTGATGGCCTGCACCCAAGCAGAATCAGAGTGGATCTTCTGTCGGACATCATCTCCAAGACGTTACGCACCGTATGACTAGTGAGTCAAACCTCAAATCACATTCTTTGTTCTACCCACTTAATTGATAGAAATGTGAGTGTAGTACAGTCAATAGACTTCCCTGAATAGTGAGGTCAAACAACAAATCTATAGCATCAAGAAAAAATCTGATTGTGATTAAACCAGAAAATCTCAAAATTACTGAACAGAAACAATTCCTAAAGCTAGGGCTCCTAAGGCGGGTATTGTAAATGAAATGATCACAGATAATAGTTTTGATGTACTCTGCTTTGTTAAACCTGGCTTATTTCGGTCTTAATGATTACTCCACCAGACTACTGTTATAAGCACGAGCCCCGTCTGGTCGTGGTGGCGATACTGTAACTATCTATAGAGATATTCTTAATGTTACTCAGACAACAGAACACAGGTTTAATTCGTTTGAAGTGCTTGTGCTAAATGTTATGTTACACTCTCAGATCTAAGAAAAAAGTCCTTACTATCTCTTGCTTTGGCTACGGTTTATAGACCTCGAGGGCCGTATGTTGATTTCCTAAAAGAGTTTGCAGATTTTCTTTCGGACCCATTGGTCAACGTCGATAAAGTGCTGATTGATGGAGAAATTAACATTTGTAGATAATGCAAATGATGTGTTAGGGGCTGTGTTTACAGATTTAATAAACTCCTTTGGGGTCAAGCAAAGATCCACTCACCGTTTTAATCATACACTATATTCAATTACATCTCATGGAACCAATCCTACCGATATAGAAATTCTACCTCAAAGTGATGAGGTCACTGATTGCTACCTTGTAACATGCGCACCGCTGATATTAGCCATATTGCGCCGCGTTATCGACTGGATAGAACAATTCTCCCAACCACTATAGATAGATCCACAAATAACCTGCCTGATCTGTTGAACACCCAATTGAGCTTGAGGAAATATGTATTGTGAAAAGCGCTCTACAAATTAATGTGAATTGAATTTAATTGGGGCATAGTCATGCTAGAAGTTGGAAGCAAAGTATTGTCCAAAATGTCTTGATAGGCTCAAGCATTAAGATTTCCCTTCACTGGAAGACGCCCAAACTCTGAAAAACAGCCCCATAAGCCCCGCAAACTTTACAGTCAGGCAGGTGACGTTCTCCTTGCCTCTGCCAAACCCAGACTCACCGATCAGACTGACAAACAGAGAAGCGTGATCTGTCACTCCACAGAATAGGTTTCCACTGCTCCAGAGTCCAGTGGCGTGTGCTTTACACCAGTCCATCTGACACTTGGCATTGTTCTTGGTGATGTAAGGCTCGCATGCAGCTGCTCGGCCATGGAAACCCACTCCATTAAGCTCCAACCATACAGTTTCTGTGCTGATATTAATGCCGGTGGAAGTTTGAAGTCTTCAGCTGTTGCATCAGCAGAGCGTTGGCGACTTTTACACACCATGTTCCTCAGCACTTGTGACCGGTTCGCTCTGTGACTTTACATGATCTTCCACTTCATGACTGAGTTGCTGCTGTTCCTAAACCCTTCCACTTTCTAAAAATACCACTCACAGTTGACTATGGAACATCTAACAGGGATAGAATTTCACAAACTGACTTATTGCAAAGGTGCCATCTTCTCCCAGTATCATGCTTGAATTCATTGTGCTCTTCAGAAGAATGACCCATTTTTTCCACAAATGTTTGTAAATGCAGACTGCATGGGTTGCTTGATTTTATACACCTGTGGCAATGGGTCTGATTGAAACACCTGTATTCAATAACTAAGAGTGTCCAAATACTTTTGTCCAGATAGTATACGTTAACTATTACAGCATTAATATAAAGTATTCCCAAAGAGACTAACCTCCATATTCAACCGCCCTCAGTTTATGTCCAGCTATATGGGCCATTATTTGATGGTACTGTCTTGGCTTACAGACATCAGTTGAGCAGAAGGGGCAAGTGAATAAAGTAGCATCTGCATGGCAGCGATGAGGCCGAGGCTCTTGTCCTCTCAGCTTAATTGTGATGTGCTGAAAAGACAAGAAAATTCAAAGTGTCAGTTACAGGAAATAACTATAAACTTCAACCTAAAATGTGTTTTCCCACTGTATAACACCATTGATTTACATAAAAAAAAAATGAACATTAAAAAACATAAACTAATTGACTTAAACTACGTTAAGTGCTAGTCAATGAGTTGAATCAACTCCACAGCAACTACATAAATTTATCCACTAACCATTCAGAAACGTCCAGTTTCATTCTAAAAGTTGTAACTTCTTCCTGAGTCTCTCCATCAGTGTCGACTCCGGTTTGAACAATGTAAGGCTGAACACCGTTACTGACAATCCTGATTTTGGCTGCGTGAGATTCTCCAGCTTTGTTGTTGTTGAGCAACCGAAGCGAAAGCTGTTATAGCTCCGCCCTCTTCTGGAAAGCGGAGCTCATTTGCATTTAAAGGGACACACACAAAAACGGCGTGTTTTTGCTCACTCCCAAATAGGGGCAAATTTGACAAGCTATAATAAATGATCGGTGGGGAATTTTGAGCTGAAACTTCACAGACACATTCTGGAGACACCAGAGACTTATATTACATCTTGTAAACGGAACATTATAGATCCCCTTTAAAGTCAGCATGAAATTGAAGTTGTGCTGGTCTTCCTATTATGACGAATATCTGAGTGAAACGGCTTCTAAAACAAGAACAAATGTAGGGTGGGGCTTGATTTTGTCAGTGGGGAATTGATTGGATGATTGTGGTTTGCTATGGACTAGGTGCACAAGATGGCGCCGGTGAGCTGCGGCGATGCATGTAATCATACTTGCATTTGGTGCAAGATGAAACTTAAATATGAAACTTGGCTAGATATAATAGATTTTTTTTTAATTAAAGAGAAGATGGTGGTCTATCAGAGACTAAAGAAAACATCCTTGTTATATTATTGTGTAACGTTACCTCTGTGGTAATTCAACGAGATACGCGATCTTTGACTTTCAATCTTACTTCTGTTGATTATGTGGTTCAGGCTCAGCGGTGATCCACAGGGATCTTTTTATCCATACAAAACACTCAAGTGTGTAATATATATCTCCTGATTTTGTTCTGACAGCTGGTGGACTAAATGGCTCAAAAACTGCCTTCTCTTTCTGCATGGAACAACACTCGACCTTCATGAAGATCTAATGTTTGATATTGTCAACCGAAGCATCAATCCTCAGAAGAGATATAAATACACATGGGAATATGGTATGCTTAAGTAACTATATTTGGTAACATTATTATCGCTAACTGTATTATTTAGTAGCCAATGTAATTTAATTGCATAATTTTCAGTGTTTGTATTTCCCCTGTGCATTTCTATTAATTACTGCATTTATTTAGTTCAAGTGAGACGAGTAAAGAGCATCCGTTGCATACATTATCATCTGTCTCATTTAAGCAGCAAAAAAACGTATTTTACTACGGGTAAAAAAAAAACAAAACAAAAAAAAAACAACTATATTGAACTGTTTGTGCTACAGTTAAAAATGTAAATTAATCACAATCTTTTCACAGCCCTTGTTTTTATCTAAAAAGATAATTGATGCAAAGAAATCGTAAAATATGATCATATTGATGGAGCAATTGATGTAGGCAAGTGAAAATATATGCGCAGAATTGAGAATATAGTATTTATGGAAATAAATTTATCACAGGGCAAACGTGTGAATGTTCACAAGGCATTTTATGTGGACAACTCTAATCGTAGTTGTATATTTACAGGCATTATTGTCATTGTATATGCGTATGCACCATGAGTTCGTTAATCTAACCCATGCATACATGTGTTTAAATGCCATTGGCTCTTGTTATGATTGTACTATATATCTTCTTAGTTGTATTTTAAGTGATATTACAGATTCTATAAACAGCTATAAGAGATAATTTTTGGCTTTCTCCGGCACTCTGCATCGGCATAAAGTGAAACCGGAAGTGTATATGCGTACACTCGCTCATCGAAAATCCAACATGGCGGCCATGTGCAACTAGTCCATTGGTGGATCTCATGGATTTAGGCTGTCTCTGTCAGTTCTGTATCTTCATGCAATCCCTGATGGACTCAATGATGGTGAGATCAGATCTATGTGTGGACCATTGAATATGTTGTCAGACTCCTTGTGCATACAAAAATCTCACTGGATTATTACAATTAATGGCAAAAGGAACGTTTGGAGGAATTAACTTATATTTCCTATTGACACACTTTTTGGTGAAAAATCTAACCTACTGTTGCACATCACTGTATCCTATTCTTTTACAACACACTGTGCTTGAAAATGACACGTTGCATAGCTTCATGATGTATCTGCTCAATGCGTTTCAAATTATTCAGACTCACCCTACGACGGCACTGCAGAGAAATTCTCTTAATCGCTGGAGGAGCTGCTGATTGAAGAGGATGAGATGCTGGTTGTTGGGAAGGAGGATCTTGCTGTGGATCAGATGCTGGTTGTTGGGAAGGAGGATCTTGCTGTGGATCAGATGCTGGTTGTTGGGAAGGAGGATCTTGCTGTGGATCAGATGCTGGTTGTTGGGAAGGAGGATCTTGTTGTGGATGAGATACTGGTTGTTGGGAAGGAGGATCTTGTGGTTGTGATGCTGGTTGTTGGGAAGGAGGATCTTGTGGTTGTGATGCTGGTTGTTGGGAAGGAGGATCTTGTGGTTGTGATGCTGGTTGTTGGGAAGGAGGATCTTGCTGTGGATGAGATGCTGGTTGTTGGGAAGGAGGATCTTGCTGTGGATGAGATGCTGGTTGTTGGGAAGGAGGATCTTGCTGTGGATGAGATACTGGTTGTTGGGAAGGAGGATCTTGTGGTTGTGATGCTGGTTGTTGGGAAGGAGGATCTTGTGGTTGTGATGCTGGTTGTTGGGAAGGAGGATCTTGCTGTGGATGAGATGCTGGTTGTTGGGAAGGAGGATCTTGTGGTTGTGATGCTGGTTGTTGGGAAGGAGGATCTTGTGGTTGTGATGCTGGTTGTTGGGAAGGAGGATCTTGTGGTTGTGATGCTGGTTGTTGGGAAGGAGGATCTTGTGGTTGTGATGCTGGTTGTTGGGAAGGAGGATCTTGCTGTGGATGAGATGCTGGTTGTTGGGAAGGAGGATCTTGTGGTTGTGATGCTGGTTGCTGGGAAGGAGGATCTTGCTGTGGATGAGATGCTGGTTGTTGGAACGGAGGTTCTTGTAGTGGGTCACTTACTGGTTGTGGTTTTAAAGTGCAAGTAGCTATGGGATGACTGTTGGAAAGATGCTTTTTTAGGGCACTTTTATTGATGTAAGTCTTGGGACACTGGCAGCAGTGAAAATGTCTGGCCGTTTTGCCACAGCCAATGTTACAGCTGTATATAACATGATCTAAAACAGAGGTTTCAGCACATCTGTATTAGCACAACATTAACCAACATTTATGAATGCTGTAAAAGTATTTATTTTAGTTCATAACGCATGTTAACTACGTTAGTTACTATTACAGCATTATTATAAAATATTCCCAAAGAGACTCACCTCCATATTCAACCGCCCTCAGTTTATGTCCAGCTATATGGGCCATTATTTGATGGTACTGTCTTGGCTTACAGACATCAGTTGAGCAGAAGGGGCAAGTGAATAAAGTAGCATCTGCATGGCAGCGATGAGGCCGAGGCTCTTGTCCTCTCAGCTTAATTGTGATGTGCTGAAAAGACAAGAAAATTAAAATGCGTTTTTCCCTTACTGTATAATACCATTAACGATATGACAGCGTTATGTTGTGCATATAAATCTCATCTAGCCAGCTAGACTCGATAAACTATAGTTAGTTAGTTTTAAAAGCAATTACAGTGTGAATGTCTACGTCTGGAAAGGGTTAAACAAGCAAGCAAGGTGCACTAAATAGCCAGCTAACTAATAACACTACTTAACACGAGACCTAAACTGATTTTTAATAATTAAACGGGCAGCTAGCAAACAAAGCAACACCATTTAGCGTAAAAACATAAACCCATTCTCCTCACACTCATCGACATGGTTTCTGTCCGCTTTCTGATGTTAGATGAACGAATCGGTGTTTTAAAATGAATCTTCTAAGTGAACGAATCGCCTGTTCACTTCATACACAATCCAGCGGCTGCGTTCCACTTCTTTTATGCTCCCTACTTCCCGACTGTTCACGGAGCACGAGTGGCCACTACTGGCAGAACCCTGGTAATGGGTTTAAATAACTTGTGTTTAAACAAGCAATCAGCTTAAAGTAGCTACAAATATTATAATGATATATCTTAAAAGAACTTATACACTAGAGAGTAGTGTGTGGGGGTAAATGTGATCTACTGTAAAATCACAATCAAGAGATTGATCATTAACCCCATCTGCTGTAATAAACGTGTTGATTTCTGAACAAGGATCTGTTGAGGGACCATTTATGTTTTGTGCACATCTGCAGTGCTGCACTCTTTCCCTTCTTGTTAAAGGAGACTGAGTCACATGTTGATCTGAATGAATATTTAAAATGGCTCATCTCACAGTTAAAATTACATCAGTGTAAATGTTGTACTTAGTGTAACTACTTAATAGTTAGGAATTACTTATTCATGTCTTGGTTAAACTTAAGTAACTTACGTAAAAGTCAGTCTGTAAGAATTTAATGGAAAAGCTTTATTTCAATAGTCCACTTTAGACATTCTCCTCACTAACTCTCATTAGAGTATTAGTAGACTGTCTGCTTAACATCTGCGAACACTTTATTCTGATACTCCTCAACAGTCATTCTACTGAATATAGGTAACTTTTGCAAGTACATGTCAACTTATGTTATGAACCCTAACACTCCGAGAGTTAGTTGACATGTACTTGCAAATTAATGATTTGTCACTCCTTTATTTTACCTAAATTGACTGTTTATATTGATCTGACAAAATAGGCCTAGAGACAGCAATCTGTTTTTAGCATTCTCATGTTTACACTTTCAACTGTCAAAACTTACACCCTTTATTTGCATACAGCTGGTCATTTTACTGTTAGTCTCGTGAAAGTGAAGTTGCGCTCATCTTTTCTTCTCTATTGTGATGTATATCTGAGTGAAACGCTTCTCAAACAAGAACAAATGTAGGGCGGGGCTTGATTTGGAATTGATTGGATGGTTGTGGTTTGCTATTGGTGGATCTCATGTGAGTGACAGGTTGCCCCGCCCTCGTCATCAGAGATGTCTGCGATGTCAGAAGTTATTCTGATTCAAGATTACGAGAAACATGAATTTAACACATAATGATGTGCACTAATAAATCATTTAGAATAAACACTGTAATGTTACATAACAAAACAAAAACAAGAATTGCCCATTTTAACCATTTTTTTCTTTCGATTTTTAAACAATCGCCTTCAGTTATTGCCAACTTGGTATAAACATTTCTTATTCATGCATGCATTATCCAATAGAATCAAACTCTCAGGAGAAAACGCTTTATTGCCTACCTCACAGGTGATCAGGAGGTTGTGCAAATTTTAACACTTATTTTCATTAATGCTAAAACATTCTCACAGGACAAATCACACAATACATTAAACATCATGGCTTTAATGTTGACCTGTGCATGCAGCCTGCATACTGATATGAAATACAAGTTCTGTGAGTAAACTGTAACAGACTTTGAAAGTGCACATCATTTTCAGAACGATCATGTGTGACACTTCAGTTGGGCTTCGAACTGCTCACAGTCCCATCTTTTATTGCAAACATTTCCATATCAAAAATACTACAAACAATAATTTTACCGATATGCAAATGATGTGATGTATTTTTTTCAGATACATGTTTACGCCGAGATGCATGTGTTTATTAAAATAGTTCATTATGATGGGGGACAGAACTTTAAAAAGGTCAAGGGCTCGTGAGGACAGATGAAGGCCGGCCTCAGCGCTGGAATTATCCAGGAGACTCTGAACATCCTGGAATCTGAGTCTTTTCCTCAACTACAAGATCTTCTGTAGTATGGAATTAGGCACTTCAAGTGTTTCATCCCTCACCAGGACAATATCGTAAGAGTCCATGTACTTTTCCAACAGTTCCTCTACCTGTGAAACACAACATCAGTGAATCAGTGAAACCAACTAAACAAACAACAGAGCAAAGAGAAAGTAAATCAGCACCTTGTCATTGAGAAAGCCGATCTTGAGGATGTTCTCCACGTTGGGAACGCCGTCCGCCATGTTGAGATCGCCGAGCGAGTCTCCTAGCAGAATGACGTTCCCGTTGTCCTTCAGTTGTTTGAAATACTCAGTGTTCCTCAGGGCTCCGTCATGCTTGTTGTAAACATGGATCAGCTCTCCTTTAAAGCCTTTCAAAACCCCCTGCGAGACAACACAGATCCCGATCATTCCTGGCAAAAGCACACGTGAGGATAATGTGAACAGAGGGTTTTTATAAAGGCCCCCGAGACTCACGTTATCATCGAAGTCCATGAAGTTGGACACGACTTTGATGTTGGTGTGGTAGACGCCCGCCTGTCTGATGATTTCCTCCAGCACGTCTCCCAGACCCGCCGAGAAGATGAAGACAGGAACGCTGTGCTGGTGCAGCCGGTCGAAGAACTGCTCGTACCCTTCCCTGTCACACACATGCTGAAGATCAACATCTCTGACATTCATTCAGCTTCTGGTGTAGCATTTTAATAATACCATAGCTGTTCAATTCTACATTTTATCAGAGTATTTTAATTTAGGGAATGTTTACTTTTACTTCACTATATTCCAAAGCATAATATTGTACTATTAACTCCTCTACAGTCCATAGAAACGTATCGTTCCTCGTTATTTCGAACTGAATAAATGAGAACCAGCAGTGGATCTGCTGAATTGGTTCACAAATCACACTGAACGATTCATTCGGGAATCGGAGTGATTCAACTGCAGCTGTTCTTGAGTCATTAACTCACTGATTCAATGATCCAGTCAAAATGAACCAAGAACAATCGCTGGAGCTTGAATGTGTGTGAAACTGATGGCATGAAAAGTAAGTTACTAATGAATTTTAGTACTAATTATTGTCAATGAAATTATATTTGTGTCATGACTGTCAGTGTTTTGTGAAGTACTGTAAATCTGCTGTAAAAATTGCAATTTTTAAGATGATATAACCTGTTTGTATAGCGTTCCTCTTAAAATGTTAGAGCATTTTACACCATGTGACGTCTGTACTTTGTATTTTTATACTATTTGTCGCCACGCATTTACACAAATTTTGTTTTGTTTTTTCTCATTTTTAAATACTATATGGTTTATTATTTTACTTGTTTGCACACTGGAATTATCAGTAACTTTAATTGATATTTAGTATATTACAGTTTAAAGTTTTGATAGTGTATAATAAGTGTTGGTAGTAAAATAAAAAAATTGCTTATTTGCAACATTAATTCTATGCACTTTTCTTTCTTATTAGCACTGACTACTGACAAGTGCTGGCTAGAACAAATATATGGTTCATCAATCAGTACTTTTTACTTTTAATACTTAAGTTAATTAAAATCAAGTACTTTTGTACTTTTACTCAAACACATGATTTGTGTACTTCACCCACCACTGGGTCTTTAACTACTATGTAACATTTAAATTAATAATTTGATACAATTCACTTGTGTATATACATGTATTACGTTGTATTTATATTTAAAAAATACCTGCATGTAATTACACCTGTAATTGCATCTATAATTACACTATTGACCTTCCCTTACAGCTTAACACACCCTTAAACCAACCCATACCACCACACCTGAAAGTGTTTTACGAAACAACATCAACACAAGCGAAATCATCATGATGTCAGAGAGAGGATGTGTTTGTACCTTAGACAGACGTCCGACTCTCTCACCACCTCTGGGAGTTTGTCCTTCTCCAATCTCTGTTCTACCAATAACGTGTGAGACTTAAAATACCTGAGGAAAAAAAGACCACATTTATTTCATTACAGAAGCCATATTATGCTCTTTCTCAAAGTCTTGATGTTGTTTCTGGGCTCTACTAGAACAGGGAGTTCAGAAACACTGATACAGAGAATACACTGATCCATGCTCAAACAGCAACATTACACACTAAAGAAAGATGAAGATGGAACAAAAGCAGAAAAGGTCCTCTTTAACATTTCCTGCAGGTTATTATGGTGTGTGTTTGTACGTTTGGTCACTCACCACTCCACCATAAATGGATATTTCTCCTCCATGGTCAGATGAGGGTCTATCTCTATAGGATAATACGTCTCCTTTAGCTGGAGCAGCTGGAAAAATGACATTTTTACCATGTAAATATACTTTCACAAACTTTAAACGCTCATGTTTTATTGAAGAAATGTGACAGAAGAAAAAAGATCTTCATCTTATATACCTTCTTCCTACAGTCTTCTGTCACCAGCTTACAGTTGTCAATGATATCTGTGAAAGCAACACATATAGATCACTGGATCTCAATGTGATTTTTAAAAAATATATCAGTCAATTCAATTCAGTGTCATTAAAATGTATATTCTGACAGAAATGGTTATTTTTAAACAAGAAATGATACATTTAGTAACAGAGAATGTTATTACCCATTAATTAAGTTTAATGACAATATTTTACCTAATTTATACTTTTGAATCAATTTGAAGAAACAATTTTGAGTTTGTTTTATGTTTCAGACTGACTTTTCTAAAATTGTAAGAGGTGTTTATCTCCAAATTTCTGTATATTTTTTTTATTACTATTCCATGTGAAATTTTACATTCATAAATGTAATTTTTCATTTCAATGTTGACATATATTTGAATTTTTTTTAAGTTAAATGCTCGACTCTTCTATGGTGTTATACTTACAAAATAAAGTAATACACTTTAGTTCATTTCAGGGTTTCATGTATTGTAACCCTCTTAGAATATTTTGTTGTTTGTAAATGTGTTCTTGTCGCGTTTGTTCGTTTCATGTTTTCATGTCTTTTATTTTGAAATTTGTCATAGCTATGTTCCCTGTTTTGTCATGTGTTTCCTTTGCTTCATGTGTCATGTTCTCATTGGTTTATTTATCTTGTTATCAGTTCTGTCTTTTCATTGGTTCATGTTAATCAGTTCTGCTTTGTCATTGGTTGTTGTCATCATGTGTTTTCCTGAGTCCATGTATGTAAGTCCTCTTGTTTGCCATGTTTCCTTGTCGTGTATTGTTTTTTTTAACCTGCTGTTTGGTCAAGCCTGTTCATTGCAGATTTTAGTTCTGTTTGTTTTGTATCTGGGTTCACACCTTCAGTGGATTACAGTTCTTTGTTGCAAAATAATAAAAAAGGGCTTGTTTTTTTACTCACTATGACACGTTGGGCAACGTTTTCCATTGACAGCAAACCTGCTTAACGTCATATCAAAATCTGTGATGATCTGAAGAACAGAAGGAGAGACGCCATGGATCATAGGTCAAGTTCCAGACTGATGCTACACTATAAGCGTGCTTTCTTTCAGTCACAGAAGGCTCTTTACCTGCAGTTTGGACGCTCCACCTTTAATAAGACTGCAGATGATCTGCTCCACCCGCTCAGGGTCTCTGATGTGAACCGTGCTCTTCTCAAACTCTGGCATCTGCACAAACACAAACAACCAATGAGATGAAGCCATCCAGTGGCACATTCATTAGCCCCTCCCCTCTCCCTAATGCTGTGCTGATGTCACTGCAGAGAGGGAGGGTCAAGAAAAAAGAGCAGAAAAACACACTAGCTCGAGTCTTTAGGAGTAATCCACTGAGGCAGAAGAGAAAGACTGTGATATATCACAGGTAAACATCCTTCAGCTACAATTCTGTAATAACTCTAGCAAAATTATTTAAATGTAATGCAATGCATATTTCTAAAACACTGTT
Source organism: Hypophthalmichthys nobilis (assembly GCA_037950665.1). NCBI lineage: Eukaryota > Metazoa > Chordata > Actinopteri > Cypriniformes > Xenocyprididae > Hypophthalmichthys > Hypophthalmichthys nobilis. The sequence continues at coordinate 34,487,764 of CM075481.1, read as the reverse complement.
TTGTATCATAATTCATGCTGCTTTGGTTGCAATATAAATATTACATATTTGAGGAGTGTTTATTAATATTGTGAATTAGCTTTTTTTTTTAATTTTTCATGTAAATTTTAGTTCAATTTTTAGTAATAATATGTTCTTTTTTTAAAAAAAAAAAAAAAAATATTTAGGTTTAGTTTAGTGTTTGTTTGTTTATTTATTTACAATTAATAATTTTAGTTTTTTCAGTTTATTGCCAAGGCAACATTTCTATTTTTCATTTGGTTTTAAATTTTTTAAGCTAAAATTACATTTTATTTTATATTTATATTTTATTTTATTCCCATACACAAAATATATTATAATATCTCTATCAAAATTAATTTATTATAATTATTAAAATGTACTGCAATGCATTATAATATTTCTAAAACACTGTTTTGTATCATAACTCATGCTTTAACTGCAGTATAAATATTAGATATTTGAGCAGTGTTATTTTAGTTTTATTAATACTGTGAATTAGCTTTTATTTTTCTATTTTTAATTTTCATGTAAATGTTTAGTAATTCTGTTGAGCTCTTGGCATTTTCCCCCCCAAATATTACTATTTAGGTTTAATTAGTTTAGTGTTTATTTATTTACTGTTAGTAATTTTAGTGCTTCAGTTTATTGCCAAGGCAACATTTCTATTTTTTGTTAAGTTTAAGTTTTCAACTAATATTTATATTTTATGTTATTCCCGTAAACAGAATGTTTTTTAATAGTTTTAGTTAACAATAATAACCCTGTCTTTCAGCACACTGGTAAACAGTTAGGGTTATACTGACTATAATTGTGATAGTGTTGACATGTCATTAGTCACAGTGAAGGTCGAGTCCCTCCTCGTCTCTATTCCAAAAATACAGTGGACAACATACACTGAATACACTGAATCATGATCTTAAAAACACCCCAACCCCCACCTCAGGCCCTCCCGATGGAAATCAGATCCCTCATATTTACAACACTGCACAAGACAGAGACTGTGCGGTTTGGAAACTAATTTTTAAGTCTATCAAATCAGAACTTATTAATCAGATCCCACTAAAGTGCTACAGCAAACATTTATAGACAACCGCATGCAAAACATGTCAATAATGCACTTCAGTTTGCTCTACTGCAAATTCACAAGCATGCAAAACACCCACTTATGATTTATCTTATGACCTAATGCTGGCCTCATAAACTGCAGACACAAGTACACAAGAAATAACTCTTTGTGTGTGTGAACAGCATGCAAGCTTACCTCGTCCTCTGTCAGGCGTTGTGTCAAACATAGAAGAAAACGTTTCTTGTCTGACACACGCTTATATTGTGCTGCCACACAGGGGGCGTTCCCTTAAACCTGACAACACCCCATAATCTAAACCCCCGCAGGGAGTCACATGACACAAACACCCTTCTTAAAGACACACACACACACACACAGAAAGCATACAAAAACACAACAAAAAAATGGCACAGGTGAAGCTCAGGCGCAGTGTGGAGTGATCTGTGTAACACTCAACATTAACATTTCGTTAATAACAGAAGTGAACTGTGCTGACCGAAGGACTGAGGCTGTGTCCTTGTGTCTGGTATGAGTGGATTGTGTGGTTCAATAAGGTCAGGGTTCGACTGCTCTGCTATCATGCATTGAGTTATTTCCGAACGTCAGAAACAGAAATGATAAGCAGAACGTTATTGAAGCTCCAGAGTGAAATTGACTGCACATGCACATCGGGATTCCCTATATGTATTGGAGAGCAGTCAAGCTGTTCATGCTGTGACATGCCGGCGTGTTTCTGATCAGATGCATTCCTTCGATGAGGTTGGGCTTTAATCATTACACACTGATTGTTTCAATGCATGTCCGCAGGCAGCCTATCAAAGGTCAAAAGTCAAACATGCTCACTGATACTGAGCATTAACACACAACGGGTTTACCATATCTGATGTGCTCTATGCATGTGATCTGTTCATCATATAAAGCGATTGTGTCACTTCAGAAGACCGCTGCATCCATATGGATTGTGTTTACCAATGTCTATGTTTATGAACAGTTTGAAGCGTGGATCTCTCAAGTTTTGTTAAAAACATCTTCATTCACTTCATTTTGGGTGAACTAACCCTTTAAGTCAAGAATTAGAGAAATTAAGTTTCTGTAATTCAGCCCTTGGACATTTTTTTTTTTTTTTTTTTTGCAGAGCTACTTATTAGTAAATCAAATTTAAGAGATATGTACACTCTAAAAAATGTTGGGTTAAAAACAATCCAAGTTGGGTTGAAAATGTACAGACCCAGCGGTTGGGTTAAATGTTTGATCAACCTGCTGGGTAGTTTTATTTAACCCAACTATTGTTTAAAAATGACTGTATAACTGGATTAAAATGAACCCAAAGTATTTTGGGAATTGACATTTTTTAATATGTTTAATAAATGAACATTTATTAATAAGTTTAATGAATAATAATTAAACAATAAACATTTAATCAATTGCTTATTAATAAATGTTCACCTTTTGATTATTATTGTTGCCTCTAGTAATTATGTGTCTGATTTATAATTGCCAACCTATTTTGGGTTCATTTTAATTTTTAATCCAGCCATACAGTCATTTTTAAACAATAGTTGAGTTAAATAAAACTACACAGCAGGTTGGACAAACATTTAACCCAACCTCTGGGTTAAAACAACCCAGCTGCTGGGTTTGACCATTTTCAACCCAACTTGGGTTGTTTTTAACCCAGCATTTTTTAGTGTATTGATGACACAAAACAATAAGAGGCTTTTGTTTTTTTTTTCACTAACTTGTAAGTCACTAATACACTATAACTAAATAAATAAAGCATGTCTGGTCTGAAAAAAGAGGTAATAGATATTAAAGGAGATCTGTTATGTCCATTTACAAAGTCTTGATTTTGTTTTTTTCTCTACGTCTTTGTTGAAGCCGCCAGTCTGCATTGTTTCAACTTATTTATTTATTTTTTTTAAATAACCATACTTAACAGCGAAATTCCCAGTAAAAAAAACTACATTACACATGATTCTGCAAAAATCTCCACCAATCAGAGAATCAAAACAAGCAAATCCCGCTAAAATAGCTCTTTAGCTCCGCCCACTCGCACACTGCGAATGACATAATTCGATAATGACAAAATCAAACTGCTTAAATGTTTGCATACATATGTATATTTTGGAATATATGTGAAATAAATTGTTTTTATATGCATATCAACATCTTTAAATCATCTTTCATCGTCTTTATTTTGATTGTCATTCGCAAAGCTTCATGGGATTGTAGTTCTTTCCTTCCTTAAAGCCATTCAGTACACAGTCTTCCAACTTTAGTCTTTTTGTTGGATTTTCAAGTAAGTTTATATATGACGTTTATGCCATTACTAGAGGCATTTGATAAGGCGATAACCTGTAAAAAGCTAATTCTTTACATATGTAAAGATGAATATTTTAAAGGGGTGTTCGACTGAAATAGACGCTACAAAATACATAAAGATGCTCATTTATTCTGAGTAACCAGATCCAGAGTGCTGAATGACCTCTACAGCCCATCTACGTTGATAGTGACGCCAGTGGCGCGCGCGCGCGGGCCCGTGATGGCAGAACACCTCACGCGATCATCATCACATCCATACCGTTCAGAGAAGACAGACAGCTGTCAACTTCCGGCTCGAGACAGCCTGGTTTCACGCGCCGCTCGCTCGCAGGGTAGAAGGGGTGTGAAAGCCATTACACAAAGTGAAAATATGTGCGCTCACCATTTCGATTATCTTGGTTTTCTTCCCTGCTCTCTGTTTTTTGGTGAGCATGTACTGCGCGAACACGACTCCGCCGAACAGCGCGCACACAGTGGCGCTCGCCATCGCGCCGACTTTCACCACAGCGTTCCTGTCCATGTCGGCTCTCCAGTTTAAAAAAACAAACCCTGTCGCACAGACACTACGTTTACGGGGTGTGTAGGAACAGTACACGACCACCTTACTTTTTCACTATGTAGTGTGTATCATATCCGCGTTAGTAGAACTGTCTTCATGCAGAGAATACCCGGATGTAGCACTACAGTTGTCCAAATGTGAAGTATGCAACCACAGCACACTACATTCTAGTCTTCAGACCACAAGGCAATGCGCACAGCTGCCTCCAGGGGGCGCTTGACTCTCTTTCATCATGAAGTAGTGGCCCCTTTATTCAAATCATGTTATTATAATGTGTTAAAGATGTTGTAGTCATATTGTGTAGTTGAGCTTGGAGTCGATTGTTTTATTTGTGATAATAACTCAATGAAACATGACAACTTGTGCGACATCATTTTTGTCCAGACTGTCATACAAAGAAATTATGAACACATGCAAAAACATGGCACGTCTGGCCATGCAATAATTAATCGCCTGCTCTGCACTATATGTCAGACAGCTCCGTACATTAACAATGGAGCGGTTCATAGAGTTTGTTTTGAACTTGGATTTTAGTAGTCTATAAAGAAATACGGCCAGTGCTTGACTCAAGGAGTTCAGTGAAGTTGGCAATATATTCACAGATTCAAACTTCCTGAATCAATAACTCGTGAACTAAACATTGTTAAAACACAAACGACACCTCTTTCCAATCATAGTAATGTAGACAAAGAGCTACACCATAATTTTCCTCAAAAGAGACAAATCCGGGGGGACCGTCTGCAAAGTGCAAAACCCGAAAAGCGTTACTACAAAAAACATTCAATAACTTCACCGTAACCAAATTCAGTTCACACATCAGTGCTCTCCCGCTGGCAGTACTACAACACTTAGTTTGATAAAACGTGGTTTTGGATAATTATGATTATTTTTTATTATGAAATAAAATCAGTAACTTCACTGTAAACACACTGTATTGTCACCAAATTCAGTTCACACATCAACACTATTCTGCTGGTCATACTACAACACTCTGGTAAAATGTGCTTTTACATAATCTATGATTTTTAGTAGAAAAAAAATATTCAATAACTTCAGTTATACAGTGTGATGCCATCAAATTCAGTCCACACATCAATGCTCTCTTGCTGCTCATACTATAGCACTTAGTTTGAAAAAACATGATTTGCATAATTGTTATGATTTTGTGAAAATGATTTTGTTATGATTATGTAAAAATATGTATACGCTTTTTTTTCGGGATTGCACTTTGCAGACGGTCCCTTCGGACTTGTCCCTCAGCCGCCTGCTCAAAGAGATCAATATTATAAAGTTCGTTTTGAGGAAAATTAGGTTGTAGCTCTTTGTCTACGTTACTATGATTAGAAAGAGGTGTCTTGTGTTTTTAAAAACGTTTAGCTCACGAGTTATTGATCCAGGAACTTTACTGAACTCCTTGAGTTAAGAAGAGCGTATTTGTTTATAGGCTGTAAGCCAGTTCAAAGTGAAACTCTATGAACCGCTCCACTGTGACTGTCCTGTACAGAGCTGTCTGAAACGCTGCCAGCGGGACGTTACACAGGAAGTGTTTGTCCGGAGAGAAACACGCACCCGCTCCGTCCCGCGGCGGTACCGGGACGATCCAACCGCGAGCGATAATTATATAAACGCAAAATCAGAATAATGAGTCGTTTTTATGTTTGTTCAAAAATCAGACTCGGACGCAACAACCCAAACTTGTAGAATCGAAAATTTAACTGAGTGACAATTTTCCGTGAATTATTCTGAAGAAATGGAAGATGAAAGTTTGAGGTTCATTCTGATGGCGCGAAATGAACAATGAACAAAGCGTTACACGGAAATCAGTCAGTCAAATAAAACCTGGAGTATTTTGCACTTTAGTATTTTTTTACTTTATTCCAAGTGACATATTGATTGAAATATGTCCCTAAGGATTAAATAAAAATTACTTTGTTTTAGCCTTCTAATTTATAGCCTATATGGTTTAAAATGATGCTGTAATTTTTCAGTTAGAACAGATAAAATGGGTTCTGGATAAACAATTCCATTCATGCATAACATTTTGTTTATCAAAATAAATAATAAAGTTCAAATACATTTCAGTTTTTCTCCTAGTTAAGATATGCAAGAAACACATTATTCCACAATTTAAAACAAAACTCTTTTCATTAACTTTTAATTAGGATTTTAAAACTTTTATAAATAAAACTCACATCATCCAGCCATTTAGTAAACATAATATAAGCATCTAAATATAAAGTATTATTACATTTAAATTACATTAAACATTTTTTTGGTGAACTATCCCTTTAATGATTTCTGTAGGCGTTCTTGCAGTTACACTCGTTGGACAGCAGAGGGCGCGTTTGCTCTGAACTGTCAATCATTTTTCAAAAGCAATTGTTTTATTTGTTTCATGGCTCAAAACCTCTTTCACAGTTAAGGGAAGACAAACATATTGTCTTTATTTGTTTATCTACTTTATCTAATTTCATATTACACGCCAGCGGAGTAGATCATAGAACATCCGTTGGTTTGCTAGAGGTCCCGCCCATTACGGAAGAGGGAGTTGACTGAAATACACACACTTCAGCATCAAGAAGAAGAAGAATCTACTTGTCCGGATCTCCAGAAGAAATCTCGCGACTAACATGAATTTCCAGGGATATGGAGCACCGGCTGCTGCGGGCGGGGTAGGAGTTAATTAGTGTCTGTTAATGATATGAATTCATGTACAGGAATACTGTCAGTCAGACCGGAAACTTGATTAGTGTTGTTTGTGGATGAGTTCTGTTAGTTCTGGCTGTATTCTTGATTCCTGTGGGTGTTGTAAAGGGAAACTCTTCGTGTGTTCAGCGTTTAAAACCGTCCTGACTGGATGGTAGAGCAGATTTCACATCATTGTTGCTGCTCTGCCCTCCTCTGCTGTCCTCTCTAAACACACCTGGTTCTTCTCCGACCCTTGACCAGGACTGGGTGTGTCAGATCAGTCACGTCAGGTTGTAGTGCTGGAGGTCATGGGGTATGTCCTGACCCACTGTTCTCAGTCCAGTTCTGATGATCTGAAGTAAGTGGTTGGTGTAGAAAAGCTAAAATCATTAAAGCACAAAGTATCAAATGTTCATGTGTGAAAAAACGGGTTTGTGGTTTGTAAATCTGTTCCTCTTAATGACTTAAGTTACGCTCACATAATTGTAGTTCCTTAGTTGAGTTCAGTTTCTAAATGAAAGATATGAGGTCTCTAGTATCATGCTGAAGGACACAGAAGTAGTGGATGGCTTCAGATGACCAGATATTCAATCTCTTGGGCAAAACCATTATTTACACATTTCCTGTTCACACGGTTCTGTTCCGTTCTGCTTTATACAACAATATAACACTATTATATAACACAAAAGTTTTTATATAGTCTTAAAAGTGTTGTTTTGACATTAAGTATTAAACATAAATATGAACATAAATAATGTACACTGATAACAGAAAAAGAAGAAACAAAACCATTATGTAAAAGTAGTGTGTATTCACACCCAGTGTAAATCGCTCTCCTGGTTGGCAGAGGCTGTTTACAGTAGCTCCGCCCACCTGTGTCTGATTGGGCCAGAAAAACTACAGAAGAATAATAACAGTCTGATAACAGGATCAGTGGTGTGGAGAGTAAGACGGGTGGCGTTAGCTTTTGATCTGATCGACCCAAATCAGCTCGGAGAGAAGTTTACTTTATTTTAACCCTCATACGCTCCCGTTCACACCCCACACATTTACAGAGCAAACATTTTTTTTTATATACAAATTAGCCTATATATCAGGTTTTAATTTACTTCTCAACTATATATTTATGCTGTGTTTTGGGGGATATGTGGTACTTTTTGTGGTACCCCAAAATTACTGAACTACACCATTAGCTTGCAAATGAAATATTACATTTTGTCTGAAAAAATTACTTAAATGATGATCTAAATTAAATATGAGATGTTTCTGGATATTGATCGAGGTGTTAGAGGCAGAATTCTGCCATCTGCTGGTTAGAAGAAAACCTGTAGGAATTACAGTTTTAGGAATAAAGTGTTTTGACCATATATGTACTACAGGGCTGTTGAATGCTCGAATCTGATTAACTGTATCAACGGTATTATTCTGCTATCAAGGCTCAAGCCTCCGTTTCTAGTTCTGAAATGACGTTTTGGAATTAGAAACAGAGGCTTGGGATGAGATGCGCAAGAAATTAGTCCCACACACACGAGTGTTTTAAGGACAAAAACCTGACAAATGTCTTGAAATACAACATCTGTACAGTGTCTTGAGGTGTGATAACCGTAGTATAAGTGGAATAATTGACTCCGGGCTGTTGAATTATTAGAAAACAAGTATATTAAAATCAGTATTTTGGTGAAAAACTTCAATTTAGTTTTGAAGTGTCTGTTTTTGCAATGCCATATAAATTTGCAAAAATGTAACTAAAATGCCACTAAAAAAAAGAGTTAGATTGTATTCACAAATTATTTATTTCAATAAACCAAATGTAAAAAGTCTCTAACTTTAGAATAAGAAATGAATTATAAAAACCAATAGCAATAAGCAAAAATGAACAGGAGTGTGTGTGTGTGTGTGTGTGTGTGTGTTAGATCTCACCCCTTAATATTTGCATTTTTTCTGCATTTGTGGCTGATTTTGTTTGCCAAATTCTATACAAATGCTGTCTGTTGCAGTCACAGACGTGTGTTTGTGTTTGTGTGTGTGTTTGTGTGTGTGTGTTTGTGTTTGTGTGTGTGTTTGTGTTTGTGTTTGTGTTTGTGTTTGTGTGTGGGTTTGTGTGTGGGTTTGTGTGTGTGGGTTTGTGTGTGTGGGTTTGTGTGTGTGGGTGTTTGTGTGGGTGTTTGTGTGGGTGTTTGTGTGTGTGGTTTGTGTGTGTGTGTGTGTGTGTGTGTGTTTGTGTTTGTGTGTGGGTTTGTGTGTGTGGGTTTGTGTGTGTGGGTGTTTGTGTGGGTGTTTGTGTGTGTGGTTTGTGTGTGTGGTTTGTGTGTGTGTGTGTGTGTGTGTGTGTTTGTTCCACATTGTATTTGTGCTCTAGTACCATGCCTTCATTTCTGTGTGAAAATTTTCAGATTTATGCCAGATTTATCGATTTTAGTGAAAAACGAAAAATAAATTCTTTAATTTTTCGTCTTTCCCATTCATTTTCATTGTGGGCTTCTTTCGGACCCCGAAGAGCCTGAGTGTGACTTTCTTTTTTGTTATTGTTGTTTTTTTACATACCTTCAGAACCACAGAATCAAGCCCAGTTTGTGTGTGTGTGTGTTCAGATAGATAATGTAACAAAAGTCACAAAATCTCATGCCACTGAGATGAAGGAACCATTTTTTAATGTGGGAAACCCATATGAGGGTTAAATAAAAATGAAGAAATTTTGAAATTTGAAAAGGTGAAATAAAGTGCCTAACGACAATTTAATAGTGGGAATTAACTGTGTATATCAGGTAGGTGAAGGGATGGCTTCATATACACTAAATATGTTGTTATTATTGCGTGCAGTTTTATAATCTACTACAATACGCTGAGATGCAAAGCTATCTGCCACTATTTGCACTGAGAATTATAATAGCATCAAACAACTACAAAGAAAATACTCTTTGTTGCTATTTACACTGTCTATCGCTGTTTGCTCTTAGTGCAAATAACCGCTGCCTTACATAAAACATAATCATATGTGATGTCACGTAGAAACTTCGGGGAATATCATTTTACTGTGAAGTACGTGTTTACTTTAATTTGACAGTATTTCACAGTACAATTACATATAATGCGATGTTAAACCATGTTTTTACTGTAGTTTTTTCTGTAAAATATGCATTTAAAATTGACTGTATTTCAATTCTGGGGGAAAAAGCCTCACTTGCACCGAAGCCAAACCTCTCTCTCTGTAATGAGACCGTGCCTTTCCCTGTTTCCTGCAGTATCCAGGAGGATTCCCCGGACAGCAGCAGGACCCTCTGTACGGATACTTCACTGCGATCGCCGGACAGGTAAGAGCGCCTCGTTTACTCTGCCACAGATATTGCATGGAAATTGATGTGGATAGGCTAATCTTGCTCTTTGAACGTTTAAATTCATTACATAATTAGATATTTCTCTTTTCATTCTGCTGAACAACTCTTTTTCTGACACGAATATTATATAATTATAGATGTTATAAATATTATAACATCTGGAATTTGTTTTTGTTTAGGATGGCCAGATATCTGCAGAAGAACTGCAGGCTTGTTTGACTCAGGCCAACTTCTCTGGCGGCTACAGACGTAAGAATGTTTATCTTCATTTAATAGAGGTGCAGAGTGTCCAGACTTTAGTTGTAAACTGAAAGTATTTGCAGAGAACTTATTTGTAACACGTTCTTTCTCTTGCAGCTTTCAACATTGAGACGTGTAGACTCATGATCAGCATGCTTGACGTATCCTGACTCGCGCTGAAGAATTTAACTTTTTTAAGAACTTTTACACATGAGATTTTGCTGCTGTGCCAGCCCTGATCGTGAATGAATTGTGTCGGTTTATTGAAGGTTTTTTCCATAACTCAGCTGTTCATCAGAGAGACATGTCTTGCTCCATGGGCTTCAATGAGTTCAAGGAGCTGTGGGCGGTGCTTAGCGGCTGGAAGCAGCACTTCATGAGCATCGACAGGGACATGAGCGGCACAGTCGACCCACAGGAAATGAACCAGGCCATTTCCTCTATGGGTAAAACTTCTGAATCTGCACCTGTTTAGTTCAATTCAGTTTCAATTCACATTTATTTGTATAGCGCTTTTCACGATACATACTGTTTCAAAGCAGCTTTACAGAGAATGCATGTCAACATTACAATTTAGAGAATGTGGTTAGCTAACAATGTAATAATTCAGGCAATTAATTTACAATCACTGTTAGCAGTTTAATTGAAGGTAGAAGCAATGAGCTCCTGGAAATAATCAATTGCATATTAACAATAATTAGGATATATAGAAATTTGGGAATGTGCATGTTGATCCAGATGTTGCGTCATCTGAAGTCCTCACAGGAGTTGGTGCCGTCTCTTCAAAGGTGTTGGTCATCTGAGGTCTTCTTAAGGTCTTCTTACACCAGTAGGTGGAGACAAGTGACTGTAAAAAAATGTATTTGTCATTGAATCATTCATTCAAGAGATTCGTTCAAAAACACTGATTCATCCAGTAATGAAACAAGTCTTTATGAGCGAGTCATTGAATCATTCATTCAACCTTTTTTTTTTTTTAAATAATTCAAATTAATAATTTTTTTTAAATAAACTGTGGCAATTAAAGGATTAGTTCACTTTCAAATGAAAATTAGCCCAAGCTTTACTCACCCTCAAGCCATCCTAGGTGTATATGACTTTCTTCCTTCTGATGAACACAATCAGAAAAATATCAATAAATATCCTGACGCATCTGAGCTTTATAATGGCAGTGAATGGGGTTCACGAGTATGAGCTGAAGAAAGTGTCTCCATCCACATCCATCCATCATAAACATACTCCACACGGCTCCGGGGGGTTAATGAAGTCCTTCTGAAGAGAAGCGATGCGTTTGTGTAAAAAAAAAAACAAAAAAACATATTTAACAAGTTATGAAGTAAAATATCTAGCTTCCGCCAGACCGCCTTCCGTATCAACGTACGAAGAAAGAGTAAACTGGCGTCGCGTCACTTAACACTTTTTCCATAAGTTGAATAGGGAAGGCGTAGGACGTAGCGTAAGCTTTTTGAACTGCTAGAGTTTTAGAATTTTTTCGTAAGTTGAATAAGGAAGGCGGTCTGGCGGAAGCAAGATATTTTACTTCATAACTTGTTAAATATGGATATTTTTCTTACACAAACGCATCGCTTCTCTTCAGAAGGTCTTCATTAACCCCCCGGAGCCGTGTGGAGTATGTTTATGATGGATGGATGTGGATGGAGACACTTTCTTCAGCTCATACTCATACTGGTCCCGTTACTGCCATTATAAAGCTTGGATGCATCAGGATGTTTATATAAATATTTCTCCGATTGTGTTCATCATATGGCTTGAGGGTGAGTAAAGCTTGGGCTAATTTTCATTTAAAAGTGAACTAATCCTTTAACATTTTGTCTGATAAACAAGCATAATATATGCCCACATACTTGCATATGAACATATAATTACCATTCTAAATGAAACAAGAACACATTTTAACCAGAAAAAAAAAAATTGTAATGTAAAAATGGGCTCCAAGATTTTGTAAAAAGATCAGGTTTCATTCTGACTCAAATTAATCTTCTCACGTTTGAAAGCGTAAAGTAGGTCAAAAACCCACTGTTGATAGGCTGATGGAGATGGCGGCTTCCAATTAATTAGTATGTCATCTAGCCAACAATGTGCTAAGTGCAATATTATCCATCTCTAAAGCTGTCAGTTTAACATTTTCTCGAGGAACCCCAAATAAAGCTGTCAAAGGGTTGGGCTCAATTACTGTGGCAAAAATATCTGAGAAATAGCTAAAAATTCTCCCTCAAAACCTTATTAAATTCAGGACAGAACCAAAAAACTCCGGAAGATGTTTACGGTCTTGTGATCTCCAATTTAAAAATCTTGATTCTCAATTTATCCAGAATCGTGCAGCTCTAGTGTCTATCACTTTTCTTATGAGAGGAGTTGTGTGTGTGTGTGTGTGTGTGTGTGTGTGTGTATATATATATATATATATATATATATATAACTATTTTTCTTCAGACTGGATCATTTGAAAATATTCTTATCCTTGACTGCATTTACACTTCAATTCATATGCCTTGAGCTGAACAGGGCTATTAAAAAAAATCCATGTGATAATGCAGACAAAACTTGAGAGATCAAACTCTTCCAGTGCTTCTGAATGATTTATAGAAAATCAGTGGCTTTTCGGTGCTTTAGTTGAGTTATATTTAGTTTAGTTATGATCTCTGAATACATCAGCCCAATTTTCATACACAACTGTCAGATCCAAGGTCTTCCTTTGGCAGTGCTGTGGATAAATGAATGAAAATGTAGTACAGAACATCTGTAGAGGTTTTTATTTGTGCTTGTTGGTAAGAATGCAAAACCAGGACAAAACAAGTGTTGATGCAATTGGATTTCCATCTGGTTAATTAGTGGCAAGAGGTGTGAATAAGCTGTATAAATGTGTTTTTGAAGGTCATGGTGTCATGTTTTGCAGGATACAGGCTGAGTCCTCAGGCCATGAACTGCATAATTAAGCGTTACAGCTCTAATGGAAAGATCTCATTTGATGATTATGTCGCCTGCTGTGTCAAACTCAGGAGCTTGACTGGTAAGTATGAAGAATCTTCATGATTTTTTTGACTTGCAGTCACAATTTGACTTAAATTCTGATTGTGAATGGAATCTTATTTCCATTTAGTAAAATATAGGGTGAATTATGCCTGTTCCATATACTGTGTGAGCAGGACATGAGCAGCATGTTCACGTTTAGTTTCCACACTGGCTGCGGCACTTCAGTTTGACAGAAAAAAATAGGCAGCGTTAAGTATTAAACACCTGATAAAAACTTTATTCCTGCTAATAAACACCCGATAAACACTTTATTCCCGTTATTAAACACCTGATAAACACTTTATTGCTGCTATTAAACACCCGATAAACACTTGATTCCCATTATTAAACACCTGATAAACACTTTATTCCCGTTATTAAACACCTGATAAACACTTTATTGCTGCTATTAAACACCCAATAAACACTTGATTCCCATTATTAAACACCTGATAAACACTTTATTGCTGCTATTAAACACCCAATAAACACTTGATTCCCATTATTAAACACCTGATAAACACTTTATTCCTGTTATTAAACACCCAATAAACACTTGATTCCCATTATTAAACACCTGATAAACACTTTATTCCTGTTATTAAACACCCAATAAACACTTGATTCCCATTATTAAACACCTGATAAACACTTTATTGCTGCTATTAAACACCCAATAAACACTTGATTCCCATTATTAAACACCTGATAAACACTTTATTCCTGTTATTAAACACCTGATAAACACTTTATTGCTGCTATTAAACACCCAATAAACACTTGATTCCCATTATTAAACACCTGATAAACACTTTATTCCTGTTATTAAACACCTGATAAACACTTTATTGCTGCTATTAAACACCCAATAAACACTTGATTCCCATTATTAAACACCTGATAAACACTTTATTCCTGTTATTAAACACCCAATAAACACTTGATTCCCATTATTAAACACCCAATAAACACTTGATTCCCATTATTAAACACCTGATAAACACTTTATTCCTGTTATTAAACACCTGATAAACACTTTATTGCTGCTATTAAACACCCAATAAACACTTGATTCCCATTATTAAACACCTGATAAACACTTTATTCCTGTTATTAAACACCCAATAAACACTTGATTCCCATTATTAAACACCCAATAAACACTTGATTCCCATTATTAAACACCTGATAAACACTTTATTGCTGCTATTAAACACCCAATAAACACTTGATTCCCGTTATTAAACACCCGATAAACACTTTATTCCTGTTATTAAACACCTGATAAACACTTTATTGCTGCTATTAAACACCCAATAAACACTTGATTCCCATTATTAAACACCTGATAAACACTTTATTCCTGTTATTAAACACCTGATAAACACTTTATTGCTGCTATTAAACACCCAATAAACACTTGATTCCCATTATTAAACACCTGATAAACACTTTATTGCTGCTATTAAACACCCAATAAACACTTGATTCCCATTATTAAACACCTGATAAACACTTTATTCCTGTTATTAAACACCCAATAAACACTTGATTCCCATTATTAAACACCCAATAAACACTTGATTCCCATTATTAAACACCTGATAAACACTTTATTCCTGTTATTAAACACCTGATAAAACACTTTATTGCTGCTATTAAACACCCAATAAACACTTGATTCCCATTATTAAACACCCAATAAACACTTGATTCCCATTATTAAACACCTGATAAACACTTTATTGCTGCTATTAAACACCCAATAAACACTTGATTCCCATTATTAAACACCTGATAAACACTTTATTCCTGTTATTAAACACCCAATAAACACTTGATTCCCATTATTAAACACCCAATAAACACTTGATTCCCATTATTAAACACCTGATAAACACTTTATTCCTGTTATTAAACACCTGATAAACACTTTATTGCTGCTATTAAACACCCAATAAACACTTGATTCCCATTATTAAACACCTGATAAACACTTTATTCCTGTTATTAAACACCCAATAAACACTTGATTCCCATTATTAAACACCTGATAAACACTTTATTGCTGCTATTAAACACCCAATAAACACTTGATTCCCATTATTAAACACCTGATAAACACTTTATTCCTGTTATTAAACACCTGATAAACACTTTATTGCTGCTATTAAACACCCAATAAACACTTGATTCCCATTATTAAACACCTGATAAACACTTTATTGCTGCTATTAAACACCCAATAAACACTTGATTCCCATTATTAAACACCTGATAAACACTTTATTCCTGTTATTAAACACCCAATAAACACTTGATTCCCATTATTAAACACCCAATAAACACTTGATTCCCATTATTAAACACCTGATAAACACTTTATTGCTGCTATTAAACACCCAATAAACACTTGATTCCCATTATTAAACACCTGATAAACACTTTATTCCTGTTATTAAACACCCAATAAACACTTGATTCCCATTATTAAACACCTGATAAACACTTTATTCCTGTTATTAAACACCTGATAAACACTTTATTGCTGCTATTAAACACCCAATAAACACTTGATTCCCATTATTAAACACCTGATAAACACTTTATTGCTGTTATTAAACACCCAATAAACACTTGATTCCCATTATTAAACACCTGATAAAAACTTTATTCCTGTTATTAAACCCCCGATAAACATTTTATTGCCACTAATAAACACCTGTTGGGCATTTTATGACCGCTTTTCGAATATTTCCTTCTTTTGTAATTAAAAAAAACATCTCTCCGAGCTGATATGAGATGGGAAGAGGGAGAATGAATTCAGAAAAAGGTGGATTTAAACTCTGGTTGGTCGTTTCTAAAGCTAAAGCCACCTGTCTCCACACCACTGATCCTGTTATCTGACAGATTTCTTCTGTAGTTATGTTCTGGCCCAATCAGAAACTTTTGGGCGGAGCTACTGTAAACAGCATCTGCCAACAAGGAGAGTGATTTATACTTGGTGTTAATAGACACTCCGAAAAAAAAAAAAGTTATTTCTAGGTTACTAAGCTAGTTATTTTCTTTAATAACAAGAATAAATTTATAAAGTGTTTTTTGGGAGGGGGTAATTGAGAACTATTACAAACTCGATCCTCATGAAATCGTCTGCAGAGTGTACAAGTCTACATACAACATCTGCATTCAATTTTTTCATTCTTTATTTATTTGTTTCTTTGAATCTTCTGATGTTTCTGTTTTCTAGAGTGATTGGGCTGAAACTCTCCACTCTATACTGTGGTATTACACATATGTGTAACAGGTCTTAGTGTAATTTGGCACACTTTTTTCTAGACATTTGAATATTTTTAGCTGTTCCAGATTACCCTAATTCATCCAATTTAATGATTATTTGGCATTGCTCGGAATCGTTTAAATCTAATGAATGAAGTGATAAATACTAATGTCTTCCCTGTGAAACTGTCTCCTGATCAGATCTGTTCAGAAAGCGGGACCAGGCCCAACAGGGAATGGCCACATTTCAATACGATGATGTAAGTCTTAAAAACATTACTGAACATAATATCATGAAGAAAAACAGTCTTACTTTATGGCAAGAGGATGTATTTTTTTTAAGTAAAAATAATGTTCAGTACAATGTAACCTGTAAATCAATGTGTGATAGACAGTTCAATATAGTGATAGTTCATTATATCATGGTAAAGTTGTATAGTAATAGCATTCTCTTGGTAGGAATAAAAAGTTGCAAGTTTCCATCCATGAAAATGAGTGTTAGCAATAACCTCTAAAGAAAACCAAAGCGGTCTGGTCTTCTAGTGTTGATTTTCATACTGATTTCATAAATTCAGGCATTTTTTAACTTACTAAGTTGCCAGAAATGAGGCTGCTTTTCTTTTTTCTTTTTCTAAAGCTTTTATAAGAGTCATAAATATAAAAATATAGCATTGTATTTCAATTTATACTTTACTCACCAAGTCCTACTCAAAGGGGTCCCTGAATAGTCATGTGACCTTGCTGCTATGCAGAATTACTTGGCAGAGGAATTGTTTGATTTATTAATACATTTATTAAAGGAACACTCCACTTTTTTTGAAAATAGGCTCATTTTCCAACTCCCCTAGAGTTAAACAGTTGAGTTTTACCGTTTTCGAATCCATTCAGCCGATCTCCGGGTCTGGCGGTACCACTTTTAGCATAGCTTAGCATAGATCATTGAATCGGATGAGACCGCTAGCATCTCGCTCAAAAATGACCAAAGAGTTTCGATATTTTTCCTATTTAAAACTTGACTCGGACTTGACTTCATTTTCCGTCGGTCTTAGTACACGATGTAACTACAGAAAAGTCAAGTTTTAAATAGGAAAAATATCAAAACTCTTTGGTCATTTTTGAGCGAGATGCTAACGGTCTAATCCGATTCAATGAACTATGCTAAGCTAAGCTAAAAGTGCTACCGCCAGACCCGGAGATCGGCTGAATGGATTCGAAAACGGTAAAACTGCCTATTTTCAAAAAAAATGTAGAGTGTTCCTTTAAATGAATATGACTGTTTATTGAACACTGGTGTCTTTTGCAGTTGTCATTGTTTTCTAAAGCATTCTTATGAAGCTAATGACTTTGAACTGTCTGTCAGTTAATGTGAATGATTGCATTATGAAGGTTTCACTGGTTATTCAGATTATTTTAATGTCTTGTGTCTCTTCTCACAGTTCATCCAGTGCACCATGAGCATCTGAGAGAAGCCATGGATTCATGCTAAGAGCAGACAAAATTTCTTCTTTAGCCTTACTTTTTATAATATGCATTTTTAAACATCTCACATGTACTTTCATGTCATAATTTTACAACAGTGTACTACTTAAACTATATAATGTACATTTAAACAATATTGTTTGCATTATGCAGCCTTGTTCATATGAACTATGTTAGCAGTGCCACTACACCAGTGACATTTACAGCCTTCCCACTCATTTCAAATTTTAACATGCATCTTATATATACATATATTACAGTATAGCGCCATAACTAGCATCCAACCCTGTCAACATGTTCATGTGCTTCCAGTGCATTTGTTTGAAACTCTTAATTTGACATGGCCAGTTATGAAAATGTTGTCAATGTGAGGAGGGCCAAGCTTCAGATCCATGTCAGTGCTGCTATCTGGATGTAAAATGTAGAATTAAAATGTTATATTATATATCACCAAAGAATTCGTGTCTCTTAAGGTTTTTTTTGCTCTGTGCATTGGCTGTGTGAGATTCTGTTTGACTTAATGACAACACCACACATTCTTCTTTCAGTAGTTACTGTTCTGTGTGAACAACTTGGCACACAAGACTCAGATAATTCCTGTGCACTTTCACAAGATTGTTCACACAGATGTCTTTTCCAACATGCAGTTTGTCACATTTCAAAAATTACATGCAAAAAAAAAAAAAAAAATCTGACTGTACTGTGGTTAAATGGCTTGTTGATTTGGTAGTGTGAGTTTGAGGGACAGGATGTGGACAGTGTATGCAGTGGAAAACTGATTCACACTTTAATCCGCAGACACACACACGCACTGCTGTACACGGTATGAGCTAAAAAAACATTCACTCATTATTGGGAAATGTGTATAACCAGTACAAAACTGATTCGTCAAAGATCAGAGAGGTGTGATTGCAAATAAGTCAGCAATCACATTATTTAAAAAAAAAAAAGCTGTTCACCCAGATATAATGTTCAATGTACAGTTTTAAGACAGTCATTGCTCATACAGTCAGTGTAATTTATGCATACTTCATTAAAATGAGCTAAACCAACACAACTGCTATACATTTCACTTAATTTCATTGTCTTCAATCTAATTAAATATATATGAGAGTGAAGTTTACTTAATCCATTTGTGTTGGGATTACATGCATGATTTTTCTTGCATTAACTGAAGTTGGGCGGAGGATCTGTAGTTCCCAGCATGCTTTGCGAAGGACTGGATCAGGAGAGTAAATATTGAAATTGTGATATTTTGTGTGTGTTTGAGTAAAGGGAAAGACTTTTTAGTTCTGTTTGACATTTAAAAGAGTTTGTGTTATGTTGAAGTTTTTGTGGTAACCAGCGCACAAGAGTTGAGTGTATGTGAGGTTGTGGATGTATGAAGACTGTAATACATGTTTCTTCACTCAATAAGCAATCACTGTCATGCAGTAATGAGTAATTCCCTACTGACGCTGCACTAGCTGCAGACAGTCTTTTACTACATAAATAACAGATCTTTTCCATTTACACAAAATCATAGATGTGAATATATTGAAATCTACTCAATGTAATTGAGCTGATATAACTACAAACACTGACTGAGTTCAAATAAAACATTTTGAAAATGAAGATGAATTAGTTTTGTGTAACCACTTATCAAAAAGCCATTTTTTCAGTCTAACCATGAGCTCTGCTCTTCAGCGCTGTGATAACCTCAAAAACCAACACAACACAAACTCTTTTAAATGTCAAACATAGTATTAAACACAAACAGGTCTTTCCCTTCACTAAAACATTTATTCTCCTTATCCAGTCCTGTGCAGGAAACTATAGAAATCCACTGCCCGATTTTTAAAGTTATCAAGATAATTTCAATAAGTTACAACAACTTAAAAAAAAAAAAAAAAAAAAATCAATTAACACAAAAATGTAACTTCTAGTCTGAGTTACACACAATATTAAGTTGATGTAATAATCAACATTAGTATGTCAACAGAACTCAACAAAATTATGCTTGCAACTTAAAAGTGTCATTTATTTACTTTTGCCATTGTTTGAGGTATTTGAAATAGCCTTTTTCTGTTTTTCTTCTTTATGATTCTTTGGGTTGTGCACCTAGAGCTGTTTGTTTGTTTTTTAGGGAAAATAATTATTATGGATGTGTTAAATATTAATGTAGCAATATATCTAAATCTATATGTTGCGTTGATCAAGTGTTCCATCTTAAACTGGAACATTGATGGGTATTTTAAAATGTTTTCCGTCATGTTGACACAACAAATATTGCATTTCCCTGCTTTAGAAAGAATGCAGTAAACACAGGGATTAGAAGTGGAAAAAGGGGGAGTAAAGTACTTTTTAAAGCATGTGAAAACAAACCGAACATTAAATCATCAAAAACATCAAACTTTGCTCCTGCATTCCTGCGATGGCTGTTGTGTGTCTGTAAAGTCAGCTGATGGTGGCTCTATACTGGGCTTTTACTCAATCTGTGCCACATTACTTCACTGAAGTGTGGACTTTGAGCTTTTCAAGGACTTAAAGGGGACCTATTATGCAAAATTCACTTTTATAAGGTGTTTGAACACAGATGTGTGTCCAAAGTGTATGCAAACAACCAGCCTATAATGGTAAAAATCCGACCACTCCTTTCTTTGTAATCCACATAAATCATAAACAGCCTCTCTAAACGAGTCGTTCCAGATTTCACCCTACTCTTACATGAGAAGCCCCGCCCACAACTGCTGACAGACTCTGCCCTGTTAGCATAGACCCCGCCCTCAGCGAGCAGTACACAGTCCTCCATGTTTATCATCTAACAGCAGCATTCAAGTAAGAAATGTATTCTTATTAAAGCTACTGAAGTTATCCAATCAAGAGCAGTGAGTGATTTTGTTTTTCTTTTGTTAGCAGATACAGCAGTAGTACTGTATATTACACTGCTGTCACTTTAATACACAGATCTAATATACACATGCGATTTCTTTCTCTGCTGTTTACGTTCACAGACATAACTGACTGTGTTTATGTGAACTTTGTGTTTTTGACATAACCTTGTGTGTACTTGACAGTTTAAGTGCAGTAAGACATGAAAGAGAGCTTCATTTAATACTCACAGGGCCGTCCGACAGACAGCTTTCTGTGCGCGTGCTTCTGATGTGTGCACTCAGAAAACCATATATCAGTTTAAACTGCATGCAAGTAATAAACTTTCATTATGATGAAGATAATAATAGGTGGGTGTGGCTCTGAGGCTCCGCCTTCTTTGACATTTTGTTAATATAGTGCTGCAGGGATGACGTATCTTTGTAGGCTCAAACCCGGAAACAAATTCACATTTTAGCACTTCTGCTTCCATCATCCTGAAGTCAATGGGCTTTTGGTGAAATGCCTGAAATATGGTCTGTTGTGAACACAAGTTCAAGATATTCTCACTTTTTATTCTAGGACATAAAACACATCAGTAATACTCCCTTGTGATGTTTTAAAGCTTTTACTTGTCTTGTAGAAGTGTGTAAATGGACTCCAGAGTCTGTCATCAGCTGAACAGGTAAACTATTCTAACTCAAACTTTCAGGAAAAATGTTTTTAAACAAAGCTGTCAGACGTTTGATGGTGATGACGCTGAAGTCATGTGACCGTGGCGTAGTTCGTTTAGACTATAATAACTATAGACTATAGAATAACTTAAGGGACTTTTTTGATACTCTACGTTTAGTTTTATTAATTTTTTTTTTTTTTTGATGAAGAAAGTGTTCGATGTAACTTAATCTGTAACTTAAATTTCTGCATTAATTGATTTAAAAAATAATTAAGATTAATTTATTATATTAATATTTGGCCAACCTTGTAAACTTAGTTAATTCTTATAACAAACTAGTTAAGTTTAGTACACAACTTAAAATTATTTAATCATATAATTATAAATTGAGTGAACTTAAAATTTGAATGTTTATTTAATCCCCTTGATAGCTTGAATAATAATACCATATTTAATCTAAAGTTATAACAACAAAACAAAGTTAAAAAATAATCTTCTTTCAAATTTTTCTTTGCATTACATTTTTAACTTCAATGAACTCAAAGATTGAAGGCAACCAGGTTAATTACTTTTTAAAGTTAAACCAACAATCAGCTTTTACAGAACCAGTCGATAAAGACATTAAATTTTAAAATGTATTTAAAGACTCTAAAGTCTAGTAAACTAACTATTCAGAGAATCATTATTTTTTCTGACTTTATATCAGTGCATCACCACTGTGCCATTAGTTTAATCAACAGAAACTCAAAATATCATGGTATCTGGACAACATTAGTGAATATAAGTTGATTTGACAAAATAAAAAAGTTGTGATAAGAATCATGAAATTATTTTGTGACAGTGTAGGGATGTTAAAGACATTAAAAACTTTCTTTATTGTTAGTTTCAGTTCAGCTGCTTTGAACAGCTCAGAGGTTCTAGAATGAGGGTTTGTGTTCTTCCACATTGGTTAGAACAGACGAAACTGAAACCCCCCTATAGTTCATTGGGTTGTTGGTTGAGTGCAAGTATAAAAATCTTAACAATACATGGAAATAACTGCAAACAGGGAACCAAAACTAAAACATTCTAAAGACTTTTTCCAAATGGTTTTGAAAGCGTTAAAAAAGTCTTAAAAAAATGAAACTTTGCTGAGTTAATTATAATCAAGCATATCAAGAACTAACTGAATTAGCAAAAACATGAGGAATCAATTCAAAACCTTTTGTAAAAAGAGATTCCTCCAGTTATCTAAATATTACTTGCCCTTATTAGGCAATGAAGGAGGATATCAGATCATGTTTCATTGATGAAGACCGGTGTATTACAGCATGTTCAGGAGCCAGCTGCACTATAGTCCATGTTTCTGCAGCTGGCTCCTGAACATGCTGTAACACACCGGTCTTCATCAATGAAGCATGATCTGACAAAACCCTAGGGTTCTATGGAACCCTATCAAGTCAGATATACATCTTATCTCGTGTTTTAGTGTTGTTTTAACAGAACTTGTTCTATTTCACTTACAACAAATACAGGTAATTATTGCTTTAGTGAATGTCTGTTTGTGAAGCGACGGTCCTGGTTTGCAGATACCACAGAAATGAGTGAATGCCAGGAACTTGATGCAGAGTTCAATAGTAAAGCAGCTCTAAAAAGACAATAGTTTCATTAATTAGCTTAAAGGCGCAATATGTAAGAATTTTGCAGTAAAATATCCAAAATCCACTAGGCCAGTGTTATATATTTTGTTCACTTGAGTACTTACAATATCCCAAATGTTTCCAACTATTTGTAAATCGTGAGAAAATTGCAGTTTTATCCAAGGCTCCGGGACGTGTGAGGAGTCGCCTGTCAATTGCGTCATACCCGCGTTACCCTCGGTTTACGCTTTTATTTTGTAGAAACCATGGAAACACCAAAGACGCTTTAATATATTACATGTTTTAATTGACAAGGGAACAACTGTTTTGATATATTTATAGACAGTAAACTAATTGTTGTTATATAGCTCAACACGTTTAGTCTTATTGTTTAAATATAATGTTCTTGATTTTTTGTACCATGCTTTACCATGCCTCAGAGAAAAACACTATTCTGTCAAGTAGCTAACATAGCATAATCAGATGCAGCTTTATTTTTAGTAACAGTAATACAGAATTTTCTCCATCATACGTTTTAAAATTAATTGCATGCCATTTATCAACACAAGCCATTGAGTATTTAATATGATATTCTAAAATCGATCTATCTTACTGCAGTGTCTCAAACAAGTGTCTCACAGCAGCCGCCGAGCGAACGCACAGAGTAACGTTATAACATCATTTTCAACACTCTCAAATGTATCTAATATGATAAACAGAGCTGCGTTACCTCATACTCATGACCGGAAAAGCGGAAGCTGCGCCGGCGACTGTGTCATAATAAAAGTTCCGCTGCTCGTGAGGCGTGTGTCGCGCAATCGCTCCAGCGGCCTCGTTCAGCTCCACAACACTCGCTCCTGCTCTGCTTCATACTACAATAACGTTAATAATCGCATCCATGAACATGATTTCTTCCCGAGTCCTATCCCGATTGTTTCCACCGGCTGTGAGGTGAAGACCACATGTCCCAAGATTCCGCGCTCAAACTTGGCGTCATCAAGCTGCGCCTTTGTTTTGAATAGGCCTCTAGCGACCTCTAGCGGACAGAAAATATTACATATTGCACCTTTAAGTCAGTTCAGTTCAGTTCAATAACTCTGCAAAATTGATCAAATATGAAATGAGTTCAGTTCAGCTATACAGCAAGCAGTGATGATTTTTCTTCCATATACATCACATGCCGCAGATTTGGAATATTTGCATATGCTATGTTTGCTGCATAATGCGTGACATTTTCCATTTGCGTATCACAGCTGTTTTATTATTATTATTTTTTTTTTTACCTTTATGCAAAACCCTTTGATCAGTCCATCTGAACTCAATCTGAATGAAAGGGGTGTAGACCTGACCAAAACATTGGTAAAAAAAAAAAAACTTTTAAGTGAGTCTTCATAAAGTATTTTTCCCCAACTTGCACATCCAAAAGGTGTGTGTTTGCTTCAATACTTTGTTAAAGAAGCATATTCATTTTTATTACTGTTTACTCCTATAGTCAACAAAGAGGGGAAAGCTCATTTCAGACAAAAGGAAGTGGGAGTTGATGGAGAAAGAGTTCCTTCCGCTGTAGTTGTAGAATACACCAGCAGAGGGTGATGGAGTCATTCAGTGACAGCTGAATTGATGTCAGTTATGATTTTTACCATTTCATTATCCAAACTATGATAAACCCAGAATCAAGATTTATATTTCAGATCTGTCGGAACAGATTTCACGTGTGTGTGTCACATCATATCCGTACATCGAGAAAAGAAGCTCCAATCGAGGGTTTGAAGCTGAAAGTTTGTTGTCACAACAGACAAGAAAAAATGACCACAAATGACAAACCTCCAGAGAGTCCCTGTAACACATCAAGATCAGACTATATCACCTAATAATCCTGACCAAATACTTCACATTCATTCTATGAAATTTGTCCATCCTGTTTAAACACCTTAACAGAGTGAAGTTTTCATGTCCAGTATAAATTGACACAACAGGGTGGACATATTATTGCTTCTAAAAATGAGGAAAAGAGAGAAAAGTTTAAGAATGACACTTGCTTTGTTCTTGGAGTTGCCTTTCCTCCAAGGAAATGATGTCACTTCTAGCAGGTCATGTGATTTGAGGCATACACTTTTAAGATTTTAAGATTTTAAAGGGCAAGTAGCACCAATGTAAAAGCTTAAGGGGCAAAAAAAAATTTCATGGATTTACACATTCAAAAAATAGGTATCACAATAAATTGTATTTTAGATCAAACAGAATAAGTAAATATACCAATACTCAAAATTGCTAATGTAGAAATATGTGTGTAACCTTTATTTCAAAGTGAAGTAGAGAAAACATGGACATGGGAATTTGCCGGTCAAGTGCTTTAAAAAGTTTTCTTCTTCTTTTAATTATTCGTATGGTACTAAACAGTTATTCAGATTAGTTCAAATTGATTCACTTCATATGAATCGTATGAATTCACACTTTTTTATTCACACAGGTTAAAGGTGAAGAGGGATGATGATCTGCATCAGGAGAAGCAGTAGTTGTGGTGGTGCTTGTTGATCCTCAAGTGCTTCAGTTTGGGATCCTTCATGTAGCGTTCAAGCAGCAACTCTTTCTCTCGTCACTCCTTCTCCTTGATGATTTTTCTTCTCCTCCTTGTTCTTGGCCTTCTCCTCTGCCCAGGTGAACAGAACGAGTCTTTTGCACTTTTCCTGGACGTTCACAGTGTGCTGCATGGGTCTCATTCTTGGGACAGTCAGGAGAGGTTACACAGAAGAGCTTCATCATGAGCTCATCCATCTCTGTTTTCTGAGAGGCATGGCCTTGTATGGCGCTGGAGTCTCCCATTCCTCAAATCCCTGGACCTCGCTCTCCCACGCTTCCTTCTGCACCTCGCTGTCCTTCTCCAACCAAGCAACCATCTTTCTTTGTTTCATTTCAGCCTCCGGAGTTTGGGGGCGTTCAGACTTGAGTAAGTCTCTGGCCCGGAAGGTCTTCCCCGTGTACTCCACATACTCGTTCTTCTCATCCTCTATATCAATCAGCATGAGTTCAAGGAAGTTTGGAGGAAGTGGTTTGGGATGACGCCCTTGGGATGAAGAAAACAGTTCATCAGACACTGGAATGGGGCGTGGAGGAACCGCCAATGGAACCATCTGTGGTTTGGAAGGACGCACTTGGGATGAAGAGCATTGGAGTGAAACAACTTCATCGGGACATGGAGGAACCGCCAACAGTTTGGGAGGATCCATTCGAGGTGCAGGAGCCGGTTTCTGAGGACTCACGGGTGGTTTTGTCACCGGCGGCAGGGGTTTGAAGCGAGCGGTTGGTAGAGCGAGATGTTCGGAGACTCTTGGAAGCATTGGTAGTTCTGCCTCTATTGGCTTCAAGAAGGAAGATCTGACCGGGGTATGCAGAGGTTTGACCTGCACGAGAAGTGGCGTTGGTTCTATGGTCTTCCATTGCTTCAGCTTTCTCTTCTTCCTTTTCTTTTCTCCAGCTTCCCTAAGCTCACTTCCTCCCTCCATCAACTTTTCGAGACTGTGCATCTCTCTTTTTTTCTGATGCACGCATCCACTCTTCTTTATCCTTTTTTTTTTCGAGTCTGAGCAATGTGACTCTGAACAATATGAGCAGCTCCAGAAGCAGCAAACACACACACACACACACACACACACACACTAGTGGCAGCAAATCAAACACTGACTGTTTCCAAACAAGTTTCCCAAACACTCCTCCTGCCCCGGAATATTAAACTGACACAGTATAAATAAAATATTGAGTTCGCTTTTAAGAAACAATAGTTATAATGTTAAACAATACAGTAAAACAGTGATATTATTAATATTATTATGGGCACATCTATGCATGAAGAACCATGTGGCATGATAGTTGATTGTGTATGTAAATGTGCAATATTGTTTCATGGGGACATAAAATCCACCAAACTGTAGGAATGACCCTAATGAAATAATGCAATATGAAGTAATATTATTTTAAATGTTTAGCAGTTCACATTATTTATTCTGCATTATGCCTCAAGCAGTTCACTACATGTAGCCTTTACAAATATTGCAAAAGATATTAAAAAACAAAAGACATACGAGTCAAAAACACAGAATACTAAGAGAATTAGAGAGCTCAAGGTGTTTTGGCATTTTCTGATCTCCATCAGACACATTCTTCTCTTTACACTCAGATTAACTTTGTGTTTTGTTGGGCGACAGGTTTCTGTATTCATTTTGTTTGTTATATGAGCTTTTTTTTTTTTTTTTTTTTTTTTTGCCATTTTATTAATCCTTTTAACCAACATACCCTATTCAGAAATGCAAATTTGAGTCAATTTGACTTTTCAGACTTTTCAAGTGGGATTTAATTAGAAGCCGAGGCTCACTATTTTAATGAGAGAGAGGGAGGAGTAGAGAGAGAGAGAGAGAGAGAGAGAGCGAGCAGGGTTTTCATGTTCACCACACACACATAAAACACTTCAATATACTGTCAATCCTTTGCTTGTATGTCTGTATATGCTTCATCATGTTTAGTTGTACAGTATTTGCCTGTTATAAGAAAGAAAGTGTGTTAAGCACAGTATTTGGACATATTTAGACAGTATTTGTTTTCCGTTGGGAGGTAAGGTATTTTCACCATTTTCAGGGGCTAGTCTGTGATTTTATTGCTGTCTGAATCAAGAATGTCAGTGTTTTTCTTCCACCATCGTTGTACAAATCTAGACAGAATTACCTACATTTTTGACACACACCAAGGTCATGTGGGAATTTAATTGCTGTTTGAATCCACACCTCTGAGTTTGCAAGATGGGATCAATCCAAAAGTCGTTTTGTAAATGCTTTTTGGCCACTGCCAAGCACCGTACAGAAACTGTTGCACGGATTTTAAATATGGACACTTATTACTGAAATGATAATAATCCTACCCAATACCAAAATTTAACAACTGCCTTACTAACTATTAATAAGCAGTAATTTAGGAGTTTACTGGGGGAATAGTCGTAGTTAATAGTGAATAAGTGTTACCAAAAAAACAAAAAACAAACAAAAACAAAGCCCCTGCCCTGTAATCATAATTTGTTTGAAAAGTTGTTGGTGTTTTACTGCCTCTTGTGTTCATTTCAGCTGTTAACTGCAGCGTTTTGTATGTAAGCCATAGGTACATTTTAGAGGCACATGATGCATCATGAGCCTGAGTTAGGCTCATTGGGTTGAATAAAGAATATAAAAGACAGCATGAGCAGCAAAGGAGCCATTCCGTTAGTGATATAATCATAATGCAGCAGAGAAAACAGCTCCATGATTTATTAATCTTCCCCTCAGCCTCTGATAATTCAGTCCAGGAGACGGAATCCAATTTGAGTGTGAAGCAAAAGCAACCTCTGACAGTCATCAAACAACAGCAGAAACTGTCAGGGACTTTCCTCCCTGCTTGAGCTGGGTAAACGCTGGCTTTCATCTGCTCTTACACTGAAAGCAACAAGTCTGGCTAACTCGTCGTTTTGTTTGTATCTTGCATTTAATTGTGTTGTGGTGCTCAGACAGCATGTCATTAAAGCTAAAGCAAATGCTCATCATCAAAGACACTGTGAAAAGGGATAATAAAGGAAGAAGAGATCTGTTTATTGGTATGAGAACATTTTATTTTAGTCTAAGGTAACAATATTTGGTTCCCACAACATTATTTTATGGTTGGCTGCAAAATACAGAACCTGAAGCATAAAGAATTAATGATGAAGAACTGATTCCCAAATGTGAACCACTTCAGTGTTATGCTTTTCTGAAGTCATTTTGTCAGGAAGATACATTAAAAATATCTGTGAACATCTTGATTCTGTGCTGCTCAACTGACACATAACCATGACTTGTAAACCTCCTAATATGACTATTCTACAGATGGTCAAAAAAGGACATATCCATATTGTTATGCTCGTTCCACATTCTCTTTGTGGCCAGTGGACATCAGAAGTGCTCCTGTTTAAACACTGACTCAGTCATCGACACATGCAGC
This sequence comes from Hypophthalmichthys nobilis, assembly GCA_037950665.1. Classification (NCBI taxonomy): domain Eukaryota; kingdom Metazoa; phylum Chordata; class Actinopteri; order Cypriniformes; family Xenocyprididae; genus Hypophthalmichthys; species Hypophthalmichthys nobilis. Next base: position 34,458,624 of record CM075481.1, on the reverse strand, counting down.
TTCACAAGCATCTGTCTATCTGACCCTGTAAACAGAGAGAGCTCCTGTCAGATAAACGCCCCGATATACACGCGGCAAAGTTCTCTTTCGTTCTTCGCTTAGGAGTAAAACGTTCGAAATATGTGACCAGTGATATACTGTTAATTAACATCCTGACTCCTTCCACATTTAGATGAGTATGTAAATATGTGCTGCGCTTTCCTCTCAATAACAGAATAAACACACACAACACCAGCAGTGAGAAAACATCAGTTCAGAAAGCATCTGATCACAGTGATGTGGATGTTTACAGCAGCTCTGAGATTCAGACTCCAGTCACGTCATGTTTATTTATACAGCATTTTTTTACAATAGATTGCTTCAAAGGGGTCATGAACTGCATTGTTTTATTGTTTTATAATGTTTCCTGGGTTGCACTTATAATGTTAGTATGCTTTTAACATCAAAAATTGTCATAATTTAGAAAAGCATTTTTGCTACCCTAATTTTAGCCCTCTGATTTGAACGCTCTGTTTTAAGGGGCGTGTCTGCTGTGAGACTTCAGTGTAAACGCCCACTGCTGTGATTGGCTGACATCTTTGCATATGAAATAGCTAAGCATTACTCTCTCGAAAACTTTTAGCACGTTTTTACTATTGCAGCTTTCAAGGTTAACTAATCATGAAAAGTGCTGCATTACATTTAGATCTATGGCATTATATTCAGATCGTGGCATGAAAGGTTGCAGTGATGAACATGTAGCCGATCACAGACATGTTGTTGAGCACATGAAAGCAGTGATTTCGTCATTGCAACTCAATTTCTGCACACTAACAAATGCTTTTATCATCACTAACAGTACAAATGCGATATAACTAAGAGATTTGTTGAATAAAACGGGAGTTTTGGTGCGAGTCCAGAACTCAGTCACTGATAACCTTGCTCTGTTTGATTGACAGCTCCAGCGATTGTAAAGGGAGCGTTCTTTGATTGCTTTCTTTATATAATTTAATCACTGTTTAAATAACAGATTATTTTCATCCTACTAAGAGAAACAACGTGAAGTTGAGCGTTTAGTCACTGGTTTGATTTACTGACACATAGACAAAGATCATCTGACTGAACATGAATCATTAATATCAGATCAGGCATTAGAATTAACACAGTTACTCACATGTTGTTGCATTACTGTCGAGTCAATATCGTAAAAGTCTGTTTGAAAAGCCTGTGCCGAAATGCGATTGATTTACCAAAGAATCCACAGTGAAATGTACCGAATACAAATAAATAAAGCTCAACTGAGACATTCACATTGTTGAAAATAAGTAATCATATTCCTAGCATTAGGATCCTTTGAAAGGTAATGTTATTTTAGTCCTGTATCACTCTTCTCTCCTCCTCATCTCACTAACACACCAGTGGGCGGGGCTAACGTTGCAGTGATGAAGTAGGTGTTGATTTCTTCTGTGGAGGCGGAGCTTCACCTATCTATGACAGGCACATTCCAGGATCAGTCATTTGATGGGCCTGATGTCAATAAAAGCTTTTATTGGACTAACAAGGAAGTTTTCAGTTCTGAAACTTACAGGATATTCTTATAGTACGATGACCTCTTATATATCAAAAGCTCATAAAGCAGCAGCTTTACAGTATTAAACATGAAAAACAGTGTCAGTGTTTCTTTAAATTAGAATCACAGCTTCAGTTTCTACTATAAAGCGTCTCTCCAGTGTGTTCATGTTTTACTCGTGTCTGACCTCGACCGACTGAACAGAAGAAATGAACCGGAGAAGATTTACACCTCAAAGAAGGCGGAGCCTCAGAGCCACACCCACCTATTACATCATCACCACAGACCAGTGGTTGTTCAAAGGTGTTTCCTTGAAAGTTCCCTTTCACAAGCTGTTTGGAACTCCTGAAACAAACTCCAAACAAACTTCGTTTTGGCCTGATATTGTTAACAATGTCATCACTCCAGTTCATTCTTCGATTTCGCTTGAAGTATATTGAAATACAACAGTTTCTTCTAGAGCTGCTGTGCAGCCAAAATTATTTGCCAGTTATCACTCTAAAGCTGCTTTGACACAATCTGCATTGTAAAATGCGCTATATAAATAAAGGTGACTTGACTTGAGGGTCTTAAAGCTACTCAACAAAGTCGCACCATATGATCAGGCCCGCTTTAATCTCTTCCGAGCCAGAATTTTGTGAGTTATTTTGGCCTGGTCGCCTCAAAAAGCCCTTTTAAAGCTTCCCCTTTTTTAAAAATAAATCTTACTTTTGTATTTCCACAAACTATGGTTTTGTCAAATTCTGGACAGGACACGAAAGTTCTTGGTTTTATCCTATAGCTTGTACTTTTCCTCTTTGGCTGCTGTACTTCAAGAGTGAGACCAGGGAAGGGGAAAGGAGAAGGGACAGAGAGACAAAAGGGAAAGGCTGAAAGAGTGGTGGTGATTCAGATATAAATAGAATTGTGAAGAAGAAAGAACTAGATTGCTAGGGTCCACACACAGCTGGAGGAATCAAACCTTTTCAAAGACTACTGCAGTGTTGTAAGATTCCTACTCCTGGACCTTCTGAATGTGACCATTCCTCTCATCTATTCAGTGTCACAACCGCTGTTTTTACAGCTGCAGCATTCCTCACTGTCTGTTGATACTTGTAGATAACTGTTCTACACTGTGCAGTTTTATCACATTTTTAGGATGATTATTTCTGTCACATCGAGATAAATGGCCATGCATTTTTTAATGCAATATTCACCAGCCTAACAAAAGTCTCACAAGCAATCAGTAAAGATTAAGGAGATTAAACATTCAATACAAATTAACAAAAGTGTGACATTTCTTCAAAATATCTCCATTTAGTGTTCCATAGAGAAATATCAGCAATAAGTCTTCATTTTGGAGTGAAATAAGGCCCATCTTACTAGGCAGTCTTTTTTACTCTGATGAAATTGGGATGTTGAAAGCAAACATTAATGACACATTTCAGCCTCCCAGTTTAATCATTCTGCTTGTTTCCTTTTGCCTCGTCTCTGATGCCTCTGTGTTTGAAGTTTCTTCACCACCCTCTTCTCTCTCTCTCTCTCTGGAGGATGTTTGAAGATTGCAAGGTTCTTTTAACACTCAGAGGAAACACAAAGAGAGCATTCTGCAGAGGCAGCTGATTGAGCAGCGTCCTTTTACTCTGTTCTTTTTTTCTTAAATATAATAAAGCATGATCAAGTGCCTTGTGCATCACTATTAAGAAGATAAAGGTTCTCTTAGATGCATGATCATTCTAAATTTGCTTGCTTAAATATTTCCACATTTGTGTTTATATATAAAGTAAAATTGATTAAACATTTAATTATTTGCACACATCTGTAAAAGTAGAAATTATTTGAATAAATATTTATACCTTCATAGTTATTTTGAACACCTAACCCCACTCCCCCCGCTCATCAACAATTAAAATACTAACATGCTGATAAAAGTACAGTCACAGTAATGAATCATAATTAAACCACAAGTCTTCTGAAGTCATACAATATAACAACAATACAATATGTGGCGTTTTGGGAAAGTTAAGTTTCATAAATGTATATTTTTATTTAACTATAACTATGGAAGTAAATAAATGACAAATGTCTTTAAAACAAAAAAGCATGTTGAATTGCACTAATTGAAAAAAGCATTACATTAAGAGTGCTGGCATTTTAATGCATTGTATTTTTGGGAGCTGAAATTCAACATGGTTGTATATTTAAACTGTAAATATTTCAAATGAAAATATTACATACACATTTGTCGTTATTTTACTTCCATATATAATTTTGTACTAGAGCACTGCCCTGTGTAGTTTTGCCGGTCTTTATATCCTACTGTACAAACTTCTCATACTTTTATAATAGCTGTTATTGTTCATTTAAACTAACACTTAAGCAATATTTTAATCAAGAGACTGCTGAGGAAACTCATCGACTGGCGGGAGGCCAACGAGAGCCTTTTCACTGGCAGGCGTAATTCCTCCAAAAGTGGATAGGAGTGAATATTGATTTTGAGTGCTTGTATCATTGCCTGTATATCTGGAGAAGAGATGGAGCCAGATTCTCCATCTGTAATGATTAATATCTTACTCAAGTGGCAGTTTGTCACTTTTAACATTTATGAGTACTTTGTTTCCACTTTTTGCCTGGCAGTAACTGCCAAATAGGCCAAAAAGAAGTGGAACAAAACAAATACACAGTAATCTGCCTGTTTCTCTTTATACTGAGAGTGCCTTCCTGAGACTAGACAGCCATATAAACACAGATTCAGTGGCTCTTAAAACTGGAAAGTGTGCTTTGGAAGTTTTACAGTGTAGTAATTAATTTTCAGGAGCTTAGGGAACCAAAAATGAAAATTCTCTCATCATTTACTCACCTCATGCCAAAGTATATGACTTTCTTTCTTCAGATAAACACAAAGATTTTTAGAAAAATAATCTGTTGGGAGTCCATATAATGCAAATGCAAATGAATGGGTGCCGCTCGGTTGACGCTTGAAAACCACAGCGATCGTGACGGCAGATCCATTCATGTCTGAGTTACTGCTGTTCCGAAACGCTTCCACTTTCCAATAATATCACTCACAGTTGACTGAGGAATATCTAGCAGGGGTGAGAAACAAACTGAGTTATTGTAAAGGTGCCATCCTCTCACACTTGAATTCACTGAACTCTTCAGTCCCAATACTTTTGTCCATATCATGTATTTACTGATGATTAAACCATTATCATGGTTCATTTAAAAATAGGGCTTGACATTATTTTCTCTGGCATCACTGACTCAGTATCCAGTATAAAAATCACAGGGAGAAAGGATTCACTGTGGGATTCAGAAGTACATCAAAATAATATATTTAATACTGTCTGTCAACAACACTAGAAGCACAAAATGTTCATTAATGTCTTTAATGGGCTAGAATTCATACAGAACTTATTTAAATTCTTTTTAAATTAAATATTAGATGTTGACTGGATACTGCTCCTCTGTTTTTAATGCTCGCTTTTACTATGTGTGTGTGTGTGTGTCTACAGCTTTGCCATTCTCTTTGTACTGAGTGTATGCGTGTGTGTGTGTGTGTATGTGTCATTCCCTGTTTCCCTCAGGATCTCATGTATAATGCATGCATGTCCTCATGAATATGCTAATCTGTCAGAATGCAGGGAGAGGTGAGAGGGCTTCCCCTGTTCTCTGCTTCTGACGAGAGAGAAATGAGCACGAGTGAGAACATGCTTCACATTTATTGAGATGAGACGAGGGCGTGAGGAGGGGAACTGTGAGGAAAGGGATTCAGTGATGAAAATAAGTAAATTAATAAATATCTAAAGAAAGAATGAAAGAATGCAGGTAAACATCATGAGGCTTTAACCAAGGCATAAATTAAAATGTGGTTTTCTGACCAAAAATGCACAAGGTCTGATCTGATCACAAACAGTTCAAAAATAGTATATAAATAGAGTCAAATATACAGTATTTAGGACAGCAAAATAAAAACTATTTTTTATGACAAAATGCTTGTCATATACACTGTTTAAAAATTAAGGAAAACTTTGAAAACACATCAGATCTCAATGGGGAAAAACATCATGCTGGATATCTATACTGATATGGACTGGGTAATGTGTTAGGAACGAAAGGATGCCACATCGTTTGATGGAAATGAAAATGATCAACCTACAGAGGACTGAATTCACAGACACTCAAATCAAAGTGAAAAAATGATGCAGCAGGCTAGTCCATTTTGCTGAAATTTCATTGCAGCAACTCAAAATGGTACTCAGTAGTTTGTATGGTCCTCACGTGCTTGTGTGCATGCCTGACAACATCAGGGCATCTTCCTAATGAGACGACGGATGGTGTCCTGGGGTATTTCCTCCCAGATCTGGACCAGGGCATCACTGAGCTCCTGGACAACCTTACGGCATCGGTATCAGTTCCTTCATCCTCCAGGAGGAACCCAGGACCCACTGCACCAGCATAGAGTCTGACAATGGGTCCAAGGATTTCATCCCGATACTTAATGGCAGTCAGGGTGCCATTGTCTAGCCTGTAGAGGTCTGTGAATCCCTCCATGGATATGCCTCCCCAGACCATCACTGACCCACCACCAAACCGGTCATGCTGAACGATGTTACAGGCAGCATAACGTTCTCCACGGCTTCTCCAGACCCTTTCACGTCTGTCACATGCTCAGGGTGAACCTGCTCTCATCTGTGAAAGGCACAGGGCCTGCTCATTCTGGTGTTCAATGGCAAAATGCCAATCGAGCTCCACGGTGCCGGGCAGTGAGCACTAGAGGATGACAGGCCCTCGGGCCACTCTCATGAAGTCGGTTTCTGATTGTTTGGTCAAAGACATTCTGTAGCAAGTTAGCTCAAAAGAAATAAGAATAATTAATCATAACTAGTTATAATTAATTATAAATATTTGGATCAGTTAATAAAATTAACTTAATGTAATAAAATCAAGATTAAAATCAATTAACCTGTTTGGCCAATGAACACTCAGTGTTAATTGTTTATTAATTCTAAGAAATGTTATTTTCCAGGTTATGGGAAATAACATTCTTATTGTACAGTACTACTCAGAGCATGTAGTCGGGATCTGCATGATTAGGGACTCCAGTATATGAGCATGAAACACGGACAACTTTACGTGTGACATAAACAAGACTTTATTAACTAGACTAAACACTTAAACTACTCTTACATTCACACACATACATGCATACAGTTTACCAAGGGAAAGAGAGAGCTGAAGCAGAATACAGGAAAGCAAAAAGTTACAGCATTGTTTGAAATTCAGCAGATCAACAGTCTTGAGCAAACCATCAGTTTAGTTCTAACATGCCCTTCTTTAAAAGGGGAGTAAGGATACTTAATGTATCAAATAATGAGACTAAGTTTGATACTTGCATGTCTCGCCCATTTAAATTGAACTGTCCTGATGCAGTTTGTTGAGGCTCCAGTTGATCTTTGCTGATGTTGTCTTGATGAGAGAGAACCAGTTGGATTCAGAGGATCTTTGGTGAATGGAAGGACAAGACAGCACAGCATCATCTTCACATCAGCATTTTTTTCAGTAAAAGAAGGGGAAGGGGCTGTGATCTTGTGATCAGTTATTTTAAAGTGAAGATGTCACACCCTCTTGAGGTGTCTATAAGGAGTTGTTCCTTCGGAGGGTCAGTCTTTGTTCTCTAGTAAGATATTAGCATAAGACATTGGATTGGATGTATGAGAAAAGAACCTTCTAGATTTTTATAATACTATTGTGTCACAAAGTTAGCAACATGTAACATAAAATACCAAATAGGAAATGAAAGTTGGAGTCCATCGATACCAAACACGCTACCCATGTGATTTTAGTTAACCATAGTATGCAACTCTGAAACAATAATACCAAAAGAGTTCAAAAGAGAGAATTAATACATTGGCCAAACCCCATAAAAGGAAAATCATGAGATGGGAAAATTGGATTCATGTTTATACATTTCTCAAGTGGTTATATATAGAATATATAGGATTAAAAGGGTCATTTTGCAGGGCTCTGGCAATGCTCATCCTGTTCCTCCTTGCACAAAGGAGCAGACACCGGTCCTGCTGATGGGTTAAGGACCTTCTACGGCCCTGTCCAGCTCTCCTAGAGTAACTGCCTGTCTCCTGGAATCTCCTCCATGCTCTTGAGACTGTGCTGGGAGACACAGCAAACCTTCTGGCAATGTTGGATTGCCTGTGCAACCTCTGTAGGGTCCAGGTATCGCCTCATGCTACCAGTAGTGACTCTGACCCTAGCCAAATGCAAAACCCGTGAAAAACAGTCAGAAAAGATGAGTAGATAAAAAAAATGTCAAAACCAGTCCTGTTTTGGGGGTCGTCTCATTGTTGCCCATCTAGTGCACCTGTTGTTAATTTCATTAACACTAAAGCAGCTGAAACTGATTAACAACCCCGTCTGCTACTGAACTGACCAGATCAATATCCCAGGAGTTTAACTGACTTGATGCTATTCTGTGATTAAAAAGTGTTCCTTTAATTTTTTTGAGCATGTGTATTTAGTTCTGACATCATTTGTGTTTATGTTTTTGGGTGCAGATTTATCTGTTACAGGCTAAGAGACATACCCTCATCCTCAAATATCATGGACAAAATGATATTTGTCATGTGACATGTCAGAGCAATAGGAACAGCATATTTGGTTTAATGGCACAGACATGGTCGATTTACAGTAATGTATGGAGAGAGAAGGGTTCAGTGAGAGAAACAGGGATAGGAGAGCAGAAAAGGAGGTAAGCAAGACATGCACATGCATATTCACAAATGCATACAAACCTTCAGACAGACATGTCTGAGAGTCAGATTGTTCACTATCTCTGCTAAAGGTTGTTGGTGGCTGGCAGGCACTGAGAGTGACCTGGTACATGCTCACGAGACACTGCAGACGGGCTAGAGAGAGAGAGAAAGACCTTCAATATACACACATATACATGCTTTCTTTCATCCTAACACAATCATTGTTTCAAAGTTTTGATGCATAAGGCTACATGAAATGAGAAGAGACTGTCCTCCAAAAAGCACCTTATTACGACCTATATTTACGTTTTAAAGTCAAGCAATAGTTAAACAGTGTTTGACTCTTCCAGGTCCAAACCTATTATATCTAATATCTCAACTATCATCATCTGACTCTACCCATCCTCCAACTATCACTTCCCAGAGTTCCTCTATCTCCTCCAGCTGTGGGAACAGTGTGCTCTGGCAGCTGTGTGCTGAAGGAGTCTAATGAGACGTCTATCGCCTCAGTCTAGACTGCAGCTTTCAGATCAGGCCTCTTACTGCTGGAGCACAGGCACACCTTGGGAAATCTTCAGAGCCACAGCCATGGAAATGACAGTTGTGCTGGTGTGTGTGTGTGTGTGTGAGGGTAGGGATATGTGAATAGAGTGTGTTAACATTGCTTAAGGATTCTGTCGTAGATGTCTTCACAGCACAGCTGGATCCTCACAGATTATGATGGGCTCTGTTCCAAAAGTCTTGCTGTACTTAGTAGCCAGAAGTCTTCTAAAGCAGCATCGTAACCATCATGATCTCTTAAAAGTGACTGATGTGAAACACTCTGCAGGAAAAATAGCACTACTTTATTAGTTCACTGAGCTCATCACAATGCATTCTGGGATGGTCTTCTCTTTTAAGGATACATGTGATGCTGCCTTAGAAGTAAATCAGCCTTCACACAGCAGTTAAAGCAGACCGTGTGTGTAATGTTCAACATATCTATAGTGTGTGGAGTAAGAACTGCTCAGTATTCACCAGGGACATATTTACTGCTTATTTTCTGTTTTTAATCAGAATCAGTCATTCACAGGCTTCTCTTCTAATCTAGCAGTGGTGATTGTAAACACTCGAGGGTGATTAAGGAGTCTGGAGGAATAAAGAATAAGCCGTGAACTATAGGAGGAGACATAATGAGGGCTTTAGAAATAGAGAATGAGAAGACAAGTTGTTGTCTCCCCCACTGATTCTTCTTAAAGAATCAGAAATTATTTATCAAATACAAAAATGGGCCCAAAATGGATAATTATCCCAAAAATGAAAATTCTGTCATTTACTCACCCTCATGTAATTCCAAACCTGTATGTGTCAGCTTTCGACCGACCAATATGCACACGGCTTAAATACACAGAACAAACCAATCAACAGAATGAATAACAGGTGTGCAAATTAATCAAACAATGAAAAACCATAGAAACGAACCGAAAACTAGGACACAGAACTAAACACGTAACAAACCCATCCGAAACAGAAACAACTCTTAAGATGCTGTTTTAGAGTAGCTGCCTATAGACAGACAGGAATCCACCTCACTAGGTTTTGTGTGTTACTTTTGTGCCCGTCAGCAGGAATGAAGTGATGTACAATAGATGATTTGCTGAACCAGAGGAGCTGCTCTCTCCTCTATCTTCAGAGGGCTGTTGGTTCTGGATAACAGACAGGAGTAAGACAAGACTGCTGTCCGGATGAAAGGACAGATTCTCACACTAACACTCATACTTTCTTTGTCATGTCTCACTCTTCTCCTCAACATCACTCGTTTAATTCTGATCTTCATTTCTGTAGCAATCCAATAATGAAAACTGTCATTACTTTATTACCTTCATGCTGTTTTAAACCTATACTGTAAAAGCGTGAACAGTTGCTATTTAGCTCCATTAAAGGATTAGTTCACTTTCAAATGAAAATTAGTCATTTTTTTTATAATTAGTTTATTTTTAGTCATCTTTATTAACCCCCCGGAGCCGTGTGGAGTATGTTTATGATGGATGGATGTGGATGGAGACACTTTCTTCAGCTCATACTCGTTGATCCCGTTCACTGCCATTATAAAGCTTGGATGCGTCAGGATATTTATTAATATATCTCTGATTGTGTTCATCAGAAGGAATAAAGTCATATACACCTAGGGTGGCTTGAGGGTGAGTAAAGCTTGGGCTAATTTTCATTTTAAAGTGAACTAATCCTTTAAGAATAAAAGGTAACACTTTGACAGTCAACATTAGACATTCTAACTACATGTCAACTAGCAGTCGACTGTCTGCTTAATATCTGCTAACACTTTATTTTGATGCTCCTCAACAGACATTACACTGACTATAGGTAACTTTACAACTGCATGTCAACTTATTCTACTAACCCAAACCCTAACAGTCTACTAATACTCTAATGAGATTTAGTTGAATGTCTAAAGTGGACTATCGAAATAAAGAATAACTGAACAAAAAAGCACACTAAAAGCATCATAAAAGTACTCCATATGAGTATCCAAGTTGCCTGAAGCCATGCAGTAGCTTTGTGTGAGAAACAGCCTGAAATTTAAATTACAATTAAACCAAACACCATTGGAGGTGTGAGTGAGATTCAAGAGTTGTGTCAGAGTGGAAGAATTTCAGTGAATAACAAATTATAGAGCACTTTTGTGATATTTTGGTGCTTTTTTGTCAGTTTTGGTGCTCAACAGTCTATTGGAAAAGAGCAGAATGAACACTTTCTAAAAAAATGGACAAAAGAAAATTGTATGCCCTTGTGAAAAATGAATAAACTAAAACATATTTGAAATTAATTTATTTCATGCTAAATATACTACTAATACATTTACCTATTTAGGTACTTAATAAAAATACCCTGAAATTGTACTTTTGGCATCCTAAACTACTTAAAGTCTGCAAAATTGGAACAACTAATTTTGTACTTAATGCACTTTAATTGTGTGGAAGTAGTGCGGAGGTCCATCTAAAGATTTACTCAAGTATATTTGATTGTGTTAAAGCAAACTATTGCAAGTATACTTTAGGAACACTTTAAATATCTTCCATTTAAAGACTATTATTCAAATATCATACAATCCTCATCAATATTGACAATAAAACACATTTTAGGCTTAATATTAAGAAATGTGCATTGTGATCAAGAGGTACTCCAAATAAAGTTTAATTATAATTTTTATATCAGTAAGTATAAAGCGAGTAAATATGTTAATAGATTTGAGCTATACTTAAATATCTTTTAAATATATTATTTTTTACTAGGGTGGATTTGAAACCACAGGGTGTGTAAACGGTTACAGAATTTATATGTTTGGAGTAAATTTTAGGCAATTTAACATACGATGCCATTCTCACTTTTGCTTTTAAATCATACAGTAGGCTGTGCTCTGCAGATATATTAATACACTGTAAAGTCATATAAAACTGTAAGATGTTGCTTCAGTAAAGAAGCCAAAAGGAGGAATAAGCAGAAACTTCTTTCGTATCTGTCTCTCAGCATCTCCCATTTTCCTGCATATTTTCCTATGAGTCTTTCTCTCCTTGCTAGAGAGGGACAGACAGCACTGAGTCAATTAAAAGCACACGTCTCTGGAAAAAAGGGAGGGACTGAAGTTCCCTGGTGAGAAGACAATATGGCTGTACTGAGAGACACACTCCCTCTGTGACTTCCTCAGACGGGAGTATGACAGCTGTGACCAAACTCCAGATAACAAGCCTTATTAGATGCTCAGCACCCCACCCCCATCAGCACACACACACAAACACACACACACACACACACACACAAACTGCCTCATCCACACCTATCAGAACAGATTCTATTTTTATACACATAATCAACATTTAAAATGTGTAAAATACCTATTTACAGTAACACTATACAACTCATATGCGTCTGCAAACCTTTACACATGAAGCCAGTGTGCATTTACTGTATTTAGTTATTCTTTCCATCATGTTTTGTAATTCTTTGAGTGGTACATGCTCTGACACATAACTGAGTGTTTCAACGCTTCTATATTACAAAATTAAAAGAAATGTATTCAGCCATATGAGAGCATTATCTTCTCATTTATTTATCAGTCATGAAATGAAACATTCTCTTAAAAAAGAAACAAGCAATGAAATCAATAAACACCTTTTAAAGTCTTAAAAACTATAATACAATATTCTCAATATATTGATTTTGTTTGTACAAAATAAGAATACCTTGACAAAAAAATGATTCAATTTCAAACACAGAAAGCAACATAAAGTATCAGGACACAGACACAAAGAACCAGAACGAGTCAGTTTCATAGGCTGTTGTCATTTGCTCAGGAACCTCGTGGAAGAGTTTCCTTTTATCATTTTGTAATGCAGTGAGAAGCTCTACAGTTATAAAGAGTCAACAGGATATGGTCTATGCTTGTGGGTTTACAGTTACGAAGAGGAAAATATCAATTGACAACAACAAATTAAAAAAAAAAAAAAAAAACTGTATAAAAATTTCCTGCTGCCTCAACACCCGAACAGAAGACTGGTGTTTAGAGATGGAGAGATGGAGTTAGATACAGATTTTAATGGAATAAATAGACCTTTTGGTCCACCTTAAGAATACAAGAGTTTGGGATGGAGAATGAGAAGGAGTAATCACGGAAACCACACATACTCATGGCTATAATATGTAGCACCAATGAGGAACTGATCACTAAAATTAATCCCTCAGATCAGTGAAACAACATGAACTCCGCAGTTCCTTTTGTTTCTGATAATCATATGTCTGATGACGACAATCACAAAATAATTCAGCATTTTTCTAGGGTGTATTTCCAGTTCCAAGCTTCCCTTGTGTGTTTTCTGAGAGAGAAATTATAAAAATATGGATTTTCTCGATATAAAGTGCACAAGAGTTTTGATTGAAGAACAAAAGAATGTTGGGTAATTTACCTTAGATCAGGGGTTCTCAACTCTGGCCCTCGAGGTCCATTTTCCTGCAAAGTTTAGACCCAGCCTTGATCAAAACTCCACTTTTAGACACACACTCGCAAACTTCCCTAAGCACTTGTCCTCAGGGGAATCCCCGCCACCATTTTAAAGTGTGTTCAACTTCATCAAGTGGGCGAGGGAATTGTATTTGGACAGAACCTTAAACCCGCAATTTTGCCTGAAGGGAGCGAGTCTACTCAACATGTGCACTTCAGGCAGATCCATAGACCACAATGCACCATGATTGTGACGTCACAGCAGATCACGCTTAATTTACCCCAACCCCACACAACTCTAGTGTATCATAATGGAGTTATTGTGACATTTAACTGCATAATACTAGTAGCTACCTTTCATAGTTTATTGTATTGTTATCATTTTTTGTTTGTGTAATTTTTTTATATTTTCTCCAACAGCCCAAGCATACATACAGGCCTATAGAATGAATATAAAAAAGGGAAAAAAAATGTAAATAATAAATCAGCTCCATTGTGGATTCCAAGGGCCCTATCATACACCCAGTGCAATGCGACACTAGGTGCGACAGAAGTGTTTTTTGCTAGTTTCAGCCAGATGAAGTTAACATTTTCATGTCCAGCACCATGTTGTTTAAATAGCAAATGCACTCGTGCACATCTGTTCACCCATGGGTGTGCTGGTCTGAAAACAAGGTGTGTTCAGGTGCATTGTTGGCGTGTTGCTATTTTGAGGAAACTGAAAACGACTGTGCCATTGACCAACAAAAACCTGGTCGCAGTATTTATTTATTTTTTGTTATTTAAAGGGTAGTAATAGTAATATGGCATTAGTAATATGCTCCTGTATGTGGGTGCACAACGTACGTACACTCTGCTTGTTACACACACAGGGACGTGCAGCAGCACACAAACATTTTTAGATGTTAAAAATAAATGGATTCCTCTCTGAAGAAGCGTTCAGTCTTTCCGCTTGCAAATTCCCCCATGTAAATTGGGAATCCACCATGGTGCAAGTGCACCTGGCTTTTAAATGGAATGGGAGATTCTGATTGGTTTATTGCACATTATGCCCAAATCACACCCATGACTCATTAAGAGACTTGGTACAACCCTTTTGGACGATACGCCTGGCGCACTGACCATTTTTTTTTTGTCATTAAACTAGCAAAAGAGGATTCGGACATGACCTAAGTGCACCTGTGCTTCAGACCATGCCTTTAGATGGTTAAAATAGGGCCCCAGGTGATCAAGGGATTAGGGCGTTCCATTTAAAGACATTCAGAGGTTCCACCAGTAGTGGGCACTTGTGCAATGTAAACAATGATGTACATCCAAATGAATGAGACAAAAGGAAATTAGCAAGGAAAGAGCATAAAAAAATTGGAATTAAATGCAGCCCTAGTAATCCTGAAGACCTTCATTAGCTTGTTGAGATGTGTTTGATTAGGGTTGGGGCAAAACTCTGCAGGAGAGTGGTCCAGAGTTGAGATCCTTGCTTAAGATTGTCATCATGGTTCAGTCAGCGATACTAAAGGAGGTTCACTCACAGCAAACTGGAACAAAGAGAAACTGTAAGGGACAGAGCAGTTTTCAATACAAAGACACACAACATAGACAGAAACAGACAACATAAATCCAAAGATGGACTTTCAAAGGAGAGCTTTGATTTGATTTGATTTCAGTGTTAGCACAGTGTTTTTGCCCTGAATTGTGGTGGAGTGTTGGGAGCCCACCGCTGGCTGGCATGTAGGTAGTTCTGTCTTAGGAAGTGAGGATTTTGTGGCGTTTATTCATCCAGACACCCAGCTCTGTTTGCTGTGGCTCTGCTGTGTGCCCGTAAATCCACATCCCATGCCCATTCCTTGTGCCAGTGAGGAATCAAAGTTGAAGTCGATCTCTTCTCCGGAGTCCATAATGTCATGTAGAAGTATAGACTCCATGTCACAGTCCAGGCTGCTGTAGAATACATCCATATCCAGGTCCGGTGGCAGCCGTTCATGTGGGTATAGCTGATCGGGGTGGTAGTAGTTGTGGTAACCCGTCCCCGTTCCCTGAGGCTGACGATACAGTCCATATGCCATACTGTGCTGATGTGAGTCGGTGTAAATATAGGCATGGGGTTGAGGGTATGGGGATGTAGTGAGGTGGCAGGTGTCCTGGGAGATTCCCTGCATGCCGGAAGGGTTGGTAGCTGCTGGGAGGTGTGCGTTGACAGGGGGACTATATAGGTAAGGGGCTTTATGTATGTACGACTGCATGTGTCCATCATTGGGCTGAGAGTGGACCATTGCTGGCCGGAGGTCCTGGCTCAGGCTTTGAATGATGTTGTGGCTGTGAAATGATTTAAACGAAGGGTCATTATTGTGACTGTGATGCAGACCTCTGGATCCTGCACCAACCATCATGGAGTGCACCTCATTCTCTTTCCCAAGTATCATGTCCTTGACAAGAAACTGGGATCCTATGGTCAGTAAACTCTGGAGGGTGCTTGTGCCTTTGTAGGCCTGCATACTACTGGAGTTCTCCTCAATAGTCTGCATGGAGGAATGGTGCTGAAGCATGCCCACATCTGGCTGGCCATAAACTGTCTCGCAGATGGAGCCCTGATCCTTGATGTCACTGGTGTAGTGGTAAGGAGTGTGTTTATGGCATGGGGATTGGTGCTGCTGGTAGGTTGTTGCTCTGGGATCTGTAGGGCAGTGGGATGCAGGTGAGTGGGCACTGGAGGGACTGGGGTAGAGGCGTGGAGATGCCGAGCAGGAAATCCTAACCTCTTCAGGTTCCCCCAGTTCCCCCTCTGCTAGGATGGGTGATAGGCGACCACTAAGAGTTGATGCTGAAGAACTGCCGAGTGAATGGAGATCCGTCCAGGTCTCAAACTCCTCCTTAACCACCACCACCCCGCCTGTTCCAGACTTCCTAGTGGGACTGGAATGCTCCGGAGAGCTACAGAACCCCATCAATGTTTCTGTACCTTTCTCTGCTTTCCCAGCTGCATTCTTACGGTTTACTCGTCCTTTCCTCTTCAAGCACTTGGTGCCGTTGTCCACTGAGATGGCTCTACGGCGGGGAGACTTTCCCGGCTTCCCTCCGTCAGGATTCAGCATCCACCAGGAGCTCTTGCCAGTTCCCTCATTCTGCACACGAATGAAACGTGTGTGCAGGGATAAATTGTGGCGGATGGAGTTCTAGAGAAAAAAAAGATGAGAGTTTTAGAATAATATGGTTGCAACAGAAAAGTCTTGTGTCTTGAGGCCAGGAGAGGTTTATAAGATGGCCTCTGTTACATTAACAAAAATTGATCTGAATCAGACAGACAACTCACTCATCACTCATAGTCAGTAAAGCAGTATCAAGATACTTGTGTAATTTTTGGTATTTTTTTTTCCCTCTGTAGAGTAGTTGGCTTAGCTTGTTACGCATGTATGACATTTCCTTCTCCAATATTCATCTCTACACCATCTATATGAATACCCTAAAAATATACTTCATGTTTATTTTATTAAGTAAACTTAAGTTCAAGTGTATTTTCCAGGTATAGCCTACTTTATGTAGTAAGTATACTAAATAAAATCAATATACTAGTAATATACTTGTAAGTGTACCATTTCAATACTTCTTGTGACTAAATTGGTCCACTGTTTTGTTTATTAAAGGGGACATATCATGAAAATCTAACTTCTTCCATGTTTAAGTGCTATCCAACCCAGAAAAATGTGAAAAAGGACAACTCAGTAACGCGTGTGAAAAAAAATGAGCCGTTCAGATTTTGCTCCCCTATGATGTAGGAAGGGGATCTTATTATAATATTATCGCCCCTTAATCTGCACGTTTCCACCCACAGCGCCGCCATTTCGCTTGCAAAAACAGTGTACCAGTTCTAACGCCATGGGAAAAGTTCAAGCAAAGCATACTAACTGTTCTGTCATTGGCTGCACAGACGAGCACTGAACACTATTTAGAGTCTCGTTAGCTTGGAAAGCTTCTAAGTTGACCATGGCAAGCTCGATTGCTAAAAAAGGAGCGTTTCTGTCCGAGCGATATTTTGGAAAAAAATAGACCATTCACAGCATTTGATAGCAATCGTAAATGTTAGCCTGGTGTGCATGACTCTGTTTGGTAAACAGGTACGCTATGTATAGTGGGCGTCCATACGGGTTTTGCACAAAAGATTAACATGACGGCACATGCTAGTGGATGAGTTGAATCAACTCCACAGCAACTACATAAATTTATCCAATAACCATTCAGAAACGTCTAAAAGTTGTAACTTCTTCCTGAGTCTCTCCATCAGTGTCGACTCCGGTTTGAACAATGTAAGGCTGAACACCGTTACTGACAATCCTCATTTTGTCTGCGTGAGATTCTCCAGCTTTGTTGTTGTTGAGCAACTGAAGCGTGAGCTGTTAAAGCTCCGCCCACTTCTGGAAAGGGGGCGGGAGCAGTAGCTCATTTGCATTTAAAGGGACACGCACAAAAACGGCGTGTTTTTGCTCACACCCAAATAGGGGCAAATTTGACAAGCTATAATAAATGATCTGTGGGGTATTTTGAGCTGAAACTACACAGACACATTCTGGAGACACCAGAGACTTATATTACAGCTTGTGAAAAGGCTCATAATAGGTCTTCTTTAAGTGTAATAGTAGTAAACTTTGACTTTACTGTGAACTATACTACAAGTGAACTTATAATGTTAGTTTACTAGTTATATCTAGCCCATGAAAGTAAATTTTGAAGTATTCTCCTGGCAAACTAGTTTAATAGTTTTTATACTTGTAAGGTTCTTTAAGTGAAATTAACATTATACTTTCAGTTTAGTATTTTTTTGCACGTTAAGGGCCAGACTTACTAAACAGGGCAAATTAGAGTGAGATCGCAATCCCATAAATTTTGGGTTTGAAAGAGAAACTCCTAAAAATGCATATGCAAATAAGGTCAGCCATAAAAATAACAGTGTTCATGCCTTTTCATTGCTAATTTTTCACTGCGTGTCTTTAGTAAATCCTGACAGTATAGGTTTTTAATGCCAAACAAGGGTTTGCGCTGGTGCACGCTTTAGCTGTAATAAATGCTTTAAGAATCCATACAACTGAAGCAGCGGAGGACTATTATTCTGTTGCGCTGAACTGAGGAACAGCTGATGATGACACGGTTTGATCTTTGGTTGACCAATCAGCAGAATCAGAAGTTTCTCATTTTTCTACTTTCAATATTAAATAAATAATAAAAAAGAACATTTTTAACAGTGTGAGTAACAGCATAGGTTTAATGGACTCTCCTGTCTTGTCAGTATAATTTTGTTGAGTATATCTTTGATAAGTACATAAAAAGTAGAGAAAATTGACAAATTGGCCATAGAAATGTGCACTGTGTGCTGTAATAGGGTGGATGTGGACTAATTTCTGGCTCATAGCTTCTGGCCTTGAGCTCTTTCCAGACTGAGAGAAGAAATTTGTCTTTTTAAGCTCACGTCTCCTAGTCTCAAATATTCATTCATTTCTTTTCACCTCCAGAAACAAATCTCATTGACAAGGCCTACACTTCTCAGACTCACAGTGAAAAGCTTATATTTTTAAGCACTCTCAGTAAATGTGTTCTTTCATTGGTCATTGGGACAGATAGTCCCACCCCAAACTCATGCCATTCATTGAACTGATATTATTTGTCGAGACGCTCAAACACACAGAGCATTGTTTTCAAAGTGCCACAGTATTTACACTATTCACGGGAATTCATCTATGAATGGTATAAACATCAACATTGTTAAAAGACAAACTTGTCTACTAGAGTAAGACCAAACTGTGACTTTTGTGTTAAAAGAAAAGAGAAAAAGTTATCTGCACTGGAAAGGTCATTGCAAAGTCATTAAAGCAGAGCTTCCGTTCATGATTGACCTGCAGGTGGTTTGTGAAATTAAATTAAAACTAGATATAACACATTAATCTGCTTTTACAGACAGAAATGAAATGGAAATGTTTTATTCTTTATATTTATTGAAAGGTTAGAGCATAGTCTCTGAATGGTTGTTTCAAGTGAAGAATTAGGTCTCAGAGGTTCATCTGACACAAAAGGTTTCTTAAGGTAACAATACAAGGAGAGTATCCATGGAAACATGAAGAAAAAAGAGAGCGTTCATCTGTGGAGGTTTTTAGATGGACAAACAGGGATCCTTATTATGAAGCTACAGTAAAACAGGGCAAATTTCGAATAATTGCTAATTCTCATTGATATCCCAAATAATTCTCCTGGGTTTTACATATGATTCAAGGCTAATCCTCCTTATTACTAAAATGGGTAAACAACTCACTGCCAAGGAAAAGATTACAGTTATTAGAGGTGCACTATTTTCTGACAATGTGTTGGATAATTAATAGTGGTTAACAGATCGCTCAATAACGAGATATACTGAATGTTCATTTAGACATCATGGGTGCAGCCCAGAGGTAAATCTGAGTGTCTCTCCAAGGCATTTTCTGTCTTGTACACATTCTCCCGCCTCACCATTTCCCTGTCCGGTAGGGAAGAGCTGCTGGCTAAGCTAACTGGCATTGACACTGTGTCTGCTCCTGTTAGACAAGAGACGAGAGGCTGTGTCAAAAGCTATAAAGTCAACATGTCCACTTTCTGCAGCTCAACTAAAACACTTCCAGGGACTTTTAATTAACCACAGACTCCAGTCAGCTCATTGTACGCCCTCACAGCACAAATGAACAAAATACTTCCTCTTTTGCAAAGAAAAATGTTACATTTGCAGAGCTCATTAATGACTGAAATGTTATTTTTTTTCTACTGGTCTTCCATGGCACAGCTTCTCATCAGAGTCTCACCGGAGTTTAAAACCTTTAAAAATGGTTAGACAAGTTTCGAGACATCAAGCGGGGAGAGTGTGGCATAATGCTTTAACTAATGGTGGGAAACTATTTCAGAAAAGCAGGTTTAAGACTTACAGAAACATACTCCGTGCTCTGGATCAGGTTATATTCCAGAGTTAATTTAGTTCAGGTAAACATCCATGCTTGCCATTCTGATGATGATCCAGAGGACATGACAGCACAGATTAAGCACAATATTATAATTATGAAGCATTAATATTAAATACAGTAATGTTTATTGGTTACTCTTTATTTCGATAGTTAACTTTAGATATTCTACTGACTATAAGTAACTTTGCAACTACATGTAAACTAACTCTCATAGAGTATTAGTAGACTGTTAGGTTAGGGGTAGTACTCTAAGTTGACATGTAGTTGCAAAGTTACTTATGTTACTTTGTTTATTTATTAAGCATAATTTAAACAACAGTCCGTTGAACAAAGTGCTGTACATTTTACAAACCACATACGAAGAGAATCACAACCATAAAAGACACAACAATAAAACCACAAATAACATAAATTAAAAATCTGCTTCTCAAATTTGAGATCACGGTCAATAAAAACTCCTTGGTTTTGAACTACTGGCTTACAAAAGGGGGCTAAACTGCCCAGATTGTTTTCTATATAATTTTTGTAATATATACATATTTAGTAAATCTCACTTCATCACAAATGTACAAGCAAAATGGTTAATCTTAAAAATCAAACTTACACAGAAATATTATTATATGTAACCGATAACTGCAAGTAATCAGTATATTCTTTAATGAGCTCAGAGGGTTAACATCAAGGTAAGCTGCTTTCTGGAATACCCCCTCTTTAATGAAGGTTTGTTGCCTGGAAAAAACATGAGCTGAACCCTTGAGCAAGACATGTAATCACCAAGTGTGCTGCACACGTCCTGAAAAGTGAAGCCAAAGCATCGAGAGCCAAACTAAAAAACCCAATTACATTTAAAATAATTCTATTCCGAAGATGATTTCTGTCATTTTAGGTAGTTCTTAAATGTATGTTCAAGTGTTCATTTTTCCAACAAGTTTAGTTTTAGTAAGTTATTTGATGCTATAAAAACATGGTGTGACATCATGAGTCTGCGGGAGCGGGAGTGTAGGCGGGACCTTGATACCGCGGCTCCACCTCACGATCACTACTGCACAGACTCAGACACTAAATGACCTCATCGATGCAAGATGTCAACCGCCATTTCTTCTACTACAACGGCTTCATTTTTCTACAGTAGAAGGAAGTGGAGACACATCGTCCATCTTTTTTAGAGTGTATGGTAAGTTACTCTAGGGCAGAGAGTTTAGATTCCAAACCTAATCATTCTGAATTACTAAAACGTGTTGGCTCAAAGTGCTAAATAACTTTGATTGGGTTGCTATTGAGAAAGCTGACATCTTTGGATTTCCTCCTTTCCCACTGCGTTAAGTACATTGCCATAGTGAGGACAGCTGGAGCTCTCGCCTCCAGTCTTGTTTGTGCTTAACTGATGATGGATCTCTCTTTCTTTGCTCCAGGGAGTGTGTCCCATAGGGCCAGATACTTACAAGCACCACCATGAGACCCTGTACCATCCTGACACCATTTGCCACCCATCTGTCTGCTCCAGCCACACCCTTGTGCTGATCCCTTGATGCTGGCAATTCTTTAAACCATTCCAGAAACCCATGTGACTCAACAGTGCTGTCTTGTCATTACTTTGTGTATTAATTAAACTAACTTAATAATATCTCTACTATACTTTGAGCAGTTAATCCAGCAGGCTGACCTGAAGGGCACTGGTCTACTTTTCAAGTCAGGGCTTTTGAGGGTTTGGGGAAAACTTGATGCAAAAAGTTTTGCAATAAAATATGTTTTGCCCGCTAAAGCCTATTTCCTAGATTTGTGTAGCCAGATCTTCAGACTGATGGCAGAAGGTCTTGACTCCATAACAGCTTTCGTTGTCCATGGACCGCCCAAGAGGACGTTTGACTGACATGTAAAGCAACCAATCACAAGCGTCATGTGTAGGGGCATGAAAATGTAAAGTCAATGTACCTACACTAACAACTCTTGGACTTATTTTAAAGAGTCTATGCTGTGAACTTCACATGCCTTAGTTGATCCTGATAAGCGCTCATTGTCACAGTTGTAAAAACAAAGGCATTCTTCTTCCATGAGGGGGTTTGGCTTCATGACATCTTTGTTTCCAAGTGGACTGCTGAAGAATGCGACACACGTCTCCTGGAGAATTCAAACAATCAGTTGACGACTTTGAAACTCCATAAGTGTTTTCCATTTTGTGTGCCATAAGCATCAGACGTGACAGCTTACCTTCTGTCTGAGAATACTGAGATACTGTATTATAACAGAGCTATAAGAAGTGTACAGTGTCCCTCTGTGCTGCCATGATAGGCATAATAAACAAGTGTGGTTAAGACTGTGTACCACAGACACACAAAACAGCCACATAAAACCTACAAACCTTGTAAAATCCTTTTTCTGAATGGCATGGAGCCACAATAATATCAGCAGACGTATGTGAATTGCGCTCATATGGATGAAGGAGGTGGTGGGTGATTCTTGGCTGGCTGTGTGTTAATTGCCATGAGCCGGCTGTGTTTCCCGCAGGAGCTGTGGGTGTGGGTGCTAGTCAGCGTGGGTGAGGTAGTTATAAATAGTGTCACCAGATTAGCCGAGCATCTGAGAAGCAGACAGGAGATCGGAAAATCCGGAATCCTGTGCCAGTTTGACTCCTGGGATCCCCCTGTCCACAGTCCGGCTCAAAACAACACGTCACAATCACGTCAGCAGGAAATCTCATCCACTTCACAGAAGGATATGAAACAAATGCACAGCACTTTTCATCTTTGCATAATCTCATTCACAGAAATAAGAATCGTATGTCCTTTATTGTCAATGTCAGAGCCCATCTCTAATCTCAACTAACTATTTCATTCAATCAAAATCATTGAAAAATGCAGAATCCTCATCGTGATACTGTATGTCAATGCAAAAGCTCTTGGAAGTTGTATATGTGCATGTGGACATGATTCATGAACAGTGCTCAAAATTCATGTCCCCTAGATTTGTTTTCAATGACCACACAAGTTCAATAAACCATCAAAATATAAGGACAATATTTTATATATTTTTAAAATATTTTAAATATGAGGAAAGAACAAAACACTAAACTTGGTTGAGGCATTTATCTGACAAAATTATTTGACAATTTATTGGCTGTTTATTGTGTCTATTCAAACATACAAAACTGCATGTGCATTTCACATATGAATACCTACAAATATGAATGAGGTCCGCCTGTCCATTTGGACATTGCCAGCTCTCATTTTAAAGTCAGCCATCCCATAAATAAATAAAGCTCAGACACTTAAGGCCACATTCAGACTGTATGACGTGCCTCAGTCATGCTTTAATAACACACACATTACACACATGCAAGCTTGGCACAGTGGGCACACTGCTAAGCGACCAGTTGCTAAGGAGACCCATGGGAAAGGGAGGGATCTTGTTGCCATAGCAGCCTTTTTTCCTCCCAGCCAGTCTCCCATCCCTGTGGAAGTGGCATGGGTGAGTTTAGGGGGGAGGGGCTGGGATTCACTCACGCATGATGGGAGAAATCAAAGGATACAGGTTGCCTGACTTGACTCATACAAAAACTTGACTAATAATACTAATGACTTATTCAATTAACCTGTTGTCCTGGTTTACATGCAAACCAGTAACCTTGTAATGCAAGTACACAGGACTTTATTAAAGGTGACCTATAATGCCCCTTTCACAAGATGTAATATAAGTCTCTGGTGTCCCCAGAATGTGTCTGTGAAGTTTCAGCTCAAAATTCCCCACATTTATTAAAGTTTGTCAAATTTGCCCCTATTTGGGTGTGAGCAAAAACACACCGTTTTTGTGTGTGTCCCTTTAAATGCAAATGAGCTGCTGCTCCCGCCCCCTTTCCAGAAGAGGGCGGAGCTTTAACAGCTCAACAACAACAAAGCTGGAGAATCTCACGCAGACAAAATGAGGATTGTCAGTAACGGTGTTCAGCCTTACATTGTTCAAACCGGAGTCGACACTGATGGAGAGACTCAGGAAGAAGTTACAACTTTTAGAATGAAACTGGACATTTCTGAATGGTTAGTGGATAAATTTATGTAGTTGCTGTGGAGTTGATTCAACTCATCCACTAGCATGTGCCGTCATGTTAATCTTTTGTGTTGAATTGACCCTCGTTTGTGAAGCAGTCCGGTGTAAAATGACGGCATGATAACAACACTCTACTACAACAACTCTTCCTCTTCTCTAAAGCAGCCCAACATGGCCTCACCCCCTTTGTTGTGTGTTCTCGGGGGCGGGGTTTATGCAAATTTTAGGGTTAGTGATGTCACCAACCCGGGAAGAAGTTCGTTGTAGTCCCTATTTGCTGTTTTTTGTAGTCCTAAAAAAGCGATTTCTGTAAAAGAAAATGTCTCCCTTTGCATTGAACTTTGAGCTTCGTAACTTTGCAGATGTTGTTTATGATCAAACAGCAACATTACACACTAACTAAAGTTAAAAAAGTCAAATCATAATCAACCACCCCTTTAATAAATCAGATTATTCAGACTGTCATTCAAAAAAACAAACAACCCAATAGATTGTTTTTTCAAGCACCTTTTACGACATATATTTACGTTTTAAAGTCATGCGCCCTCTAGCTGGTGTAAAAATAATGACAGTGTCGTGTTACGAAATGATGTATGACACAACTTTAGCAAATACTCCTATGGGTCGTATTTCAGGGAAGTGACAAACAACCTATATGGGTGTATTGGTTGGAGGACATTATTCCAGGTGTTATGTTGAGTGTTCTGACAGGATTTTGGTCATTCTGGACATTCGTGTGAAATCTAACTGCTTTCATTTGAAAACTATGGAAGCTTGTTTCTGCCACGGAATAAAAAATGAAAAATCTTGTGATTCTCTTATATCTCATAATTCAAGTCAGAATTGTGAGATAAAAAGTTGCAATTTCCTCTTTTATTGTTTATTCTGCGTCAGAAACAAGCTTCTATACATATCTGATATTTTTCCAGAGTAGAAATAAATATCAAAAGAATATGAAGAGTAAGGAGAAGATGTTAGTGGAAGGAGAGCTGGGAAATTACAGAGGTCCATCCCCCTCACCAACTGCAGCTCTTCCCGAAACAAAAAAGCCCCCAATTAAGTCACTTCGAGTTGGAGTCTGATAGTAAATGAGTGAAGAAGGGGGAGTAGAGAGTAATGGCAGACGCTTTCAGAGATGGAGAAGAGAAACAAATGAGATGCATTCATCTCTGAGATCCTGGCCACGAGACGCTGAAATATTAATGTGCACTTCAGCTCAGACTGCTGAGTCCAGCGTCTGCGGTAAAAGCTCTCAGATCCGGCGTGAACGGCTGATGCGTGTCTGGAGGAGGTCTGGGAAGCGCGTGTTTAAAAGAATGTGGAGATGCAGGTTGAGACCTTTTATGAAGTCTCTTGAAGAGTAACACACACACTAACATCTACAGCACATTAGTCTGACATTCACTGCACATCAGTCTTTGAGAAACGTTTTCCAGGCAAAACCAAAGAATTTTGTAGAAAATTTGTGTAGACTCTGGGCTTAGAATTCCCTTCCACGCAAAAGTAATATGTTTTGCAGAGGGCATAATTTTCTGCAAATAATTAAGATTCATTTTTGCAATCTTCTGACTTATAATTAAACCTCTGCTTCCCAGCAGGCAGGTGTATCCCGTGAATACTGACTCTAAAGTGACTGAACTAGTGGATTCTTCTGTATTCCCTATATTCCCCCAAAATAAAAATAATGCCAGTGAGTAAAGCTAATTTGTTCAAGAATCATCTAAAATGTTTTCTATTTCAATGGTTATTAAGTAGTTTTTATTATTTTTTGTTGTTCTACTGCATCTGTCTTTGTGATATAGCTTTTAAATACCAAAAGATTGCATTTGATTTATCTCTTAAAACCCTCTATGGTACGCTTTATGATATCAATGAGGAAAAAATTATTTGTGTTGTTTTTCCTGCTTAAAATTGGACACTTTAACAATATCAATAAACATTTTCATAAATTTTTAATTTATTTACTTTTTATAAGTTTGTTGCCTTGAGGCAACATTGTATCACAAAGGAAAAATTTAAACATTTGGCATTTTCATGTAGAAAAAAGAAATATATTTATTGACAACATCAATTTCTTTAACTAGACAATTAAACAAACACATTTATCCAGTTTTTAATGTATTAAAAGTTTCATATTTACTAAAAAGTAACATTTTATATCCAGCTGTTGCCCTCAGGCAACATTGTACCATAGTGGAACACAAGTATTACCAAACCATCATATTATTATGTTATTATATCAAGTTATCATATCCATCTTCATCCTCATCTCCATCTTCTCTCTCACCATCACTCTCTCCCTGACAGATTGTCACTATGATTTCATCTTCCTCATCATGACCCCTCATCATCACCTTCATCAACTGCCAGTGCTATCTGTTTTATACCTTATTGAAGAGCTATAGAAAATGTGCAGATCATAATATATGCAGATATAGTATGTGAATTACTATGCTTATAAGTGCATTACAAAATCATGTGAAAATGCAAATATATCTAGATAATTCTAACTCTTTTCCTTACAAATATAATACATTTGTATTCAAAGCTATTATGACTGTATGGCCTTATGCGATTGCGTTATGGTACAATGTTGCCTTGAGGCAACACACAGTTTTTTTTTGTTATTTTCTCTAAAACATTTGATGATATATAATGTAAAGTTCTTGAAAATACTTCTTTACTTGCCAGTGAAGGTGACTCATATTTTTTGTGGGTGATTAAATGGATACAAACAAGAGAAAAAAGCACTTTTCATTGGAGAAAATATGGAGCCATGTGACACGTGCACATGTGCTGAAACAGGACACAAAGTGGACCCCTGTTGGTCATGTTTTGGTCTTTTTTGCACTTTTATTGATTAGTATTTGAGTTATTCTGTCCTGAGATACTTTTGATCAATCTATTGGTGACTTATTTTATTAAAAACAAACGAAAATAGACCATGTTTCCTGGAGGCAACACCGTACCATACTCAGACAGTTTAATCAAGTAGCATCTTTGGAGGGTTTGGGCTTCTCAAACAATGTTAGAATATAACAAGAGTCACATTTTTCAAAAATTTAAGTACCTTGAGAAAGAGCATTTCATCATTTATTCCAAATGTTCTGAATGTCACATAGGAAACGTGTATTCATCGGTCAGAAACTCACATCTAGTGAAAGGTGGCATGGGAATCATGTGTTTCCTGGAGTCCTTTTCCATCCCTTTTCCCCTCTCTCTTTCTCTTGTCTCACACAAATAAAGAAAAAAAAAGCCCCCCTGGCCATGAACTCTGACCTTTAATGCAGGTTGACTGCCACGGTAAAGCAGAAACTGTCAACCGAGCCAACAGAGGCACCACACAAATGCTTCCTTCAGACGGAGGAGAAAGAGTGAATCATCACTGAATCACTGGGCAGAAGATGTACCAAGTTGAAAGACTTGGGTGAATGCCTATGAATATCTCGATGGAAGAAAGGAAATCATCTAATAAGTCATATGACTCAGATATGAGAATCTTCATTTTAAAGTAATAGTTCACCCCAAAACTTAATCTCTTTTACTTAGGGTTAATTACTCACCCTCATATCATGGTTTCTTAACAGAATCTTCAAAAATGATCCATTTGTCATGTATATAAACTCTCATGACCAGGAAGACTTCAAGGAGACAGGCTTTAATAACAAATACTCAGGAAACAGGCTCAACTCAGGAGATATACACATATACATAGACATTAATGAGAACGGACGAAGACTGAGGGAATACATGGAGCTTAATGAGTAATTTAACAGGGCACAGGTGAATGACATAACTAATTAAACAGACTGGGGAACACTAGGTCACAGGACTGAACCAAAAACTCAGTGAAGGAGGGAAACACAGATCAGACATATAACACCATGAGGAACAGCCCCAAATTTAAGTCATCATTCACTGAAAATACTCTCAAATTGCATTCAAGCACATCCAAACCTGGCATGCCACAAAGTTTTACATGAAAGAGAATCTGAAGGAAAGATTTTCAGTGAATAGCGACTTAAATTCCAGTCCACCTCTTTTTCCAGAGCGAATGACGAGTGCCGCTGTGATAACAAACGTGCGCAGGGTTAAGCTGTGCTGTAGTCGACTGCCACAACAACAGCAATAAACTAATGAAATTTCTGGAAAGTATGTGTTTTGAGCACCGGCAAATTGGAAAAGAGTGTCCATATATGCCGTCATATGCCTTGAATTTTATGCCAAAGGCTGACAAGAGAAAACGAAGCATGGCATGCAGCTCTTAAGTTAAAATACTCCCCATTAAAGGTATATGTGCACACTTATCATTTTGAGTACAAAACCCCCGAACTTCACCCGATCTGGAGCTGTATAGGATATGAGACTGACTGACTCAGTGAAAAGGCTGAATCTACAAAAATGCAGAACCTTGAATGTGCAGATGAAAAAGAACAGCAGAGAAGATCTGGAAAAAAGAGATTAAGAGAACAGATGAAAGATGGAACAGAGAGTTGCGTATCAGCAGAGATGAAGAGCGTGCGGGGCTGTCTGCGGCTCCCAGCTCCGAGTTTACATGGATGGAATAGCAAACATCCAGCCTTCAGACTGACCTACTTTCATCAAACCACACACACTTCCACTTAGGATGGCCAGATCTCAGCTGTGTGAACCTCAATTACCCCTGCCAGTCCTCTCTACTTCTGTGGTGTCATTCCTGCGGCTTTGACTGTTTGCGCTTCATATTGAGTGCTTGGTTTATTCGACTCTCGCCTGATTGACTTTAGATGTTGCCTTGTGGATTCACAAGTGCTCCCGCAAGCCACAGAGATTTTAATCCCACATCTATGTCAAATCCTACTCAATTTCCACTGAGAGTAATAGAGCCAGCACTCATCTGAATACAGTGCCAGAGCTCTAGTCCACCAGTCCAGACTTTACAGAAGAGTGACTCGGATACTCTACGTTCACATGGACTTCACAGAAATACTCAATACCGCATCAAGTGCACAAGTGTCTCTTTTGTTCCAAATGTGTGGCAGAGCTTATTTCAGCACTGCTTCAGTCATAATGAGGCTGGACCCGCGATGACCCCGGCGGTCTGTCAGCCTCTCCCAGACATCCATCAGCACAGACGGCTCATAACCCAGCAGCACACTGCAGTTCACTACGCCCTCCAACACTGCCACAGCTCTCGCTCTCATACACACTGGATATTGTGAATATCAACAGCAAAAACTGCAGCAGCACAGAAGCATTTACAAGTCTGCTGAAACCATGAACTCTTTGGGCTGGGTTGGAGATATTTGCTTCCACAATGTCTGTGCAAGAGATACTACCCCGTTAAAAATGCTATTTTTATAGAAAAATAAAAAATGTTAATTGGTTAACTGTAAGTTACATTACCATATATGGTTTCTGCCATTAAAAATGATGAATTACCATATAATTTGCAGTTGAACACAGTGAAGACATTCACAGAAGCCCTGTGTGATACATCACATATGATTATATTTTATATAAAGTATTTTGTTTCTTCTCATTTTTGTTTATCAGTACTGTACATTAATTGCTGCATTATTTTAGTGTCATGTTTGTTACCCTCATGATATCTAGTGTGTGTGTGTGTGTGTGTGTGTGTGTGACCGACCCTGTGCATCATCTATGTACAAGTATTTGACATGTTTTATGAACAGGTCACTCTCTGATTCATCATGTGGTTTTCTGTTGTACCTCTTGTATTATTATAGTGGATATCAATACAGTATAGGGTAAAAAGCAGAATTTGATAGTTTAGAATCCATTATACATAGAGGCTTTAAGTAAAGTGTTACTTCTTTTGCCTCTGAAAGGTACCAGAAGATTTGGAGGCAGTTTCATGTGTGTAGAGCTCATGCTTTCATTGAGAGACGGAGGAGAACAGACTGTCTGCAATTAAGATGAAATCTTCTGCTTCCTTGATAATAATCCACATCTGAATTATTAACAGGAGCTGTTCCCTGAGGAGTCCATCAGCACACACACACACACACACGCACACACGCACGCACACACACACACACACACGCACGCACACACACACACGCACACACGCACACACACGCACACACGCACACACACAATGCCACAACTGAGGGACAGCTGTAATTTTTAAAAATTTATACAAATCATTTTTACACAACAAATATTGACAGGTTATGTTATTATTTTACTGTTTATATAGATTATCATCATTTCAACAGTAATAATTCATATTGTTATAATGAAGGTTTGGGACAAGGGTTAAACCATTAAATCTATACATTTAAATCTATTTTTAAATATATATTGAAAGTGAAAACATTTATTTAAAATTGTAATAAAATTTCACAATGTTATTGTTTTTATTGTATATTTGATGCACTCTTGGAAACTTCTTTCAGAAACATCTTATTTATTCCAAACGTTCGAGCGGTAGTTCAATAACAGCTAAAATATGATGCTGATAAATATCATCAACAGACACACAGAACTTGAAATGTGTGAAGTGTGCCGTTCTGCTGGAGTAATTTACTGACAATAATATTTCTTAGATTGTGCTTTTGTCCGATGCTTTTATCCAAAGGCACACATTTAATCTTTTCACACTTTTCAAGGGAATTGAAGCCATGCTGCTGCCATGCTCTTCTGTTTGAGCACCAGGGGCTGTATTCACAAAACATGTTATCTCACCACTAAGAGTTCTTCTAAATGACAGTAAAAGTTCTTAGTTAAGAGTTTTCTCTTAAAACCTATTCACAAAGCTGCTGAGACCAACTTTTACTAAGGAATAGAGAGAAGTCTTAAGCTAAGAGAAAGGCGGGGTTGACCTCGTTGCTATCGCTTACTAACAATGACCACAGTGATTGGCTGATGGAGGAGTCTCTGTCAGTGATTTAATCATAGAAATACTGTAGAATGAGGTATCATGTTGACATATTCAAATAAAGGTTTTAAAGTGTAGGCTGTGTCACTAATTAAACTAGTACATGTTCAGCTAATTGTCGGCCTCTCACATGTCTGCGTCTCGAGAGACTGCAGAATTCAAGCGACAAATGATGTTTTATAAACAAAGTTTGGGAGGAGCACATTCAAACAGTCTAATCAGCTCGAGTGGAGATATACACAGACGAGAGCCGACTCACATAGTTCCCTCGACAGTTTTCTGCATCCCTCCACCACATCAGGCATTATGATTTATTTATTTATTTATTAAAGATTTATTTTTGGCGTTTTATCGTAGATTCAAATCTATATGTATATGTAATATGTATTGCATTTATGAAGAAAAGGTTCAGCACCCAAGGCTCTATCGCTATTACCTCAATGGTGTTCAGTGTCTGTGGGTGGATTGCTAAGGCGGATTGGCACCAACAATCATTTTAGGATTGTTTGTGATTTGGTCTTAGTGAGTTAGGAGTCCTCTTGACTACTCCTAACGTTTCACAGATTTAGGAGCTAGTTTTAGTGCTAAAATGCTTTGGAGTCCTATTTAGGAGTCCTAAAATTAGGACTGACACACCCATTATTTTTAAGAGTTTCTCCTAAATCGGCAAGTTAGGAGCTACTTTCAGCCTTAAGATGTTTTGTGAATACGGCCCCAGGAATCTGACTTATTTTATAGAGAAACAGCGAGCCAACACCTCCTCCTCCACTTCCATCAGCTCCTCCACACTGTGTGTCTCCTTTATTCTGCTGCTCTGTTGAAAAGTTTTTGTCTTTCCCAGCAGAACTTTATCTCTAGTGTGGTGATGTTCATCAGACACTTTGTGTCAGAATTCTACAATCTTCTACACACATGGAGCACAACACTTACTGGTCTCTTATGATGCACTCTGAAATATCTCAAATAAATATTAGATGACAGATGTTACAACCAGTGTTGGGGGTACGTCAGTTATGTAATCAGATTACTCCAAGTAACGAGTTACTTACAAAACTACAAAATATCTTTTTCTTATGAAACGGTTAATTCATGATAAAACACGGCTATGACCGCTTCACCCAATGGTTCTGTGTATCACTACACAACACCCTTAGCAACCACTCTTAGCAACGTAAACTGTTTGTTCTCAATTGATATTGTTCATTGAATCTTACTGTATTATGTAGAAGAGTATTGTGAGAAAGAGAACGAGTTTATTACCTGCATTCAGATTTAGCATTTTCCTTCAGGTCAGTCCTATGTTCATAATAAAAACTCTGTTTAAATGTCTGATGTATTATCTTGTCCTTTTAATAGTTAAAGGGTTTTCCCATGACTGACAGCGCTAGTCAAAGCATTTGTCCGTTGCGTCTTGTTCTGTGTTCACAACAATTCAGTCTTTTCTTCGCTACTGACTGACACACTCATAAAGACAGTCTTTGCCACCATCTAATGGCGTAATAATGTAACTTAAGTTGCTGTTCACAGTCAGGGACTATTTTTTCCAGCGGAAGGAAGGCTTTTAGTTAAAGTTTACTTCATGAAAGTTGCATTTATACATATATTTAGCTTTAATATTTGTATTGTGTGGTAACCGTTTTATAAACACAATAAGGTGCTCGAGGCTAGTGCTGTATCGTGAATAAGTCACGGCTGAAGGGGTTACTCTGCTTCGTACCGTATTGCTTACTTATAAGTATCTCAAGTAACTTTGTTTTCACATGTATTGACTGACAGCTCTCCTGTCGTCATGTTGAGAGAAATAAAGTTCAGAGGTGTTGTGTGTAAACATGATGGTTATTGTAGTTCTAGACTGAATGTGAACATGCATTTACTCAGTTATTAGTCAGTATTCCTTAAAATGAATAACAACAGTGAAATGCAAACTCAGAATAAGAAAGAATAATAAAATTTGAATAAGTAACACTTTATTTTCCATTAAAACTAAGTAACTCAATTTTTTAGAGAGTAACGCAATACTGTAATGCATTACTTTCAAAAGTAACTTTCCCTAAATGCTGTTTTTGTATTTGTGAACCGTTTTATTTTTTCAGTGTCTGTCATCTCTCTCTCTCTCGCTGGCTCCTGACTCTTTGCCCTGCTGCCTTCCAACAGACCTTAAAGACATGTTATAAATAACACTCTAGTCACTTCACATTACAGTCTGACTGACGGCCTGACACCCGCACTGACCCGCCGCACAACACCCTGGCAGCACATTACCAGCCATCACACACACACACACACTCACAATCACCCTTCATCCCAGTGTCCATACTATCCATCCTATGTGAGATTAGAATAAGTGTGTCACAAAGCATAGTATGTTGAAAAGAGTGTGTCAAAAGTCCATGGATGGTCTACTATTTCCGGTTGATTTTCTCAGTGTGGATCCGTGCACACTGTAACTAATATAGCCCACAACCCACTGCGTTTTGGAGGAGGATTCAGTTCAGAACTACAAACATGAATAAAAAGTGTTAAAAAACTACAAACATGGCTTAGATAATGGGGTTTGAGTGACTAATAATCAACATTTAACCTGATAAAAAATATTCAATCTTATCAGTGTTATATTTCATCTGCAACAATGTGTACTTTTATAAAGATCTGTTTGGCCATTAACTGTTAAATGCATCATTATGCTAAAATATGAAGAGAGTCTCCACATGAAAGACCCACGACTGGCAGATCAATGTGCTGCTTCTTTTCTCTCTGATATGGTAGGAAATTAAATTAAATTAAATGTGGATGATGTTAACTGTGAAAAGATGATTGACAGGCCAGTTTACGGTGACAGTAAACCTTACAGCGTCGGCAAAGACACAATAGTTTGTCCCAAAGCTTGTCTACTCTTCTGATACACACTCAGAAGTATGTACTTTGTCTTCACAAAAAGAGATCATACTTTTAGGGCGTAGTATAAGTAGGTGAATTGGGACGCAGCCTCACTCTTTCTCTCTTTTCAGAAAAGAATATCTACATGTCTGTAATGTGGATATTGACTATTATTATAAACAATAATAATAACTACAAAATATGAATAAATGAGCAAACAAACCAAAGCTGGATTTATTTGATCAAAAATACAGTAAAAACACTGAAATATTATATCAATTTAAAAGACTTGTTTTCTATTTAAATATATTTTAAAATGCAGTTTATTCCTGTGATCAAAGCTGATCAGTTACTACTGGTGCTCAATTATTAATAAAAGTTCTTTAGAATTATCAGTGTTGTTGTTCAGGATTCTTTGATGAATAGAAAGTTCAAAAGAACTGCATTTATTTTAAATAAACAAGTGTAATAATAATAATAATAATAATAATAACAATAATAAGCATTTGCTTATGTCTGCATGAAACAACCACTGCTTTAGAGCTGAAGTTCACAAACAGAACAAAGGGAAGGATATTCATTTCCTAATTATTATTACAAACCACACTGTCCGCATTAATAAGAACGAACTGTAAAAGTATAGTCTGCGTAGGGATAGTTTATGCAAAGGTGAAAATTTTCGATGAATAACCTAAATTTCCACCTGTTCCTCACACAAAGCTATTGTACGGGTGTCCAGAAATCTTAATTTCCTGGACATTTTTACTGTCACAACACAATGAGGCGAGAAGCTCAAGGCTCCGTCTCTGTCCTGTGGTGTCTGTTCAGTGCAGCAGAGGGCGCTGCTCGCTATAACTCCTTCAACTCAGGTTATCATTCTACTGATCACTCGCTCACACTAGTTCTGCAGTTGAAGACTAGACTAGAGACAGAGTGAATGACACTCAAGAATGAGCACAAGAGCATCTGAAAGGAACAAGGTGCCCTTTTTCTATGACTGACACAGAGCTCATGTCCATCAGGACGCGTCTCAACAGGTGTTTGAGCTGCAGATGATGCCCGTCAGATCGGCTCTGTTCGCCCTGAACGATTAGAGCTGAAGCTACTAACTCATTCTGTCACCGCCACAGTTCTGATGAAATCATGGGATCCTCAATGTGTCTTTGTTGAAACACAATGAGTTTTTGACATTCAGTACTTTTGTCATAAGCATATGTAATATTTGTGGTTCTGTTTCATGTCAGGGTGCAAACTGTATGTGGTTTGGGACAGGTCTGACTTCCTTAAACGGATAGTTCACCTAAAAATGAGAATTCTGTCATCATTTGCTCACCCTCATATTGTTCCAAACCTGTATGAGTTTCGTTCTTCTGTTGAACTACAAAAGAAGATATTTTAAAGAATGTTGGAAACCAAACAGTTGACGGTAGCCATAAAAAAAATACTGTGGAAGTCAATGGATGTCACCAACTGTGGTTACCAACATTCATCAAAATATCTTCTTCTGTGTTCAGCAGAAGAAAAGAAACTCATACAGTTTTGGAACAACATAAGGGTGAGTAAATGATGACAGAATTTTCATTTTTGGATGAACTATCCCTTTAAAAAAAGATTTAAACCCTTTAAATTACATGAAAACAAAAGTTTTGGAAGCAATTATTCTTTTTACATATAATTATAAATGTTTCAATAGGATTATCAATCCGCCCTGAGTTTTTCCTGACTATGGCACATTGAACTGGAAAAATGGATGGACAGATGTTTCAATAGGGTTTAACTTACCATATGGGTTCGATATCTAAAAATAGAAACTCATGAACAGAACAGAGTTGTGTGTGTCTCTGAGGAGGTAACCATAGCAACAGTACGCCGCTCAAGTGTTATTATTGGATGGAACATTGATAAAGTGCTACAAATACTATCAAGTGCTGCTAAAGACTTTAGTGCCATAGTTGACCATTTGGATAGGCATAAGTAACTCAAACGTTTTTATGAAAATGTTTGAAGTATAGTGGAAAAAGTTGATTTAGGATGCAGAAAATGTAACCCAACAAACTGCAGCCCCCAAATATCCTAAAGAAATGAAGTCGATCCCTACCGAAAGGCACTGTATCATTCACATGAAGAAAACACTGTACTTGTCCTATTAGTCTTTTTATTCAAGTCTTTTTATATTATTCAATTACTGAATAATATATTGAGCAAGACAAACACAGTTCTGTATGCTTGACACGTTCATCGCTCAAATAAGAACTAAATTACAGTACGAGCTGAGTTGTTTCAGAACTCTGAAGTGAATAAGTGCTGTTTTTGTTTCTGAAGTCTGACACATGTACAGTAACTGTGCATTAATAAAGTTCAAGTGTGAGGCTCAAATCTGCAGCAGTGAATCAAGAGCTTGGAATGAATCAAACTGATTGCAAAGCACTGGAACCTGTGAGAGTCTGATAATGCGTGATTACATTATGAGCAATTTCCTTTCATCATCAGCCACTTAAAAATACACTATTCCTAAAATATTATTACCCATGCATTTTGCTTACATCCTTTCTTTCTCACACCCACTTTTTTTCTCTCTGTATAACATATAACATAATCTGTCTATAATGAAATAAGATCTAAATCCAGATGAGAACACTTTCATTTGACCTCTTCACCCATTACGCACCCATGCATATCCACTGTACTGTATATTGTGATTTGCATTGGATATTATGTGTATATGTTGAGTACTATTTTTTTTTTTTTTTTAGAGCAAACCTCCAAGTCAAACACCTTGTGTAACTTGACCAACAAAGGTGAATTGTAATTGCATGCGTGTATCACGCGTTACCTTCCAGCCGGCAGAGCTGTTGCTGTCTCCTTTATCTTTGAAATAGGGCACATATCGGACCATCCAGTCGTAGATCTGAGACAGGGTGAGTCTTTTCTCGGGCGTGCTCTCGATGGCTCGGGTGATGAGCTCCGCGTACGACTGGTTTCCCCACGCGTTCCGCCGGGAGGACGCCTTGGTTTTGCGCAGCGCAGCTCCCGTCAAGCCGTGAAATCCTCCGGCATCCAGCATCATCATCCTCCTCCTGCACGATGCTGATGGAACATGATCCGAATCCACTTTAAATATGGACAGATTAAGCGACAGATCCGCGTTCACCTCGCACGAGAAGTCGTTCGTCCAGCTCAAACCCGACTCCATATCCACCTGATGAGCCTCCGCTTCATCCTCCTCTATCATCATCATCATGTGTCCTGATGGCAGGCAGATGTCGTCAGGTGATTCTGTATTTTCAGAGACGCCTCAGTGAGTCCACCTTACAGAGCAGGAGAGAGGAGGATGCTGTAGACGAGAGCGCAGCATGATGAAGTGAGTCTGGCGGAATAATGGATGCATGTGTTCAAACAGCGGCTCATCTTCAATTTCCATGCCGGTTTTAACTCACTCTGACCGCAGCATCCTCCTCCTCCTCCTCCTGATTACAGGCAGAACTGGAGCAGCAACAGATGACTGATCTGAGAACTGAAAACTTCACACTGCGTCATCAGTGTGCTGATGCTTGTTTTGAAAAGTCCTATATTTTTATAAGTCCTACATATTTTATTTTTCTATTGTAGGCTATTCTAGTGATAAAATGATTCTATTTATTTACAATGTAAATTCTGTTATATTCTGCGGTATTGTATATAATGGCCCAAGTAGGGCCTGAAACTTAAAGGGGTGGTTGATTATGATTTGACTTTTTTAACTTTAGTTAGTGTGTAATGTTGCTGTTTGATCATAAACAACATCTGCAAAGTTACGAAGCTCAAAGTTCAATGCAAAGGGAGACATTTTCTTTTACAGAATTCACTGTTTAAGGACTACAACAAACAGTTGGTAGGGACTACAACAAGCTTCTTCCTGGGTTGGTGACATCACTAATTCTACAATTTACATAAACCCCGCCCCCGAGAACACACAACAAAGGGGGCGGGGCCATGTTGGGCTGCTTTAGAGAAGAGGAAGAGTTGTTGTAGTAGAGTGTTGTTGTCATGCCGTCATTTCACGCCGGACTGCTTCACAAACGAGGGTCAATTCAAAAGATTAACATGACGGCACATGCTAGTGGATGAGTTGAATCAACTCCACAGCAACTACATAAATTTATCCACTAACCATTCAGAAACGTCCAGTTTCATTCTAAAAGTTGTAACTTCTTCCTGAGTCTCTCCATCAGTGTCGACTCCGGTTTGAACAATGTAAGGCTGAACACCGTTACTGACAATCCTCATTTTGGCTGCGTGAGATTCTCCAGCTTTGTTGTTGTTGAGCGACTGAAGCACGAGATGTAGGTTTTGCAAAAAAATGCTTTACAGTAGGAATAATTTTGTACTGTAATGTAAACATGGACTATGTAACAAACTGCAGTTAATTACAAACAATATAGAGTATCATTCTTGTTTTACAAAAAACTTTACAAAAGAAAACATTGAATAATGCTCCTGTTGTTAGTGTTTTTAGGTCATTGTTTTAAAAGTGTGTTTGTTGGGTGAAAGCTTTGCTCGTGTTCTGGAAGAATGAGTTGATTTGAGACATGAATGAAGTGTTTTAGTGCATTTTGAGTGAGTATTGAGAAATGTGTCCTAGTGATTGTAAAAAATGTAATGAAAGATTATCATGAAAAAAATATGTCTATCAGATTTGGATGTTTTTTTTTGCAATTCTGTTCTCTAAATCTTATATTCTCTTCATTGTTTGTAGGTTACATGTTATATTTTCTCCTGATGAGTTTCCTCTTTCTTAATGATTAAAATCTTCAGTCATTTCAGAGTGTCACTGAATCTACAGACACTGATCTGAGTGAATAAGATTGACTGAGATTCAGATGCCCAAATCCAGTCTAATTACAACCCAAGCCCAAATGACAGACGAAAGCCTCCACAGCCATTTCACAACAATGTTTGATTTGTTATATTGGTGACATTTGGGACTGAGGGCTTTGTCTTGTTGGTGGTATAGTGGTTATATCCTGGCACCATTGTGTCCTTTAAAGGGAATTCAGTCTGTAATAATTGGAGTCACTCTGGATAAAAGCATCTGCTAAAGTAATATGTACCATCTTTAAAGTTATGCTTTGAAGTAATCAAAGCTAAACTCATGAGCTTATCTATCAAAAATGGGTTTATTTTCAGCAGATAAAATGAATTAGACTATTTCTCTCGTGGTGTTTGAAGTAATTGGCACCTATTAAGGACAAAATAAGTATTACCATCAATTCACGAGTTCACACTTACAAATAATCAGATAGTAAATAGTATGCGTAATAGTATGCGTATTCGGCGTGCTGTCCGAGAGGGCTCCGAGCTCGGTATTTGGCCCCAACCCAGAGTACTCCCCGTATTCCGGTTAAGAAAGTAACCAGGCAAGTGTGAGGAGACAGGGTGGTGGAGGGATGTCGAGGAATATGGGTGAGTCGACTGTGTCTATATACCTGCTTTCATTCATGCTGATTGGGTAGATATGTTGATTACTGATTGGTAACAGCTGGCTGAAATGACGTGATGATTAGTCAGATTATTTGACCGTCGCTCCTCCCGAATTTTGTTAATAAAACATCAACAAATGTGTCCATTGTACAGAAATATGAAGCGTGAATCAGTTTTCTTCTTTGTATTGGCATATAACAGTTGTGTTGATTCCAAACACTGTGTTTGCTGAGGAACAGAGAACAGCCTGTTTAACATCACAGATCAGACATGCAGAGAGGACAGAGTTAAAGGATTGAAGGATAGAAACACAACTAGACATTCCAAGAGTGACATAATTCACCACAATACAATCCACAAAACATCCACATACAAGATTTTTCTGTCTCCACCCAACACAACCACACACACATTACACAAGACTCCCACAAATAACTGTGATCTCACACTCGTGATGTTATCATGCTCAACAGAGACCAGGGCGTACACCGGGCGTTCTGCTCATAGACCTCTGTAACACATCACCTATTGCAGCTATTGTGTGTGTGTGTGTGTGAGTGTTTCATTCCAGAGGGCAGGCGGTGTAAATCTAGGTTAATTACAGAGCAGAAATACTCCCTGGATGCTTATGCTTGATTTGAATTTATTTCATGACAGAACTGTATTATTCTATAGAAAGTCTGAGCTCTGCTGGTGTTCAGCTGCTTTGAAAAGCTCGTCTGGACAGTGATTTTATAATGTTGGCCCTGACTTCATCAGTGAGCAGACAAAGAACATTAAAAACACTATCCAGTGAAGGATTGTTGATCTTATGGTTATAAAAGACTGTGTTGATGGGTGATTGAAACAATTATTAAGAGAAGAAATAGGAGAGTAAAATGACATTTTTGAGATTTTGATCATTGTTTTAGAGACTGATTTGTCAATGCATAGTGTTTCCAATCAGTGTTGGAAAAACATTGACTGAAGTATAATTGATGATCTTCAGAAAATCGACTATTTTGAGTGGGCATAAACATAAGAATGATACAAAACTGAAGTTGCTCAGTAGTAATTAGTGAGTTGCATGTTAAAACCTTTTTCGAATTTAAAGGGTTAGTTCACCCAAAAATGAAATTTCTGTCATTAATTCCTCTCCCTCATGTTGTTCCACACCCGTAAGAGCTTCATTCATGTTCAGAACACAAATGAAGATATTTTTGATGAAATCTGAGAGGTATATTCTCATCCATAGACAGCAATATAATCAACACTTTTAAGGTCCAGAAAGGTACTAAAGACATCATTAAAACAGTCATGTGACTGCAGTGGTTCAACCTTAATGTTATGAAGAGATGAGAATACTTTTTGTGCACAAAAACAAAACAAAAATAACGACTTTATTCAACATTCTCATACGTTGTTCATGTCCAGCGCTTCCAGGTTCTACGTCAGAACGCCGACTCATTATTGGCTGCATCAGCATCACATGCATGCATCATGCTGATCACATGATCAGCTTTGGCCAATACTGAGCCAGCGTTTGGACGTAAACACAGAAGCTTCACTGTTCTTACTGCATCACCTGTGTAAGGATAATGACAGGGAAGAGAAGAGATTGTTGAATAAAGTCGTTATTTTTGTTTTGTTTTTGTACTAACTCAACCAGGCCCCGCCCCTTTATTCTGTGCATGAATTATTTAAATGAGAAATATTGTGAAGAAAACTCAAGACTACAATGGAGGCGTTTCAGGGAGTTCAGAAACACTGACACTGAAATAGAGAATATATGAACTTTGCAGATCTTTTTCATGATCAAACAGCAACATTACACACTAAAGACAGATGAAGATGTGAAAAATCATAATGTCACGTTCAAATCAAAGCAACATTTTATGCAAGAATGAATTTACAAATGCTTTCACAGAATTACTTTTTCTCAAGAAAGAGTGGTATATTTCTTGTTTAAAATGATTTGTCTAAGAAATGTCATCTGAGAATTGACACAAAACTCATGAGAGGTTTTTATCATTCAGTTCATCATGGAGTAATCATGGATTTCATCAAAATATCACAAAGGACATGTCAGGCCTCCAGGGTAATGAAGTGGCAGGTGACAGTCAGCGCTACATGAGGCGTTTGGGGTCGATCTTCTCCAGGTGCACCAGAGGCTTCAGCTGCTCTGCGAAGCTCCTCATGTCCTCAGACATCGTGTCCTGTCCCGCCGGAGCCAGAACGCTCAGCTCGACCAGATACGACAGAGACAGCGGCTCCGTGTTCTCCGTGTTTCCTGGAACCAGGACGCGTGACAGTTTGCTCACCACCACCTTCATGGCGCCCTTCCGGAACACCTGGCCCTTGGCCACGAACTCGTGGTCCATGCGGAAGCCCATCTCATTGAGGAACTCCGGTAAGCTGTGCGAGGCGGCCACGTCCACACAGTTGCGCACCAGGGCGTGCCGGCTCTTGTCGCCCACCTCTGGCTGGCCGAGATAGCGCAGGTGCCAGGGGGCGGTGGGGTGAAGCAGCGAGCGGCGCGCGCGCAGGAGGAACGGGTTGCCCTGCTGACCCTTCAGCAGATACACCAGCTCGTGATCAGCAAAGCTCTCCGGCTCCATGTTATCACACAGACCTCGCAGTCGATGCAGGAGACTCTCCAGGGACTGGTCCAACACGCTGCCTGTGCCGAACAAAACAACAACAAAACAAGCTTCACGTTTATCGTCAGTGACAATACGTACATTGAAATGCTTAAAGTGAGGATCGGGCATTCTACAGCAGTACAATATAATACTATTTTAAAAAGTCAGAAGGCATATCTTTACAATAGGGTTCCTTTGCTTAAAGCTGCAGTATGCAATTTCTGAGAAACACTGTTGAAAGTAGATCAGACTGAGCGCCAAAACACACCTCAGCCAATCAGCAGTAAGGGGAGTGTCCACTCATTAGGGGGGAGGTGCCTGTGTTGCATAGCTTGTTTGTAAATTTGGGGGCGGAGCTATAAAGAGAGGGGTGTTGTGTTTGTTTTGGTGATTTCAAATATCAACAGTTTCTCTCAGAAATTGCTTACTGCACTTTTAAGGTTAATTGATGCATTAACTAATATAAACAATGAGCACTCTTTAATCTTTGTTAATAAGAATACAGCTGTTTATTGTTAGTTCATATCAGCTCAGATCTGTTAAAAAATATTAATAGATACAACTTCTGATTTTAGTAATTTATCACTATTGTATTGACTAAGATTAATTAGTGCTTTAGAACTTTTGTTCATTGTTAGTTTGAGTGTTACCAAAAAAGTTTAAGTTAAAGGAAAATTGTATACGTTATATAAGATAAAGTACGACTTAAAAATGATAGCTAAAAGTCCATTAATATGTGTATATAAATACACCGAGGTTCTGCTAATAAACTGATGGCGTTTACCTTGCAAAAGATACTCCATCATGTTGATGGTTCCGCCCGTGACGGGCATCACAGTGACCGGCGGAGCCTCCATCACTGACCGCAGATCAACAACAACAACAACAACAACTGACCTGTAGACACAACAAAACACCGCCAGACTATACCATACTCTAGCGGATCAATGCAAAATATCATATATTTTACTTGCTGTTAAAAAGCAAAAAACAAATCGGCTGATATTTCTGGCTAAAATACTATCGGAAGATAAAGTCTTTTGAAGATAATAGCTACAACTCATTCATCTGCCTCCATGTGCAAAGCGCGCACGCGCAGTGTCGATAGAAAGTACTGCGCATGCGCGACAGTTCTTCCGTTCATTTAGCGCCATCTGCAGGACTGAATGATCTCTTTATCATAGTAATATAATTTATAACATAACATAACGCAACATAATATGTTACAGCGTCTCAATTTTTGTTTAAGGTATGATGGAAAAAGGAGCAATGAATTCAAATATTGATACTGCCAATACTTTTGGTCACATGACTTCAGTTGCAAACTGTTTCGATTCAACATTTCAGAGACACTGTCAATATTATATTAAAAAAAAAAAAAACTCTCTCTTTTCGTCTCTTTGAGTGGAAAGTTTTAATTAGATATCACTTTCTGACTTGTTTAAATTATGTTCCTCATTAACTGTAGCAGTTCATTTCTGTTAATTATAAGGGACTAAGTTTCTAAAAAATGAGCTGTTTTGAGTTGCATGTGTTTTATTGGACTTTATATCCAAATAAAATCACGTATATGTGCTTGCTAATGCTTGGGCTCCATTGCACAATTAAAATGGCCAGTTTATGAAGTTTCCGCGATTTGGCTCTGCTTCGTTTTATTTATACAGGTCTACATTGTCCTCGGAAAAAAACACAAGAATAGGATAAATGGGATAATACAACATGAGAATGAATGGGATTATACAATAACATTAGCATTCGTGCAGGATCAGAGGACCATACTGGGAGAAAACAAGTAATTTGCTGTGGAATTTTTTTTACCGAGGTTGTGTGAGAAAACTTGTCTGAATGGCCATAAATAATCAGCACCTTGAAATGTCTGTCAACCAGTCAGAATCAATCATCCAACAGCACCATGGTAAAAATTGTAATTACTGTATCACTTTGGAAATTAACAGACACAGGCAGCAGTATGATGAACACAGTAATCAACAGAAACACGGACTTTTATTGTGAAAAACATTGAACTTGCTGTGACGTTTATTTTGAAAATACGTTGCCGTGTGGAGACTTTTAATTTGAAG
The DNA here is from genome assembly GCA_037950665.1 of Hypophthalmichthys nobilis. Taxonomy (NCBI): domain Eukaryota; kingdom Metazoa; phylum Chordata; class Actinopteri; order Cypriniformes; family Xenocyprididae; genus Hypophthalmichthys; species Hypophthalmichthys nobilis. The sequence goes on along the minus strand of CM075481.1, from coordinate 34,414,402 downwards.
GTCCGTGCCATCTTAGGGATGCATAACGTCGCTGGGTGTCGAAAATGAGCTCAACTCTAATGCTTCCTGTCGACATCTAATGAAGGTAATTTATTATCTGTTTTCGCTCTGTTATTTATGTTTGTACGCAGTAGTTTTTGAAATGGAAGTGATTTTGGTGTCCAGAGGTGTGTCTCCGTGTGCTGTGTTGTTCTGTCAGTGCTAGCTTTATTTACTCACGCTATCAAACTTACAGCTTCAGAACAGGCCAATAAATATCACAAATACTACATTTTAGTTTTACAACTAAAACGCTTTACAGTTTGTCATTTTAAAGTTTTTAATTATTCTTCAGTTTGTCATGAAGTTTAAAATGCTAACAGTAGCCAACGTTAGCACAGCTAACTTAGAAGAGCTTATGTTTATATTTGGATTTCCTCTATTGTAATTTCTTCAACCATTGATGAGATATGAAAAAGGTTATACATGCATATAATATAATATAATGTGTGTGTGTGTGTGTGTGTGTGTGTGTGTGTGTGTGTTTTAATGGCACATCCCAGATTTCTTTCACAGAAAGGTGTCGTTTCATATATAGCTCTCAACCGGAGAGAATTATCTAGAAAGATATTAATGACAATATGTTGTTTGCAAAATTAAGTAATTGGCTTTATTGTCATTTCAAGTAAAATATTGTCAGAAAAATATATATTTACTTGTTTCCAACTGACAGTCTGTAACAACTAACGCTATGTAAGTAGTGTTAGATGTGTAAACCATTTAAATTTCAATGTATTTTCAAATATTGTTCAAAGTTTTTAAGATTTTAACAACCAGTTAGCAAAATTAAGGTGCTGATAGCAAGGAAAAATTATCTGTAAAGACACATACATACATGCATAACATATAAGTATTTGAACACTTTTCAGCTTACTTAAGATCACTGAAGTTACTGTCAGGTCTGCTTGATATGTTGATTCATTTTTTTGAACAGCTCAGAAACTGAAGCCCTTGTATGTTCCACCTGGAGAAAGAGGATCATGGCAGATGACAAGGATGTGCTCCGAGATGTTTGGTTCGGAAGGATCCCGGCCTGCTTCACTCTCTCTCCAGAGGAAACCACGGAGAGAGAGGCTGAACCCTACTATGTAAGTTAAGATGACACGCTTTGGTTCTGCTGTGGAGTGGTCCGTGTCGAGCCACCTGACCTGTGCTGTTTTCCTCAGCTGCTCCTCCCACGGGTCAGTTACCTGACGCTGGTCACTGATAAAGTCAAGAAGCATTTCCTCAAAGTCATGAAGGCCGAAGACGTGGAGGAGATGTGGTTCGAATATGAGGGAACGCCTCTCAAATGGTATGTTGACTTGACACTGCGTCGCCAATCTTCTAATCTATCTTCGGCTTTCCTTTTCACATTCATGAATTGTGCGGATGCTTTTATCCGAAGCTACTCTACTAGTTGAGGCACTGGAGCAATTTAGGCTGAATGTTTCCTCTAGTGCTGTCATGATACTAGATATCTTCGTATCTTCGAAACAATACCTTAAAAATATTGATGTTCAATACCATTTTGATACCACAGGGGAAATTGCCACAACATTATCCACAGGGGAAATTGCCACAACAAATTGCCACACAACCCAATAGCTCAAAGGGGCGTTATATATCACAACACTCTGCAATGTGAGTAAATCACTCGCATATGTGACTAAATCTCACTCTGGGCGACTAAATAATGTCTATCATTAGCCATTGGCTAATAAATTCTTAGATTTTTTTTTCCGCCAATGTGTGTGTTAGAGGCCAAATATAAGTTTAGCATAGATATATTTTCACTCTCTGAACACTCTGAGTGCTTAAGAGTTTCATATTCATATTCTTTTGGTTTCTCTACCCAATATATTTAAAAATGATTATAAATGTGATGAAAATACAGGTATCGGTTTCGGTGAGTACCAAAAATGAAAGTATCGGTATATGCCTAGTTCTTGGCAAAGTGGTACTGTCAATGCATCCCTAATTAAAATGCAACTGAAATGTAAAAATGTATATTTCATAAGTTTATTATTTTATTTTACACTACCGTATTAAAAGCTACACAAAATGTAAAGCTTAAAGAAGAAACAAAAACAGCAAAATGAGCAAAATATGCAATCTGGTGCAGATATTTATATGGACAAAATGTAAGATTCTGATGCTTGTAATGTAAATCAATGAGAACTGTATAGCAGATATTTGCATAAAATCATATAAATATTAATATCTACCAATAATGTCTTAGTAAGATGATATTTAAATGCTTAGTCTTATGATCAAAGCTCTGTAGTTTTAAAACACAATGCAATACAATACAGTGATGATTGAAAGATGAACAAATAAACCTGATGATCATATTTGATACTCATGATTTTTCTAAAAAAAAGATTATGGATAATCAAGTAAACTGAAGCTGCTTCAGTCCAGTAAGTGTTCATCTTGAAATATTACTAACAATATCAAAGTTATTCTTATGTTTACTTGATAAAAAATCAGTAAAGACCATGAAGGTAGGCGTTTTTACAATTACGCTCAAAGGCTTTACTTGATAAAACGGTGATCAATCAGACGACAAGAAGGACTGGAGGATATTGAGTGCAACAGGTTCATCAGCAAAGTTTTGATCTTGTTGATCATTTAGAAAGTAAAAAATGTCATACAGTAGACTTTAAAGGGTTAGTAAATAGCAGGAAAATAGTATGCTACGTTCAATATATTGATGTTCATGCACTTCTATTAAAGGTGCTGCAAGCAATTTGGCTAACCTACACCAGACTAGCCTCTTTCTAAACACACGTCAGCACACCACAAAAATGTTTAGATTTCAGAGCTGACTTGTTGCCGTTTACAGGACGGATGTCTTTCTCAGCTGGTGCATGACATTTAGTATGTGGCATTCCAAAAAAATGTACTTGGATCTGATTTATTGCTTTTTATAATTTTTTTATACTCTCAAATCCTGGCAGCTTCGTATCTATTGAAGAAAAGTAGTAGGAGTTCAACAGCTCTAGCTTCATGGTCTGAGTAATTGGTGTACTTTTCTCTTAAACCACAAGGTGGCAGTACAAAACAAGGCTTGCAGAAGAGCTCTCTGCTTGCTCGAGGACTGAGAGCTGTCTGATGAGTAACTCATTTTGCTGATGTCCCGTCTTTACTTCATGGACGATAAATGTGTCATTTTCTTTGTTTTAAGGCACTATCCCATTGGCGTGTTGTTTGACCTCCACGCTTCAAACACGGCTCTGCCCTGGAACGTCTCAGTGCACTTTAAGGTGTGTAGACTGCTTCATTCCTTCTCCATGCTGTTATTAATAGTATGCCACAGTTTTAATGTACTTTGTCTTGTAGAACTTCCCAGAACAAGACTTGCTTCACTGCCCGTCGAACTCTGTGATAGAAGCACATTTCATGTCGTGCATTAAAGAGGCTGATGCGCTCAAACACAAAAGCCAAGTCATCAACGACATGCAGAAAAAAGACCATAAACAGCTGTGGATGGGTCTGCAGAACGGTAAGAACTGTGTTCAGATCTTCCGTTTTACCTGCACTCTTTGAATGCATACTCTGAGCCCTGTGTTGAGGCCTGAACACACTACACAACTTTTGCCAATATTTTTTGACAGTAGTTGCAGAAAGTTGTAGGCAGTCTAGAGAGTTGACAGATTTCACAGAAAGTCATGTAGTGTGTGATGAGCACAGACTCAGAGTCACATACTGCCTGTCCTAAATAGTATTCTCGATATTAGAATTGGTGTGTCCAAAATCGTAGTATGTTGAAATGAGTATTCCAAAGATAGTCTTTGGAAGGTCCAGTTAGAATCTGAAGTGTGGATCCGTGAACACATAACGGCTAATATTGCACACAACCCATTGTGTTGGACGAGGATTTGATTAGAACTACAAACACCAATTAAAAAAAGTGTTAAAAACTACAAATATGGTGGATGTGGTGAAGTAGAGCGGTTTAGATAAAGGGGTTTCAGTGATTAATAACCAGTATCTAACCTGATTTATTAAATATTATCAACATTATATTTCATCAGCATTGTGAACTTTTATAAAGATCCATTTGGCCATTAACTTTTAAATGCATCATTATGCAAACACATGAGGAGAGTATCCGCATGAAAGACCCATGACTGCAGATCAATGTGCCACTTCTTTCCTCTCCGACATGGTAGATAATGAGATGAAATGTGGAGGATGTTAACTGTGACAAAGCTTGTCTACTCTTCTGCTACTCACTCAAAAGTATCTAATTTTTCTTCAGAAAAAGAGTACATACTTTTAGGGTGTAGTATAAGTAGGTGAATTGGGACACAGCATATGATTCAGTTCAGAGATCTGTTCAGATTTTAAAAGTCGTATAGTGTATTCCAGCCTTTAGCTTTAAACATAACGGCATAAGTATCTTCAAAATCATTCGTTCTTCTGTTTAGAAGATGTGTCAGAGCTAGTGTTCGTTTCAGCCAGTGCTTGAGCAGTGGTTTCAGTAGTTAATTTAAAGGTGAAAATGTGAAGCTCTGCTGATAAACTGAAAGAGGTGTGAGTTTCAGAAGCATAGATGTTTTGATAACACACAGCTGTCTTCTGCACTAATGAGAGAGAGTGTGTGTGTGTGTGTGAGAGAAGAGAAAGTAACAATTTCTAAGCGGATGTTGATTTTCACCTGCACATGTGAGAACGCAGCCAGCGTGACTGAACACGAACACACACACACACACACACACACACAGGTTTGCTCACAACTCTCAGCTCTCTTTTGTTTTTCTTCTTCTTCACTTCATCATGAAAAGTTCAGCCAGAAATTAAAATTCTCATTTTGTTCCTAGCCTAAATGGCTTTCTTTCTTCCATTGAGCACAGAAGAGATGTTAGGCAGATGTTAGGACTAACAGTCTCGGTCTCTATTCCTTACAGTGAAGATAAATGGTGACTGAGATACATTCTTCCTGGCATCTCCTTTTGTGTTAGAAAGTCATAGTGGTTTGTCCAACACTGTGCTGCGTGATTTAGAGAGAGTCCACATGAAACGTCAGTGACTGTCATTGATTAAAGCGATTTCTTTCTTTTATCAGATAAATTCGACCAGTTCTGGGCCATGAATCGGAAACTCATGGAGTATCCGAGTGAAGAGGGCGGCTTCCGCTATATTCCCTTTAGAATATATCAGGTATTTGTTCATTTATTCATTTATACAGTTATTGCTGCAGCATGAAGTTGCACTGAGCTCCTAGTAATCAGCATAATATGGTGTTTTCAGTAGCGTAAGCATTTTTTCCATTAAATATCTTTAACAGGTTTTTTTTAATAAAAAGTCTCTGTCAAAGCATTATAAGCCATGAACCGAACCAACCAAGCAGCTGCTGGGTGAATTGTAACTTTACAAACTTTGATTTGAAGCAAAACGATATTTGAAAATCAGCCGAAAAAAACAAACAAACAAAGGTATGGCTTTAGTGAGGTAAAAAAAATACAATCACATGAAGTATTACGAATGACATGATCGAACTGAAAACTGAAAAATATAAAACTACTAATATATATATATATATATATATATATATATATATATATATACTAATATATATATATATATACATATAAATTTATTTATTTAAATTATATATACTTAATTGTCAAACCAAAATTTATTCAGACACCTTGAACATTTCATAAATTCAGTTTATTCACTATAGTTTAAAAATAATGGTAATAAAATATGACAAGATCTCAGAGTTAAACTGTGTCAGAAAAAATAATCTTAATTATGTCAGATAACACTTAAGCAAAACATGGTCAGGTCAAAGTGTCTGAATAATTTTTGGTTCCAAATTTTTATCAATTTTATTTGAATTTGTCACTGAAGAATTTGTGGGTATAATATGTCACAGTTTACTTTATTTTGCTATCCTCACTTACATAAATGAACTATAGTGTTGTGCACACAGTTGTAAAAATATATCAAGAATAATCTTTGGTTTGACTGTGTGTATGTGTGTATATATATATATCAGTGGTCTGCGGTGGTGTTTTAAAATGAGGAGGCAACATCCTCATTTATGTCCCTGTTACACAATTTTCCTGGTTAAGTTAACATTACATAAAAAGAGAGACCAAATACAATTCTGTTTTGTATTTTTACTATGTAATGTTTTGTTTATTAAAACCAAGTATACATTTCATCAAGTTAGTGTTTTTACGCATTTTTACATTTATTCCAAAATAATAACTAAAGGCAGTAACAATTTAAACAATATATATTATTTATAAACTAATGTTAATATTCAGCTTTTCTAATAGTCAATTTATTTTCAGCAGTCAAGCTTGTACACACTGGTCACTCACTCACGGACACAAAGATGTACCTTTAATTTCACCACGCTGATTGTTCACTAAAACCCCCGCAGTCATCATGTTTTCAGGCCATTTCGAGTTTGATTTTGACATGAAATAAAGCGGTGATATCTAAAGCCACGGTTAGACAACCGTGCCAAGAATTCCAAGCCGAGAACGGTTTGTAATCGTGCCGTGCCGTACCAGGCTCCAGTGTAAACACAACTGGAACCGTTCCTCATTATTCTAAGAACCGTTCGGCCCGACGGTGGAAAAGCGGCTTAAGTGACAGTTGTATACTTACTTTTTAATTAGTCTTCACTGTCACTGTTTTCATTCAGGCTGATTCAACGAGAACGTGCAGGAAAACAAGAGGCGGGATTTATCGCATGAACCAATCATGTCCAATCGTAACCGATCATATCCAGTCATAACGCGATGGAGGCACTGCCTCCTCTCATGTGACTTTTCCCCCATTCATTCTCAATTACCCCCCACTAAACCCACCGCATACTATACGGGCTCTGCTTTGTTTCTATGAGCTGAAGGGAGGCACAAGAAGTGCGGACTCCCCGCTGTAACTTCACACGTGGGTGTTTCTTTAGAAAAACGAGTGAATTTTAACTTTTTAATGTCAAATTTTGTAACATTTGCATTGTTTTATTTTTGTAATATTGATTATTTTCTCATCCAGTTTTTTTGAGGAGGCACTGCCTTCCTTGCCTCCTCGGAGGAAACGCCCTTGATATATAAATATATATTAGTGTAGAGCATAAGGGAGATGGCACGATTACGTCATCCGCAGTGCTTTATGAAGAGCTCTTTTGGCACATTTTGTTTGTTTCGACTCTGATTGGTGGAATTTTCTGTGCAGCATTATGGGTAATGTAGTTTTTCCACCAGGAATTCTGCTGTTAAACACGATTATTTTAAAAATAAGCTGAAATAATGCGGTCAGGCAGCGTCAACAGAAGCAAATACCATTGATTAACAACCTCATAGCTCACAGTAGAGCTGTAGTTAAAGGTTTATAAGTTATAATCAAAAAATCAATTTCCCTATGGAGAAAATGAAGTTTTTACTTCTGGAACCAGCTGTTGCGCTCTTGTAATGTTTCAGACCATGTAATATGCCACACAGGCATCTCAGGGACCATGTGGTGCGAAAGAATAGCTGAATATTTCTTTTCTTGTTTGGAACTGGTTTATTGAAACTAAACATTTGAAAGAATTGATTCATGGAAATAAGTCAAACTTTCCTTCACTATTATGTTGTTACATCCTGTATTCATCTGCATTTTATGTCGATTCTGAGCCTATATGCCTTGAGGTTACGTGAGCAGATCACTGGCACAACATTACCTACTGATCAAGTTTGGCCTCAGTTTGGAATAGTTTGGCCTCAGATCATGAGATTGGTAACACTCCAGTATTGGTGTATTGTTGTGAAACTTGCTGTGTGTCATCGTGCTTTGAAGATGCCTAAATATTTGGGGCAGTACTACCTAGTGGTCAAAATGCTTTGGCGGTTTTTGCTTTGGACAGACTCTTTCACATTTCCATGTTTGGTAAACTTCTATAGAGGAATATTGGAGTCCATAGCATATATAGTTTGCATATTTTTATTCAAACGTAATATTTGAATATAATTATTCCAAATGTTTAACAGTTTGAATGTTTTCAATATGCAAATATCTCAACTGTTTGGTATTTTTTTTTTTTTGACGTTTTTAAACCTGAATTAAGACCAGGCTCAGGGTTACTGCCTGCCACGAGTGACTCATTTAGTGTTTTACGCTCTGATTATTGCTGAAAGAACCTAAAATTATCAGCATATTCTGCCTCTGATCGTGGGCTGAGACCTGAGAGCGTCTCTTTTCTCTGCTCTCTTGCTTTTGGAGAAAGGCTAATGATGTCTGTTGTGTGGTTCATGTGCTGGTTTGCCTGGTTGGGTGTCAGGGGAGTTGAAAAGAAAGTGTCGGCACCCAGAGTATCACACTTCTCATCGGTATCAGGAGCCTTTTGGATAATGCTGAGGTCAATAATTAATGCTGCCGTTTAAAAATGCAACGAAGTAGCTGTCACTTCTCACACTCTCTCTTCTCCGGCTCTGGAGATGATCTCTCTGCAAGTGAGCAGTGAGTCAGTTTTTCTGGTAACCTGATCGAGGCCGCAGCATCCTGAGACACCTTCTCTTCCTGAGACCCGAGGGTGTCGGTGTCAGCTGGACTACCTGAGCTGTTGTGTCACCAGTTTCCTTTTCACAGCACCAAGATTGACTCCTATTGTTTGTCAGGCCGCTGTTTGTCACCACAGGTCCAGATCTTACAGAATGATACCCTCCCGTCACTGACCACATGCAAGTTGTGTGTGAAAACTGGATCCTGTCCAGCATTCGACACCTTGCCTGCTCGTTCAAGGCCAAAGGAAAGACTATGCCGTGACTACCGGCTGTTAATCCACTCAATATCTCATTCTGCTATTCACAACATTACACCCAACTAGTGTGGGTTTAAAACAGCCGCTAACTGAAGAGATATTATCAAATGAATTATGTTGTAAGCTCTCCATAGTGTTAACCAGCTGCAATGGTGACACACGATAATTCTATTTTAGAAATGGTTTCTAATATTTCATACAAAGTATGACTGATACTCAGACACTGATTATGTGGTTTACTTAATTTTAAAAGTGTCTAATGTGATTTTTTTTTTTTAAATTTTGTATGACCTTTAAACTGAAAGCAACAATGGATAATTCACCTCAGATGTTGAAAGGAAACAAGAACGTTCAAACTGTGAACTCGGTGTATTCTGAGACAAAGATGGTTTCAGTCACTCAGTATGTATTTTTAATAATGTTAAAATGGTGAAATGTTTATGAATTTGATCATGTATTTATCCATTTGGTTGCGAGTGCTGTATGTCTGTAGAGACTCCGCCCATGTGCTCTTCTGATTGGCTGTGATTTTTGATTGATTTGCTTGCGAGTGCAGTGCGCTTGCAGAGAGACTCCGCCCACACGCTCTTCTGATTGGATGAGATTTCTTTTTTTTTTTTTTTTGAAAAAGTATTATGTATTAATTTTAAATAATGGTATTTGAATTTATTGACCAATATGGGCTTGTAATGGTCAGCAGACATAATGAATGTGTTAGTGCAATCTATAGTTATTGGATAATAGTGCTCAGAGTCTGGGGAAAGTTACTTTTAAAAGTAATGCATTACAATATTGCGTTATTCCCTAAAAAAAGTAACTAATTGCGTTATTTACTGACTTTTTATGGAAAGTAATGCATTACATTACTATTGTTAAATTTTCTTACCCGGGCAGGGCTTGCTTCTTTGTTTTTTAACAACAACAACAACAAAAAAGTTTGGCAAATGTAAAGGCGTTTTCACACCAGAAGTGAAATGAATAAGCCTCAGGCTGAAGTAAATGTCAATTTACGCCTGTATGAATTGAAAGTAGTATCTGTAACATGTTTAGACAACAGAACATTTCTTTTAATTCAGAATTGACTTGAAAAGTTCTGAAAACAGTTAGTGTTTCTATTGAAAGGTCAGTTGGTTGATGTTGCAGCTGGCAGAACTTCTGTTTAATGAACAGTCTCACATATCAATATCTTACTAGTCTTTAATTTTGTAGTTTTTTGTTTTTGTGTGGTAATGACATTCTTCAGTCATATAAAGCTTCATTCTACACAAGTCAGATTCAGCCTTTTTTGAGAACTTTACACTGTGATTGTGCTGTCATAATCAGTCTAACAGTTTTCATATCTGTCCCATTTTAGACGATGAGTGACAGGCCGTTCATCCAGAAGCTCTTCCGGCCGGTGTCTGCCGACGGACACCCGCTTACATTGGGAGACCTGCTGAAGGAGCTGTTTCCTGCTGTCATATGTGTGGAAGGTGAGCTGTGTTTGCAGACTTATCTCTTACAGGAGGAAGGAATCACAGATTAGTGGGGAAGACATTAGAGGAAAACACATCTTTACATCTGGAGATTGATAGAGGAGATGAGAAAAGGGAAAAGAAAGGAAAAGACAAATCCGGGTTGCATGAATGAAATCCACAGCCAAAACAGAGGCGGTCTGGGTTTCTCCTGAGAGGAAGTAGATAAGCAGACAATAGCAGTGACAAACGGAGCACCTGCTGGCAGAGCTGCCTGCATGACGGAGCACATCTGTGCCGCTTCAAGGCCTGCTTGCTTTGTCTGAACGGCCTGGTGCTTTGCTTGAAGAGAAAGTGGCACGTTGTGCTTTGTTATTGCTCTGCCTCTTCCAGATATGTGGGATTTGCTTTGATAACAGCACATAGAGAAGTGTTGAGATTACAGGGAAATACATCTCTACTTGGTCAACCTGGGAAATGCCTTTTCTGTCTCAAGGTTAAGATTGGGAATTCTGATGATTTTGATTTCGCTTATCGATTCCTGTGTGTGTGCACATTTTAATGTGATTTTTAGAAGTGTGAGTACTGAATTGAGTTCTCCTTTCTTCTTGTGCTTGAATGGACAAACAAAAACACGATTATATCAAAATGTTCTCGTAGATGCGGTCAGCTTTCTCTTAAAGGCACAATATGTAATTTTTGCCACTAGAGGTCGCTTATTCAAAACAAAGGCGTAGTTTGATGATGCTGTGAATGAGTGTGGACTCATGGGAATTGTCGCTTACTGACATTGACTTACTTACTGACCCCAAACTTTTGAACGGTAGTGTATAAAGTTAGAAAAGATTTCTATTTCAGATAAATGCTGTTCTTTTGAACTTTCTATTCATCAAAGAATCCTGAACAGTTTTTTTTTTTTTACACAACTGTTTTCAACATTGATAATAATCAAATGTTTCTCGAGCAGCGAAGGATCATGTGACACTGAAGACTGGAGTAATGATGCTGAAAATTCAGCTTTGATCACTGTATTTTTAATCCAATAAATACAGCCTTGCTGAGCAGAAGAAACTTAAAACATTAAAAATCTTACCGATCCCAAACTTTTGAAAGGCAGTGTGTATATATAAAATATAAAGAGAAAATAACTTTTGTAAATTTAATAAGGATTAATCTACATTTATTTTATAATTAATGCTTCTTTTTTTTTTTTTTTAAAAACACATTTGATTTCAGTTTCTGTATTAGACCTACCTGAAAAACTAAAAACACTATTTAATTTGCATCACGGTTCATTTGTATTTATTTGTGCAATTGCTGAATACTTTGTTTATTTATTCTTATTTTATTACTGAATCAGAATCGATAAGCAGAATCGGAATCTCTAAAATTCAAACGATACCCAACGCTACTCAAGATGGTCTCAATTCATGTTGGCTTGATTAATCATTCATCAGTTAGGCGTGAGTGAATATCTACTTTTTGTGAACGTCTTGTTTTATCAGCAGTTTTCTGTAATCTGTGAGAAGCTTTGGTGTTTTAATGACACAGATGACTTGCATTCCTGTTATTTTTGCAACGAAATGGGGAGTCCCACAAACAAAAAGGAATTGCAGCCAACAATGCTTTAGCCAGACTGCTTTGTAATGTGCATCTCAAACGCCCAGTGGAATGGAATCTGTTGATAGATTTTTACCATTTTGGGGGTAAAAATGGAGACATGCTCAAATGGTGTAGCCTCTCCTACGCTTTTCACAATAAGATAAAGATTTTATATATATCGAAACGGTGATACACGATACTCTAAAATTTCCCTGTGTTCTGCTTTAGAAGTTGGTCAGAATAGTGAGAGGTTTTATAGTGAATAAGAGGGTGTGTGGTGGTATTATTTCAAATAAATGAATTGCACAGAAAACCCCCGCCCATCAGCCCTTCATGTCAGCCCACGGCATCAGTGGGGAAACCTCCAGCTGGCCCGCCCACCTCCATCAGCGCCTCTCATGACAGACAGTTTTACCTCGGTAATGTGGTGAAAAGGGGTTAGTGACTCAGAAATGATCTAATCTGGATTATGATCTACATTTTGAAGTTAGAAATCAAAGGGCTTTTAATAAGGCTCATTATAGAGTATGTAAGTTGTTTGATGTGAGATGCACGGGATTGTGTATTTCTGGGTTGTTTACACAATGTGTTATTGGATTATCATCAACATTTTTGGTTAAAATATACATCAATTTTTAAGGCAGAGCATTTTGTTTTTGAAGTTTTGCCTTAAAGGGATAGTTCACCCAAAAATAAATTGTCATTTACTCACGCTCATGTTGTTCCAAACCCACAAGACTTTTGTTCATCTTCGTAACACAAATGAAGATATTTTTAATGAAACCTGAGAGATTTCTGTCCCTCCATTGAAAGTCCATTCATCCAAAACTGACTCTTCAAAACGTTCATAAAGAGATGGTAAAATAAATCTATATGAATCGAGCGGTTTAATTCAAGTCTCCTGAAGACAACTTTATATCATGAACAGATTTCACATGTACACATTGATCAGCATGAATAAATAGAGCACATCAAATATGAAAAGTGGACAAACAACTGAATTTTAATTTCCATGTGAACAAACCCTTTAACAAGTTGATATGAAATGATCCTGCACTGTGACAAATTAATTTTACAAATATTCAATGTTAATTAATGTTCACAAAGGATTTTATGTCAACCACCCACACTAATCTTACATGAAATGAGTTGTCAGTGCTCAAAACAAACACCCCCAAAAAAGGTGTAATTCCTAAATATTTTGTAGTGGTGAAGACAAAAATGACTGATCAGTTTATTATATTATTATAATATTATTAACTCCCTGGAGCCGTATGGATTACTTTTATGGTGGATGGATGTGCTTTTTTGGGCTTCAAAATCTTAAGCCCCATCCACTCCCATTATAAAGCTTGAAAGAGCCAGGATATTTCTCAATATAACTCTGATTGTGTTCGTCTGAAAGAAGATTGTCATATACACCTAGGATGGCTTGAAGGTGAGTAAATCATTGGATAATTTTCATTTTTGGGTGAACTATCCCTCTAAGTAACTGCTTAAATTTAAGTTTTTGACATAAAAGACAACACAGTTAATCAAAAAAGTTGCACTTATGAAGCTAAAAAAAAATGCCCCTGGAAATTTGCAAGGGGCCCCTTAATGGAAAAGTTCATTTCTGACCCTGGCATGGGGTGATGTCTGGCACTTACAGTTTGAACTTTGCAGGTGTAAATTGAAAAAATAAGAAATGGAAGAAATGGAAAAAAATAAACTCTACTCTTTTTGGGGAATTAAAATAGGGACATTGGGCCTCATTTATGAAATGAACGTACAACAGAAAACGGTGCGTATGGCCATTTGCATATACACATTTCTCAGTATGGACGTGAGCGGTGGCCATGATCAAATCTCACGTCAGGTCTCAGTTTGTGTACACAAGTTTTTGAGTTAGCGTGAACTAGTAAATCTGGTGTAAATCTGTAAATCTGGTGAAGAATTGTAATGAGAGCATTTTGATCAATTAGATTATTTTCCTGACAAACAACCGAAGCTCATTAGTCGATCATAAACCGTTTAGATTAGAACGTCAAATTAAAATAAAATTATTTTCAATTAAAATAAATTAAAATTAAATTAAATTATTATAGATGGGTGTTTGTGACCCATTAAAAATACCACACAATAACGTTTTTTTTTTTTTTTTCCCAGGAGTTTAGCTTTATATGCACAAATAGCAGCATAAACAAAAGAACATGATTCATACATCGTCACATCAAACACCTGCAGTGCTTCTGTGAGCCGAGAAAAACTGAATAAAATTAAGTCTATAGGCTATAAAAGAAATAAAATAAATAGGACTACGCAACATATTTAATTTAAATATTTAAAGGTGCGGTAAGTAGATTTTGAAAAACACTGTTTGGAAGTTAGTTGGGCCGACACCAACAACAAACGTCTAACCAATCAGCATTAGGGGGCGTAGCTATAACAGTCAAGGAGAGAGAATGAGTAAGAGGGAGATCTGAATAAAATAAAATAAACTGCAGAATGAGAGATGGGACAATACAAAAGAGCTCAAAAGAATATTTTACTGGAATGAAGGTTTATGACTGGGCAAGGTCTTTAGGACCCGCATTAATATTAGAAAAGCTTTCCAGCGCTGGAGAGAGCTAAGCGGGAAGGCCTGAAAACAGACGCAGAGGCTGCTTTGATCCCGCTTCACACGTCAGTAACACGAGGTTTTGACTGTCTGGAGCTGCTGTGCTGTTTGCGACTAACAACGAACTCTTGTTTGTATTTACTCTGTACGTTCATTTTTTGTGCTTTCTTGTTGTTCGTTCATTATCTGCGCTTTATTTTTCATTATTTTGTTGCACGTCAGCTGTGATAAACAGACATCCACTCGCATTGCGTGTGTAACACTGGCCAGATAGTGAGAGTTGAGCAGGTAAACCACTGCACACTGATGACCGTTAGAGAATGAGGTGTTTAGCGTCATTGGTAGTGCATTCACCTTGCCTGCCAGGCCCAGCAGCGATTGGGCCGGGGTTCGACACTGACTCGGAGGAGGGTGGTTAGGATTGGAGTGTGAGTTTTGGAGGCGGAGCAATGAAGAGAGGGGTGGGTTTGTTTGGGTTGATTTCAAATATCAACATTGTCATACAGCGTTGTTCAAAATCTACTCATCCCACCTTTAACAGATTAACAAAAGAAAAAACTGCGATGCTCATTTTTGTGACACTCTAAGTCATTGTATTTGTTTTCTTTATATCTTTATTTTGTTAAATCCAAGTGATCGCGCAGGCACCAAGCACACACACATCAGTTCTAGCGTTTATAATTAACATTTCAGTCATTCATCATCAAACTAAAATGGAGTCAACCAAACATAAAAGTTACATTGCTCAAATGAAATGGTCCGCAGTAAATCAGCTCAGCGCTCAACCACACACATTTTTGCGCATGTGAAGAATGCTGGAACACAAGTGAAGTACAAAGCCTTAATTGTTTACATAATGAATAATAATTTAGCAACCAAAATGTTACATGCAAATATAGAAACATATTTGTATTCTTGCCAAATGAGAGAAGTGAGCCCATCAGTTTCTCTTTAGCCTAAAAGAAATCATTTTGGCTTGACTTGTGTTGTTTATAATGAATCTAATTTATGTTTTATTTTATAAGTTCTGTTTAATTATTTTTCTGTTCTGAATACCGTTAAACAATAGGCCAGTGAATGTTTAATTTTATTTACCAGTATTATACATATAAATGAATGTAGCCTAATTGTTTGCAATTATGAGATAACTTCCTCTTCTTGGCCGGGCTAGGTTTCTCCGTGTCGTAAACTCTAGGGGCAGGGCTTCTAAACCATGAGTTTTTAGGGGCGTGGTATTTAAATGACGATTGTTTACAGCCGCCACATTTATCAACTTACGATCATAGGATTGCCAGCATATGAATGTTTGATAAATCGCACGTGAACCCTGTCGTAAGATGATTTCTGCGCTCAGATCTGTGCTCGTTTCTATGTTAGATTGATAAATGAGGCCCAATATCTTGTTGATTGATTGGTTGTCCAGTAAGATTAATGGTAAATAGGAGGCAAAGCTGTTTTAAAATCTTTTTAGTTACCAAATTTTGTATTCCAAAAGTTTGTCTCTGGCACTGCCACCTTGTAAAGTTACTGTCAGTGTTAGTGAACACTTATTTAAAGGGTTAGTTCACCCAAAAATTAAATTTCTGTCATTAATTACTCACCCTCATGTCGTTCCACACCCGTAAGGCCTTCGTTCATCTTCAAAACACAAATGAAGATGTTTTTGATGACAGAATGCTGTCAGATTTCCTTCCATTGACTGATTTGCAGCTTCCACTTTGACGCTTCAAAAAGTTCATAAAGAGATCAGAAAATGAATCCATATGAATCGAGCGGTTTAGTCCAAATTTTCTGAAGAGACTCGATCACTTTATATGATGAACAGATTTAATTTAGGCTTTTACTCGCATGTAAACATTGATCAGCGAACACAAGCAGAAGCTCAACCAAACCTGAATAACGCACAGTAATTAATGACAGAATTTTCATTTTTGGGGTGAACTACCCCTTTAACATCGTTGCCTCCCATTGATGTATGTTAATCACAGTGGAGTTCAGACAGTGTTTTATCTAACTGTCTTAGAATGTGAACATGGATTTTTATTCTTATTTTACATGTGTACACAGATGTTTCCTGGAACGTTAGGTCATGAATATTTGCTTCAAAAGTCATGGAAAACTCATGGAAATGTATTTGTAGAAATGTGTACGAAGCCAGAGTCCAGCTGCTGGTCTGTTTTTGTTTGTGCTTTATTTTTGCCTACGCTCTGCATCATCTCTTGCCTCATCCCTTTACCAAAACCTGACCCCGAGAACCTTGAAATTCGGCTGGTTTTGACACCGACTACGGACGTTTTGGTACCGTGTCAACACTAGTGCTAGCGACGCCAAGGTCAATCCAACAGATATAGTTTAATACTTATAGTGTCGCACAGAAGACCGATGCTAGGGCTTTCCAGTGGGCGTTTGTCATAACTGCCAAAAGAAAGCATGTTGTGTTCGTTTACCATGAGTTTGTTTGAATTCCCCTTGCATCATTCTGAGAGTGACAGTGGGGACGCTCCCACCTTACACCCGTACAAACTCCACGGGGGCAGACATGCTCACAGAGGCGACTTCAAGGAATGAGTACCTCCTTCTGCTCATCACACTCTTAATGTGTGTCTTCAAATCAGGGTCAGTGGACTGTTTAGACCGCTCTTGAGTTTGTTTTCGTCCAGTTTGATCGTTAACAATAATACAAAAAAAATTAACTCTGAGCTGCGTTCAGTGTTTTAGATATCAATAACCCTGAAGCTTAAATTGGCTTCAAGTCAGTTCCATTATTATATGGACGGTTTGTTGATGAAAGTGTGTGTGCTTGTGTCTGAAATGGTCATCATGTGTTTAGTCATTTTTTGCCTGCAGGAGCTGCGCTCGGCGTGTTCACTGCTTCCCTGTTCTTGGTATTTGTGAGAGGCGTGGGTATTTACTCTTTCCTGTTGAACAGAAGACCAGGACTGACTTAGACTAGCTGTCGCTGCTTCTGAAGGACATGTGCAATACCTGCCGAAACACTCGTTGGGTTAAACTGATTTTACTGAATTGACTGATTCACTAACATGGTTCATTGAACCGTTGTATGTCATTATTATGATTGATGTTATTATTATTATTATTATTATTATTATTATTATTACCATCATCATCAATTATATTACTATTATTTAATAATAATAATAATAAAAACGATAATCTTAACCACAACATATTTTTGCAATTACCAGAATAAATCTTCAACAGTGTTGTTCTAACGTTTATTTTAGTTTTATTATAGTCATTATTTTGAATTTTTTATTTTTCTATTTTTAGTTTTTGTTAATTTTAGTTCATTTTGCTATTTAGGGTTAATTTATTTGTTTTAGTTTTAGTTGGTGTTAGTTTTTTTTTTTTTTCCTCCAGTTAATAACTTTAGTGCTTTAACTTCATTACAGATCTTAATTTCATTTAATTGCCAGGGCAACATTTCTCATTTTCATTTAGTTTAAGTTCTTTACCTAATGTCTGTATTGTACTTTATTTCAGTATTATTTTAATCAACAGAAATGTTTTTAATAGTTTTTTTTTTTTTTTTACAAGGTTTTTATTTATTTAACAACAATACAATAGAGAAAAAAGATGATGAAACAAACGAGAGGGGAAAAAAAGGAAAAAATACATGCTGCCAATTACTCAATGCAATCTTCACTTTACTCATTAAAAAAATACAGGAATTAATTCCTAAAATATAAAGTCATGCCTTAAATGAATTCTACTTTATAGCAGGTATTTCTAAATTTTAAATATATAAAACAAATTATATATAATCTACTTCAGTAAAAAAACAAAAAAATACAATAAAAAAAAAAATATATATATATATATATTACATTCAATGAAATACAATAATATTTATATATGTCTAAATAGTGTGTCTAATAGTTTTAGTTTTAGTTAACGATAATAACCCTGATCTACAGTGTGATTTATTGTCTCAGCACAGATCATAATATTGGAAAGAAAATTAAGCAGTGCAACAACCAAGTACAAGACATATAGACAGGCCTATAGTGGCCAGATGAGATTTGCCATTAGAAATAAATAAATATGATGATTGTTATGGTGATACCATATTAAACAGACATCTAGGTCTAAACCATTAAACCATTGAAAGGTGAGAGAACATTTTTTACTTGTTTCATGCAGAAATGGAAAAGTACTTGTATTTTTTTTCAGCTTATTGACAGCTGTGCCTAATGAAAGCGCAGATGATGCATGAGTCTAGTTAAAGATAATTGAGCTGACAGCGGGCAGAGGGAAAGCTGAGGCCATGCCTTTTTGACCACTGGTTTAATAAACAAAAGAATGCATTATGAGGAGAAGTTCCTTCCTGCGCCCACGTTATCTGTGTCCCCAACCTCTCCAGCCCTGAGCTACAACTCATCAGACCGCTGATAAATGGAGGAGGTCGAACAGACATGATAAAGTGCTTATGCATGTGTGTGTTCGCTTGCTGCGCTGTTCGTATCCGGAAACTTCGGCAGATTCGTGCAGGCAGATTCTGCATTTATCGGAATGATTTTAAAGGCCGAACAGCTATCTCTTGCTCATTTGCCAGTGATCCAGCAGGTCATGATGTAGTGCAGTAGTGTTGAAGGTCATCCAGCGCACATGCTGATGTCTGAACCATCACTTGCTGTTAAACTGAAACTCCTTCCCTCCAACTGCATTAGCCATTTAACCTCCATGGGTCAACAGGGTAATGTTACTGCCTCTAGCGTTTCCTTCAATTTTCCAGTCAAATGTAACTAGCAACGCAGTGTGAACTTGTTCAGTTTGATGATTAAGCAGTAATGATCATGTCGTGGTTCCTCTGAGGGCTGTTTATGTAGTTTCCATATTTCATGTAATGATAATTGTAAAGGGATTGGATATATTTATGAATATGAACTTATTCTTAATTGCATTTACCAGTCAAAAGTTCAGAACTCTTTCCTGTAAAGGCTCATGCTGAAATGCTTTAATTTTTTCAAAGTTGTGTTGACATAAATCGGGCCTGCATATCCTTTTCCAAAACTTAGAAATTGAAGTGAAATGGTTGAAGAGGAAAGTGAAGGAAAAGCAATCAACAAGTTTGTAGCATATTCAATTCCTAAATAAAGTAATTACGACTATCCAAAAGAATGAGTAGGTGTGTCCAAACTTTTAACTGGTAATGTGCATTTTTCATATTCTACTGTCATATCTTGGGAACTTCCAAATGTACCAGTTCTTCATGACCAAGTTCAAACCAACATGTCAAACCAGTTGTTGTACCATTTTAGTAGTAATGCAGGTGCTGACATTGAGTCATACAGTGGGAAAACTCATGAATATTAGTTTCCCGTCAAGCTCACACTGCTTTGTAATGTTCCTAGAGCGTCCAGTCAGGTTACTAGTGCCATTATCCATTGGGTGTGACACATACCGGGCGTTTGAGCAGTTCTGGGGCTCAGGCCTCACATTTTCTATAGTGTCACCAACAGCACGGCATTATGATGACTTTGGGAGCAGCACTATATCATTTTCTTGAATACCTTTGAGCAGTATTAATGTCAACTTTAAGCTACAAAATATCTCAAAGTTTTATTCCAGAAAGAAAACAAAAATGCTGATTTTACGGTTATTTTGTTATAATGCAAGCATTTCGATTGTTCAGAACTGTGTGATATTAATCTTGCTGATGGCATTTAACAGCCCATACTAACAGTTGGGCAGAATTCATATCTCTATCCTTGTATGAATATGACTTCTCTCGATCAGGGCTGCCTTTCCCACTATGGTCGCCATTTCATCATTTCATCACAAAGTTCAGTGATTCTGTGTTTCTTGAAACTAGTTCCAACAAACAATCGCAAACAGCATCACAAAGTTGTGTGGTTGGAACTACATCATTTCTTGTTAGTATGACAGACTTAGATCATGCTTTTGAGTGAAATTCAGTATAATCTTTCATCTCTCACACACACTATATATATATATATACAGTTTTATTAAAATATTCTGAATTGGCTTTTATTTTTAGTTTTCATGTTAATTTTAGTTTAATTTTTTTCATTTCTTCATGATTTGTCATTTTATTAGTTTTTTTCTAAATATTTAAGTTTAATTTATTTTTTATTTCAGTTTTAGTTTATATATATTCCAGTTAATAAATTTAGTGCTTCAACTTAAAATTTTCAGTTCATTGCCATTTCTAATTTTCCTTTTGTTTAGCGTTTTTCAACTTATATTTATATTTTAATTCAGCTATGTATTGTTCCGAATGTTTTTTTTTTCTTCTTAGAAATACATCTGAAAAAACGTCTTCATCTTATATTCACGGTCTAGACTTGTCAATAATACACCTTCAACAATAGGCGGCGCCAAATCCACGTAAAACGAGTGTGCCCAGAAATATGGAGTGTCAGAGTGTAAAGCTAGAAGATCGTGAGTGCAAAAAGACAGTCTTAAAACGCTAACAATCAAAAACAAGCTTACTGTCTTAAGTCCTGGATATACTTCGTTTTTTATCCGTATGCAAGTGTGTGTGCACAGTTGAATGCACAACCTTGCAAAGTATACTTCATTTGACTCGTACGCGTACACAGACGTTTGGCGCATGTGTAGTTTTGAGCAATCTCTCGCCATGAGTTACAACCCATATAAACATCTTTGTATTCTTTCATGCTAGAGTTGTACAAATGAGGGTACTTTCTAACCTGTTTGTACAATCTCTCGTCTATGTAGGCCTCCATTGTCGCTGTAGCTTGCATGCGTTCCTGTCTGTTCTGTTTATGCAGTTTTTCTTTGACTACCTTGTGAATCGATGCCCCAGGGCATGGCTGCCACCTTGTGGATACACTAATTACTGCTAAATAAATGCGCATGTGCAACCTATGCGTAAAAGTACACGCAGTTACAAAAATGCAGCGGAGTGCATACTCTTCTGATGAAGAAATTTGTGTCGCGCACTGTACGCTAACCCTTGTGTACTCGTAAAAAGTGAAGTATACTTTGGGTTTAAGAGCCGCGTGACTGTCATGTTTGTGTGCTTCGCTGACGGGACCAAACTTACCCCGTACATAATTCTAAAATGTAAGACCGTAACCAGATTTCAAAACTACTACTACAAGATTTCACTTCTACTGTTAATGAAATTTTGGTAGGCTACATGGTTTGCACTATGAGATGGATAGCCTAATTGTTATATAATTCAGATGGGCAACAGGTTATTTTTATATGGTATGCCAGAAGGTTTTTTTTGGTTTTTTGTTAAGTGTGATCATTGGTACATTTTACCAGTATTTACCATACTTTCAATACAAAAATTTAAATGTGAAAAACATGGAATATGAAAATTATCAACAATTCATTCTGGGTCAAATCAGCCAAATTTCAGAAACTTTTTTGTGGAAGACAAAAATAAGTGAAAACAGAAAAAAATCTCGGGTGAAAAGTTTTCACCCCCCTCTACAAAATATTAGATTACTCAGTAAATATTCATCCATGACGTAATATTTTGGCTTCCTTCTTCATTTATGTGTCTTTCATCAGAAAAGAAATGATTAAAATCAAAATGGGGGGAAAAAACAACAAAAACCCTGGGACCTCTGGTTGAGTTCACCGGAAATTACCCTTCTATGTCTTTTAGTTTAAAGTCGGCATGAGGTCAAAATTGACCCTATTTGTTAGTGCACATTACTAATATTTATAGTAAACAGTTCATAAACAATCCATCCCCTCCAACTGTCAGTCTGCTGTGAGCTGAATGGACACCCACTTCTAGATCCAGTCAATTCCCAGCAGGAAAAAACAAGCCACACCCTCTTTTTCCTCATTCAATATTCCATTTCACTCAGAAAATGCATCACAATACTGAAGTAAAGTTGGTCGCAACTTCCAGTTCGCACAGACCTTAAGAGAATAATGGTGGCGTATTTATGTGCGAACCCACTATTGAACACCTGTAAATACAGAAAAACACTGGAGAACAAAAATAGCCCTCAGATGTTCATTATGTACACTTTAATTTGATTCGAACCATTAGAAGTTATTACTCCTCCTTCATTAACATTAACAGGTTCTGTATTGTTGACCCAGCTGGAACGACCGCTACTATGGTTGCGGGAAACAAGCTAGTGAATTAATTTCTACGGAACATGCAAGCTTTTTTTTTGTTTTTTCTGACATGACTTCAACTGGACTTCCCTTAAAGCCCATTTGTTTTCTTTTCTCTCCATCCCACTCATTCCAGATGAGCCAAAGAGATTCCAGGTTATGATTCACGGCATCGAGCCCCTGCTGGAGACGCCCATCCAGTGGCTGAGCGAACACTTGAGTCACCCAGACAACTTCCTCCACATCAGCATCATCCCGGCGCCCAGTGACTGAATCCAGAGGATCTGATGGAGAATTCTGAAGAAAAGATCTGCAGAGACTTTCATTCCTGATTTCTCATTCTCGCCCCTGCAGTGGCCTTACTGAGCGACGGTCATCGAACAGCAACAGAACCCTGTGCGCGTCACATGACGGGTCCCGTGTACTTGCTGCCTTTAAAGTTCTTACAGTCATACATTTGCACAAGCTTGATGTGATTGTACTCCCACATTAACTCTCCCGTTCCCACTCTCTAATTAGAGTAACGTACGCTTAGACTCTCAGATCTTTTAATTATTAGGAGGAATCCTGTTTGCTGTTTATGAGGCCACTAAACTGCTGTTCGTACTACAGGACTTGATTATCAACGTGTTTTATGGATGAGGTGTGAAAATGAAGATGGAATTCTTGCATAAAACATGAAGCAGGAGAAGTGATGATGACTTCATATAAACATGATCAGATGTGTGTGGTTTGGGCAGGCGTGTAGGGGGTCACACAGCTCACTGGAGGCCATTAGTCACAGTCCCAGACTAATGTAGCACAATGAAGCTCTCTTTCCCGCACACCGTTAATGATATGCTTTACCTTCCTTTAACTATCTGGGTTTTTTCTCCATCTGCTTGGGAAAAGGTTTTCATTCGTTTAGAGCCTAAATTTGATCTTTGAACTGGGCATTTGTTGTATAAAAAGTAAGTCAAAGGCCAAACAAACACATTCACATATCAAACCGCTTCCAACCAATTAACCTTACAGTATTTTTTTCTGTTCTGACCGTTTATTTACAACCTGCAGCAGACTGTGTGTCTGTGTTTGGGGGGATGTGGGGACTGTAGATCAGCGCTGCAGACGACACACAGCTGAGAGTGATTATTCGTTTAGAGGAATCGGTGAGTGTTTTGCCCCAGACTGAGACAGAGAGACAGCGGGTAAAACCACAACGCTTACGCCACCACCGGCCCACTTCTCGGCAGACTCTTCTCGACACAGCGCTGTTTGTGTACAAACTTTCAGATGTTTATATCATTCCTCGTATGACTCCCAATAATTACAGAAATAAAGATGCTGCAACCCGTCACTTCTAATAATACGGTTAAAATGATAACACGGTTCAATTGTGCATTTTCATGTGTGATTGCTTTTCTGTCTTTGCTAGTTTTAATTTAAAATGCATTTAATTAAAACTATTTTATAGCTATGCAGTGTTTGGCTTGTGTTTATGTTTATTAATCAGAGCTCTCACGGGGTCTTATTCAGAGAAACAAGGCTTATTATTTGCTTCCTAGATTCACATACAGACTTTCTGGCTACAATTTAAAAAAAAAAAAATACTTTTAGGTCACACTTTAGTTTAGTTTTTGCCTGAAACTCCTGATTACTGCTTATTAATTAGGGTAACACTTTATTTTAGGATCTTTTGCTTATTAGCATGCATATTAATAGTATAATGGCTGTTTATTAGTACTTATTAAGCACATATTAATGCCTTATTCTGTATGATAATATTCTACATTCTTAATCCTAAACTTAACAACGACATTACTAACTATTAATAAGCAGTAATTAGGAGTTTCTTTGAGGGAAAAGTCATAGTTAATAGTGAATACATGTTCCCTATAATAAAGTGTTACCTTAATTAGTAAGTTAGTTGTTACGTTTAGGTATTGGGTAGGATTGTGGGATGTAGAATATGATCATGTAGAATAAGGCATTAATACGTGCTTAATAAGTACTAATAAACAGCAGTAATGTGCAACAAGTTAACAGTGAGTATTGGACCCTAAACTAAAGTGTTACCAACATTTAACATGAAACATTTAGTGCAACATCCACAATCAACATTTCAAACAGTAGTGTTATTTTCACATGAACTCATTATGTAATGTTAAAATCAACATGAAACGAAAATTCATCAAATGTATGTTACAGATCTTATTGTGAACAATTAATTCATGCTGGTCTCATTTTGAAAAAAAAAAAAAAAAATGTAAAATATGATTCAATCTTCCAGTGAAACGACAGACTCGGATCATTTAGTGCACTTAAACCCGCTCTCATTCAGATCGGCCTCCATCTGATGAACTGAACCAAGTCCCGCCCTTCGTTTGGTCTTTTCACTCATCTGTTTCACTCTGATGTATGTCACAGTACTGAAGAAAAGATCAGTTTCTACTTCAGTTTTATCACAGCTTCAGATTCAAATAATGAGTCAAGATGTTGTTAAAAATCCAGCGGTCTGTAGTAGCCAGAAAGCATTAACTTCATTAGCTCTACACTAATTCTCAGTTGCTCATCTGGTTCATGTAGACCTGGAGTGTCATGTGACATATCCATCTGAAGCTGAAGGAAACTGGCATTCAACAGTCCAAAGCTCTTTACTGCTGACTAGATTTATCACAATACATTTATTGAAATGAAGATTGGCACAAAATGGGATTTTCCTAGTGGTTCAACAGAAGATTTCTGGTTCCCCAAAGAACCTTTCAGTGAACAGTTTAAAAGAACCATTTCTTCTTAGTGTGAAGAACAGTTAATAATCTATAGAACCTTTTGTGCAGTGGAAAGATTCCATAGATGTTAAAGGTTCTTCATGGAACTGTTGATGCCAATTAAGAAGCTTTATTTATAAGAGTTTAGCTACATTCCAGTAATAACAGAACTGATAACACAATTATTTTACCTTTTCTAAAAAATAAATAATAATTATCTTTCACATGATTTATTAATTTGTGGCCACATTTTACAATAGTGGCCATGTTGTACTAATTTGTTCCCTTGTTTTAATTCAATTGTGTCCACACTCTTAAAACAGATGTGTTAAAAACAACACAACCTGTGTTAGATCTAAACACACCCGTGTGTCTAGTTAAGGACAACACATTTTGTGTTACTTTTAACTCAAACGTGTTATTCCTGCTCATTTTCTACACACTAATGTGTTATATTTACACAATTTGTGTCAATTATGTACACAAAATGACACAAAAAATGTGTTATTAATTAACACATCCATTTTGAGAGTGCACAATCTAACTAAAATAAGGGATAAAAATAAGTTGTGGGAACAAATTTTTTTATTAAGTTTTGTGGGAATATTTTTTTTTTATTATTTGTTTTTATTAATGGCCTCAATATCTTTTTTTTTTCTTCTCTCCAGGGCTCCATACTTCCAGTTCATTAGTTACACTGAAAATGTATGGTCTTGCTGAGTGCATTGCATTGTGGGATACATTATCTTGCACAGTGTTGCATGCTGTACATTTTGGCAAATACAGTAGGTGATCTGACAATTATTCACATTTAATGTGTATATTCTGTTCTACTCGTAGGCTGATTCTTTTCTGATATTGATCTCGAAATTAGACAGCTTATCAATGCAAAAGATATTTTCTGTGATTGCACACAACTTCCAATTAATTAGCTGCTATAGGTAAATAACTGATAGAATAACAAAGTGCTGTAAATGGCATAAATAATTTTCAGTACAAACTAGTGTGTTTATAATTAAATTAATATGACAAAACAGTTTGCATATCAAGCAGCATGATAGCTTCGACACATCCAAATTCATGGTTGGATGGTTGTGGTTTGCTATTGGTGGATCTCACTTGAGTGACAGGTTGCCCCGCCCTCGTCATCAGAGAAGAGAAGAGGTGCTGCAAGAGGGAGGAGAAGATTCTGATTCAAGATTACCAGGAACATGAATTTAACACAGTAATGGTGTGCACTGATAAATCATTTAGAATAAATACTCCAATATTCAATAACAGAACAAATTTGATTTCATGGTGTCTTCAAAAGCTCATGTTGTTTTGTTCGTAACTGTAAAGAAGCGTTTCAGTGTGGTGGTCTTGTGTTGGGGGAGGGCCGTTGGTTTTCTCAGGCACAGGAAGACGGACGGGAGGCGGCCGGCGTGGACATCAAAGTGAGGCTGAGCACTCTTCATGTGTTCATTAAATAAAGAGCTGTCCTAGACTCGCTCGCTGATTCCAGTAAACCCGTCACTTAAAAGATCAGAGGAGCCAGTCTCCTCCTCTGCGTCTTCCTCTGTCATCTCTCCTTCAGACATTTGTTCTGATGCATGTCGTAAGAGCAGTAAAAAGGGTTCTGCTTTTTCTTTTTTTAAGCTCATTTCTTCATTTCCTTCATTTCTTGGTGTCCTCCATGGGAAGTAGGTGAAGTCTTGACCGTTTCAGGCGGTGAACCCTCTTTGAAGTTAATTTAATGAGGAAGCGGACAGGGTTCATGTCTCCTTCAGCTCTCTCATATGTGACTTTATGCACATTACTCTTGTGTCGTCTACTCCCCTACGCTTGCTGATTGGGATATAAAAGTAAAACTCAAAGGCCATAACTCAGCCAAGCCCTGTTAACTTATATGAGGTGTCAGAAGACAACTTTCCCCTCCGTCCGATCAGAGCGGCCTTCTCGTACCCGCAGTACACCTGGAGCTGAGAGCGAGGAGGGGGAGGATCACTGAGGAACAAACAAAAAAACTCTCTCTTCTCCAACATCAGCTGCCCTCTAATTTTCTTCAGACCCCCGTCACAGAGAGCCAACCTGTCATTAACCTCGGCCCCTAATGGACAGGTGCTGAGGGACCCCGAGGTGCTGTGATCATTAGGGGACAATGATGATGATGACCACCACCACATCATTCTTTCAGTTTGTTTTTCCTTTTCTTTTGTCTTTCATTTATTTATAACATTCTTTCTCTTTCCTTTGATTTCCTTTCTTTTCCTGTTTTCTTCATTTTTTTTCTTTTCTTCAGTAGTGATTTGGACTAGTTTCAGACAGAATGTGGACAAATATAGCAATTTGTTGTACAAAAGACTTCTTAACATTTAGCTGACATGTATTTTTATTATTATTTATTAAAGGCGTTTTAGTAGCTATTCAAATTGTTGATAAAACCACTGACACAATAAAAGCAAAATCCATGTGGAAACTTCTTGATATGAACATCTGGAGAACATGCCTGCAAAATAATCAAACTGATATGATGTTGCTTCTTGCAGGTTTCAAAGTGAAATGTCCAGCGAGTGACGCTAAAAGCGTGTTTTATCTGAAACAGATGAACGTGAATCTGGCAACATTTAATTACACGTTTGCTGTTGTACGTATCGCGGCCACTCGGAAATGAAATGTCGGTAAAGGGTTAATGCTTTATCACGTTTGAGAATAGTGTAGCACCTACACTAAACCTAACCAATACTGCCATTATACTCTCATTTTTAAATATGATGTTTTCATTATAAATATGGGTATTATTTCTAAGGTGGACACACCCAACTTAATATATGATAGGCTATTTACCATCTGAATCTAACCATGTCACATCAACAAATGGATAAGTCAGCCAACTATTTATGGATTATCATGTTAATTTTTGTGTCTTTACCCCCAACAGCAGGAGCGCTTTTTACCACAAATAACTTTACATATTCTTCCGTTATTGAAAAACTGTTGATTTAATTACCTTGAGCAAAACTGAAAATCATTTACAAGACTTTGTCTCAAAATATGGTTAATAATTTTATCGATTCTCATTTGCTACATAAACCAGCATTTTAAAAAGCATTAAATATTAGATCAAATTAGTGCAGAATCAACTTTGCGTTGCTGTCCGCGGTCGCGTCAAGGATTTCCACATGCATCGTCAAACACGGTTGTTAAGAAAAGTGCTGAGGTGAATTTTTAGCCATCTAATGGTTTAAAGGAGAATGAAGTCAAATGCATCTTTTACTCTGTTGTTACCCCAGTGTTAACAAAAGCAAACGTGAGATAAAAACGCATTTGCTGAAGCAACCATGTCGTTTCAGCTTGCTTGCATCTTCTTTTATCTCTTTGACTTGTGTTTGATTGGACTCGTACCCGAGCGCTTCACTTCACAAGTGCACTGCAGTACCAGGTGAGTTACCGAACAAATTTTCTATGACAGAAAAGATTACCCTGTTGAAAAAAAAACAGCATATGCTGGTTAAGGTAGGTTTTGGAGCTGGTATGCTGGTTTGAGCTGCTTTATGCTGGTCAAGTGCTGGTCCTGGGTCATCTTAGGACCAGCATGGACCAGCATTGGACCAGCATAAACCAGCTCAAACCAGCATACCAGCTCCAAAATCAACCTTAACCAGCATATGCTGGTTTTTTCAGCAGGGTATGTGATGAAAACATCAAAATATAGGCCTGCTAGCTTACAAATCATGCACTATGGTAAAAGTGTTTTGAAGTCATAACATTGCATTGTGCCGATAACTGTGAAATTAAGTCTTTAATTTGGCCCTGTAATCATATTTGTGTGAAAAAGAAAAAAAAGTTGGTGTTTTATTGCCTTAGTATTTATTTCAGCTGGAAACTGTGGTTAATTGAATGTATTGCAATGTTTTTGGAATTTTGCAGAGGAATGTTTTCCAAAGAGCCTGTGACTTTTCATGTTTATACTCGTTTTAAACAATACGACCACGTCAGTAGATTGTGATTTGCTGTTCTGTCCATTCACTGTTTTCTCAATGTTCTGAAAACAAAGTTGTTTCTGCAACTGTTTCCCCTTTTAGCTTGAGTTACTCAGACATCATCATGCAGCGGGAAACGGAGAAAGCCAATTATCGAGTTTAATCCACATGCTCTTATGGGACCTATAAATGTACAATTTGGGAAGAGCTGAAAGGGATTCCATTTGATGCAGTCAGCGTTCTCAGAACTGGATTAGGACACACATAAGCCATGTATTACCACATCTGTTTAACAACGAAAACACCTTCTAGACATT
Source organism: Hypophthalmichthys nobilis (assembly GCA_037950665.1). Lineage (NCBI taxonomy): Eukaryota > Metazoa > Chordata > Actinopteri > Cypriniformes > Xenocyprididae > Hypophthalmichthys > Hypophthalmichthys nobilis. The sequence goes on along the minus strand of CM075481.1, from coordinate 34,384,836 downwards.
CAGTTCTGACAGCCAAGATTTTATCAATTCTCTGAACATTTATATTCGTCTTGGGATATTTTTTTGTTTGTTTGTTGTGAAGTGTTTATTTGAAGGAAAGTTTGCCACACTAAATGTATCTGTCAGATTTTCATCTTGAAATGGACCTCTGAACTCCTGGCTCATATTTGTAATCTACAGTTACGAGGAGGGGGATTTTAGACTAATGAGATTTCATAGTTGGTGGGATATCCAGCATGGCAGCCCAGATAATCAATAAAAAGTTCCTGTTGTGGTCACAGCTGGTCAGAATACGGTACAAGGGATTTTAATGTTTTTGTGCAGTGATATTTGCTGTCTTGTATTCATGTGCGTTTCATTATTATAGTGTCATGGTGTGCTATATTTATAGGCCTGTGGTGGCGGTATAACAGTTTCATGATTTGTGTGGTGTGGAATTTTACACTTTGGATTTGGTGACTGCTTCTTTTGTCTGTCAAGTCATGGATCTATTCATCGGAAGTGTACATGAAGCATCTTGTAATTGTAGGGTTGCTGTGTTGCTAACTGTTACCCTGGAGCTAGACGCTAGTCTGTAATGCACTGGTAAGGGTAGTTTACTGTATTTTGAAATACCTAAGAGTCAGAGTCCTTTCATATTCAACAAATTGGATGTATTTGTGGCTGCTTTTTGTTGTATGTAATTGCAAATACACATTTTTTGCAAAATTGTCATGATGCAAAAACTCTTTAAGGGTTAAAAATAACAGATCTGATAGAACGGCAAATATATTTTTTACACTCTACGGAGCCTCTTAATTGACATCATGGGGGAAGAAATATATCTCAATGCTTTTGCATTTTCTCGCAAAAAGTTTTGTGTTCCCCCGAGTAGGCCTGTCACGATAACTACTTTTTGTTGTGTGATATATTGCCCCAGAAATAATTGCGATATGCGATATTATTGTCATTTTAAGACCATTTTATGCCACTGAATATGTAATCATAATATAACAGCATAATAATGTGTAGGCCTACACACTTTCAAATGATAATGAACTTACTTTTAAGAATATTTAGATACTGGAATTGAAGCGTCAAAAAAATAATAGTGTTGAATAAATAATAAATAAACCTTTGCTAACAAAAACTGCAAAATAACAAGTAGAAAAAAAACACTTGCAAATGCACAAAAGGCACTTATATGGAGATTTTCCATCTACAGGTTTTTCCCTGACCTTATTTTCTCAGTAAAGTACGGGTGCACGCTTTTGTCAGATGTCCATATGAACAAAAGCAGCACGATCTGCAAAATGTCGGTGACATTTATTTTTGTGTAAACATAATGGGCAATATATCGTGTCACCAAAAATTATCGAGGTCACGTCCATATATTGTGCGATAAGTATTGCGACAGGCCAACCCCCGAGAAACTTTGCATTCACTTGTAAAGAATTTGCAAAGTTTCTCTGGGGAAACGAACACATTTAACTTTTTTTTTTTTTGTCCCATCAAAAACATAAGACCTTTGTGTCAGAATCAACTTTGCATCAAGAATCAGCCACATTTCCAGTTGCGTCATTTAGGAAAGTGCTGTGGTCAGTTTTTGTGTCATATGGTGGTTTATAGGAGAATAAAATCAAACGCGCCTTTTACCCCAGTGCGCTTTCAGCCCCATTGTACCCTATATGTGTAATGAAAGAGCACACAAGTGACATTAGATCAGTGAAGATTTATATTATAATTTACATTTTGTCAAAGCTGTACTTAAATAGCTACGTAAACCAGTATGTAAACAAAGACAGTCTTTTTCTTTAATTTAAAGCTGAAGATGAGGTGTAGACTTTGGTCATACTTTAGGACAGAAAGTGTATGAGATACTACTACCTCACAGCACATGCTGCTGATGTATTGTCCTACTAACATCGCTGGAGGAAATCATATTAAAAACAAAGGAAAAAGTACAAACATAAGATGAAATAAGAAGAGCCAGTGCATACTAAGGCCGAGGTGATGTGGAGTGTCCACAAACGTCACCACAGACCTGCAGAACAGACAGTTGCAGCAGCTCACACTGCATTTGCACACATCTCTGAAAAGTTCACTTTGGTTATCGTTTCCACATTCTCACTTCTTTATCTTTTTTGATTTCAGTGATGTGCCACACATAAGTAAGAAAATGCAGGGTCAGTGTCAATCTCACAGCCTGTGTGTGACAGCTAGGCAGACTGCTATTCTTTGGACCACATGCAGACCTGCACATTGGGACATTTGGTTTCCTCTTCAAGTAGCAAAACAAATATCACATATGCCTCTCAGTACAAGCACACACACACACACACACACACACTCATTTGAGGTAACAGTTGTTGTTAATGTATAATATGCCCTTTTGAATTCATTATATTTTGTAGAGCTCAACATTAAGGGAATAAATGTTATGTAAAACACGTACACATAGATATGTAACCTCTGACCTCTCCTAGAGTAAAAAAAAATGCCTTCAACAAAAAGGTCTACCTCTGACTTCAGCCCACATTAAAAATCAACCTGAATGTGGTAAGCTCTTTGCAGACACACATGAAATCACAGTCAACTGGGACACTATTTACAGTTACTATCCGCAAAAGAAGATAGTAGAAGAAAATATATAAAACAGTAAATTACAATGAATTAACCAGTCATTGTAAACATTGTTTCCGTGTATTGGTTGTGAAGGTTGAACAATAAATTAAATAGATTACGTAACAAACTAAAATAAACACCAAGAAGAGCAAATAATATTAATAATTATAACAATAAAAGAATATGATTGTCTTTATCATTTGTGTTGGACATACTGGACCGCTGATGGACTGGATCAATGTCTGTTAGCCCTGAGTATTGAAGTCCCTGAACATAAAGGCCATCGCCTGATTCTTTGAGAAGAATTATGCATAACTTCTGGCTGTCCATAACCTGGCCTAGGAAGATAGTCAGGCAAAGCCTCTCGTCGGCTAGGTTTCCATGGCCTCCTCTGTCTCCTTTTTAACCTTGATGGGTAGGAGCTGGATAGGGCTGCTGCAATGAACCTTGATGACAGAGGCCTCGCTGCCATGCTCGTTCAGACGATACGCAGATAATGCAGGTGGCGGAGGGTGTCGGTCTCCTCCAGTGCTACCTGTGTGATAAGACGCCTTAAAATCCATCTCCTGCCAGAGCAGGCCAAAGATCTGTTTCTCCACCATGCCCTCCACGTCAAACCCCTCCATTTCTTCCAGCCTGTCCGCGTTATCGCTGATGTCAAAGCGTTCAATTTCCTCGTTGACGCGGTTGAGTTCGTCCAGGCTGCAGCTGGGAGAAGGGGAGACCGCTAAGCAGTAGCCTTTGAGGTGGAGCCGCAGACTGTTGAGGTGAATGTAGTTGCGGTGGCAGTGCGGGCACTGGTGTGGACGCTCTCGTGTGTGCAGCCGTTTGTGCAGTTTGAGGTGGACAAACTGTGTAAACTTGGCTGGACAGATCTTGCACTGGTAGGGCTTTTCACCAGAGTGCAGCCGCAAATGGGTTTTCAAGTTGCTAGTGCTGCTGAAACGCTTGTGACACACCTGTGAGGTCAAAGCAGAGTTTTAGGATCTGTGCAGAGAACTTGTACTGATACAAATGTACTGAAATTGTTATGTTTATTTTACCTGGCACTCGTGGGGTTTCTCTCCTGTGTGGACCAAATAGTGTTTCTGTAGGTGGGCCAGCTGGGTGAAGCCTTTATTGCAGGTCTGACACTTAAAGGGTCGTTCACCACTATGGACACGCAGATGCACCTGAGAAAAAAAAAAAATTGGTAAGCTAGGTACTACTAGGAGTATTTTCAATACATGTATAGCACACAGAGATGCAATTGCTTACCTTAAGATTGGAAAGCTGCCCAAATGTCTTGGTACAAACATTGCACTCGTACTTGATCTTCCCGTTCTGCTTCTTAAGTGGATAATCAAGACTTTTGTAGCCTGCGGAACCTCGTTTCATCTTGCTGAGATTGATCGCCTCATCCTCTGTGCGGCTGGTACTCAGAATCGCTGAGGTAGGCTTGGTAGGAACACGTCCCGTAGAGGCTGCGGAGCCCGCTGTTGGAGACCCACCGGCAGGAGTGTAGGGGTGCCCATGGATCGGTTTGTCTTTCAGAGAAGTGGCTGCAGAGAAGGCACTGGTGGCCGCTGGGAGCAGGATGTCCCTGGGAGCCGGAGAGTCAGGTGGAAGCAGAAATTGTCGACCGCCCTCGGATGGAAGCATGCCAGGTGGGAAGGGTACGTGAGGGGGTACCAAGCTGCTATAAAAGGGGTACATGTGTGGAAATATACCCCCCAAAGTAGGTGGCCCACTCAAACTACTAACAGGGTAGTGGGGCATGAGGTAGCGTGAGTAGTGCGGGTTAGGGTAGAACGGCATGGAGCCTGCTGGTGAGTAGCCATGGTAGTGGGTCAGGCCACGACTGTAGAGTGCTGGAGAGAAGGAGAGAAGGCTGTCTCTTTGTTCAAGGGATGCAGGTGCAGGACTGCTTTCTGGACTCCTCTCGGGACTGCTGTGTGCAGAAGGGCTGGGGGTCGCCGAACACTGTCTGTGGGAGCGGGTCGGGAGGCCAAATACTGTAGTGCCCTTTAAAAAGTCCTCGTTTAGGGAAGGGCGGAGTGGATAGACAGCACTGGGGTAAAGAGGTCGGTCCGGGCTGTTGGGGCAGCGGGGACGGGTGGGAAGTGGTCTGCTGGGTTCTTGCAGCACGTCTTTTAAAATCTCTGAAACACTGTGCTCTCTTTTCACTGGGTGCTTGACTTCAGTCGCTTGCTGCTTGGCTTCAATCAGGCTCTGCTCTGTTCACACACAATAAAACAATATGTTAATAATTTTCTTACACGTGCACAGATCTGATATACACAGATTCCTTGTCAACAAGATGGAGAAACAAGTACATCCAATTGCAGTAACTGTTATTTTGAGGGGCACAGCAGTTCCATTGTCCCAGAGCACATAGCTCTTCTTAAAGCAAACTTCAACAAAGCACCCCAGTGGTTCACTTAGTGTGACAGTTTGACAAATTGTCTCGCGTTAGGGTCCACAGACAGGATGTGAGGCCTGACAGCCACCCCAGTCAGGGTGGGATGGATGCACTGATACTATCTAATGGGGTTCACTGAGTGGGTGTGGGGGGACTGATGGCGTCCTGCTAATAGGGATCTACATGCCTAGATCGCTCCCTTTTAGAGTCTACAGAGGCCGGATTTTATTTAGAAATCGATCTTAAATGAGCTCCCAAATTTCTGCACAACTTAAAAAGCAGAATTCACAAATGTGAATGAAACATACATGGACTTTTATATTTCTCAAGTTTGGGCTTAATAGACCCATTATAAACCATCCGGACCCTTCCACACACCCACATTTGATGAAAGGTGGAAACCTAATTAGAAAATTACTTTCCCATACATCTTAAATACTTTAAAAGGATGTAAACAATTAAATAACTTCCTGCTTCCTGTCCACTGAACTTTCACAGGGTTAATTGTGTAGAATTCAAGTGTGAATATGAGTGTGTGCATGATAAGTGTCCCTTAAAAGATGTACCGTACTCTCTACTCCCCTATCCTTCTGTCCCGGCAGCTACGTGTAAACAAACCGAGAGGTTATCAGTTCTCCCCTCCCACCTCTCTTCTTCCACAGATAGCACCAGTTCTGTTCCTCCCTAGAGAGCTTGCCAAAAACAAACAGCCGGCGATCACAGAGATATCAATCTGTCAGCACAGCCCTGCCGCCAGGAAGTTCAACTAGTCAATGGAGATGTTTTTTTTTGTTTTTTTTCTCCTTACTCTTAAAGTGGCAAGCAAATGAAAAAGTTCCTCCCACACCTCCTGAGGCAGGATGACAAAGGAATGAAGGGACTTAAGATACACGTTAGCTGTTTTACACCCGACAGGGCCAGTGAAATAGAAAGTCAACGTCTAAATCAGAGGTTTCATGTGGGAGGTTGTGTCAGTCAGATCAGCCCGTTCTGTTAGACTGACTCATACACCAGGTTTCTTTAGGGCTGCTACTGTTCAGCTATGAGATGCAGGGGTTATTATTCCCTCTTCAGGCTGCAGGTAGAGGGGCAGCAGACATGAGTGAGTAGGTGTAATTACAGACTTGTCTATGTGTGTGTGTTGAGCTCAAGGGGTCGGCTACATCCAGTGGCCCCAGGGTATGCGCATGACTCTGGGGAGAGGAGTCACACTGACTGGCCTGTTCACCTACCTATAATCTCCCCCTCTCCTCCGTATCAGTCTTTCCTTCTGTCTTGTCCTTTTAGCTTGAGACTTTTATTGCTGGTTTATTATGTTGAGCAAAACAAACCTTAGCCTGCACTTTCATGTTTAAAGAACACGGATGGCTGCAACATTACACTCCTATTCTTTGTAATTAGTCTGAAGAAAAACATTGTTGGGGAAGAAAGCAGAGAAATAGAGTAGTTCAAAGAATTCCGATCTTAACAGAGATGAAAGAGAAGAAGCTGGTGTGTTTGCACAATGCTTCTCTATAGTGTTTTCCTTGACTTAAACTGAGATAACGAGGAACCGGGTCTATGACAAATAGAGATAATTTGTTTGCGTGAACTTACTGAGTTTTTGCATCATAATCTCTCCAGAGGCAGGGTAGTTGAGACGACGGGCAAACTCAGGGCAGTACCACACCAGAAGCTCCTGGTCTGCAGGAATGGCCTTCACGGTGTAGAAATAGATGTTCATGCCGTTTTGGCAGGCAGCGAGGTTCTGTTCCTGCTGGGAATGAGCTGGATTCACATAACGCATCCAGTTGCTCTTCTCTTCGTCCAGTCCGTCCACAAAATGACGGAACTCTCCATTTGAGTATATCTACAAAATATAAAGAAGAAAATTACGAACAGTCTATGTTAAAATGTTCTATTCTCTAGTCCTCCAGGGTGGTTCTCATGTCTGTGAGACCAAATGAGTGGAATTTGCTCTTATAAAGTCACACAGTGAGTCAGCAGACACCCCCACACTAATATTCACAGTCTCAGAGCATCTCCATCCAGCTCTTAGGTCTCGTCTGAAGTTTGTTAGGGGGACGCCTGTCTCATTATGCAGTTTACAACTAAGCTTGCAAGTTCCAGGAACACTTTCAGACGTCACAAACAAGGTTTCCCTCTGAAACGTCAACACTGTACTTCCTTTTCTCTACTCTTGAAACTCTCACCAGTTACTGTGTAATCACCTGTCTTGCACCATATAGTGAAGGACTGACAGTAACACAGGAAAGAATGATATCAGCGCTGTTTCTAGTAGGTAAAGACCAGAGTTGTTCCGCTTGGGGATCTTCGATTTGGCAGCAATATGGAAGTGACAGAAAACAAGTCAACACAAAACCAGGGCGGGTTGACTTTGCACTTTCTCCGTGACGACAGCTGTAGACGACAGCTGCAAGTCACAGATGAGTGAGGGAAATGTGTCGTATTAATGATAGTGGCACAACAACTGTGATGCAGATTTATTTTCTTCACAGATCAAACACTTTGAATAACTACAATGACATGGATGATCTGTCAAGCTCACATATTCTTGAGAAAGATATATACACAGCAGCAGAAGTGAAGATTCATTCAGCACTTCCTGTCCCACACGCTCACAGCGCTGCACAGTCAAATAAAGATTACACTACATGGAACGAATCGCTGCACTCTCAGTCATTCAGCAGCAATGCACTTCCCAAAACAGCAGATCTTTACTCAGCAGTTTCTGGTCGCTCTGAGAATATTAACTCACTGCTTCTACATAACCCTCTAGCCCATGATGTCACACAGGAAGTCAGTCAGTGGAACAGGAGGTGACCCGGTATTTTTTTTTTTTTTTTTTTTACTTGTCTGCTCCTACTTTAATTGAAAGATTCTGAAACAAAACAACTCACCCGCCAGAAGTACTTCCTGTTCGCATCTTTGGGGACATTTTCTGCAGTGTAACTTTCTCCCACAAGGGGGCCAAAGCGTGTGCCTTTGGGGATGTATTCTCTGCTTACTACACCAATAACCTGGTTAAAAGAAGTTGGAAAACACATGGTTAAGAAAGAGGTAGATGACAGCACAGTATCTTAGTTTCACTTAGTATCAAATCATTTTCTGATTCATTCCTAGCATCATTAAATTAGCGAGGCAGAGAGTGTGTGTGAAGGGTAATTAATTGACAGTCAGCCAGATGTGCGCACTTGAAAGACATGGAGCCATGCCTCTCTTCAACCGTCACCTCTCCTGACAGCCACAGGAAGCTAAAGGTCATCAAGGTTGTGTCCTAAGGCTGAGAGAGTCCCGCTTCACCTCTGATTAACCGCGCAGACACTTCTTCTGAGGAGAGCACTAAAGCTTAACCTCTCTTCACAATACCAAATAATGCAGGTGCTTTCTTTGGTAGTACTATATTAATAAAGCCTGGCGGTAATGTATCGAGGGCCACACAGAAGTTTCTGGTAAGATAGGAGTGAAAACTCACCAAAACTCCCACAAAGAGTGATTACAAGCACTCCCCATCAATACTCTGTCTCATCATCATAATCTTCTCCTGTGAGCACATGACTTCACTCACTCTCTTCCTGTTTGAACCTCAGGTGTTTCTTGAAGAACTCTTTATCAGCTCATAAGTACGTGCTCACAGGAAGAGATAAGACGGACAGAGCAATTGATGAAAAAATCTATATCCCTGTTCCTATTGATCTATAAACACTTTGAAAATAAGAGAAGCTTAATCCTATTCAAAGCGCCTGCCGTCATTAGCGCTGGAAAGGTGGAAAGTAGTGTGTTTGTGGATTGTCTGCCACAGATAAAACAGGTTTGATAGATGGCAAAGAGGTCGCCTCTCAACTTTTGCACTCTGGTGCTTGAGGAGCTTGTCATGTGCTGCTCTGATGTATGGATGTTTGTGTTAGCTGAGTAACAATGTGAGTTAGAAATTATTAAGCACACAGACATAGACAGGGATTTTTTTGTTCAACAGAACAAGGGCTGACAGTGCAGATAAAGAAGATTAATACCAGTTGTGTGATCAGTAGGTGCAGCTTTATGGAGATGCTGTTTAAACAGAAATCACAACCATCCAAAGTTCTGCTTAAACCAGCTTCTTGCAGTTTGATAACGTGACACTGTCTCTGAGGCGGGTTTGTGGATTTACTGTTAGCACACTCATACATGCAGGCAGGAATTATTAGCAGATGGTACGCAGGACTGCAGTTGTAACCTGATGAATGTTGTGGCACATTTCAGAAAGGAAGCCTTGAGGCCATGAGTGCATCATGCGTAATGCCGTGTCATACCTCTTTGGAGTCTGCTGGGTGTTTGAAGGCCAGGTTTCGGGGTAAGGACGCCTCGGCCCGGGTCAGTCCTGTGTTCTCCAGAGGACCCTCCCAGGTGTGGTCCTTTACGATGTACGTGCATTTCTCCTCAAACTCGTCCTCCGTCCATTTTGTCATGTCTACATCCTCTACATCCATCTTGAGCTCCTCATTGTCAGCGGTGTAGGGTGCTCCCTCAGTAGTCAACATTGCCGAGCTGTGATGAGAAGCAGCCTGAGAAAAGAAAAGGAGTTAGACGTGTTGACTGTGAGAACTAAACATTATCTAGGTAAAGGGCAAAGGTTAAACTACATGAATGGTCTCTTTTCTGAGAAACATTTGTGATCCACAAATATTCTTTTATACCAAAAATAAATTCAAAATTTTGGCCTAAATTAGATCTCGATTGTTTACAAAACTTTAAAAACGAGGAGGAATTTTTAGACTTACTCTTCACTTAAAGCCTTTATATATTATGCATTATAAAAGTATTTTTAAATCCATTAATTATGCACCTTTGTGTTATCTCAAGAATAATTGTAACCACAGTAATTATACTTATAATATAGCAATATAGTAATTATATATTATAATGCTTATGTTACATCTTTAGAAAGTATAACGCATTAAAGCACACAACAAACAACCAGTTTCAGATGTAACAAGGAATGTGTAAATATTATAATGCATTTTAACTTTGGTTACAAATATTTACGAATATAATGCATTGTAATGTACATTATGAATTCCTTTATAATGCATTATAGTATCATAGTAAAGTGTTACAGAAATGTCTTTCCCCACAGAGAAGCTAAAGTGCTCCTTAAAGTAAATAAAAGACAACAGGGATCCTGAGCCATTCGTGAGGTCAGAACTGATCACAATCTCTCTTCTAGTGTCCTACTCTTTCATTTCTGTCCATCAACTATCCCTCGTACCCCTTCCCTTCTCCCTGTTTTCTTCCCTGAGTGAAAAAATAGTCACAAATGGAGGAAAACAGAGGAAGGAAGTCCCGTCTACTTCTGAATGTAGCTAAATTTGGAATCAGAGTGGCAGAGCAACGGAACCATCAATCCATGTGTGTGTGAGAGAGAAATAGAAACAAAAGAGGAGAAATGTTTTTCCAATGGGACGCAAAGCCATACAATTAATCTTCAAGGCAAAATTTAATGCAAAATATGTAGTTACCTGTTCAACCAAAACTAACCTGCTCTGAGAATGTTTTTTAAACCTCTTAAAATAAAATTAAAGTGCATTCATTTAGTTTCAAACTTTTTTCAATCTTATAAATTACAAATGTTCATAGTTCTATCATTTTTATAAATTATAAAGTTCACTGAATTAATAAAATTTCACGTTCCAGAACAGATAGCAATTTCTGTAATTAAAAAAGTTGGTTATTTTATGCATTTTATACTATTTTTATTATACAAGAGAAGATGAGAAAATGTGTTTTGTTAGAAAGACTCTTGCGCGTAGGACAGCTGTAGAAGCAAAACTCATAGTGAAACTGAAAAACTCAACATTAACAAACATGGAAATCAGATGTATGCATACTAAATATACAGACAAAATATAAAACTATATCTAAAACACTACTTTTAGGTGAAATCATTATATAAAAACAAAACTATATTTATAGATGCTTCCAGCCATTAAATACAGAAGATACATTTCTAAGAACTGTTTTAAATGAATTAAAATAAATAGAAATGCCTACACTGTCATAGCTGAGAAAACTAAAAAAACTAAAACTAAAACAAACAAGCAAAAAATTCACTATAAAGCCCAAATAAAGCTGTTTTTCTAGCTCACAACAAACAATCACACCACATATAATTAACAACCGCTAAACAACTAATTAAGCACTAAATATTTCATTTATGGAATAACAGAAACAATTGGTTCTAATGTAAAACGCATTCCCGCCTCACACAAAAATTAAGGCAGAAGCCCAGCTCAGAGAAATGTCACTTACCAGGACGCTCTGGTCCCAGCCACACATAGAGGCTGTGTGTGATCTCTCCCCTGAGTGTGTGAGTGTGTGTACGGGACAGGTGCAGCTCACAGTTCCCCTGTCTCGTCCCACTGCTAGTCCAGATGGTAAGTGACTTCTCCTGTGATTCTTCTGCAAGTGCCTGAGATTGACTGACTGCCTGAGCATGTTTGTCTGACTTGTTGAAGGCACTTTGACCCCGCCCACTGTCTCCTCCCACCTTAGTGTCACTGACTCCACCCCCAGAGTGTATGATCTAACAATTACTCCACTGCTACAAACACACACACCCACAAAGTGGGTACATTGCATAAACTTCTATTGTTTTTATATAAAGCTAGTTATAAATATTATAATATAACCCTAACCTACACCCTAACAGGAAACTTTCTGCATTTTTACAAAAAACAAAACAAAACAAAAACAGAAAACGTATTTTTATGCCATTTTCACAATTGAGGATGTTGGGTTTTCATGTTTTATGGGGACTTTCCATAGACATGATTTTTATACTGTACAAACTGTATATTCTCTCCCCTAACCCTAACCATCACAGAAAACTTTTTGAAAAACTGTATTTTTTTGTAAAAACTGCATTTTTACATTTTCATAAAACATCACTTAGTATGATTTATAAGCTGTTTTCCTCATGGGGGCCAAAAATGTCCCTACAAGGGCAAAAATGACTAGCATTACTATGTTTGTGGGGACATTTGGAACTTGTGCGCAAACCACCTTAAATATCTAAGATTAATTTAAATTTCCTTTCTTTAATAACCTTTCATTGTCCTTTTTACTATTAAAATAGACAAATGTACTTCCTAAATATCCTTGTATAAAAATAAATGTTGTTTTTCTTTTTAAAATTCTAGATGAATCCAAAACTAATAATTTTGTACTTTTGTATTTTGTAATTTTGTACTTTTGTATTTTAATACCATTTTCATTTCTCTGATGACATTAGTTTAGAACTCAAACCCCTCACACTAGATTGAGACACACGACACAAGGCTGTTTTGACCCAAATCCCCGGAGGTAAGGTCTTGTTTGAAGAGGAAAGTGAACATGTTGCTGCGTCTTCCCTTCGCTCTCATCCTGTGAAGGAAGGATGTCCTGTGACGGAGACTCAATGACTAATGCCGTTGACTGGGAGCTGACTGACGTTCCTGTTCCTCTTTTACCCCCCAATTCACACTCTTTCCCACAATGCTTACCCTCTCCGAGGCATTATTCATTCTTGAGAGCACTCCTACAAACTCATAGGTATATACAGTATTTGTACTGTGTTCTTACATGCTGATCAGTCAGATATATACACAAGCTGTAATTTTCTTGTTCGTTTGGTGAAAAAGAAGTAGAAATGAAAACCAGAGGCTTCTTGCCTGTCCCTCAGCAGACATATGCAAAAACACTCATTACACACACAAACACTCTCACCCACCCGAAATTCAGCTGGTAACAAAGAGCTGACCACATCAGTCGCAGCCTACTATTTCCTGGCAGCAGACTACCCAGAAGATCGTCGTAGCCCCAAGGGCTGCCCAGAACCCGCTCAGCCCACAACCCACCCCAATCTGCTCCACAGCTGTTTACACCCAAACCCACTCAGTTATGAAGTCCAGGAAGGACCAGCACCAAAACACAGACATTCACCTTCAAACAACAGAGCTGAAACAGGGACCTGCGAGAGAAGAGAGTTTGTCTCGGCCAGTGCCATCCCCAATAAGATCCACTTTAAGAGCCTTCAAGCCCATAAAAGGGCTGAACCCTCCAGGGCTTGATCAGAGACCTTCTCTTTCTCTGGACGAGCTGAGGCCAGGGGGCAGGGAGGACTCTCTCAACTCTGAAGTCAAATTCAAATGGACCTTTTTACTGTTTATATAAAGGGTTTAATGCGGCCTGAAAGAAAACCAGCGAAACAATAGCGGGCAGAGGAGCATCAACAGCGTTGTTAGTTTTACAGAGAGCTCATAACATCCCCAAACCACAGAGGAAGAGAAGAGGAAGATATGAAGCACATTAAGTGTCACCAGCAGAAACACAAATGTTCCCATCAGTTTTAATTACCTTTTGTTTTTATATTTTTAGTTAAGTTAATTTCTAGTTTAATTTTTAGTCATTTCGTTATGTGCTTTTGTCGTTTATTTAGGTTTAATTTATTTTAGTTTTAGTTTTTTATTTATTTCCATTTAATAGTGCTTTAGCTTTTCAGTTTATTCAGTTTATTGCCAAGACAATGTTTCTAAGTTTTTCAACTAGTATTTGTATTTTATTTTATTTCAGCTTTATTTCAATTAACAGAAATGTTTTTAATAGTTTTAGTTAACGATAATAACCCTGGTTCCAACTTGAAATTAGGAATGACAAATTAGCGTAGTGTAATTGCTTACATCCTTTAAGCAGCAAACTTAGAAGTTGCTGACGACTGCATCCAATCTACTGCTAGTCCTCAGCAGCCTGAGACTGATGTGTGAAAGCAGGTTGTGTTTTTATCTAATTTCCGTAATACAAGCCTACTAAAACAGTTCAAACAGTGTTATCTTTAAAATCGTTTCATCAGTTTCTTACGCACGTCATCTAAATAAGAGTGATTATACTCTTTTTTGAAAAAAAAAAGCTTCTGTATAAGACTCTAGGGTTCTTGACAAAATTTAAAAAATAAATATATAAAAATAAATAAATAAATAAAATATATAATATATAAGGAGAAATGTCTTAAATGATTACATAATACTTTCATGCTTACAAGCTGTCTAATTCATAAAATTAATAAAAAAAAAAAAAAAAAGAATTAATTAAAACTAAATCCATAAAATTATCCCATGATGGAACCCCTTCTAGGTCCTACATATGAAGTGCCTGACGGAACCCTTCAGGGTTCTACATATGAAGCACCTGACGAATTGTCACTACCAGCGTCATTGGATTTGAAATACGAGACACCAAACCTGCTAGATTTAAATAGTCAGTAACAGCCACCGCAGTATCATTTGTTCGCGAAACAACTTGTTTTAAACAACTGCCGCACACAACTTGAAATAAGAAATGGCTGTATCGTGGTCAGTAGATGAGGTGCAGACTTGGTAGACGAGGAGCAGAACCACAGCACTAGAGGCGGCGCAACTATAATGATCAGTCTAAAATCCCACCCACTTTGAAGCAGTACTAACTGCAATGGAAAAGCGAATTGAAATTAAAGCGAGCGAGCCGAGCCGTGCCGTGCCGTGCCGTACCGAGCCGAGTAGTACTACGCAGTGGAAAACCGCCATATGAAACCCCTGATGGAATCCTTTAAGGTTTTATATATGAAACCCCTTACAGAACCCTTTAAGGTTCTATAAATGAAGCTTCTGACGGAACCCTTTAGAACTTTTTCTTCTACGAGTGATTAGTAAGTTAAAAGAAAGCTAGTGTACATTTCCTCTGTGTGTGTGTTTGTGGCCGTCAGTCTAAGCACATCCACCACGACTGAAATATTAGGAACAGCGTATTAAGCCATAGCACCTGGATTGAACCGAGTCGAAGGGTTCGAGCATGTGTGTACACACGTGCTGCAGAGAAGCTGATCTACACGTGTGCCGCACGTTCTGCAGATGACACCCCTCCCAGCCCGTTTCATGTGGGGTAATGGGGCAACAGAGCTCTAATCCCTCCGCTTCAACTCCACTTCCTCAAAGCAGCCATCTGGAGATATGTCTGTCTCCTTACAGCATTTACCACAGAGGGGGCGGCGTGGTGATTAATACTATGACCAGACAGATATACTATCAAAACTAAAAGAGGACCTTGCTAAATTTGGCATGTGTTATTAAACTGTTTATATTGATGATTGAATTCCCGGGATTCACCTATATTAAATATTAAATGAGCCCTTTTTAAATAAACAGTGACAGTGCTCTCTGTTCTATATAGAACCTTAAATGGTTCTGTTTGGTGCTTCATGTATAGAACCTTTTAGGGGTTCCATCATGAGATCATTTTACGGATTGCTTGATTTTGTTAAGGTTCAGGTACCTTGTTAAGGTAATGAAAATCTGTTTGTTTTGCCTGCAGGTTTCCATGAACGCCTGTGAATGATAGGGATGCTTTAATCCTGCAGACATACATACACACACACACACACACACACACACACACAGCTCCACCCAAATGAGCCTCATTAGGATTAACTGAAGTCATTAAGAAAGCAAACAGTTCAGCAGGAGAAAAAAAAAATAGGGCAAAGCAAAGTTTTAAGCTTTAATATATAAGATTATGTGCAGTAGGACAGAACTCCACTATTGGAAATCAAAACTAAATTTACACAATAATAAGGAAAAGCAATTTTTTTATACCTCACGCTGTTTTCCGTCTCTAAGTTTGCACAATATTTCATATGTATTTTTGTTACGAAGACACTCTTTAGATCAGGCCAGTTGGTCGTATTTGACTGTAGTTAACTGTTATAGACACATCAGCTACAGCGTTATGTTGAGATGATAATAGAGTCCACGTTGAATGAGGTTGCCCCGCCGGCACACTTCCCCTCCTCTCAACGTCTCAGATCTTTACACGAAACAGACATAGTGTTCCTGAACACCCCCTTACACACACACACACACACTCAAACATCTCCCCATCAAAGCAACAGAGAAAAGTGTGTAGGATGAACAAAGTCAGTAAGCACACATGCTCTTCTCTTTACTCAGTGACTTCATCAACATTCAGGCGAAACTGCTTTAAGAAAACCATTTAACTATTTAATAAGATCTGATTAGCAAAAGATGATCAGAACATGACGGCCTTTATCTTAGAGTGTTTATCTAAACACACACACACACACACATAGGGAAGCCCTTTGGCCCATCATCACCGTGTGAATGAGTGTGTGAGTGTTAGGAAATATTTAGATTGGATCTTTGCCACAAAACTCTGGCGAAAAGCTGCCGAATGTCAGCGCACCTTCACCTGTCTTCCCACGTGTGTGTTTTGCAGTGAATTCACAAAACAAATCGAAGGTTTTTGTTTTTTTAAATTGTGTGTATGTATAATTGAGTGTATGTAAACTATTAATAACAATTAAGAATAACGGCATTCATTAAAATAACTAAAATATTTAAGATAAAAATGGAAGTATTATGGATTTGTGAAGATGTGCAGTAGTGGTCAAAACTGATGAGAAAACTGACATCTTCACCCTTCTTTCAAATATTATTAAAATGTGTTAAAGATGTTGTAGTCATATTGTGTAGTTGTGCTTGGAGTCGATTGTTTTATTTGTCATAATAACACAATGAATCATGAGAACTTGTGTGACAATTTTTGTCCAGACTGTCATACAAAGACATTATGAATACATGCAAAAACAAGAGAGAACCAATGAAATATTAATAACTGATTATGTTGAGTCAGTGTTTGCTTTGTACTGTTAGCTTTTTATTTTTCTGTGCATTTATTATTATTATTATTATAATTTTGCATAGTAAAATAAAACCTGGCTGTAGTTTGACTTTTTTGCCAAATAATTTTGTCAAATAAATTCCTTAACCAACTTTAGTGTTTTGTTCTTCACTCATATCTAAAATATTTTAAAAAATATAAAACATTTCCCTCATATTTCGAAGGTTTAATCATCGAAAGTTTCTTGTAAGGTTATTAAAATCACATATCGCCTCCGGACGTCACTTATGGCCACTACAGTATGAAAACGAGAGCATCAGATAAGGCATCGGGCGAGGAACAGTAGAACTATAATAAAGCTATTTCACTTTTAAAAGACTCAGGGTCACTGCCTGTGTATTGTAGCTGAGATAATGGATCATGTGTGAGAAAACAGACGCTGTGTGTCCATCAAATCACTGCTGAAGCTCTTGTTATGTGGAGCAGGTGCCTGGAGACAAATTCTCATGAATACATGGGAAATATGAATCATCAACCATATGGCTTATATGGTTTCATATCAGTAAAGGTTTGAAAGCACTGATATGGTTTATTCCTTCTCAAAAGACAATTTTGTTTTAGCAGTCATGTTTGAAGGAGAAGGCTGAAAATGTACATTAGCAGATATTAAAAGTGAAAAACTTTGTTTAAATTACAGACGTCAAGCAGTTCTGGCTGAATGAAATTCCTGGCGGTGTGTTGCGTGCCAGACGCGTGTTCAAGCAGACTGTTTAATGATACATGTCACATGTTTAGTATGACTGTAACTCTCCTATAGTGTAGATAGCATTAATCACTGTAAAATGACATAATAAGTGTTTTTAGATGGAATGAGCGATGGATGTGACAGGTGTGTGTGTGTGTGTGTGTGTGTGTGTGACCAGCAGCCACGCTTAATCAGCACAGACAGAACAATGAGTCAATTTAAACCACTGCTGGCCCCTAATGAGAGATCATACTCTCTCTCTCTCACACACACACACACACACACACACATACACACACACGCTTGTTTTTGTGAATTGTGGGGACATTCCATAGACGTAATGGTTTTTATACTGTACAAACCGTATTTTCACTACCTCTACCCCTAAACCTACCCATCACAGGAAACTGTGCACATTTTTACTTTCTCACAGAAACTCATTCTGTATGATTTATAAGCCTTTTGAAAAATGGGAACATGGAGTAATGTCCTCATAAGTCACCCTCTCCTTGTAATACCTATGTCTTATCCATGTCATTATACACATTTGTGTCCTGATATGTCACAAAAACACACACACACAGATCATCAGCTGCATGTCAAATCACCAACTCCTTGATTAAGGATTTATTTAATAAGGAATATTTGATGATGGGCCCTTGAATTATTCTAAAAATAATGCACACGTGAGGTGGTAATGCAACGAGACACGGATTCAACAGTCATTTATTCCGCTTATACGGTTCCCACGCCTCAAGAAGACATTGTTCAGATGTTTTATTGCAAGACATTTGTCAGGTTTTTGTTTTTCTCTTGTGTAGTTTCTTATACATCTCATCCGAAGCTTCTATAACGTCATTTTAGAGCTCATAACGAAAGCTTGAGCCATTGTTATGTACACTAATGCAGTTATTAGAGATATAGAGATTGATTAAGTGTGTGTGAAATACCCGAGTCTGAGTCTCTCAATAGTGTTCAGCAGCTACTAATAGACAAGCTGTACGTTGAACTGCATCAAGAACAGAAATGTTACTCCCTTCATACTGAGAGGTGTCGTGTAGCTTTGCAAATGCAAAACTATTTTATAATAATATTATAATTTTATATTACTATATTACTGATAATTTTAACTATTTGTCTGTGCACGTGTATGTTTCTGTCTGTGTGTGTTTGTATGGGAGAGAGCGCATGCTTTCTATAGATAATTATAATTTTGTAAGGAAAACATGGAATTAGTTTGTCATTTTTATCCTATTGTTTGTTATATTTATTGGCTTGCTCGGAGTCTTTTGCTGTTGTAGGAGCTTTGGAATAACTGAAATCATTTGGCGAAGTGATACGAAACTGTGATGTGGTCAAAACCTGCCTGGAACTACTTCAGCTGTGCGTTTACTGGAAAATAACTGCACACCTTAGAACATTCATCAACCAATCAGAATCAAGCATTCATCAGCCCTGTAGTATAAAACAAATATACTTCGCTAAATACAATGGAATCTGTTAATTTGTTATAACAGAGACACACAGAAACTTACAGACATTAAAATATGTTAATTATATAGTGATAAATATTCTATGTAGAGATCTTCTAGTTTTATTGATGCATCTGATGAATATAAGCATCAATAAAATAATGCAATACATTTTATCCACCATCTGAACCCCCTGATGTGTGTGTTTGAGCAGTGATGTGTTTCTGATGGATCATATGATGTCGCAATACACCAGATTCAGTGTTTTAGTGATTTTAATGGTGAAAAGACTGTCCTGCTCCGACTGTGTTCAGATCATTAGCACAGCTCTGTATAATGTGATTAGTCCTTGGCTTCATCTGCTTTCCAAATGTTTATTTTTGCTCATTCTTCTGGTAAACCTCCATCCAAATGGATTTTGCAAAAGCTTCCTCCTGCCAAACTTTCTTAGAAGCTTGTAAAATGGATTAAATAATGTTGTCACACACAGTTTGACAGTTGCTGGTCTTGGTGAGCTTTCAAAAGGGGTTTTTGCAGCAATGCCATTTAAGAACCATTTCTGGTTCCCTAAAGAGCCTTTCAGAGAACAATTCTTGTAAAGACCATTTTAATAATCTAAAGATCCTTTTTCCACTATAAAGAACCTTGGATGTTAAAGGTTCTTTATGGAACCATCAATGCCAATAAAGAACCTGTAATGATATTTTTAATACTGGTGTAATGCATGTCAAAAATCTGTCTATATATCATTCCAGTTTCATTTATTTTGCAGAAATTCCAGGCAGAGTTGGAATATTTTGTGTGAAAGAGTTAGCAAGCATTGAACTTATTCCCTAATATATGTGTGTAAACTTTGCCAACATCATTAAGAAGGGTTTTGAGGATTGTGAAGGAGAATCAGGAGGAACCAAGTGACATGAAGGCAATTAGTATGATATCGCTGACCTATCGTTGCTTGGCCAGACTCCATATCCTCCCTCTCTCTCTCTCTCTCTGTGGGTACAATGGAGCTCTTGTGACATTGTCCTTTGATTGGAGCTCGTGTAGTAAATATTTAGAGGGCATGCAAAGGAACTCTCATGTCAGCATATAGAGACAGATAGCTGCTATCCATCAGCTGCTGATGCTGTCTGGTGCGGGTGGTCAGCGAGGGGCTCTCTAAGTGCTGTGTGGAGCAGCGGGCTGTTGATTTACCCCTCCATCACCTCTGGGTGCCCTCGTCATGACCCCACAGGTCACCCGCAATTATGAGCATCCAGCGGCCAGTGGCAGGAAAGAGTTTACTGATACACACACACACACACACGCTTGTTGCCCACTTCTGTCCTTCATCTGAACCCCCGTTTTGCAGGAATATATTTCCTTCTCACAGACACAATAAAATGGGATTTGTGCAGAAATATCCTAAAAGTCCCACTCTTGAGCAGATCACTCTCCGTGTTTCTGCAAACCTCTGGTGAACATGATAAACAAACCTCCAGTTTTTGCTAGCTCACATAGTGATGGGGAGAAAAATGTTTCATAACCTTGATTATATGGAATGAGTGTCATATTGGAGAAAACAATAGAAAGAGTATGTAGTGAAAATTCCAATATGGGAGTTAAATAATTAACTCAACTATTGATTAAAAATGACTGTATGGCTGGATTAAAATGAACCCAAAGTATGTTGGAAATTAAAAATCAGACACATAATTACTAGAGGAAACAATAATAATCAAAAGGTGAACATTTATTAATAAGCAATTTAATAAATGTTTATTGTTTCATTATTATTCATTAAACTTATTAATAAATGTTCATTTATTAGACATTATTAAATGTTAATTTCCAATATATTTCGGGTTCATTTTAAGCAAGAAATACAGTCATTTTTAAACAGTAGTTGAGTTAAATAAAACTACCCAGCAGGTTGGGCAAACATTTAACCCAACCAAAGGGTTAAAACAACCTAATCACTGGGTTTGCCCATTTTCAACCCAACTTGGGTTGTTTTTAACCCAGCATTTTTTAGAGTGTAGCATTAAATTGTGTCTCTTAAAGAGAGTAAGTACTCTTTAAAAGTGCACTAATGTCAAATTAAAAGTTTTACTTCAAGGTACTTTTTTCACTATAATAATCTTTTGCTGTGCTTCACTTCTTTAGATGCCTTGACTAACACACTAAATGTAAAGATAATAATTTTAACTGTAGCGTTACACGATATTGCTTTTAAAGTTAATATATTTTAAATGTAGTAAATTGTAACTTCATCATTAAAATGTGTAATTACAAATATATTTAAATACACGATGTACATTTTACCTTGGATATACTTTAGTACATTTCATATTTCACCATATTTCAAAGACAACAGAAGTAATTATGGAATTACATATAAAGATGTTCTTAAGTCTAATTTAAGTGAGTCAAAATGTCCAAAATTCAGCTAATTGCATTTAATATAAACTTTAAACTATATAATACATGCGATTCAGTATATTAATTCTTTAATAAGTACTAGTTTTAAAAGTATGCCAAAGTGTAAATCTTTTTCAAGGGTAAGTACTTATGAAACACTTTGATTCCTGAAGCTATGTACATGATTAAGTATAAGTAGCTAAAAATATATGCTTGTTTTTGTTAATGTGCATTCGTGACTATGTGTGTGTGTGTGTGTGTGTCAGAGAGAGCGACTGCGATCCCCATGATTTGTTGACATCAGACCTGTAATTACAGCGGCGCTCCAGATCACACACGGATGTTTCTGTCACTGTCCCTTTAAAACTCAATTCACCTGACAAACTCAATAACAGTACATGAGGAAATGTCAAGCTCACAGCAAACACACACCCAGCACTCTAAAACACAAGGACGACGGCGCATGAGCTCACAATCACAGCTAGAGGCCTGTGGTTAAAGAGGAACACCAGTGTAAGTGTGTTCAAGTGTTGATTGTATTGTTGGAGGACAGCCCTTGACAAACACATGGAGACTGTTTGACTGGCCGCTGTAGCTGCCCTGTGTTTAACACATCCTTTACCTGACTCTGAGTGAGTCACGCCTCACCTGAACGGCTCGGTGACGCCACTCCTCGGAGACAAACACATACACAAACACGCCGATGGTTAGTGCTGATTTAGCCGCAACCTAATTACACAGGAAGTCAAAGGAGCAAAACCTGTAATCATTAATGCAACTCCTTACAACAAAGAACAGAGTGAAGTCTGACCTCTGAGACAATAACACACACAGATACTGAACCTGCGACCTGTCGAAAACAAAAACACACGCACACCTCTGTTATCTCCCGTGAGTCAGTGGATCAGACCTACAGCGTCATGACTCATGACAGCCAGTTAAAACCAAACTCGTGCTCACAAACACATGCATATAAAGTTCTCGATATTAAAACAAAAATTTTCAGGGATAAACAGCCTCTGAAACAGAGTGACCTTTGACCTGACAGCTGAACTGTTGTGATTGTACATCATTGCTCGTTCTGTTCAGATAAAATACGTTCCCTGATAACAGCGTAAACAGGGGAGAGTTATTCATTACTTCATACTGAGAATTGTACTAGTTTTTTGTATAATATATCACTTTCCTTTCACTTTTAAGGTTAAATATCACCTATACAGTTTTTGTAAAATTCATCCATTTTGAAAGTAGATTTTTATGCTCAAAAAGGCTGATCAAAAAATATACAACCAACAGTAATTGTTACAGTCACCGGTTCCTGCACTACACTTCCCAGCATTCCCTCTGCCCTGCACCTGCACGTTATCACCATCACCCGCACCTGAAGGCAATCTTCATCATCATCACTCATTTGGACTCCCTTTATAAACAGTCACTTTACTCACCTGTATTGTCGGTTATCTTACAAGTTTATGTTGTGTGTGTATACCTGTGTTTCTGTTTATATTGGATTGTCTAGTAAAGTATTACTCCTTGATCTCCGTTCCTCGTCGTGTGTATTCCTACACAGCAACGAATTGTAACAGAATAACCGACCGCCCTAAATGGATGAATGGGCCAAATTCATCGCCTTGGCTCAGGAGAGCCATGACTTTTTTGTGTATTCCTCACGTTTTCTTCTTTTCGCCGTCAACAGCCAGCTGGAGGATGAGGAATTAAGGAAGTTGTACTGGATCGGGGCGAGCTACAATGGACCTTGCGAGCTTCCAGATACCACCGGCTTGAACTGGAGGGAGGCCATGCTTAAATGCGTGGAGTTCAAGCGGACCCGATCCGGTACCCCTCCGAACCCAGTTCCCAACCAGAGACCCACCGTCGATGGAACGACGACCCGCCGTGGACGTCAGAGCCCGCGCCAGGAGGAGCGACCGAGCCTGACATCACCCGGAGCCTGAGGTATTTCCAACAGAGGAGAAGTTCGAGTCGGGGTCCCTTCCAGCGTCGAGGAGTTGGTGTCAGGGACGAGCAGGACAGAAGTCCCGCCACCCGCCCGTCACTGAGAGTGAGTCCACCGACAACAATAATACCCTCAGCTGTTTGAAGACTCTATACTGGACTCATCAATTCCTACCAGCCTGTCTCTCCCACATCCTCTCCTGGAATTTTATACGGAATCTGCATCTCTGCCTTCTTCCTTGACCCCAACCAAGTCTGCTGTTCTGCCTGAGCTGTCACCCATCAGTCCCGCTACACCACCATCACCTCCTCTCAGTGACGTGGTTTTTCGAGACTTCTGTGAGCCATCTCCTCCGGGCGTAAGGATCCCGTGGCTCCGCCTCCAGCATCTGTTCTCGTCTCTCCTCCTCAACCCGTCGCCTGACTCCTTCACCTGCGCTCCTCCCTCCCTCGTCGTCTGCTGGGACCTTCGAGCCATCGGCAGCGGAGCTGCCTCGGACCGTCAACTTCCCCTGGGTTGGGCGTCACACCGCCACGCAACGGACCTACGGGCCGTCCGTTGCTCTCGGCCCTCCACCCCTACTGCTCCAGCTAGCTCCGCCCTCCCTCAGGCTCCGTCGCCGCCCTCGGTCGCTCCAGCTACACCTCAGCCTCAGGATCCCTGCCTCCTCCTCGGATGGTCGTCGCTGTGGCTCTGTCGCGGGCGCCTGGGTCGTCGGCATCGAACCGCTCCATCTGTCTTCCATCTGCACCGTGGGTTCCCTCCATCGCCGCGGCCGCCTTCGCTCGTCCCCAAGGTAGCGCTGATGCCTTCACCACCATGGCTCCTCCCTTCAGCGTCGCCGCCGATGTCCATCATCCTGGTTGGGGACTGGGCCTCCATCCGACTCATCCTCCAGCTTCACCGTCCACCTCCTGAACCCCCTCCGGCCCGACCCTTTGGATATTCTTCTACGGCGCGAGGACGCGCCTTGCCGGAGGGGGGAAGTACTGTTACAGTCACCGGTTCCTGCACTACACTTCCCAGCATTCCCTCTGCCCTGCACCTGCACGTTATCACCATCACCCGCACCTGAAGGCAATCTTCATCATCATCACTCATTTGGACTCCCTTTATAAACAGTCACTTTACTCACCTGTATTGTCGGTTATCTTACAAGTTTATGTTGTGTGTGTATACCTCTGTTTCTGTTTATATTGGATTGTCTAGTAAAGTATTACTCCTTGATCTCCGTTCCTCGTCGTGTGTATTCCTACACAGCAACGAATTGTAACAGTAATATTGTGAAATATTATTAGAATTTGAAATAGCTGTTGTCTGTGTGAATATATTGTAAAATGCAATTTATTCCTGTGATCAAAGCCTAATTTTCAGCATCATTACTCCAGTCTTCAGTGTCATTTCATTCTGATATGATGATTTGATGCTCAAGAAACATTTCTAAATATTGCTGCAAGCATCAATTATCGGGGTTCAAGCGCTTTAAGGCCTTTAAGCACATGCATAAAAAGATATTATGTTTTAATTAACAAGCCTGTAACCATCTCGATCATAGATGGAAAAGACCATTTAAAGCCAATTTACCATAGGAAATATATAGTTTTTTAATAGTTATCGAGGTTAAGCCAAAGACCTAGGACTAGTTCGCCAAAGTTGGTTTTGAAACAATCTCCAGTATTTAACGAACGATTCGATGGACAGCGGCGGTCCTAAAGGCAAAGTTGCTCAGAATGAGGAGTTGTACCATGTGGAATGAATGTCGTGGGCATGTGTGACAAATTGCGTGATACGCAATGCTTTACGCACATGAAGAACGTGAAGGCGCCCCCCGGTGGCCGATTTCTTTCAAATTTCTCACAGGCCTCTAGGGCTGTGAGTCAAACAGACCCATTGAGTTTCGTTCAGATCGACCTTGTCTGATAGCGGCCATGTTTTTTGAGATACGTCAATGTCCTCAAATACAATCATGGCACCTCGGACAAAGACACTGCATGAAGTCGATCGGACTAATAGTGAAGTAGTTATAGCCGTTTTTTTTTTTTTTTTTGCTGTTATAGTGCCACCAAGTGGCCAGTCGCCGGACACTTTTTCACGCGATCTCAGAATGAGCTCTTACATAGCTGTGCCACGTTTAGTGAAAATATCTCATTTCGTTCACGAGAAAAAAAAGTGAAAGTGGCTCCACCCACTTCGAATGTTTTGGCGGCCCTTAGAGAATTTCAACTTTTGACCGCTGTAGCGCCCCCATCAGGCTGACGGGGCGAGCCTTGGTGATGTTGTAGGCGGTGTGAGTACTACCAGCTCTCAAAGTTTCAAGTCTCTATGACTTATGGTTTGGTCTGCCTGATCACTTTTAGGGGAGAATGCTGATCCTTGGAAAATTGAACAATTACAGTAGGGTTTCAGAGCTACACGCTTGAACCACTGATTACTCATAGCTGTGCTAATTCATATTTTTGTGGAAACTGTGATTTTCAGGATTCTTCGATAAATAGAAAGTTCAAAAGAACAGCTTTTATATGGCAAATAAGTCTGTACTGTGACTTTTGATCAGTTTAATGTGTTCTTCCTCAACAAAAGTATTAATCCTACTGACCTCAAACTGTTGAACGTGTATTTGTAATGTCACTAATGTTTGAGCAGAGCAAAGCACATCAGTCCAAGAAAGAGAACTTGAGAAATCAGAGAGAAAAGTGTCAGAAACAGTGCAAAACCACACACACACACAAACACACACATACACACACACACACACACACACACATACACGACAACTGCCCCACACAGTGAACAAAGTCATGACGCCCTAGAATAACAGCAGACTGACAGACTGTCAGTGTGTGAGTGTGTGTGTGTGTGTGTGATGGGTGGCAGAATGCCACTGACAGCTGAATTTACAAATTGATTCTAATTGACAAACACAAAGAGGAACACACAAGTTAGAGCAAATGGTTACAGAGAACACACACAGAGATGATTCAAAGGCCAAAGATCAGAAATATAGATCATCATGTGTGATATAGGTGAGCTGTCCATTACTGAGGGGCTGGAGAACATGATTCCCAGAGCACAAGACCAGATCCTGCTGTCGACATAATAACACATAATGATAAATAAAGGTTCTTTATTGGTTTCATGAGGAACCTTTGACATCCATGGAATATTTCCATTGTACAAAAGGTTCTTTAAAGTGAAAAAAAAAAATGGTTCTTCTGTGGATCTTCTATGGAAATCAGCACTTTCACCCACTCCTGGTGTTTAAAATAAAGCTGGAAAAATCATCTCAGGAATGAGGTGAGCCGCTCCTTGAGAGATGATTGACAGGTTTAAATGAACAAGCTCCTCCTGAAAAAAAGAAAAAAGTTCATTACCTGAACACACTTATCTACTATAATTTCTTGTATCACTCCAGGAAACTCAAACTCTCGCACGCAGGTGTGTCTCGACATGAAGATGGGATGGAGCCTCAGCATGATTTGGTGTAATAAAACCTCATTCATCCGCTGGTTTTCCCTGCTGAGAGGTGCGGTAGACTTGTGATAATGTTATCACTAAACGCTGTAGTATTCACTGGACGACTGCCAAACAATGATGTGTGTGTGTTGAAAGTGAGTGTGATTTTGCTTTCCTCTCCGTAGGCCAGTGGCGCATTAACACAGTATGCATGTTCTTTATATTTTTAGCATGTGTTGCCGTGCTTGTAGAAAGTGTCGTACCGTGTGTGTGTGTGTGTGTGTGTGAGCCGTGGCTCTGTCCTTGTGCGTGAATGGCTGTGAAATGTGAGTCACTCCAGCGATGTCAAACTGGCGAGCGTAAGCAGCGTCACCTGTCGCCCTGCCGCCCGCAGACAGGCCGCGCCGCAGCAGCTGAGGGTCACCGGTTCAGCGGGCGTCTGCCACACACTTGCCACATTCCCTTTTAACGACCGCCATTGTTTTTCTTTCTCTTTTTTCTGTCCTTGTGTGCTGTAACTCAACTCCTTCACAGCTCTCATCTTTTCATTTCATTCCCCTCTCTCTCTGCTGCCATCCCTCACACACACACACTTTACTGGCAGTGAAAGCTGCACACACACAATTCCTTTCTCTCTCTCTCTCTTTAACCATTATCCGCCACAGTAGGGATCATCTTTCAGTTCAGCATGTCCTCTAGTTATCACTACAGAGCTCAGATTATAAACACACATGTGAACACATATACACTGCTGCTCAAAAGTTTGAGGTCACTAAGATTTTTTCTCTCTCTCTCTCAAAAAACAAAAAACAAAAAACTTTTTCACAGCAAGGATCAAAATTAACAGTAAAGACATTTATAATGTTACAACAGATTTCTATTTCAAATAAATGCTGTTCTTTTGAACTTTATATTCATCAAAGAATCCTGAAAAATAAAAAGCACAAAAATGTTTTCAACATTGATAATGATCATAAATGTTTCTTGAGCAGCAAATCAGCATTTTATGATGAAGACTGGAGTAATGATGCTGAAAATTCAGCTTTGATCAGAGTCATCGCTGATGTACCTGATGATTCTGGAATAAATTACTTCAAATGCAGTTTATAATGATATAAAATAGTGAATTTACAATGGTAAATCTACCCAGGTTTCAAAAAGTCAGTCGAAATGTCATAAATATTGACTTTAACACTTGTAACAGTGTCTTTCTGCAGATGCAAACAGGTGTAAATAATGTTTTTCTTAAAATAAAGTTAACTTTGGTCATATGTATGTAGTCTTATTTAATGGAGAAACAAATTGGTGTCATAAAGAACAACATTTAAATCAATTACTCTACAAAAACATCCACCATGTTTTGCTTTTGGACGATCATTCAAATGTTCAAGTTTCATGTGTTCATGTGGTTTACCAGAGTCCGATCCAACGCTTGCATTTTTCAAGATGACTGGCTGTTTTTTTTGGGAACAGAACAAACAAAACACCATCATTCACTAGCCTCTTAGGATAACTAGTATGCACATTAGGTTATTAATGATCTATAACACCACATATTTACCATAATGCTTGGAATTTTGCCAAAAAATGAGATTTGTATGTCACAGGCAGTTCAGTAAGTTTGAGGGACAAAATGGCAGATAATAACAAGGCTTATCAGAACAGCGATTTGATTGGCTGTTTGGGCTGTCAGTCATTTATCTGTCATAAGGTAAAGAGAAGGTTGTCGCTTTGCAAAAACTGCTTATTTGGCAGCCAACTTGAAGTTCATTTTTTAGCAAATGTGCATCAGTTTGACACTGAAGGTTTTTGCTGGAATTCTATTTTTTAATGGTTAGCATCAGTGATGGATCATCATTCTATTTAACAACTATTATATATATAAAAAACAGAAAGTACCACAGTAAAACTATGTCACCATACCGGAAAAAATGTCACTGTTCTGCTGAGCTAGTTGTGGTTAACTTGTGGCATTATATTCTAAGTTAAATTT
Source organism: Hypophthalmichthys nobilis (assembly GCA_037950665.1). Lineage (NCBI taxonomy): Eukaryota > Metazoa > Chordata > Actinopteri > Cypriniformes > Xenocyprididae > Hypophthalmichthys > Hypophthalmichthys nobilis. The sequence goes on along the minus strand of CM075481.1, from coordinate 34,356,126 downwards.
AACTTGTGGCAAATTTGCCGCAAATGTCTGGCAGAGGTTTGCCATATGGCTTTTCTACAGAACTATACACCATGTACCATGGTAATTCAGTTCTTAAATACCATGGTATATGAATATGGCAATCATTCAGTACCATTGTATTACCATCTGATACCATCCCTGTCTTTTAATAACATAAACAGATTTTAAGGATTATGTTCATTCTGTCAAAAAACATCATCTCAGAATAAAAGAGAAAAACATTATGATCTGATATACTTCAAGTGAAATCGAAGAATGAACTTGTGTGATGTAATTTTGAACAAAATCAGGCCAAAACAAAGTTTATTTCAGGAGTTTGAAACTTGCCAAAGGTAAACTGGTAAACACCACTAAACTACCATTGGTCCGTAGTTATGACATAATAGGTGGGTGTGGCTCTGAGGCTCCGCCTTCTTTGAGATGTTAATCTTCTCCGGTTCATTTCTTCTGTTCAGTCGGTCGAGGTCAGACACGAGTAAAACATGAACACACTGGAGAGACGCTTTATAGTAGAAACTGAAGCTGTGCTTCTAATTTAAAGAGACACTGACACTGTTTTTCACGTTTAATACTGTAGACCTGCTTTAAAGCGATCTATTGTATAAATAAACATGACGTGACTGGAGTCTGAATCTCAGAGCTGCTGCAAACATCCACATCACTGTGATCAGATGCTTTCTGAACTGATGTTTTCTCATTTTTGTTGTGTTTATTCTGTCATTGAGAGGAAAGTGCAGCACATATTTATATATTCATTAAATGTGGGCGGAGTCAGGATGTTAACTGGTCATGCATTTCAAACTTCTTTTCATCCCTAAGTGAAGAATGAAATATAATTTTTCCGTGAGTATATTCGAGGCCTGAACTCGCTGCAGTGTTGGTCCACCGTACAGACAGAAGCTCACAGGGACAATAGAGCTGCGATACCTGACCCCTGACAGACGCTCTATTCCTACCTCACAGGTCAAAGGTCAGCAGCCCTTCACTACACTTTTAGAGCCAATAAAACTGAAACCAAATCCAGGACTCAAGGTGAACCAGAAAAAGGCAGAAGAAGACGACAGAGATTAATGTCGACAGTTCAAAACTCTTGGGCTTAAACTTCTGTTGTCTTTAGTTGTGAATCACTGACACCTGTGACGGCAGCAACTGCTGCAGGAATCAATAGCTCCTGCTTTTGTTGGAATGTGCATATGGACGTATATATGTACGTGTGTGTGTGTGTGTGTGTGTGTGTGACTCACCACATTGTTCTTCTGCTTGGTATTTTACTCCTGATTAAAGCTGCAAACTCTAAAGCGAGCCAAACAACTGTGTCAGCAGCAGCATGTGTGTGTGTGTGTGTGTGTGTGTGTGTGTGTGTGTGTTTGCGTTTCATACAGGGATTCATCATTCTGCAGTGATGTGTGTGTTCATTGGCCCTGTCCCCGCTCTCCTCACAGAAACGCTGAAGCCATCGTGACGGATGCAGGACATGATGAATGTTTCATCTGTATCGCAACTGTCAAGAGGAGGTCATGCACACACATATGGACACACACACACACACACACACATTGGCAGTAAAGAATTTGAGGAGGGGAGGCTCTGACACCACTAATATCATCTCTAATATAATCTTCTCACAGCAGCAATGTGTTATCCTGTCAGATTCTTCAGAAAATCATCCAGAAATTAAACATGCTACACACACACACACACACACACACACACACACACTGACAGCAGTCCTCATACACAATCTGACAGCCACTAATTACCCCTAATTGATAAAGTCACTTCACTGAGAGGGGGTCTGAAGTCTGATTAGCCTGCAACAGATGGGGCTGCAGTCATCACGGCCTTATTGACCGCTCGGTGTGTGTGTGTGTGTGTGTGTGAGAGAGAGAGAAGCCTCAGTGATGCTGTATTGCTCCCCTAAGAAGTTTATCAAGGCAAGCATTGCACCCTAGGGAAATCTCTCTTCTCTTCTCTTCTCTTCTCTTCTCTTCTCTTCTCTTCTCTTCTCTTCTTCTCTATACCAGTTATACCAAGCATGGCCAATAGTTCATAGAAAAATGAAATTTGTGCCTTTATTTACTCACCCTTATGATGCACCAAACCATCTTTCTGAAGAATGTTCAAGCTGCTTTTTCCAATAGTCAAGTTAAGTCACCTTTATTTTGGTCACATTTTAGTTTAGGGTCCAATTCTCCCTATTAACTAACTATTAACTATGACTTTTCCCTCAATGAACTCCTAATTACTGCTAATTATTAATAATTAGTAAGTTAGTTTTTAAGTTTATGTATTGGGTAAGACTGTGGAATGTAGAATAAGGTCATGTAGAACAAGGCATTGATATATGCTAATGAACAGCCAATATCCTAGTAATATGCAAATAGTAAATAGTGAGAATTGGACCCTGAACTAAAGTGTTACCATTTATATCGCGCTTTATGCAATAGAAATTGTCAAAGCAGCTTCACAGGAAAGTAACAGAATCAATGATGCAAACGTCACCAAATATGAGACAGATTGCAGCTGTAGCAAGAGGTAATAGTGTCATGATTCAGATGAAGTCCGTTCATGTTGATTCAGTTCAGTTCAATAACTGTGTAAAGTTCCTTCAGTTTGAAACAAGTAAAACAGCTCTACAGAAGACAATAGTGTCATAGTGATTTGTTCTCATCCGACAGTCAAATCAATATATATTAAGTGCAATGAAAGCAAACATTGACTGGGTAGTTAGGATTCAAAATGGATAATAAAACTACATTAAAGTATTGCAAAATTAATAATCTGCTATTTTCAATATATGTTTGTGAGGATTGGTCATTATTCACTGAAAATCTGTCCGCTCAAATCTATGGAGCCTCACACAAAACATGTGGAAGAAAAAAATACATATTGTGGCTACGAATTAAGAATTCCTTCCTATGTGTTATGAATTTGTGGCCACAATTTATTCATTTGTTCCTTTGTTTGAGTTAAATTGTGGCCACATTGTACAAATTTGTGCTCTCTTTTCTCGTAAATCATGGCCATGTTGTACTAATTTATTTCATTGATATAATTTAGTTACCAGAAAATAATTAAGCATTTATTTATAATTTAGCATAATTTAGTTATTTTCCAGACATTAAGTCAAGTCCAACTATAAGTTGCAGTGGGTCAAAATACAAAAAAACCCCAAAACCTTGTTGTCACATTTTATTATTACAATCAGAAATAATGTAAAATACCTGTAAATAAAACAAAATATTTATAATACATCATAAAACTATGAACATGTATTTTGGTTCCCCTCACACAACAATTCCTTTAAATTTCATAGTATTCGGAATAGAACAGGAATAAAAATGTACAGTAATTGGAAAACAAACATACATTTTAATGGACTTTATTATAAACAACATTTATTATTAACAGCAAGCCCATGCAAGTCAAATCTCATTTGTGATTTTGCATTTTAAAACTGTGTCATGTTTGTTTGAATATGCACATGCATCAGTGAGATTCAATATTTGGGAGCAAATGATTTTATGAACTTGAGATTTGGTTGATTTGGTTTGATTTTATGAAAGAGATTTGGATGACTTCAATTTGGGTCTGTTCTTTATACAAAGCTATTGCATGAAAGAATGCTGTGAATAGTCTGGTCACTTTATGCTTGTTTTGTGTAGAAAAAAGCAACCTTCTGTTGAATCTTCTGTTGAGAGAGAAAGTTATACAGGAGTGGAATGACACGTTGGTTTTCATGTTTTACAGCTTTAATGGCATGACAAGCATCAAATATGGGATTATGCGTTTAAGAATAGGAAATGAGATAATACAGTTTCAGCAAAAGAAAGGAGAAATAAGAAGAGAGGAGAGAGGAGGAGAGGAGAAGAGAGAGTGATGGGGCGACTCTTGTTGACCTTCAGTTGGACTGAACCTTTTCATTAGTGCAAGAGACAACTCAAGGATGGAGTCTGGGAGATGAATTAGGACGAGGGGCCACAAATTTGTCCAGGACAAGGCCTTCCCTGATTAAAACTCATCTGAGTAACATCACCTCCGAAACACCCCAGCCCAATCTGTCTCCACACAACACATGTGTGAGTTAGTGCGAGTGTGTTATGAAGGAGAAAAAGATGCACAAGAAGGTCACTCTATTTGAACCAAACTTTTAGGGACATCATGTGTGGATTAGTGTGGGAGAAGCAATGATAATGTTCAAGATAAAAAGCATCATGTTTTAGGGTTAACCAGACCAGATATTTACAGTCATCTACACCATCACACAAGTTAGCAAACTTCCCTAAGAAAAGCACATAACAACCTACTAAAACCAACTGGAAATGGAAATGAACCAGACTTTATGATAACTGTCTTGACTGATGACACTATTAGGCTCTTACAATGACAAAATATAACTGCACCACTAAAAGTTATACCTAAGATTTTGAAGAACCTGTATCACATAGTAATTTATTTATTTCCAATCATTTCAGTAGAAAGTGCCTATAAATTAATCTTAAACACAAGAATGGATGAGTTATGTAAGAAGGCCCCATATGCTCCGGGTGGCCCCGGGGGACCCCTCATTGTCACCAGGGACAGTTGGATTGAAAAAGAGGTCTTGGCTAAGCTGCTAAAGGGCTAAAGCTTACAGAGAGAATGGTGACCATGAGCCACGATTAAACCGGTTAACCCACAGACACCTGATGACCTAAACACCCACAGACCACTGTATGAGTGTCTATCTGAGTGAGTAGAAACAGATATATGAACCGAACTCACAAAAAAAAAAAAAAAAAAAAAAAAATTATATTATATATATATATAAAACTATAAAACTATATATATATATATATATATACACAGATCTTGACATTAACTTTTTTGCTCACCAGTCACTGTGACTAGTGGTTTTAAAAAGTTAAAACAAAGTATAAAGCATTTTCACTGGCCACAGTTTTGACACTGATATCATGGGGAAAAACTGCCAAATAGATATTTTTAATATGATCTCATAATTTGGCAGCAGGTATATTAGGCTGCTGTCACTTTAAGCTCTGACACACAGATCCATTACAGTTTTTTTTTTTTTAATTACTTTGATGCAATTTTCACAAGCAATTGGTAAATTTTCAAAACTCTTAGTACTAATATCATCAAAATAGATCATCAAAAGTACACTTTTTTCAAACGTTTCAGCATATTTTCAATTGTGTTAGTACAATATGCAAAACCAAAAAGTCTCCTTTTCACAACACAAAATAAGTGTTTCATCTATATAAATATTTGATTCACAGTAGCTGCCTTTCATAATGCTATTACTATCAAACTTTTGATTTGCATCTCTTTTCGTTCAGTTTAATACATTTTTTATTATTTAATCCAACTGATCTTAATGGTTAATCAATAAATCATTTGGTACACCTATAGATTTATGTAGATACAGATTCTATAAGCATAGTTTCTATAGAAGTTATTTGCAATTTCCGATATGGATAACCAAATGTAATGAATTATAAGCAATTTATCTTAGATGATGACCACAATTTTCCGTGTGTGTGGTCCTGGTAAACACTGCTTTGTGAACCAAATGTCCCAACAAGGGTGGTAATTTTAGACCTTGTTTGGATATTTTGTTTGGTCCAAATGAGGAACACAGCTTATAAATCATTCAGAATTATCTTTTTTGAAAATCTAAAACAACCAATGTGTGTGTGTGTGTGTGTGTGTGTGAGAGAGAGAGGGATTTGAAATTTGTGAACACAGCAGGACAGAGTAAGGGAAAAGAAACAGTCATTGACTGTATAACTTCAGATTGATCAGAGATGCATCAGAAGAAGGGAGACGGATGGCATCGTTTTACATTATAGTATGTCATGTGATACTGTAAACAGATTACTATGGTAGAAACTGCCACATTACTGTAACTCACCCTTCATCTGTAAAGGTCAACTACAGTATAGATTCAGTCATATGGTTCAGTGAGATCATTTACTGTATTGGCAGCAAACTCTGTTCTAGCACAGAACATTATGACTGTGTCATACTTTACACCTTGTGATAACACTGAATAGATACTATTACAAACATTATGGATTTAGGATATGTAATTTAGGTAATGTAAGTGTATTTTCTAACGTGTCATCTGTAGCCTGTGTGATTATTTCAGCATCAAGGGTGATGTGAAACATGTATCTTGCATTGTTTGCTATTGAATGAACTGATTGTTAAAAGTACTAAACTGAAAGAAGATCATACTGTTGTGTTTCTGTGATTAAACCAAATGTTCTCATTACACATCACAATGATCTTGTGTTTGAAACAGTGATTATGTAGAATGAAAATATGTACAGCTAGAATGAAAGCATGAGATCAGGTTTGAAAGAATGACTAGCTGTGTTACAAGTGTGATCAGTCTGGAGTTTTGTACTAAGAGTTTTGAAAATATATACCTTACTTGTGAAAATTGCACCAAGCGAATAAAAAAACTGTATACTGTTACACATGCATTTTCTTTCTCAACTGTTTACGTTCACTTCAAACATAACTGACTGTGTTTACGTGAATACTCGCCAAGACCGGCATTTTGACATTATTTTGTGTGTATTTGACTGTTTAAGTGCAATAAGCAGCTAAAAATAACCAACCCGATCTCACAGCATTACGTACATATTTACGAGGTGGCTAATTCGTACGACCTTACTCGTACGAATCCGTATGTTTATTGCTAAATTGTACACATTTTATGAGTTGCCAAATTCGTATGAATTACCTACCCCTAACCCCTGTAATGACCTAACCCCTAAACCTACCCGTCACTGGGGTTTAGACCAATTTTATGAATACGTGTGAGGCCATACGGATTCTTATGAATTAGGCACCTCGTAAAATATGTACAAATTGGTTGTGGCATAGTGTTGAAATAACTCAATTTAGTACTGAGAGGCATCTTTACGTGCCGCACTTTGGGTGTGAGCACAAAATCTGTGGTAATCGAAATAATTATGCACAAAACGTGCAATCCCACGCTGAAATTCAGTCCGTGTAACACCAACAATATTCATCCGGACCAAATGAAACAAGTGAATGAATGAATGAATGAGTTACTATTTTAAGCTTCAGTTGTGTACTTGATTACAAAATAAGTACACATCTAATTTATAGTACTAATTTATGCTGATTTCAGTTTTTAAAATGTGGTGGAAGGGTTTAAAACAAATAAAATAATAATAATTGTCCTAAAATAGCCTTAATTTGTTCTTTGATATTTTTATTGTTCTTCATGGGATTCACCTGGACAGATTTGTTTAGGGATATTCATGCAAAAATCTTGTATATCTCCAAAACTTTATAAGAGTAAATTATGCATAATTACCTGCAACTAAACCTATTCATTGTAACAAAGACACCTTAAAATAAAGTGTAACGGGGGATAATTTATTAAAGTGCATTCCTTTCATCTCTAATTTCAATAAATGAGATGTCATTTTGTTTGCACAGAGTAGGAAATGGACAGGGCTGTTCTACAAACAAATCCCAAATAAATGGAGCGACTGGAGGAAGGAGAGGAGAGGAGAAGTGGGGGTGCGTGACTCCATCAGATCCGGCAGATAAGGCCCTTCATGCAGCAGGGGCCCGAAGGCGCACCTGAGGGCCGGAGCGGAGGCTGGGGGGTGGAAAGCAGTAAAGACTCAAGCAGCGAAAAGTGAAGCTTGTTAGGAAAGGGTGTGCCAGGACTGAGTCACCATCATTACCATAACTTTCTTTGAGGTTGAGAGACTTTTGGCATCTTGTTCCCACGCTTGTTGTTTGTGTCCTCCTGTGATTATATCTAGCACTTGTTACTTGTTCTGGCATTTCCTGTGCACAAATCATCAGACCCAGAGGTCAGAGGTCAAGCCATGAGATTTTTCTTTTTTTATATATCTGTCTAATTCAGTGAAAAGATCCAACGCTACTTCTCTAATGAACTCAAGGAGAGCGAGGGCGTAACAGTGATGCAAATGTTGGTCTGTTCCTCAAAGTTATATATATAGTTAAATGTAGTGCATGAGCTGCTTTACGATATTTTATGGTGCTCTTGCATCCTTTTGAGTCTTGAAAGCTCCATCAGGTTTATTATCGTTAACTAAACCTAGAGCTATTAAAAACATGTCTGTCTTAGCTGAAATAAAATAAAATATAAATATTAGTTGAAAACGTAAACGAAACGAAAATTATAAATATTGTCTTGGCAATAAACTGAAGTAAATTTAATGCCATGTTCGGACTACACTATTTTTTTGTCTGTTACGATAGTGTCAGACTATCTGCAATTATAATCCCCCGATTATAATTTGCAGGAATTATAATCAGGCGCTAAAAATTATACCTCATTAAAAGTCTGTTGAACCAATGGGAGTCCTAAAGGAGACTCGATTTCTCACCACACCGGAACCCGTCGTGGAGGACAGAAATGCTAGTGACGCTTCTTGTCGTTCACTATGACACACAATGTGAGATGAAACAATCGACGCCCATCGTCGTTTATGAATCAAACGGATTGTGCCAAAATCAGGCTAAAATTATTAACTGGAATGAATTAAACCTAAAAAACTAATAAAATGACAAATGCACATAAAGAAATGACTAACAATTAAACTTAAGTTAACATAAAAATATAAGAATAAAAGCTAATTCAAAATATTAAAACAACTATAATAACACTAGTCTCCATTCATTGAAACTGCATGGAAAAGAGTGACCAGCACTTTATTATTATTTTTTTTCAATATCATACAGGTTTGAGTAAATGATGACTGAATTAAAATTTCGAGGTAAACTCTTCCTTTACCATACTGTCAGTGTGAATAGCGAGAGTGTGAAGCACACAGGAAGTGTCTGTGAAAGAGCTGCTCTTATAAAGACAGGATGTCTGCGCTGTGAAAGAGAAACTCTAATTATGTATTTGTAGCACTGGACAAGCAGGATTCTCTGGGAGCGGACCACTATGCACGACATCCCACTTATGAAATGCCAGACAGAAAATTATAGTGTGTCTGTCCTGTGAGTGAATGCTGGAGTGATTGATTGCTGGATTGTATTGATTGACGGATGAACGATGGACGGGTTGCCTGATCGGAGCAGTAAAGAAGACTCTTCCCAATTAGTGGCGGACAATCGCAGGCCTGCGGGACAAGGTGGACACAGACTGGGACAAGCTGTCGGCCCAGCGGGGCGCAGAGCGGCTCCCGTAAAGCCCTGTAGAGAGAGAGAAACAGCCAGAGAGAGACAGAAATGTTGAAATCGACGCTCAAACAAAGAGAGGGAAGATAAGAAGGGCGAGAGTGGCGAAGTGAATGGTGTGATTGCATTGAGTGGCTCCACTGTAAATACCACAGGAGCTGTAAAAGAGTAAAAGACTGAAACAGAGAGACACAAAGACAGTCAACTCCACCCTTTCAACACTGGAGGTTTGGTGCAATTACACCCCAAAACAATGAGTTAATATTCCACTGCCGCCGAGCCCAAACTGACCCTGACGGCTTCCCCGATGACTCCATGTGTTACGGACAGTCTGGGGTCAGAGAGTTTCAGGCTGTCCAGACAAAAGACAATCACAATAATGAATGAGATCTCTTAACATCTCAACGGACAGCAGTGAGATTAACTGCAGAGCAATCTGGAGATTCAGAAGAGATTTCAGCAAAGATCTGACTTTTTTTGCATTCAATTCTTCCAAAAGTAATCGATTTGTATGGAGACCCTAAAGGGAGATGGTGATGGAGAAAAACAGATAATATTTTAGTGCTTGTGATGGAAATAATTAATTTAGTGCTTTTGAAAGTTTCTCCGGGAAACGCATCACTTTTGCAGGAAAACACAAATGTTTAACACAAAAGCAAAGCTTCTCAGGGAAGCAGGAGAATAGAATTCACCATCCATATTTATTTTATAACTCTACACTCATACTGTATGCCAGTTGTCTGTATTTTCCTATGGCATTTTAGGAGAGACATCTGAGATAAAATTATGATTCATATTATCCTTGAGATGTGAAACAGTAACCTTTAAGTAAACGTGTTTCTCAGGACGTTCTTGTTCTGATGTCAGGTGAATTAGAAAACTCTATTCAAATAAGTAAACGCTGGAATTAAAATTGGTTAACTGATTGTAATTTCAATGGGACCAACTGACATTCTTTTCCTCTAACTGTCCAAGAGTGTCTCTGATCATGAATAATTATACAAAACTGAACTGACTGATGGATTTGTGTAAAAACTTCAGATGTTAGGGCTGCCAAAGTTATACATATTCAGTCATTTTATAATGTTGACACTTTTATTCCATTTATTATTGTTTACAGACACAATTAACACCGGAGAGCACAAATGTGTTTCTCTGTAAATATGAATATTCAGTAACACTTTACAATATGGTCCCATTAGTTAACATTAGTTAATGTATTAATTAACATTAACAACACTGAAAAAAGGAATTGTTGGTTTAACTTAAAAAGTAAGTTACCTTAAAGTTTTGAGTTCATTGAAATTAAAAATTTGAGTTAATACAATGAAGGTGATTAATTTAAATAACAGAAACTCAAAATAGTGTTATCTGAACCACTTTAATTGATTTGACAGAAGAAACTGTGATAACAAATCATGAAAATAAGTTTTTTACAGTTAATGAGCAATACATTTGTTACAGTATTTCATATTATGTGTTAACATTAGTTAATAAAAATACAACTGTTCATTGTTTATGTCAGCTCAGGTCCATAAATAATATTAACAGATACAACCTTTGATTTTTATTAATGTATTAGTGGATGCTGAAATTAACATTGACTAAGATTAATAAATGCTTTAGTGTTTTTCATTATTAGTTCATGTTAAATGATGTAGTTAATCAATATTAACAAATTAATCCTTATTGTAAAGTGTTACAGAATATTCTGTATGGGAATTTTTAATAATAATAATAAAACTTAGACTAAGTGTTTATGAAGCATACTTTGCATGTCAGAATTACTGAAACGGGAAACAACGTGGTGGTTAACAGGTTCAGTTTATTAAATAACATTTCATCAAATGATCAGAGAGAAGTATATCCTCTTGATGAATATATGTGTGTGTGACCCAACCATGAGTAAGCCTGATCGCTCATCTCCTGCTGATTCTGACTTTTTTTCCAGAAAGCATAAGCTCACAATAGATATGAATGAATGTGCTGGTTTTTACCCTTGAGCCAGAGCTTGTTAACACAGTGTTTCTGTCGTTGTCCCAGGCTCATTGACTGCGTCCCGTGCCTGTGGGTCGTCATAAAGGGCTCTGATGAGGGATGTGCTACTGTTCTTAAATTAGCATTGTGGCCTCCTCCAGAGAGACATATGTTTTAGTGTCTGCAGCCGCTCAAATCCCCCTCAAATCTGCCCCTCAGTCCAGCCCGGCTTAAGACCACACCTCTCCTCACAATCAACACAACACAAACATTCATTCACAAACAGATACTCCTGCCGTACACACTGAGTTCAGCTCTTCTGTTCACACTAACCCTCATCACTGCAGCTGTGTGTCCTTCTCCAGCGCAAAGAGAAGAGAAATAAATGATGTGACCTCAGAATGATGAGGTGGTCTTCTGTCAAACAGGTGCAGGAAAATTTGTCATATTTTCTATTAGTCTGAATCTCACAAAAACACGTCTAGTTCACATTTAACCCCCAAATCAAAATAAAATACGAAATTGTATTTTGCATTAAAAAAGAAGCTTATTTTTAATAAAAGAATGCTTGCATTGCAAGATGACAATTTTTATGACAACTAAGCACATTTCCCCCAAAATTCTCATTATTGTAATGTGCTCTATTATTATTATTATTATTATTATTATTATTAACTTAAATGACCATAAACAAAAGTGGTACAACAAATACTACCCTGATGAATAAATACTATAGTATAAATAATATATCATTATTTTTTGCATAACAGTAATGAGATCTTTTTTTGCACTGTAAAAAGAATTTTTTAAGAATGTGTTTAATTGTCATTAGACATAAGATTAAACATGTTCAAAATAGCATGATAAATAACAATAAACATGTTAAAAATGTTACACTATAGAAACAAGAATTTGGAGGGAAAATGTTTAAATTTTCTAAAATATGTTAAAAATGTTACACTATAGAAAAGAAAATTTGGAGGGAAATGTTTTTAAAAATTCTTAAAATAGAATATAATATGTTATTTCGGTATCACTTTACAATAAGGTCTCATTAACATTGCATTAACTAATATTGAGCAACACTTGTTTATTACATCTTTGTTAATAGTAATGTTAGTTCATGTCAGCTCAGGTCCATTAAACACTGCTGATTTTAATAATGTACTAGTAAATGAGAATGAGAATTATCTAAGATGGATAAATGTTTTTTTATTTCATGTTAAATGATGTTGTTAACTAAAGTTGTGGTGAATGGTAATGTGTTTCTTTCTATTGATTTTGTGGTGAAATCTGAGTGGCCTGAGCAGGGCGTCTGTAATTGTCTGGCTCAGTTGTGATGAAGGCTAATATACTGTTTTTCTCCAAATCCTGAGGAGTTTTGGCTCTGCTTTATTAAGTAGGCAGTATTAGGAGGGGGTTTGGGGCGCACCAAATGGCACATCATCTAGCCCAACGCAAATCCTTATCCTTAAATCACTCAAATTAGTCTGAGAAAAGCTCTCGCTCTCTATACGGAATGACCTCACACACTGGATGGAGAGGGAGAGCCGTGGATAAAGCGGGCGTGTGACGGATGGGCTGAGTGCTGAAGGAGGGGACGCTCAGAGGCTGCTAATCACAGGGACCCCACGGAGCACACAAGACTCCAGGCCTGACGCAGGGGCCCGACGGCCCCCAGCCTGCCCCTGCCGTGCAGCGTAGACAGCCCCACTGAGAGAGCAGCCCCGCGCACAAAAGAGCTGCGGCCCAGCGGGGAGCGGAGCGCTGAGCCGCGGGTTAGCATGACAAAGGCCCTGTAATGGAGTCTACCACACCCCAGCCCTCAGCTAAACAAACAGCCACCCTCAGATTCCATTAAGATAAGAGCAGAACACACACTCATCTCTGCGTGACGACTAACACACAGTTAGCTACTGCACACACACATCTCTGAAAGCCAGGCAAATGAAGGAACTTGCACTCAAATCCATGAGCAATGTTCAAAAACACAAGAGGACACTTTTATTTCTCAAAGGTTGCTCTTTTGAAGCTCAAGGGAAGCTTCTGAACAAACGTTCTTCCAGTAACATCAATAGAACGTTCAGAGTTCTGTGGTCTTTAATAATGTTCTCAGAACTGTTGCACAAAAATGTTATGTGTACGTCATTCATGGAATTTTGATGTTTTTTAAACTTTACACTTTAAAAAATGCTGGGTTAAAAACAACCCAAGTTGGGTTGAAAATGGACAAACCCAGTGGTTGGGTTAAATGTTTGATCAACCTGCTGGGTAGTTTTATTTAACTCAACTATTGTTTAAAAATGACTAAATGGCTGGCCTTAAATGAACCCAAAATAGGTTGGAAATTAAAAATCAAACATAATTAGTAGAGGCAAAAAAAAAAAGTTAAAAAAAAATTAACAAGCAATTTAATAAATGTTTATTGTTTAATTATTATTCATTAAACGTATTAATAAATGTTAATTTATAACACATATTAATATATGTTAATTTCCAACATAATTTGGGTTCATTTTAAGCAAGAAATACAGAAATTTTTAAACAATAAACTGCCCAGCAGATTGGTCAAACATTTTACCCAACCGCTGGGTTAAAAACCACCCCAAAAAACAGTTTGTTCATATTTAACCCAAATTGAGTTGTTTTTAACCCAGTATTTTACTACATACTACTTTTTTTCAGATGGTTCAGAGAACATTCAAAAGTAACGTTCCAATAATAAAACTTTCACATAACCATTAAAAAAAACATTTTAAAACTGGACATTCTGAGAACATTCAGAATTTATGTTTTTGTACCTTAATGGGAATGTTAGCTAGAACATATTTTTTGTTAGTTGGGTCAGTATTGACTATGTTTCTAAAATAATTTATGAACAAAAAACGACTGAAATCAAGACAACTGCTGACATAAAGTAAGGGTAGAGAGCTGTAAAATCAATGTGGATCGATCATTCGCTGTTGGAGGAATTTGATCGGAAATGTTTGAGGTCTCTGACGGTTCATTGCAGACTTTAGAAGTTTGATCAGTGTTGAGATCCTTCTGAAACCAGATCAGACACAATATGAGAGAGCAAAAGTGTCCATTTACTCTTCCCTATGGGCTTGAACAATGGAAGCGCAGCGTAAACTTGTTCAGTAATGTTCAATCACACTAAAACAGCACTAAGACAAATTCCTTAAAATATTGTTGCATTTTCTTGCTGTTTTTAACTCGACTCTGGAGGTGTGTTCCTCTCCTTTCGGTTCGTGCATCACTCTTCTGTCAGCTAAGAAACACACTTCCCTCTTTCTTTCACTCTTCTGACCCTCATCCATCCATCTCCTTCGTCCCTATCAGCACATCCGGAGGAGACGGACACGAGGAGAGAGATACCAGCCTGGAAGTTTAGAGTTGATCTATAACTGATCACTCGTCCTCAGGACAGGTGTGACGTGTCCTTCCCCCGTCCTCAGAGTCTCCATTACTGACTAATCACGCTGATCACGCCTGAGCAAAAGGCTGAACTCACGGCAGATACCAGCACACACACACGCACGCATCAGAGGAGATCTGCGACCCCTGGGTCAGCAGGAGGAAGAGCCTCCATTTTCCTCCACAAAACAATCCTGTGTGAGAGTGTGAAAGACTCAGATTACTATCACCTCACACACATCACAAGTACATTCATTAGCTGTAACAAAAGGGCCCTAAACCTCCCACACACACACAGACAGACACACACACACACATACCTTCTGACAAGACATTTACCTGAACGTTTTATATTCTTCTTTTAGGAAGGATGTAAGAATGCATTTTGGCATTCACATCTCACTCTCTCCATGCACCACACACACACACACACACACAGATAGAGTGTCACTTCAAAGGACGTCCCTCGGCCCCGGGCCTGAAAACCGAGTGCTTTCATGAGGAGAGCTGATTTCTGTTTTGGGTCAGGGCAGGTGAGCTCCAGTGAATGCTTTCCCTTTCATGCCTATATAGGTCAAACATACATAAACACACAACCTACTGAGTCCTAATAGTGTGTGTGTGTGTGTGTGTGTGTGTGTGTGCATGCGTGTTGGTTTACTTAAGTAATTTGTCTCCAGAAGTTTGCTACATTTGTTCAAACCTCCATTCAGGACCTCCATTTTCTTTTAGGGTTAGGGTTAG
This sequence comes from Hypophthalmichthys nobilis, assembly GCA_037950665.1. NCBI lineage: Eukaryota > Metazoa > Chordata > Actinopteri > Cypriniformes > Xenocyprididae > Hypophthalmichthys > Hypophthalmichthys nobilis. The sequence goes on along the minus strand of CM075481.1, from coordinate 34,340,760 downwards.
TTTATAATCGCTATTATTTCAAATAGAAACAAAAGACGCCTCTACTGTGTCTTCATGTAGTGTTCAGAAGAGTTCAGACAGGAACCGCCAGTGTTTCTCATCACTTTACTGTGAGCGTTGACAAAAGGAGACAAGGAAGTTAAAGAGATTCTCTGTCATCATTTACCTGCCCTCCTTTCAAAAACAGTGCAGTGTTATTTTAGTTATGAATTATTTAAAGTATCTTTTATTTATATATATTTAGTTTTCATGTTAATTTTTTTTGTAATTTCGATGGTTTTTTGTCATTTTATCTTTTTTTTTAAATATTAGCTTAAATAATAATTAGCAAATTAAAACTTTAGGTTTAATTTATTTTTATTTCCATTTTGGTTTAGTTAGTTTTAGTTTTTATTTATTTCCAGGTAATCATTTTAATGCTTCAACTTTTCTAATTTCTAAAGTTTATCAACTAATATTTACATTTTATTTCAGCTATATTTCAATTAACAGAAATGTTTTTAATAGTTTTAGTTAATGATAATAACCCTGAAATGGTGTAGGATTCAAAGCTAGGAAACCATTTTCACTCAGAAATTGCTAGTAAATTTCACATATAATTACCAAAAAAAAAAAAAAAAAAAAAAAAAGGCAAGGGATCAAAAGTTGATGTGTTAGAAGCAGGAAAAATGGGCAAGCGTAAGGATTTGAGTGAGTTTGACAAGGGCCAAATTGTGATGGCTAGACGACTGGATCAGAGCATCTCCAAAACTGCAGCTCTTGTGGGGTGTTCCCGGTCTGCAGTGGTCAGTATCGATCAAAAGTGCTCCGAGGAAGGAACAGTGGTGAACCGGCGACAGGGTCACGGGCGGACAAGGTGGAGAGCGAAGGCTGGCCCGTGTGGTCCGATCCAACAGACGAGCTACTGTAGCTCAGATTGCTCAAGAAGTTAATGCTGGTTCTGATAGAAAGGTGTCAGAATACACAGTGCATCAGTTTGTTGCGTATGGAGCTGCATAGCTGCAGACCAGTCAGGAGCCCATGATGACCCCTGTCCACCGCTGAAAGAGCCAACAGTGGACACGTGAGCATCAGAACTGGACCACGGAGCAATGGAAGAAGGTGGCCTGGTCTGATGAATCATGTTTTCTTCTACATCACGTGGATGGCCGGGTGCGTGTGCGTCGCTTACCTGGGGATCACATGGCACCAGGATGCACTATTTTCTTTACTTTTTTTTTCAGTTTTCTTCTGTGCAACACACACACAAAAAATATTTTGGAAAATATCTGGGGTTTTTTGTGCTTAAATGAAAGTAAGTGTGGTCCCATGTTGTTTTTGACCCCACTGACATTCATTGTATGAACAAACCCTTCTTCAAAAGATCTTTTTTTGTGTTCTGCAGAACTGAATGAATTGAAGAATGAATGCTTTAGTACTGACTAAAAGTATGAAGACTGCAAGATGTTGTGATAATATTCAACACTTCTCACTGACTTTCATTTCATTTGCGTAAAAAAAAAAAAAGAAATAACAGAAATTTCTTTATTTGCACACAACTCTGCCAGAAACACATGAAACCAGTGAGATCATTATCACAGGATTATTTTTAAGAGTCATAAAAAATATTCATCATTTCTTATTGATATTCGACAGTAGCAGAAGGCTCTTTTGCATAAAGCTGAGGAAAAACGATACTTCCCATGCCACATTTACCATGTGAAAATATCAAGATGCAAAACTTCACTTTCAAAAACCTGTTCACCAAGTGTCAGAGATTTCCTTAGCAAATTTGCCCGATGACTATCAAACTTCACATCATTTATCTATGCTCTAATATGCCATTTTAGTGCCTAAAAGTCTGCCGCGAGGGCCTCACCATGAGCAAACATTACAAATATCAGGAAAGAACAAAAGCAAATAAGTGAGTATGAGGGGAAAACAGGTCAAATTAAAAGGCAAGGGTAAGCTTTGTGTTTTACAAGCTGGACTGTTTACATGTAAAAGGCTTTTAATAAGATGTTGGCAGGGAACAGACAACAGACTGCAGCTTTCATCTCACACGGCCACTTCTCCTTATTTACGAGCCCTTGTGTCCCACTGTGTAAACAGGACACTCACAGGGCACCGTTACACAACACACTACATTTGAAGAAAACTGTCTTCGTTCAAGGGCCTGGAGAAGTCATATCTGTGAAATAGTGCAGCGAATTCTGCATGAATCAAAGCAGTATTGTTATAGAAATCAGTCTAACATAAAACACAAGATGAATCTTCATATGTGCTCATCCACCCTGATATCGATCCAAACCCTATAAGACATCCGTTCACCTTCAAAGCACAAATGAAGATATTTTCTTTACAATATTCTCTTTTTTTTTTTTGTTCGTCCGCTGAAAGTCCATGCAACTAAAATGTTCATAATATGAGATATGAAGTTTAATCCAAGTCTTCTGAAGAGACACAATCGCTTTAAATTATGGGCAGATTTAATTCAAATGTAAACACTGATCATATATAGAGCACATCAAATATGGTAAACGTGAGCTCAATCGTGACACACGAGAACCAATGAGGTTTGTTCTCTCGTTGGGCTTTCACCATATATGGGTGTTGATCAATGTTTATAGGTTTAAATGGGTTTAAACTCACAATTCAAATAGATTTGTGTTCAGATATGAACGAAAGTCTTATAAATTTGTACTGACATGAGGGTGAATAATTGTGTTCCAAACCCTAGTGAGCTGCCTACCTAGGCAGCGTCTGTAGGCATCATAGACACACTCCTGACCTGAAGTCCACTCCAAAACGGAGGATGCCGCCTTATAATGCAGCTAAAGTTCACATTCAGATGCAGTGCAGAAGTATCTGACGTGATAATTCTCATGTGCTGTTAGGATGTTACTTTCCCTTTTGTTTAGAGCTAAGATCTCTTCACTGGAACATGAGAAACACCTGTTCTCTTAAACCCTGCAGGCTAAAACTGCAGCGCACTCACGCCAGCGTCCCCCACGGCTAAAACTGCACTCCTCTACACAACATGCCATAAAAAGAAAAAGTATGTTCTTCAATCACTCTAATAATATTAACAGTTCATACACCCCCCAGACACTTTCACCATAAGCACAAACAAAGATGAGCAAAAAGGGCATTTATCACTGGCAAGCGTCACCCTGTGTTTGTCGAATCGTAAACACGCCACAAAATGAGCGCCCATCATTCACACTTTCCTCAATAAAACTCATTCACAATTCACAAGACCACTTTGAACTCTGTATGTTTATATTTAAAGCTGCTATTATTACAGATGCGTATGTTTTCTTGCTGTCATAACGGACTCTTAGGCTACGTCTATATTAATCTGGATACACATGAAAACACATCTTTTTGGCCTTTAGTTCACACTTAGACTTGGTTTTTGTCCTTCGAAAACTGACCTTTTTGAAGACGCTCTCCCAAGTGAATAAATCTGAAAACACTGTTTTCGCGTTGTGAAAACTCTATTCGAAAACACTCAGTCATGTGACACATATTGTACCAATATCTATGTTTATACCGGCATGTGTCTGCTATGTGCTGTTTATTTTCAGTGTTGCTAAAACTAAATGTTTCTCATATTAAATTCCTGCAAAGATGATTGCTGACCTATGGCAAAACATGAGGGCGATATTGAATGGCGATTGAGTGCGACCAGTAGGTGATGAGATATTTTGTATGAGAACTTTATTATGTCTGGTCTCTCTGTATCATCTCAGTGAGCGTTTATTATGCATACACAGTACGATGATTTAAGAACTTTCAGATGTTTCAGTACATTTTGAAATGAAAAGGCTGTTTGTGGATGAATGTAGATGTAGATAATGCAGGAACTCCCACTAAAAAAGACCCTGTTTAGACACAGGAGACGCACCAGCGCCTTTAATAAACACAGCGTCTCCTGTAACAGCTGACCGCGGCAGTCGCTCTAGAGGTCAGGGATCGATCCAGACACTCGCCCCTCGGCTTCCTCACATTTTGGACATGGCTGCTCCGGCCTCTGTCTAAACACATGACAGCATGATCCGGGATGTTCAGTGACACCTGGCCTTACAGAGCAAACTCTCCTGTGACCCCACACGAGGGCCTCTGTGTTATGCCAAGACGTGTGTCTGACAACCGGCCCCTAATCCAGCACAGAAGGCAGCAGGGCCTGTGTAAGCACTGAGCCACAAATATCAGTGTAACGCGGTGAAACAGAGGAAACACGAACCCAGACACAAGCAACTGGCAAAACGACACCGAGTGTAACGGGGGGCAAAGAAAGCGCCAACAGATTCATGACTTTTAGCTTACACTCTATAAAATGCTGGGTTAAAAACAACCCAAGTTGGGTTGAAAATGGACAAACCCAGTGATTGGGTTGTTTTAACCCAGTGGTTGGGTTAAATGTTTGATCAACCTGCTGGGTAGTTTTATTTAACTCATCTATTGATTAAAAATGACTATATGGCTGGATTAAAATGAACCCAAAATAGATTGGAAATTAAAAATCAGACACATAACAACAATACTAATCAAAAGGTGAACGTTTATTAAAAAGCAATTTTTTATGTGTCTCCTAGACTTCAAACTTTCCATGTTCATAGTCACTGATATTACCATACTGATTAGGATTAATAAAATAATTTAATTAACAGAATACATTTGATTGTGTTACATGTTCTTGTTCCTGAAATATTTTTTTCCTTTATTTTTTCCCATCTTGGTTACAAAGCTAATCAACTATGAGGAGAATCACAACATTACAAACTTTGATTTGAAGCCAAAAAAAAATACAGCACAATCGAATTAAAAAACGATGGAGAAATATAAAACTACTCATTTACAAATGTTGATTATGTCAATAGAAATATATTTTAAGTTTATTGCAAAAATATACTGTGTATAGGGAGATGACTGGGTTATGTAATTTGCAGTGCTTCATAGGAGTGGGCGGAGCTAAAGAGCTCTTTTGGCGTGTTCTGCTTCTTTCGACTCTCTGATTGGTGGACTTCTCTGCACAGTATCATGGGTAGTGTAGTTTTCACCACAAAATCCACTGTTCAACACTATTATTTTAAAAAATAAGCTGAAATAATGTGGGTTTCAACAGAAACAAATACCATTGATTAACAACCATATGGAGAAAATGACTTTTTTTAACTTCCAGAGCCTGACTGTTACACTCTATAAGCCCTGTGAAGTCATGGTTTACTGTGATTCTGCATTGTTAAACACCCCAACTGTTTTAAAATAACCGTAAACCTTAATAGCGGGCTTATTGCTTTTATAATATGCATAAACCTGCCAAGGTTTCATAAAATAATAACCGGCTGTAAAATCTATGTGGAAAGATCTTTTGCCCTCAAGTGAAAATTCACTGAACAATGGTAAATGTGACAACTGTGAATTTCACAGCTTTATTGTCTGACAGGGGAAAGGCACAAGTCTGATCACTTACAGTAGGAAATAAAAGCACACATCTGCTTAACAAGTCACATGATTTGACCCTTATGAAAAAGAAGTTTATTCAAGTGTGCTACGAGTATGCTTCTTTTAAACTAAAAAACGAAAGTTACAGTCTGCTTTTTTTTGTACTTCTCAGAAATATATTTAAAACTGCACTGAAGTATACTTGACTTATACAGAAAAGTCTAAGTATATTTGGCCAATACTTGTACCAAACTATTTTTATCAGCCAAAACCCTTAGCTGTAAAATCCCCGAGATTTTAAATTAATTATTTAAATAATTTAACGACACATTTGCATGTTCACAGTTCTCTGATGTCAGTTAATGGTCACATGAAATGCAAGGTTGGAGCAGATACAATATTTAATCTTTTTTTTTTTTTTTGTTTTTATTTCAAAATTATTTACATTTTGGGGCAGCATGACTTGGCCAAAAAATGATCAGTGTTACTTTTTCAAGAAACTGGTATACTTTTTTTTTTTTTTTTAAAGTAACGCATTACTTTTAAATTTACAACAAAATACCTGAGTTTTTTTTGTTTTGTTTTGTTTTCAAATAAGTCCCCATGTTAAGAGAATCATGAGTAAGTAGTTGTAGTAATTGTAGTTCTAGACTAAATGTGAGCATTTACTCATCTCACTTACACAAAAACACATTCAGTATTACTTAAAATGAATAAAAACAGTGAAATGAAAACTCAGAATATTACACAAACTTGCAATAATTAAATATGTGATATTAAATAAATATACTTTCTCCTGGTTTCACAGACAAGGCTTAAGTCTGATGCATGTTTGAGCTGTTTTAACTGAAAGCAACTTGCACTGAAATATCTTAAAATATGTGTTTCGTTGATTTTTCTCAAGATGCACACCAGTAATGTTTTTTTCTTTTTCTTTTTCCTAAGGCACATTTTTAAAAGCTGCTTAAATGTCCTTATTGAACTAAGGATTAATCGTGTCTTAATCTAAGCCCTGTCTGTGAAACCAGGCCATAATGTATTTAATCTCACTTAATTAAGAAATGTCTTTGCTGCTGACCTTCAGTGATCTAATTCAACCGTAATAATAAGCAAAAATGACTTTAGATAAACATTTCTTTTTTTTGACGAAGTAAGAGTGTTGAACTTTTTGTCCTGCGATCCAGAATGGCAGCACAGCTTTTTTAGGTAATGCAGTATTGTAACACAGTACTTTTAAAAGTAACTTTCCCCAACACTGAAAATTATATTGTGATTATTTTGTCATAAAGTACCATTTGAAATGCAATATGGCATTTAATTTCATATGAAAATGGCTCATATTGCTACTGCTGAGAGATCCAGACACAAAGAACGAAGACTATAATGCTAATAGAAAGTTACTTTTACTTCACACTTGGATTGACTCTTTACAAGAACCAACTTGTTACAATACAACACTACAGTTACAATTCAAACATTTCTTAAAATCTTCACTTTCAAATGTTCAAACCCTCAAGCTATTATTTTGGAATACTGGTGAAATGCTGTAACCTTCTGTCCACAAAAACAGTTCAAATATGTGAATGTAAATCAAGTGAACCTAGTGCACATCACTTTCCCAATTGCACTTTAAACTCACAGTGTTGCAGAGATGGACTTCATGAGAACAGCATTCACTGTGAACAGAGCCGCTCTGAAAACAACCTATTATGAGCTTCACATGTGTAAATGAACACAGTGCTGCTCTTCACTCTGAAACACACAGCGCAACAGACGATAATCTTCTTCAAATGCATTTTATTTGTTTATTTGGTAACACTTCAGTATAGGGAACCTTTAGCACTTTTAACTATTTGCTTATTAGTCTGATAGTGACTGTTTATAAAGCACATATTAATGCCTTATTCTACATCCCATAATCCTACCCCATACCTAAACTAAACAACTATCTTACTAACTAGCTTACTAATAAGCAGTAAATTAGGAGTTTATTGAGGGAAAAGTCGTAGTTAATAGTGAATATGTGTTCCCCGAACTAAAGTTTCAATGTTTATTTTAAAGGTGTGGTTGATTATGATTTGACTTTTTTAACTTTAGTTAGTGTGTAATGTTGCTGTTTGATCATAAACAACATCTGCAAAGTTACGACACTCAAAGTTCAATACAAAGGGAGATATTTTCTTTTACAAAAATGGCTTTTTAAGAACTACAACAAACAGTTGGTAGGGACTACAACGAGCTTCTTCCTGGGTTGGTGACATCACTAACCCTAAAATTTGCATAAACCCCGCCCCCGAGAACACACAACAAAGGGGGCGGGGTCATGTTGGGCTGCTTTAGAGAAGAGGAAGAGTTGTTGTAGTAGAGTGTTGTTGACATGCCGTCATTTCACGCCGGACTGCTTCACAAACGAGGGTCAATTCCAAAGATTAACATGACGACACGTGCTAGTGGATGAGTTGAATCAACTCCACAACAACTACATAAATTTATCCACTAACCATTCAGAAATGTCTAAAAGTTGTAACTTCTTCCTGAGTCTCTCCATCAGTGTCGACTCCGGTTTGAACAATGTAAGGCTGAACACCGTTACTGACAATCCTCATTTTGGCTGCGTGAGATTCTCCAGCTTTGTTGTTGTTGAGCTGTTAAAGCTCCACCCTCTTCTGGAAAGGGGGCGGGAGCAGCAGCTCATTTGCATTTAAAGGGACACACACAAAAACTCCCAAATAGGGGAAAATTTGACAAGCTATAATAAATGATCTGTGGGGTATTTTGCGCTGAAACTTCACAGATACATTCTGGGGACACCAGAGACTTATATTACCTCTTGTGAAAATGGGCATAATAGGTAATGTTAAATTTAATTAATTAATTAGCTTTTCATCACCTCACGAACCCCCATTTGGGAAACCCTGGGTCAAGGGTTTTATTCAAATCTCTAATATTACTAATAATAGTGACTCTTGTCTTAGCAAACACCATAATGCTGCAGTCAAACTAGACTTTTCTACAGACACTGTAGACTAATATGACGTCACACTCTGCAGCACCTTTTTGAAAAAACACATAATACATTCTAAATTTTACATAAACATCTACTCCACTTTACTGCAATGCTGCAATCCTGCAGATTTAAAGTTTGCATTCTTTTATTTCAGCTAAAAGGTCAAGTGACAAATTTATCTTCTATTGGTCTTGTATTGGTATTGGTCAGCATTAACAGCAAAATTCACTTTCTGCTTTCATCTCCCACATTTGCATTCACATGCATGGAAGTCAATGGAATGAAAACTGCATTGTGACCGGCCCTTAAATAACAAATTTTGCAGTAGCTTGCTTTATGTAACATTACATCCATTTCTCTGTGATATTATCGTCCTGATAAGGAACAGAACAGTTTTTATCATGTGGTTGAAAATCCTATTGCGACTGGGTAATTTAGGGGCTTTCCATCACAATCTCTGTCTATTTCTCAGATGGTTCTGCTCTCTCAACCTCACCACATTAATTCTGTGAATGATCTTTGCAGAATTCTCAAAATGTAACAGCACCATCAGCAACAAGACACAGGCCCACGCACAACTCACTATTCCCACTGCATATGCTAAAAAGCATCTTTGTGATGGCACCTCACACATCTCATGTGAAATCAAGCACCCCCTCCCCCTGACTCTCTTTAAATGGGCCAGTGAAGACAGAGGCGTGTCACTTTGAAGTCTTCCTCCTCGTCAAGCGTTCTCTCTCTCCTCTGGCATAAAGAGCAGCATTGAGCGCGTGTGCCTGTTCGCCCGCTGTCCATGGACTCATGTTACACTCCACTCTTTGATCTGCGGCTCCATAATAAAGAATTTCTGGAGAAGGCATTGTTTACTGGGGTCTAGACGGCAGCAAAAGGAGAAGCCGAAGGAGAGGAAGAAAAGGCTTCCCTTTTTCTCCAGCGAGGGGAAGTGGTGTCGTGGAGGTGACTAACTTTCAGACGGCCAGTGAGCCGTTACTCATAGTCCAAGCCACAGATAAAGTTAGAAGAAAGGAAGGAGAGATTGGACACAAACAAGTTAAAATGGAAAATGAGTGATGACCGTGAGCCACAAGCTATAGATATGCACATTTTGGTATATGGACAATTGCTCAAAATACAGAGACATATTAATAAAGTACATGGGTGCTGTTGAATCATAGTGGTTCTCAACAGTGCACTTTTTTTTTCTTCTTTTTTTACAGTGCATAGGCTTCATGGTTTTTGAGGATATACAACCTGTTTGACATGTGCCCAATTATTTGGCTAGTTTTTACCATCAGTGGTGTACCTAATGCATGGGCCCTGGAGGAAAAACTCTTGATGGCCATAGTCAAGGCCCTGATATACTTCACGCCAAATCGAAGAATGAACTGGTGTGACGTCATTTCACACAAAATCAGATCAAAACAAAAGTTTGTTTCAGGAGTTCGAAGCAGCTTGCTAAATGCCTCTGAATTCCTATTGGTCTGTGGTGATGATGTAATAGGTGGGAGTGGCTCCAAGGCTCCGCCTTCTTTGAGGTGTAAATCTTCTCAGGTTCATTTCTTCTGTTCAGGCGGTTCGAGATCAGATACGAGTAAAACATGAACACACTGGAGAGCTGCTTTATAGACTTTTTAGAATAGTAATTCTAATTGAAAGAGACACTGACACTTTTTCATATTTATTACTGTAGACCTGCTTTAAAGCGATCTATTGTATTAAGTGCCTTCACTATAAATAAACATGATGTGACTGGAGTCTGAATCAAACACATCCACATCACTGTGATCAGATGCTTTCTGAACTGCTGTTTTCGCACCGCTGGTGTTTTCGTTGTGTGTTTATTTTGAAAAGTGCAGCACATATTTACATATTCATCTGCAAATGTATTTCAAACTTCTTTGTTAGGGTATTTACTAATGTAATTACAATATAATTTAGGAGGTCACCATAAATGAGATACATCAGCCGACTGGCTATAAATAAGTAAAATCTGGCATTTTCATCAGTTTATCTTAGTCTTTTAACAAGGTTGATTAACTGCACTGCTGTTCAAATGTTTGGGGTCGGTAAGATGTGTTAAAGGGTTAGTTCACCTAAAAATTAAATTCTGTCATTAATTACTCACCCTCATGTTGTTCCACACCTGTAAGACCTTCGTTCATCTTCAGAACACAAATTAAGATATTTTTGATGAAATCAGAGAGATTTATTTATCCAGCAAAATTATCGTCATCCGAGGTCCAGACAAGTAGTAAAAACATCGTTAAAATATTAATGTGACTGCAGTGGTTTAACCTTAATGTTATGAGGCAACGAGAACACTTTGTGAGCAAAACAAAAATAACGACTTTATTCAACAAATTCGTCTGTCCCCTGTCATTCTGCTACACTATTTTCATTGCAGGTTCTTCGTCTGAAGGTCTATTGTCCAGCTCCGGCGTTTGGATGTAAACACAGAAGCTCTGCAACAAACATAGTTTTCTATGTGAAAATATAGTAAAGTGTAATTTATTCCTGTGATGGCAAAGCTGAATTTTCAGCATCATTACTCCAGTCTTCAGTGTCACATGATCCTTCAGAAATCATTCTAATATGATGATCTGCTGCTCAAGAAACATTTATGATTATTATCAATGTTGAAAACAGTTGTGCTGCTTCATATTGTTGTGGAATAGAAAGTCCAAAGGAACAGCATTTATTTGAAATATAAATCTTTTGTAACATTGTAAATGACTTTACTGTCACTTCAGATTATTATTTGTTTATTGTTTTTAGTGATCCCAAACTTTTGAACTGTAGTGTATTCATATATACTGTATTGTGGGAGATCTGTGAGGCCTCGCTTAGTTGCACTGCTGTCAAACTCCAAAAAGGAATAAAACTAAAAAATAATATTACGAAAGGTAACCACCATAGATGTGATACACTCATAGTTTACAAGCCTATTTTGCTATTCTAACTATGCACAAATAAATGGTTGTTTCACTGCATTGTAGTTGAGTAACCACTGGATTACCTATTAATTATTTTGCATTAATTGTTATTACATAACAGATTATTTATTTAATTGATTTATATTTTTATATATATATATATATATATATTGCCCTGTTGCATATCCCATCAAGTGTCTTTTTATGGAAAGTTGCAGGTACTTGTATTTGTCAGAAGTCTTCATATCTCTTAGATTTATTCAAAAGTGGAGGTGGAGGGTTTGGTAAAGGATACATTCACAATGTTTCTTAAATATTTGCCTATAGTTTCAGCTCCTTCCCATAAGTACACATAGTTTTTAAATACATACATTATGTTTGGAATAGCAAATCTACTCTTACTGCGGACCCTTTTCAAACTGTGGTGACACGTTTCCACAGATATCAACATTGTAAGTCTTGTACTATTCATCATATTTTCATTTGTAAGTAAAATTAATACACATTTATAATGCTATTGGTAAAATTCAAAGATGATGTGTGACGCAGAATAAATGATAATACGAAACTTTAATGAACACAGAGAAGAAGAGGATGTCAATCCAAATAACATTAACACAATGAACCGAGGAGAACTGAAGGCTCAGATACACTGGAGGAAGGAAATCAACGAAACAAGGAACAGGTGAGAATTAATGAGAAACCATGACAACTAATGAATGACTATGGTGACAATGAAAACTAATGCTGCAGACCAATTCACCTACTTATACTATACCCTAAAAGTATGTGCTTTTTTTGTGAAGAAAAATACATACTTTTGAATGTGTGGCAGAAGAGGAGACAAGCTTTAGGACAAACTACTTTGTGTCTTTAACAGAACGTTCTGTTCCTTAGTTATGTGCAACTTGTTAAACTGCCCTGTCAACCATCTTGTCACAGTTAACATCATCCACATTCAATTTCATTTAATTTCCTGCTGTTTCGGAGAGAAATGTAGCAGCACATTGAGTCATAGATCTTTCATGGGGACACTCTCCTCATATGTTTTCAGTTTGCATAATGATGTATTTAAAAGTTAATGACCAAGCATATCTTTACAAATGTTCACAATGCTGTTGCAGATGAAATATAATGTGGATAATTCTCGTTCACTGTCTCGTGCTGGTGGAATGATCTTCCTGCCTTCATCCGCAATGCAAAATCCCTGGAAATATTCAAAAGACAGCTGAAAACTCAACTCTTTCGTGAGCACTTATCCTCATCCTAAAAAAAAAAAAAAAAAAATCCTATACCTATCCCTTAACTTCCTTTAATCCCTCTCTATTGTAGCTTATGATACTCTGAGCACTGCCTAAAACTTGTATTGTGAGCACTTCTTGTCCCTATTTGCCTCAGCATGACGACTCGCTTACTGTATTCCTCACTTGTAAGTCGCTTTGGATAAAAGCGTCTGCCAAATGAATAAATGTAAATGTAAATGGATAACGTTGAATAAATATATTTTCGTCCGGTTAGATACTGGTTATTAATTACTCAGACCCCTTTATCTAAACCTCTCCACTAACCCATCAGTCTCGCACATCCGCCATGTTTGTAGTTTTTAACACTTTTTAATTGGTGTTTGTAGTTCTAATCGAATCCTCATCCAGTGCGCAATGGGTTGTAATGTGTTCACGGATCCACTTCAGATTCTAAATGAAAAAGTAGGAATCTTTAGAATACTCATTTCAACATACTATGAATTGGGACCCACTAATTTCGAATACTATTTAGAATGGATAGTATGCGAATTGGGATGCAGTGTAAGACTAGAAACTGAACAAGACAGTGAAACAGAGCATGACTGTGTCAGCTACAGTATACCTTGTGTTTTATTACCTTGGCAGTAAATTGCAAAATTAAATAAATAAATATGCTATAGTGATATAAAACTATATAAATGATGCTATAGTATATATTTTTTTCTTTTGCTATTGGATGAAAAGGGAATACAAAAATTATATTTGCTGTCATCTCCCCTTTCACCACTATAGAAATTCACCCAACTATGCCAACTTCCGCTTCTGAAAACCCCAGAAATGTAAAAAGTGTCTATTTATACTAGGCCGAGTATGGAAATGTTCTAATTTTATGCACAGAAAATCCAGATCCGCTATATTTGCCCAAATACGCAATAGACTGTAGTGTCCAAAAGTGACGTCCGGAGGGAGTATTTGTTTTAATGACCCTACAAATTCAATTAAACCATCAACATATGAGGAAAAGATTTTTTATATTATTAAAATATTTTAAATATGAAGAAAGAACTAAACTAAACTTGGTTAATGTGTTTATCTGACAAAATTATTTGGCAAACAAAGTAAATTCAGAAAAGTAATTTCATTTTTGAGACTGTCTTTGGTTCACTGCAGTTTTAAAGAGAAAATACTCAGCAATGGTGTTGAATGATGAATCTGCACATGATTTGTCTTAAAACATATTAAAAACACCACATAGACATATAAACAACATTAAAAATTATTTTTACCACATGAGGTCTTTAAGAATACTTGAATAAAGAGTGAAGATGCCAATTTTCCATCACTTTTGGCATATGCTGTGTACAAAATTGCATGCTTGATGTGGACATGAATGCACTGGAAGTAATATTAGCCATGATTTTGGCTCATTATTTAATTGAATTGAAAAAAACTTGGACACCCTATATAAAATAACATATTTGGGTTTTATAATAAAAATATAGCATATATATATAATGCTATATTTTTATTATTAAACCCAAATATGTTAGTAAAACTATGTATATAGCAAAATATAGCAAAAAATATAGCATTCTACATTTTTGAAATGTTTATCTTTGGATAACACAAATAGTATGCGGTACAGTCTATACTTCACAGAATTCAGTAAGCAGGTGTTCCAAGCACAGCCACACTCTTTCTGAATGATATAAAGGCTTCCAGAGTTGCTCATGCTTGTAGAGCCACCTTTACCTCCACGTCTCCTGCTCTCTCTCTCGCTCTTTCCTTTCAGCTCAGCTATTTATTGATGAGAAAGCGATTTAGGCTTTATTATGTGTAAGTGAGAACCTTAAATTTTTGATGGGAGGTACGTGTGACGGTGTGAGGTGTTGGCTGCGAGAGCGGACGTCTTTAGTTACACAGACTGTAGGTAAGAGTCACAGAGCAAATGTTCTGTCACCATCACAGAGCACATATCCAGCAGATAGTCTGTGAATGTTTGAAGTCCAGGCTCTAGGTAACTTTATCCACTGTAAATTTTCAATGCATATTATTTGTCTTGTTCTCCAGTAAAACTAAACAAATTTACTTGAGAAGCATAATTCAATTCAACTCACAGTTGTTACTATAGCGCTTTTCACAAAACATATTGTTTCAATGCAGCTTCACAGAAAATGCATGTTTCTACATTACAATTTAGAGTCTCTCATTTCTTCACAATTGTTGGGTCATCTGAAATCTTCATAAGATTGTTTTTGTAACATTCGAAAGACAGTTTGCTGTCTAATATAACACACAGGTCTTTAACTGTAGAGGCTGAAGTAACGGTACATCCTTCTAAATGCAAATTGTATTCCAAGAGATTCTGTGTACAGCTTTTTTTTTTTTTTCTTATCCAAATTTAATATTTGGAAATTACTGGTCATCCAATATTTTACAACCCGAATTCTGGATTGTGTTTACTGACAGTGGTTTCTGGAAGTATTCATAGGCCCATTTAGTGATGTCATTGACACAATCATGCCGATGAGTGATGCAGTGTCATCTGAGGGCCTGAAGACCACGGGCATCCAATAAAGGTCTTGTCCCTTACGCACAGAGATTTCTCCAGTGTCTCTGAATCTTTTGATGATGTTATGCTCTGTAGATGATGAGATTTGCAAAGCCTTTGCAATCTGATGTTGAGGAACATTGTTTTTAAAGTATTCCACAATCTTTTTAAGCACTCTTTGACAGCTCTGCCCATCTTTACTTCTGAGAGACTCTGCCTCTCTAAGACATTCCTTTTATAGCTAATCATGTTTCAGACCTGATATCAATTAACTGAATCTTTTCAAAATTTCTTGCTTTTTCAGACATTTGTTGCCCCTGTGCCAACTTTTTTTTTGAGACCTGTAGCAGGCATCAAATTTGAAATGAGCTCATTTAGTGAATAAAATTGTAAAATTTCTCAGTTTAAACATTTGTTATGTTATCTATGTTCTGTTGTGAATAAAATATTGGCTTGTGATTTGGAAGTCTTTTAGTTTTCATTTTATTCAAATTTAAAAAACGTTCCAACATTTCCGGAATTCGGACACAATCTGTCAATTCGATGAAGTGTATAACGGAGTATAGCAGTGGAAACTAATTCCATGATTTCTAATAATATTACCAAGGAGCAGCATGTATATTGAAAATAGTAGAGGGCCTAAAACAGACCCTTGCAGTACTCCATAATTTACCGACGTTAACTTGGATAAATCCCAGTTTAAAGAAACAAAATAGTAACAGTCAGATAGGTATGATCTAAACCAGCTTAATGCCTGTCCCTGAATACCAGTGTAATTTTGTAATTGATCTAAGAGCATGTTATGATCTATAGTGTTGAAAGTAACACTATAATCAAGTAACACTAGTATTCAGATGCAGCCTTGGTCAGAAGCTAGAAGTAAATCATTTGTAATTTTAACAAGTGCAGTTTTGCATGATGGGGCCTGAAACCTGACTGAAATTTTTCAGAAATTTTTTTTTTTTTTTTTTTTTTTTTTTTTGCAAATACAAGCACAATTAAGCAGACAACTGAGCTTAAGATACTCAAACTTGTTTTCAGAGATCTATCGTTATTTTGTTATTGTTATGCCATTAAATACCTTTTTTTTTTTTTTTTTTTTTTAAGCATAAATGTAAGAATTTATTGGGGTTTAAAGCCAAGTTTAATGGGCTTAAAAAAAGAAAAACAAGACAAAAATACTGATTTTTACAGAATTTGTACAGTGTTGTCTCCACTAGTTTAGGAGAAAAGTGAGTGGAAAGATTTCTGAAGAGAGTTTCACTGGAGCCCTGCCATATTCGTCCGTATTGTGTCGTCTTCTCAGCTGACATGGAAGGCAGGTCTCCGTTGAAAAAGAGGCTTGTAAACTGAGAAGGAGACAGTGTAAGCTTATTAGACATCCATATCTGTTTCACCGGCCATCTTCAGGACTCAAAGCTTAATTAGAGCTGAGAAACTAATAAAGGAAATTTAAACTCAACGAGTAACTCTATAACTGTTATCTTTTGCCCTTTTTTTAGTCACACTAGTCTAATTGAATCAGAGAACTTGGTGGAGACAAACAAAACAGAGAATGAAGATGCCGTCCAAGCAGCTCTCACTACAGTCAGAAGAACACAAGCACAGGAACACTGCAGAAACTGTGTGTGTGTGTGTGTGTGTGTGTGTTTGTGTGTGTTTGTGAGAGATTAAAAAGCTCAAGGACAAAGGGTGGATGCACAGCAGTATTATTTTAGTATCACTGATGTACTATTTTTTTTTTTTTTAATTTTGAACTTATTTTTATATTTTCTGTTTTAATTTAAATTTTAGTTAAAGTTCTATTCATTTTGTTGACAGACAGACATGTTCACATATATGTTCACATATAGATATGTTCTAATGTGTTAACTTAAACTTAAATTAACAGTGTATGTTGTAATATTTGATAGTGTTAGAAGAAAATATCATCAAATATTATATTATACAGATGGTTTTATTTTTGTTTTATGTATATATGCTTTGACAATATTGTATTATTTACAGTAATGCCAATAAAGCAATTTTGAATTTGAATTTGAATTTAGATAGAAATATAGATAGATGGACATATAGATAGACAGACAGACAGACAGATAGATATAGATTATATTACAAACTTTTACAAAGTGGTGTAGGGGGTAAAGCTTATGACATTATTAAATCAATGTATTCGAACAACAAATGTGCAATACGAATTGGCAACAACCAACAGAACTCTTCACCCAGAAGACAGGAGTACGGCAGGGCTGTAGTCCAGCGCTGTTCAACATTTACATTAATGAACTAGCGGTGCAGTTGGAACAGTCTACAGCTCCAGGACTCACTCTACAAGACAAGAACATCAAGCTCTTGCTGTATGCAGACGACCTGGTGCTGCTGTCACCCACAGCACAGGGACTACAGCAGCACCTGGACCTGCTGGACAACTCCTGCCAGAACTGGGCCCTGGCAGTAAACCTCAAGAAGACTAACATTATGATCTTCCAGAAAAAGCCCAGATGTCAGGAATACAGATACCAGTTCAGTCTAGGCAGCACCGCCCCAGAACACACGATGCAGTACACTTACCTCGGTCTGATCATCACTGCATCGGGGAGTTTCAGTATGGCAGTGAATGCTCTCAAAGATAAAGCTCGAAGAGCTCTATACGCCATCAAGAAAAGATTCCAAAACATTGACTTACCAATTCCAATCTGGTGTAAAGTCTTCGATAGTGTGATTCAGCCCATTGCGCTATATGGAAGTGAGGTTTGGGGTCCACTCAGTGATCAGAGCTACACTAGATGGGACAGACATTCAACAGAAGCCCTACACACAGAATTCTGTAAAATGATCCTAAAACTACAAAGAAGAACACCCAATAATGCATGTAGGGCAGAATTAGGCCGATTCCCATTGATTATTAATATGCAAAAAAGATCCCTCAAATTCTGGATGCATCTAAAATCAAGTCCCACAGAATCGCTACATTTTAAAGCATTACAAACCCAAGAACTGAACCCCGAAAAAAGTCCCCTCAGTCAGCTGGTCTTGAGACTTACTAATCCGACTAACTCTACTAACACTAACCAGTCTCAGACCAGCACTGCTTC